>JAPJNL010000006.1:0-1200000 GCA_030035635.1 Penicillium parvum
GGGGGGGTGGGGTGGGGGGGGGGGGGGGGGGGGGGGGGGGGGGGGGGGGGGGGGGGGGGGTGGGGGGGGTTGTTTGGGGGGGGGGGGGGGGGGGGGGGGGGGGGGGGGGGGGGGGGGGGGGGGGGGGGGGGGGGGGGGGGGGGGGGGGGGGGGGGGGGGGGGGGGGGGGGGGGGGGGGGGGGGGGGGGGGGGGGGGGGGGGGGGGGTGGGGGGGGGGGGGGGGGGGGGGGGGGGGGGGGGGGGGGGGGGGGGGGGGGGGGGGGTGGGTGTGGGGTTGGGGGGGGGGGGGGGGGGGGTGTGGGGGTGGGGTGTGTGTGGGGTTGGGGTGGTGGGGGGGGGGGGGGGGGGGGGGGGGGGGGGGGGGGGGGGGGGGGGGGGGGGGGGGGGGGGGGGGGGGGGGGGGGGGGGGGGGGGGGGGGGGGGGGGGGGGGGGGGGTGGGGGGGGGGGGGGGGGGGGGGGGGGGGGGGGGGGGGGGGGGGGGTTGGGTGGGGGGGGGGGGGGGGGGGGGGGGGGGGGGGGGGGGGGGGGGTGGGGGGGGGGGGGGGGGGGGGGGGGGGGGGGGGGGGGGGGGGGGGTGGGGGGGGGGGGGGGGGGGGGGGGGGGGGGGGGGGGGGGGGGGGGGGTGGGGGGGGGGGGGGGGGGGGGGGGGGGGGGGGGGGGGGGGGGGGGGGGGGGGGGGGGGGGGGGTTGGGGGGGGGGGGGGGGGGGGGGGGGGGGGGGGGGGGGGGGGGGGGGGGGGGGGGGGGGGGGTGGGGGGGGGGGGGGGGGGTTGGGGGGGGGGGGGGGGGGGGGGGGGGGGGGGGGGGGGGGGGGGGGGGGGGGGGGGGGGGGGGGGGGGGGGGGGGTGGGGGGGTTGGGGGGTTGGGGTGTGGTGGGTGAGTGGGGTGTGGGGAAGTGGGGTGATGTGAGGTGGGTGGTATTGGGTGTTGGTAGGTTGTACATAGATGAGGATGGTGGTGGGGGGGGTTGTGTGGTGTAGGGTGTTATTTTGTTTTGGTTGTGGGAGGTTTGTTGAGGGGGGTTTATGGGAATGGTGTGTGGTGTATGGTGAGGGAGGGGTGGTTAATTTGGATGGGAGGGATGAGTTGTATGTTGATGTTTGAGTTTTGATATGGTGGAGGGGAAAGTGGTATTGGGTAGTAGGTGTAGATTTGGATATGGATGTTGTTTTATTGTTTAATGGAATAAGGTTGATATTATGAATGAGGGGTGAGAGGGGTAGAGGGGGTTATGGAAGTTTTATTGGGAGGGAGTATGTATGGCTGTGATTGATATGTTAGCTGAGGGGGATCTCGTTAGAATAGTGTTTTTGTGGAGATGGGAGTGTACTGATGGGTGTATGGGTGTGGTTTGAACTGTGTAAGTTGGTGGATGTTTAGTTGTCTAATTTTGTACATAGTGCGCAAAGTGTTTGTAGACAGAGATGGTTGTATGGATCGAGGTTGGACTGTGATATAATTAAGTGTGTAGTGTGGTGATTGAAGGTAATGAGTGGATTAGTGGTGTAGTTTGTTGTGAAGGGGGAGTGTGGGTGTGGTGTGTTGTGGGAGGAGTGATGGGTTGTGTATTGTTGGTAGGGTTAGGTTAGAGGGAGGTGAGGGGTGTGAGGGGGTTGGAATAGGAGGATGTGTATGAATATAATTTTTATAGTGTGTGTTGAAGGAGGTATGTGAGAGAGTTGTGTGTGTGAGAAGAGAGAGAGAGGGGGATAGAGAGAAGTGTAGAATGATGAGTGATGTGATGTTAGAGTTTATATAGTGTGTGTGAGTGTGTAAGTAGAGTGTGCTGGTCGTAGGATGGTAAGAAGTGAAGTTTGGAGTTGAGTATTAGAGTAAGGAGAAGAAGTGATGGTGGGGTTTAAAAATAGTAGAGAGTTTAAATGTGAAGGTGAAGTAAGATTATATTAGAAACTGTATTATAATTGTATATAATGCACTTGAGGAAGGACGTTTTGATGATTTGCGCCTTAGGGGCGCGTAAGCTTGTAGGGGAGGGAGGTGAGGACGGAGTGGGATATGTGCAGAGAGCGTGAGTGGTGCAGACAGATGTAGGTCTATTGAGGAGGATAATGAGTAATTGTTTTTCATTGAGAGGTGGAGTGTGTGTGAATAAAAATGTTGAATTTTGTTGGGGTACCGCTTTATGTATTTAAATAAGGCCTCATAGAAGTCAGGTCCCGACTTTCTAAGAAACAGTCTTATAGTATCATGACACCCTGGGACTTTTCTTCTAAACTGATTGACAGGCTTCTACCCTAAAAGTAGATCATACCCATTATAAAACGACATCTAGAGATTCGTCTTAGAAAGCGTCTATAGTTCCCAACATGTGTAGTGGTATAAGGCTCCTCCCTAGTAAGAAGGCCGAGTATCAGGGGGGGGGGTCATTTTTTTCGACGTACCTTTTAAAGCTCTACTTAGGGTTTTGGGGTTGTATGGGAGTGGGGGGAGCGCTATATATCTCCTTTTCGGGCATCATGAGGATTATCTTCATCGTGTTAATCATGCTAGAGTTGGAAGGCAATCGCTAAGCGAATTAATATATAGCAGTAGGATAAGCCTCACGGTGACAGAAGACGAGTCTTTACAAAGCAAGGCAGCCTTCTTAGCTATAAAACCTTGTTAAAGCAGAAAAAACCTTGAACGAAAAAAGGCTTTTTTCTCTACGAGAAGTGATAAGCGTAGCCATATCGTCAACTAACGCACTAAATATAACTTCTACCTCTACACGATTCTATGATGCCTACGACGAAGCGCGTGCGACTCTGTTCAAGTCTCTTAGTGAGTTAATTAACACATCAGTTGAGATCTACAAGTGTGCCCATGCCTCGTTTATATACATTACTTTATATTTTAGCTTTCTATCCTTTATACATCCCTCTCTATAGGCTATCTTTTATATAATACCATTGCTGCCATTTTCTTATACGCGCTTCGTACTCGCAGGCTTCTTACACGCAGCGTCTCTTCTGAGGTAAATTGAGTTCTCATTTGATGAGGAATTCTTTTTAGGAGAGTATTATGCATAGACAGGTGATTATTTATGTGTAGAGGAGGCGAGGCTGAGGAGGAGTGTTGAAGTGGAGTATTTATATATGAGTAGCGATCGAGTAGCGTGCGTGTGATTCTATCTTATTAGGATACCAATTATGTATAATGAGATATCTACACAGAGTGCGGTAGTGCTATACTGAGGGCTGGGGTAGGTGTGGTTGATGAGTTGTGTGTGGATGAGGTTTGATTGGAGGTAGGTGTGATGGGATTAGTGTGTTATTAAGTGAGGTATATGAGGAGGTGTGAGGGTGGAGTATGTCTCCTCTATGGAGTGATGATTTGAGTTATAATGGAGGAGTTAATAGTAGTAGTGTAGTAGGAGTAAATTAGGATGTGTGTATTAGTAGTGTGTGTGTTATTAGTGATAGTGTAGGAGGGTGTAGTGTAGGAGGTGAGTTGATGATTTTTGAGTGATTATTTATTTCGAGGCTTCTTATTTAGAAGACTTAGTTAAAAATAAGATTATTATTAAGGATGATTTGTTTATGGATTATATGGGAAGAAAAAAAGTGGTTGGTGTGGTATGTTTTGAGTGGGTTGAGAGAGTATAGAAAGAGATTTATGTGTGGTTATTGTGTTGTGGCTTTATATATACGCAATCGTTAGTGTATGGAATATAATAGATAAAGATATTAATTTCATATTTTCCTCTGCCATTGGCCAATAATGTTATATATATGCCGTTTCAAGATTTTTAAATACGCTAATCTATTTTAGTATTTTTTATCATTTATTAACATTTAACTAGATTATTCGTTCACCTATGGCTATCGTTCGCTGCGCTATCTTTCCTGCGTGCTATCTGTCCGCGGACTATCTTCCTACGCTAGCTTTACGTGTCTGTCTTTCTTGCCGCCTGCTTTTATATCAGATATATTTCACAGTGTATCTTGAGGCAGGTATGTAGGTATTTGGCCGCCTTCTTGAGGCCCTCCTTTCGATCATGCCAGCCTTCTTTCATGCCACCTTCTTTCATGCCGGCTTCTTCATACGCGCCTTCTTTCATACGCGGCGTGTCTTTCTATGCTGCTCTTTTAATGTATCTGTCTTTCCGTGTATACAATCTTCGTGTATCTGTCTTTCGTGCAACGTCCTTTGTGTATCTGTCTTCCGTGTATCTGTCTTTTGTGTATCTATCTTTCGGTATCTGTCTTTCGTGCATCTGTCTTTCCTACGCTATCTTTCCTACGGCTATCTTTCCTGCGGCTATCCTTTCCTGCGGCTATCTGTCCATGTGTCGTCTTCCTGCCGCCTTCTTTTATGCCGCCATCTTTCGTGTATCTGTCTTTCCTATGTCATCTTTCATGCCGCCTACTTTCACATGCCGCCTACTTCATGCCGCCTACTTTCATCATTGCCGCCTACTTTCAGTGCCGCCTACTTTTATACCCACTACTTCATGCCCCTACTTGTCATGCCGCCTACTTTCATGCCGCTGTATTTCGTGTATCGGTCCTTTCGTGCTTCTTCTTTCATGCTGGCGTTTTCATCGAACGTTCCTTTATATCCCATCTTTTACTTGCCGCCATCTTTCGTGTATCCGTCTTTTATACTACCTCCTTTTATGCCGCTATCTTTCATGCCAGCCAATCTTTCGTGTATCTGTCTTTTACAATCTGTCTTTAATGCCCACCTCTTTACATAGCCACTGATCTTTTATGCCGCCATCTTTCGTGTAGCTATCTTTCAGCCTCCGTCCTTTACGCGTGCGCGACCTCTTAGAGCATGGCGCGCTACGAGCACTCAGTAGCGAGCAGTACTATAACGCGAGACAGGAGTTATTATCTAATCTTTAGGGGCGGATGGTGCTCTATCTGGGGTGGAGAGGATGATAGTCGGAGGGAGGCGGAGAGTATCCTTCACTATGGACGCGCGAGGGAGGGGGGGGGGGGGGGGGGGGTCTAGAGAAGTTGGCCCCTTAATGTTAGGATTTTATCTGTGGGGACAGTTGTTAGTGTTATGTGTTTGATTCCGTGACTTGTTGAAATGACAGGTTGTATAAGGTAGAGAGAGTATACACTCTCGAGACACAATCTGGTGCTCACGCGAGAGCTGCGCGCATTACACCGCCATAATGCACTCTATCTTTATTATCCTTTATGCTGTTATGTTGTTGTGTGTGTGGTTGTGGTGGGTTGGTGTGGTGGGGTTGTGGTGGTGGTGTGTGGTGGGTGGGTGTTGGTGTGGGGGTGGTGTTGGTGTGGTTGTGGGTGTTTGTGGTGGTGTGGTGGTGTTTGGTGGGGTTGGTTTTGGGGGTTTGGGGTGGGGGTGGGGGGGGGGGGGTGTGTTGTGTGGGGGTGGGTTTGTTTTGTTGTTTTTTGGGGGGTGGTTTGGGTTGTGTGTGGTTGGGGGGTGGTTGGGGGGGGGGGTGTTGGGGGTGGGTTTGTTTGTGGGTTGTGGGGGGGGGGTGGGGGGGGGTGGGGGTGGGTGTGGTGGGGGGGGGGGGTTTGGGTGGTTTGGGTGGGGGGGGTTTGGGGGGGGGTGTTGGGGTGTGGTGTGTTGGTGTGGGTGGGGTGGGGTTGGGTGTGGGGTTTTTGGGGGGTTGGGGTGGGTGTTGTGTTGGGGTGGGGGGGGGGGGGGTGGGGTGGGGGGGTGTGTGTGGTGTTTGGGTGTGTGGGGGTTGGGTGGGGTGGGGTTGTTGGGTGTTGGGTGTGGGGGTGGTGGGTTGTGGTTGGGGGGTGGGGGGGGTTGGTGTGGGGTTGGTGGGTTTGGGGTGGTGGGTGGGGTTGGGGTGTGTGGGGTGGTGGTGGGGTGTTTTTTGGTTGGTTTGTTGGTGGTTGGGTGGTTTGTTGGGTGGTTTGGGGTGGGTGGGTGGGTTGGGGGGGGTTTTGTTGGTTGGTGGGTGGGTTGTTGGGGGGGTGTGTTGTGTTGTTGTTGTTGTTGTGGGGGGTTGGGGGGGTTGTGGGGGTGTGGGGGGGGTGGGTGGGTTGGGGGTGGGGGGGGGGGTGGGTGTGGGGTGTGTGTGTGGGTTGTGGTTTGTGTGTTGGGGTGGTTGTTGTGTTGGTGGGTGGGTGGGTTGGGGGTGTGGTTGTTGGGTGTTGTGGTTTGTGGGGGTGGGGTGTGTGTTGGGGGTTTGGGGGTGTTGTGTGTGGTGGGTGTTGTGTGGTTGGTGTGGGTTTGTGGTGTTGGTTGGTGGGTGTGGGGGTTGTTGGGGGGTTTGGGGGGGGTTGTGGTGGGGTGGTTTGTTGGTGGTGGTGTTTGGTGGGTGTGTTGTTGGGGGGTGGGGGGGTTTGTGTGTGGGTTTGGGTTGTGGTGTTGGTGGGGTTGGTTGGGGGGGTGGGTGGGTGGGGTGGGGGTGTGGGTGGGTGTGGTGGTGTGGGGGTGTTGGTTGTTGGGGGTTGGGGTTTGGGGGTGGGGGGGGGGGGGTTGGGGTTGGTGTGTGGGGGGGGGGGTGTTTTGGGGGGGGGTGTGTGTTGTGTTGTGGTGGTTGGGTGGTTGGGGGGGGGTGGTGGGTGGTGTTGGGGTGGGTTGTGGGTGGTGGGTTTGGTTTGGGGTGTTGGGGTGGTTGGGTTGGTGTGTGTGTGGGGGTGTGGGGGGGTTTGTTGGGGTGGTTGGGGTGGGGGGTGGTGGGTGTGGTGGTGGGGTTTTTTGGGGGGTTGTTTGGGGTGTTTGTGTGGGGGGGGGTTGGGGTGGGGGGGGGTTGGGGGTTGGTGTGTTTGGGGTGGGGGGGGGGGGTGTTGGGGGGGTTTGGGGGGGTTGTGTTGTTTTGTTGTTGGGTGGTTTGTTGGTGGTGGGGTTTTTGGTTGGGGTGTTTTGGGGTTGGTGTGGTGGGGGTTTGTGTGTGTGGTTGTTGTGGTGGGTTGGGTGTGTTGGTTTGTTGTTTTTGGGGGGGTTGGGTTTGTTTGGGGTTGTGGGTGGGTGTGTGTGGGTTGTGGGGGGGGGGGGTGGGGTTGGTGGGGGTGTTTGTGTTTGTTGGGGGGGTGGGGGGGGGGTGTTGGGTGGTGTGGGTTGGGTTGTGGTGTGGGGGGGGGGGGTGGGGGGGGGGGTTTGTGGGTGGGGTGTGGTGTGGGGGGGGGGGGGGGGGGTGTTGTGGTTGGGGTTGTGTTGGTTGGGGGGGTTGTGGTGTGTTTGGTGTGGGGTTGTTGGGTGGGTTGGTGGTGGGGGGGTTTGGGGTGGGGGTGGGTGTTGGGGGTTGGGGTGGGGGTTTTGGTGGGGGTTTTGGGTTTGGGGGGTGGGTTGGGGGGTTGGGTTGTGTGGGGTGGGGGTTTGGTTTTTGTGGTTGGTGTGGTGGGGTGGGGGGGTGGGGGTGGGGGGGGGGGTGGGGGGGGGGGGGGTGTGTTTTTGGGGGGGGGGTGTTGGGGGGGGGTGGTGGGGTGTTGGGTTGGTTGGGGGGGGGGGGTTGTGTGGTTGTGGGGTTGGGGTTTTGTTGGTGGGGTGGGTTTGGTGTTGGGGGTGGGGGGGGTGTGGGGGGGTGGGTGGTGTGGGGGTGGGGTGTGTGGTGTGGTGTTTGGTGTGGTGTGGTGTGGTGGGTGGTTGTTGGTGGGGTGTTGGGGGGGGGGTTGGGTGGGGGGTGTTTGGGGGGTGGGGGTTTTTGGGTGGTGGTTTTGGGTTTGGTTGGGTGTTGGGTGGTGTTGTTGTGTTTTGGGGTGTTTTGGGGGGGGTTGGTGTTGGGTGTTGGTGGGTGTGGTGGTGGGTGTGGTGTGGGGGGTTGGTGTGGGGGGTGGGGGTGTGGTTGTTGGGGGGGGTTTTTTGGGGGGTGTGGGGTGGGGGGGGGGTGTTGGTGTTGGTGGGGGGGTGGGTGGGGGGGGGGTGTGGGGTGTGTGTGGGGGGGGGGTTTGGGGTGGGGGGGGGTTGGTGGGTTGTGGGGGTGTGTTGGGTGTGGTTTGTGGGTGGGTTTTGGGGTTGGGTGGGGGGGGGGGGGGTGGGGGTGGGTTGTTTGGGGGTGGGGGGTGTGGGGGGGGTGGGGGGTGTGTGGGGGGTGGGTGGGGTTGGTTGTTGTTTGGGTGGTTGTGTGGTGGGTGGGGGGGGTGTGTTGGGGGGGGGGGGTTGGGGTGGTGGTTTGGTGGGTTGTTGTGTGGGTGGTTTGGGGGGGGGGGTTGTGGGTTGGGGTGTGGTTGGGGGTGGGGGTGGGGGTGGTGGGTTGTTGGGGGTGGGTTTGGGGGGGTTGGGGGGTTGGTTGGGGGGGGTGGGGGTGGGGGGTTTGGTTGGGGTGGTGGGGGGGTTGGGTGTGGGTGTGGGGGGGGTGGGGGGGGTGGGGGGGGGTGGGTGGTGTGGGGGGTTGGGGGTGGTGGGGGGGTGTGTGGTGGTGTGGTGGGTGGTTTGGTGTGTTGGGTGTGTTGTGGGTGTGGTTGGGGGGGGGGGGGGGTGGTGGGGGGGGGGTGGGGGGGGGTGGGGGTTTGGGTTGGGGGGGTTTGTTGTGGTTGGGGGTTGGGGTGTGGGGGTGGGGTTGGGGGGTTTGGTGGGGGGGGGTTTGTTGGGGTTTGGGGGGGGGGGGGGGGGGGGGTTTGGGGGGGTGGGGGGGGTGGTGGGGGGGGGGTGTGTGGTGGGGGGGTTGGGGGTTGGGGGGGGGGGGGGGGGTGGTGGGTGTTTGTGGGGGTTTTTTTGGTGGTGGGGTTGGGGGTGTGTTGGGGTGGTGGTTTGTGTTTGGTGTTGGGTGGGGTGTTGGTGGTGTTGGGTGTGGGGGGGGGGGGGTTGGTTGGGTTGGGGGGGGGTGGGGGGGTTGGGGGTGGGGGGTGTGGGGGGGTGGTTGGGGGGGGGGGGTGGGGGGGGGTTGGGGGGGGGGGGGTGTTGGGGGTGTTTGGGGGGTGGGTTTGGGTTTGGGGGGGGTGGGGGGTTGGTGTGGGTGGTGGTGGGGTGTGTTGGTGTTTGGGGGGGGTGGGGGTTTGGGGTGTGTGGGGTGTGGGGGGGGGGTGGGGGGTGGGGGTTGGTGGGTTTGTGTTGTGGGGGTTGGGGGGTGGGTGGGGGGTGGGGGGGTTGGTGTGGGGGGTGGGGTGTTGGTTTGGTGGTGGTGTGTGGGGGGTGGGGGTTGGGGTGGGGTGGGGGGGGGTGGGTGGGGTGTGGTTTTGGTGGTTGGTGGGTGGTGGTGTGGGTTGTGTGGGGGGGGGGGGGGGGTGGTGGGGGTTTTGGGGGTGGTTGTGGGGGGGTTGGGTGTTTGGGGTTTTTGTGGTGGGTGGGGTTGGGTGGTTGTGGTGGGGGTTTGGGGTGGGGTGGTGGTTGTGGTGTTTGGGGGTGTGGGGTTGGGGGGTGTTGGGGTGGTGGTGGTGTTGGGGGGTGGGGGTGGTGGGGGGGGGTTGTGGGGGGGTGGGTTGGGGGGGTGGGGGTGGGGGGGGGGTGGTTGGGGGGTGTGGGTGGGTGGTGGTGGGTGGGTTTTGGGTGTGTTGTGGGGGTGGGGGTTGTGGGGGTGGGGGTTGGGTTGTTGGGTGGTGGGTGTTGGTGTTGGGGGGTTGGGTTGTGGGGGGGGTTTGGGGTGGGGGTGGGGTTGGGGTTGTGGGGTGGGGACTAAATCCCTTTTACTACTCTCTGTCTTATTGCTGACTATCCTCTCTTTATCATCTTTAATCTTCTATCGAATCACTAACCTCGATATATCTATCTACTCTCTCGTTATACCTTATATCTTCTACTACTCTTCTCTCGACTATATATATATCGATCTACACTCTCTTTCGAACTTCCTTAATACCTTTAATACTCTTAAAATCCCGATTTACTATAATCCTTCTAATCTTATCTAATTCTTTCTTCTTAGCTCTGTCCTCTACTACTATTACTATTTCTTACTACCCTTATCACTATCACCTTAATAACTATCGCCCTCACCACTATCACCTTAATCACTATCGCCCTTACCACTATCGCCATTACTACTATTGCCCTTACCACTATCATCCTTATCACTATCGCCCTCACCACTATCGCCCTTACCACTATCATCCTCACCACTATCGCCCTCACCACTATCGCCCTCACCACTATCGCCCTTACTACTATCGCCCTTACTACTATCGCCCTCACCACTATCGCCCCTACCTCTTACTTTTACCCTTCTACTCTAACTACCTCTTATGAAATATCTTTCCTACTTAATTAATATCCTCCTTCTTCTCCTTATTATTATCTCTATCACGCTCTCTACTAAATCCCTCTCTATCATATCACTATAATCTTTCGCTTATAATAAATCTGATATATCACTATTCTCTATTATTATAATCTACTATACTTCTATATGCCCTGACTATAATATATATATATATTTATTTATTTATTCCTATTGACCTCCTATCTTCGCTCTTAAATTCGCTATAACTAACTTCCTTCTTAACTCTCTCTTTTTATACTCTCTTCTTAATATCTCTAATCTTGATTATTAATTCTCCTTCTTTTACTTTACTCTACTTCCTCTCTTTAATCTTATTACTTTCCTCTTCCTTAAATCTTCGCCTCCTTAAAATTTCTTTCTTACCATTATTCTCTCTACTACTATCGATTTTCTATCCCTGACCTTAATGATTTATTATTCTTATTTAGCTACCCTTATATACCGACCCGCTATTACTTCTTCTAGCTACCCTTATTATTATCACTACCCTTACTGCTACTACTGCCCTCACTATCACTACTATCACTGCCCTCACTACTACTACTACTACCACCCGTATTACTATCACTACCCTCACTACTATCACGACCCTCACGACTATCATAACCCTTACTACTATCATGACCCTTACTACCACCACTACCTTTATTACTACCACTACCTACTTAACAATCTAAAGCTTAAATCCTTGCCTTAAATTTCTATCTATAAATCTCTACCAACTATCACTGACCTACTACTCTTGATAAATTATTAATCCTTATTATTTATCTCTCTAACTCCTACCCTCTTTATATCGATTTTTTAACTAACCCCTCTCTATAACCTAACTCGATCTTTCTTTATCGAACTTATATATATACTATTTCCTCTTACTATATCCCTCCTAATATATATATCTTCCTCTCTCTCTTTCGCTCTCTCCTATATTTATTATATATATATCGTAACTCTAAACCACTATATATATCTTATACCTCCTCTATATCGATGACTTCTTAACCTCCTAGCCTAAATTCTAAGCTTAAACTCTACCTTCTCCTCCTATCTTTGATTTTAGCCCCCTCGTACGCGCTAAACCCTAGCCTTAATTCCTACCTCTACTTCCTAGCTACAATCCCTAGTTACAATCCTAGCTCCTCGTAAAAGCTAAAACCCTACCTTCCACTCCTACTAACTGTCACAGTGTTCTAACATGAAGCTATTCCCAAGCTTTGATGCCTCAGGCACCTCTAGGCATGATGGAATCCAGAGCTCTGAGGTCGTTATATAGCCACCCCATTTTCCTTTATAGAGTTTTACCCCGCTTTATGTATTTAATAAAGCCTCTTGGAAGTCAGGTCCCGACTTCTAAGAAACAGTCTTACAGTTCATTGACACCTGGTACTTTTCTTCTACCTGATTGACAGGCTTCTACCCTAAAAGTAGATCATACCTTCATAAAAGACATCCAGAGGATTCGTCTCAGAGCGTCTATAGTTCCCCTAGTGCATATACTGCTCCTCCCTATAAATGACCGTCCCTTGGTCATTTATCTCCTACTACAAATCTCTATCATAGTGTTAAATTATGATAGCCAGACATCTCCTTGTCGGCATCATCAGCATCATCTTCATCGTGTTAATCATTCTCTAGTGGAGCATCTCTAAGTGAACAACGTAGTAGCAGTAGGCTAGCCTCACGGCGACAGAAGAACGAGTCTTTACTAAAGGCAGCCTTCTTGGCTTATAAAACCTGGTTAAAGCAGAAAAAACCTGACGAAAGGCTTTTTTCTCTACGAGAAGTGATAAGCGCAGCCATATCGTCAACCGACGCACTAAATAGAACTTCTAGCTCTTACACGATTCTATGATGCTCTACGACTACGGCTCTTTTCTATAGGTTTATTACATCAGTTTTCTATATCGCCATCGCTCGTTTATGCCTTACTTCATCATACTTTCCATCCTTCATACATCCCTCTTCCATGGGTCCATCTTTTATATATATGCCTTTGCTGCCATTTTCTTATGCGCGCTTCTTACACGCAGGCTTCTTGCACGCAGGCTTCTCTTCTTCTATATAAACTTCTTACACCCAGGCTTCTTCCTCTATGCAAGCTTCTTATATCCACGCTTCTTGCATCCAAGCTCTTGCACTAGGCTTCTTGCACTAGGCTTCTTGCACTAGACTTCTTGCACCAGGCTTCTTGCATGGAAGCTTCTTACATGGAAGCTTCTTGCATCGAGACTTCTTGCATCGAGGCTTCTTATATCGAGACTTCTTGTATCAGGCTTCTTGTATCGAGACTTCTTGTATCGAGACTTCTTGCATCGGGCTTCTTGTATCGAGACTTCTTATATCGAGACTTCTTGCATCGAAGCTTCTTGCATCGAGACTTCTTATATCGAGACTTCTTGCATCGAGGCTTCTTGCATCGAGGCTTCTTGCATCGAGGCTTCTTACATCGAGACTTCTTGCATCGAGGCTTCTTGCATCGAGGCTTCTTGCATCGAGGCTTCTTGCATCCAGGCTTCTTGCATCCAGGCTTCTTGCATCGAGGCTTCTTGCATCCAGGCTTCTTACATCCAGGCTTCTTGCATCCAGGCTTCTTACATCCAGGCTTCTTGCATCCAGGCTTCTTGCATCCAGGCTTCTTGCATCCAGGCTTCTTGCATCCAGGCTTCTTGCACCCAAGCTTCTTACATCCAGGCTTCTTGCACCCAAGCTTCTTTCATGCGGGCTTCTTTCATGGCTCATCCGGGGGGCCGCCCCCCCGATGAGTTTTGGTCGCAATTCTGTGATGCTCTATGACTACCGCTCTTTTCTATAGGTTTATTTTATCGGCTTTCTATATGCGCCATCGTTCGTTTATGCCTCACCCGGTCATATAATCTATCCTTCATACATTCCTCTGCCATGGGCCCATCTTTCATATATGTGCCTTTACTACTATTTTCAAATACGCCGATCTATTATAGGTCTGTTTATCATGTATTTGCCTTTCCTGTGGCTTGTCTTTCCTGTGGCTGTCTTTCCTGCGGCTGTCTTTCCTGCGGCTGTCTTTCCTGTGTCTGTCTTTCATGCCGCCTTCTTTCATACGGCTGTCTTTCGTGCATCTGTCTTTCGTGCATCTGTCTTTCGTGCATCTGTCTTTCGTGCATCTGTCTTTCGTGCATCTGTCTTTCGTGCATCTGTCTTTCGTGCATCTGTCTTTCGTGCATCTGTCTTTCGTGCATCTGTCTTTCGTGCATCTGTCTTTCGTGCATCTGTCTTTCGTGCATCTGTCTTTCGTGCATCTGTCTTTCGTGCATCTGTCTTTCGTGCATCTGTCTTTCGTGCATCTGTCTTTCGTGCATCTGTCTTTCGTGCATCTGTCTTTCGTGCATCTGTCTTTCGTGCATCTGTCTTTCGTGCATCTGTCTTTCATGCCGCCTACTTTCATGCCGCCTACTTTCATGCCGCCTACTTTCATGCCGCCTACTTTCATGCCGCTGTCTTTCGTGCATCTGTCTTTCATGCTGGCGTTTTTCATGCTGGCTTCTTTCATGCCGCCATCTTTCATGCCGCCGTCTTTCGTGCATCCGTCTTTCATGCCACCTCTTTCATGCCGCTGTCTTTCATGCCGCCATCTTTCGTGCATCTGTCTTTCGTGCATCCGTCTTTCATGCCACCTCTTTCATGCCGCTGTCTTTCATGCCGCCATCTTTCGTGCATCTGTCTTTCGTGCATCCGTCTTTAATGCCACCTCTTTCATGCCACTATCTTTCATGCTGCCATCTTTCGTGCATCTGTCTTTCGTGCATCCGTCTTTCGTGTATCTGTCTTTCATTCATACCCCATCTAGAGAGTTGGCCCCTTAATCAACCAAAATCTTCGGCCCTTAGTGGGTATTTGTATCTTCCTGTTCCCTGACCGATGATGATGTTCTGGAATCAAACCTCCATGACTCTTTGCTCCCCCTGCTGCTCTCCCTGCACTCGCCTTACTGCTCTCTCTTTATTCTCCTTGCTGCTTTTCTCTTCTCATCTAACGATATGCCCCCCAAGACCCCCCAAACGCCCTCTATGCCAAGCCCATTCGTGGTCCTCGACCAGCGATTTACAAGCATAGACGACGCCCTCCAGGCGATCTCGACGGTGCCTAGTCCGCTGCAGTATACTCATCTGGTGGATCTGAAGTCCAACCTTTTCGCAGCTCGAGACGCAAATGAAGAGGACATCGCCCGCCTCTGCGACTTTGTTGATACCACCAGGGCTTGGCGACACAATGTCACCCAGGATGTATTCGAATCCGACTGGCAGGAAGCGCGAGCCATTCGCAAACGCGTCCGAGACAGCGAGGCGCGGAAACAGCAGATTCATGACAAGGCCGTCAAGCAATGGGGCGTGGCCGACACTGCACGGATCTGGAAATACGTCTCCAGCCGGAGAGCAGCCGACTGGATCAGTATCATGCTGAGCCACGGCCTGACCTTCGAGCAGGCCCAGCGTGCAATCAACAACGAGATCATCCTCCGGCTCAACAATATGAAGAAAGGCGTCTCAGCGACGAAGCGCCCGACGCCGGGTGATTTGGAACGTGCGGCGAAGAGGCGGGATGTCCATGGAACCATCACCCCAGGCAGCCTCTTGGACGAGCATAATCTCGTGGTGGGTGAGGATGGCTTCCTGACTGCGGCACCCCTGGCACGACTCCCGGAGCTCGATGAACGACAGCGACTGGAGACCCCGCCGGCAGTCCCTCAGGGCTCGGTGCCCTGGACCCCGGAGAGTATGATGGTTGACACACCTGGCGCCCACGATATTCCTGCAGCTTGTGCCCCCTCCCTTGTCACCGACGGTGAAAATGATGGTGGCAGCGGTGGTGATGGTGAACGCGACAGTGAACGCGACAGTGAACGCGACAGTGACCTCGACGGTGAACTCGATAGTGAACTCGATCAATCAACCGGCCCTGGGAGCAGTGATCCTGAGCATATTGTGCCGTCGAGCATTCCATGCGCTTGTCACCAGGTACCGGTCTGGCTGCGCCGGAGGATCCAGTCTGGCCGAGGTATCGAGGGAAACGAGCCCATCATCCTTCTGAAGGACGCGGGTCGTGCAACGGACCGGTTTGACAAAGCACGCCTCTGCTACCATCATGTCAAGCTCTTGGCTCAGCGGCAGGGGCTCAACGTCCGGAACACCAAGGATGCCATCCTGCGGGAGCGACTGACCGTCCTGTTCGACAACATCCACCATATCGGCGACTTGAAGATGGCACCCGAGAAGTACGCCTGGTTTACGAAGGCTGGCCGCCCGCCTCGGCCAGAAGACGACCTGGGGATCTTTCAGTATCGACATGCACCGATGGTGCCCCTGGTGGCCAGAACGCCCGTGGCCGGGCTGGCCTTCAAGGATGTCTTTCAGCGCTGCTATGGTCGTCCCCTGAACGATCACGAACATCGGCTGCCGAGCACCCTGGCCGACACGGGAAGTGTGGTGCTACCGGGCCTCTTCAGCTGGCTGGGGGCCAACCTGGACGGCGCTCATCCAGAGGGGCTGTGGCCGATCCTCCATACCGAGTTTGACATGTACGCTCACCACCAGCGAGAGATCATGGGCAAGTCCAATCTCGGCTGGACGAGGAATATGATGCACTCCCTCATCCAGCAACTCGTCCGCCAGGATGCCGCCTACTACATGTTCTACGTGCTGCTTCGACCGGACCATGCGTGGCGCCTGATCTCGTACCCGTACTACACCAAGGGGGCAGAGCCCGGGGACAGTACCTTCTTCCGCCATATCGACATCAACCTGAATGACTGGGTGGACAGTGGCCGCGGCGGCGAGCTGATCCAGGGGTCCCTGACCCTCACCGACGAGGACGAGGCGAACTGCACGGTGCTGCTCCCGGGCCTGCGTCAAGGGGACCTGGCGTCGTGGTGGCGGGAACTCCAGTCCCGTGGGCTGGCCAAAGATGGCTTCGTGCACAACATCACAAAGGACATGTGGAATGAGGCCGCCGTGGCCAAGTACGGCGTCGACTGGACCACTCAGGTCTGCCAGGCCGGGGATGTTCGGATCACCGTACCGACGATGCCACATGGGTCCACCGGGCCGGCGACCAAGCGTCGTCGCACGATTCTGCCGTGGTTCATGGCGATCCAGGAGGACCACGAGCAGTTGGACACTGTGGAGGCCGGGACGTGGTCGGAGCTCGCTGCGGCCCATCGAGATCTCCTTCCCGGCCCAGCAACCCCGTCTGGCCACTCAATCCAGTACGGCCGCTGTCCATATGCCTTTCCTGCGGCTGTGCCCCTGACTGGAGTGGGTGCAGTTCCAGATGCACTGGTAGGGCGGCAGCGCTGGTCGAACCCGCTGGTGATGAGCGAGCTGGATACACTCTTCGGGCCAGACGGAAGACAGGCGCAGACCCTGATCCAGGAATACCGAGCCCGCGCTTTCCGCCAGTATGTCAGTGCGTTCCAGGTAGTGGTGGATGCGGAGATGCAGGCGTTTGGGGACCAGTCGTTCTTTACCCGGAAGCAGGCTGCGGGGCTGCACCCGCTCAGTCGACCGCAAGAGGATGCGGAAAGCGAGGAGCAGGACGTGCTGATGTCCTAGTATAACGCTGCTTCGTGTTGTGGTATTTGGTTGCGCCACGGCTCGCTGGGCGCTATTCGATGAGGTGTCGGTTTGGTGCAATCTCATCCGCGGGGCCGCCCCGCAAATGAATATTTGTTGAGATGACTCGGCCTGTTCTGCCTTACGGCCTTGCTCCTATGGCATCAGCGCTCTGTTTGCAGTCTCTCCTTTTTCTACAGCGTCTACCGCTGTTTTCTGTCTCTTCCTTCTTCACCTCCCTGAATAGCTTCAATAGAAGAGTTTTCCTTCCATCTATAGCAGTTGATGCCTTTCGTCTCTTTAGCATCTGAGTGTGTCACTCCTCAACAATATTTGTCAGAATTATGATGCCCATTGCCCTGCTGCTATGGCCCTGTGATTATTTCTTGCTAGTTACTACGTTTCTGATCTCGAAATTAAAAGGCATCAAATACACCGGTTGAATCAAACTGTGATGGACTCGCCAAATCTATTCAAGAGGGCCTGGACCCACTTTTTCCCCATATAAACTCAGCCAACCTTAATTTAACTCTATTGCAGCCACCCTCTCCATATAGAACACCCGAATCAACATTGCCCACCCAGAAACCCGCTTAGTGTGAAGCATGTGATGATGCTTCCTTGTTTGCTTGCTTGCTTTGTTTGCTGTTTGTCTAGTTTACATGACACAGAAGGTATATCAACCTCCATCGTCATACTTACTAGTTCTCTTCCTGTATCTTTAGTTATTTCGATCAATGCAATCTGTTCTATTCAGCAGACTTGGCAACAGTCACACTCAGGAGGGCCATCAAAACCGCACAGTATATTCAGGGCGGCACCCTCATTCCTCCACCTGCCGAATATAGCCGACGCAACCAAATAAGCGTCGCCACTGACTTCTGTGTGTTATATGGGGGCGGTGTGGCCGTTAAAAACACCATCTACGTGCCTACCCCCACCAACTTACCCGCTGGTGTAACTGCGGCCAGCGCTGGGTTGACCCGGTCCAACTGCCTACTATCCACTATCCACTATCCACTATCCACTCCCCGACTAGCTATATATCTACCCTTACTTATAAAAGGAATGAATTCGCTGCTTGTAACCCTGATGCTCGGTTATTAACCTATCTCGCCCCTTACTCCTTCGCCTCTGACTGGTCCTTAAACCGACTACAGAAGTGAAGGAATACGAGAACGACCTTGGGCGTTTCTGTCCCGAGGAGCTCCTGATCGATCTCGATTAACCGTATTACCACCTGTGTAGCCTCCAGGTCGGCTAGACCCTCGGTTAACGCGCCACTGTCCGGAAGAATCTCCGAGATCGTACATGGTTCACGAGCGATCTGTACTAGGAACACCCCGAGGAGGTCTGGGTCGAGGCAGTCACGGCCGCGGCTATTTGGCTGGCACACCTTCTGTGGGAGAAGGCACCGATAGCAGCAGTCACGGGCCTTGAACTGGACTCGCTGCTTGATTCGTCGGTACTCCCGCACGGCCTCGGGGAAGAGGATACAGCTAGACGTCGGGTGGTCCTTCCATCTAGAACCGATAGGGCTAGTATCAGCCGATGCTTCTTTCAATATATTAGTAGCTACATCTTCGTATAGAGTGGAAATAGCTCTCGGGGGAACTCACGGAGGGCTCGTATAAAGCAGATCAAGCAGGGCCCGGTCTTCCAGAAATATATCTTCTCCACAATAAAGTCGATCGCCTTCACCCGAGCCCGTTCATCCTCTCGTGCCTTCTTCGTGTGTGTCTTGAAGAGCTTCACCCGGCTAAGACAGAGATCACACTTCGCCTCGCTAGCACTACAGCCCCACGTAGCCCGGTTGTTAAAGACCCGGTTAATGACGCGGCGCCGGCAGATCGTCTCGGTGGTAAAATCACGGAGGTTGCTATCCTTAGGACTTCTGTGGGGGTGTCGAAGGAGCACAGCCTTTCCCTTACTCGTAGGGCTTCGTGCGAGCCGCCCAGAACCTTGCACAAAGTCATAGAAGTCGTAGGCGCCCCCGGCAAAGACCACGAGAGAGATACCGGTGAAGTCAAAGCCGGCTCCGATCCCCGACGTGCCCACAAGGATTGCCCTAGGGCTAGCCACAAACCCGTGGATCTCGTGTTCTTTCTCTTGGTCGGTCAGCTTACTATGATATCGATAAATTGGGGGATACCCCGACCCTCCTTTGCTAAGGCGACGGTCAGCGTTCTGATTATAGATATCGTAGAAGTGATCGACCTCGGCCGTGGACATATAAAAGGCAATAGCCTTATATTCTCGGTGGCCTTTTAAGGGAAGAACAAGGCGTGCCACTCTTTCGTCCTGTGCCTGAGCCTCAGAAGGGTAATCCTCGATGGTATAGGTGATATTCGGGTTAGTAATGTCGCCCCGGATCACCGTCGGATCACTAAGGTGGAGCATAGAGCAAATGCGATCCACCGAGGCGGGAGTGAGGGTAGCAGACGCAAAGAACAAAGGGATCGGCAAGGTGCCAAGGAAGCCGAGCTTGTGGAAATCAGGTCGGAAGCCCTTCTGCGTGTCGATGAAGTGCGCCTCGTCAAAAATAACCCGTGATAGCTTACCATGCTCGATAAGGTCCTGGACGATCTGCGCGAAGGTGTAGTCGGCCGCGGTTTCAAGAGACACGAGCACAAGGTCAAAGTTAGCCCGCATCAGGGCTTGTTCTTCTGTTTGCTCCCAGATCCGGAAGTCTAGCCCTAGCTGCTTTGCCTTCTGCGCGAGGTTATGCTTAAGGGCCACTAAGGGCACTATGATGATAGTGACCTGTGGAAGAGCCAGGCTTGCGCAGAGGAGGAAAGAGGTCGACTTGCCGCCACCAGTGGGTAGGATCAAAAACGTGCTTGGGTAGTCATTAAGCAGTAAATGAAGGAGCGCGGTACGCTGCTGCGGGGACCAGAACTGGGCGCCTGAATCTCCTAGGAACTCCCGGAGTACCTGGAGAAGCATATCGCCATGGTTGCTAGTAGGGAGGGCAAGCGAAGCCGTGGACGTGGATGTGGCCGTGGACGTGGCCGTGGACGTGCCTGTGGATGTGGCTAAGGGACCTGTCTGATCGTCCCTACTCGCATGGCTAATATAGTCTTGTAGCTGGCCAATCGACAAAGTAGCTGTAGGAGGGACTGGGCCTTGGAAACGAGCTTTAAGTGCTGCCTGGGCAAGTGGAAGGGACCTAGGTGGATCTCAGTATATAGATAGATAGGTAGGTAGGTAGGTAGGGTGATGCGTGAACGTGGAACATACCGCGAACTCGTGATGGCTTGACTAACTCCCTCATGATTCACTAGCTGCTCTAAGGCTTGGTCACCTTTCGGTAGCGTGATCTGCGGGTAGATATGGCCGAATTGACTGAAATTAGCCCCGAGGCCAATAAAGTCATGCCATCGCTTAGCGAAGCTAACGAAGCGCTCTTGCACCGTCTGCGTGAGCTGTGGCAGCGTGGCTGCAGTGCGCGCATAGGTCATCTCGGCTGTGATCGGTGCGTGGTGCATAAGCTGCGCCGCAGTGGCCTCGATAGACCCGTCATGAGGGCGGGTTCCGATCGAATCTGCGCTGTCCTGAATTGTCTCCCCGAGGCTATAACGGATAAAGCCAAGGGCAAGGTGCCGCCACGTGCCAAGGCCAAGATGCTGGCCGGTCTTCTGCTCGGCACGCTGGCTAAGAAGCTTCGTTAACTGCCGGGTGTCGACGAGCCGGTGGCCGATGTGGGAAAGCAGGTGGCGCTGTGACTCGTCACCGCCGAGCTGGCTAAGGAGGTAGTGCTTGAAGGGCTCCACCACCGCGAGATAGATCAAGAGAATAGAGCTTAGGCACGGTGGTAGTGCCCGTACTGCGTTCTGCTCGATATTCGTCTTTGAGAACGTCTTTGTATACCGGAGACGGATCAGAAAGAGCTGGCTGCTCGGATCGAGAAAGAGCGTCCGCTTCGCAACCGCAGTGTTGAAGATCTGCACCTGGGTAATCTCCGTTCCCCGGGCCGGGGCACCACTACTGAGGTGGATCAGTAGGGTGATATCCTTGATGAAGGTGGCCACCTTGTTCAGGTAGGCTTGCGCGGTAGCCCGGTTAATAAGGTAGCCGCCTCCCCGACGGCCTGTGAGAAACCACGTCGACGGGTCATGACTAAGAATATATCGAAGCAGGAAGTCATCGTAGCGCTTGCCCTGCGCTCGAGGCCCTCGAAGGAAGGAGAAATTAGCCGTGGTGTTGGAAAGGTCTTCCTCCCGTGCAAAATCGGAGATGGATATCTCGGCGGAGAGCTTTTCAAAGTGGCCGAAGCGAAGAAGAAGGTCATTTGCGAGCACCTGCGTGACGTCGATGATATATCCACGAAGGAAGTCACGAAGGGAAGCTTGCGTGAAGCGAACGCCCTTGTAACTGAGGTCGGCCGGCCCATACCTAGTCACCTGATCTCGCTCGTTGCTAAGCAAGCTACTTAGCTTCTTCGCATACGCCCATAGCGATAGGATGTCGCCAAGGGGGGACTCGGTATCGTTGCGGAACCACTGGGCCATCCACTGCTTCACGAGAGGATAGGTCTGTTCTGTGGTATGTTCCACACAAAGGTGGTCCAGGAGGGTGTACTGGTAGCCCTTCACCATAGCTGCGTAGACCTGGGTGGTCCGATTTATATCTTTAAAGGCCGCCGTGCGGAAGTCAAAGTTATAAATCGCCAGGAACACGTAGAGGGGATTTGACGATGCCCTTATGGTGGCCGTGGAGACCTCCACCACCTGGAGGAGCAAGCGACGCAGTAAGAGAGCGGCTTGTTGGATATCAGGAAGGGTAAAAGCATGGCGCTGGAAGCTCTTCCGGACCTTGGCATAAGCATCTGGGTCTTGTAGCGTGGTTTCATCTGAGCTAATGCCTTCTGAATCAGCCTCAGACTCGCTATCAGTGGAGATAGAAGCCGTGTCGGAGTCGGTGGCTGTGCTGGTTGAATAGCCAGTTGGTTGGCTGGCTAGTTGGCTAGCTGGTTGGCTGGCTGGTTGCCTGGCTGCTTGCGTGGGTTCTTTGCTTAAAGCACAAAGAAACGTGGAGATTTCCTTAATTAAGTCGACTGCTTCTGGGGCTATAGCGTATAAGCCCTGGTAGGCCTTGACACCAGCGCCACCTGGACCCTGGTAGATATAGCTTTGTAGCATGAAGACGATAAAATCACGGAGGACACCCGCATAGCGGTCAAGCGTGCTGGCCTGCTGCACTGGCTGTAGTGGTCGGAGGTTGACCCGGTCTGTGGCGCTCGTGAAGGCACATAGCTCGAGACGCGTCAACCGGGACACAGTCGAAAGCCAGGCTTGCCCGCTATCAAGGATATAGCGGAGGACAAGCTTGAGAAAGAGCTTGAGATCGGCCGAAGGTAGTATAGCCGTGGGTAGGTCAAGCGTGAATAAGGCCTGCAGGGCCAGTAGGTCACGATCGCCGATGATCTGCGGGTAGCCAGAGTGCTTCGAAAACGAGGCCAACTCGTCACGAGTGCCAAAAGAGGAAAGTCTTGTGGCTTTCACCGTCTGCGAGTGGTGCCAGTCGGCCAGGATCTGCTCCGCCTGGGCCGTGGGGATCGCCTGAGCCCGGGCAGGAAGCGTGGAGGGTGGACTGGCTATGGCTGGAAGGCCCTGGCTGCTGCACTGGTTGCTGCCATGGGTGCTGCTGTGGGTGCTGCTGTGGGTGCTGCTGTGGGTGCTGCTGTGGGTGCTGCTATGGGTGCTGCTGTTGCACTGGCTGCTGCTGTTGCACTGGCTGCTGCTGCTGCACTGGCTGCTGCTGCTGCACTGGCTGCTGCACTGGCTGCTGCACTGGCTGCTGCACTGGCTGCTGCACTGGCTGCTGCACTGGCTGCTGCACTGGCTGCTGCACTGGCTGCTGCACTGGCTGCTGCACTGGCTGCTGCACTGGCTGCTGCACTGGCTGCTGCACTGGCTGACCGTGAATAGGTAGCGGTTTGACTGGAGGCCCTGGATCTTACACGCACGAAGGCCTTGGAGCTGCTTCGCCCGGGTGCGGATACTGTGCGAGGCCATCATATGCTTACAAGCACTTCTCTCGCTTGTGAATAGGTCAAGGCATGTCGGTAAATGGCATTGGTAGCCGTCCCGAATAGGAAGCCCCTGAATCGGATGAATTGGCTGCTGCGTCTTGATGACCTGGTATCCCGAATTGGGCGGCTGTACGGCTAAGCCCTCGATAGTAGCCCGAAGGGATGCTATATCTATACTGCTTAGGGAAAGGTGCTGAAGAGTGTGCGATGCCGGGTCGTTCGTGAATAGGGCATGTTCGCAGATCGTATATATGAGGAAGTGGTGGTTGTGAAGGTAAAGCAGGAAGGGCGGTAGATTGACGGTAGCCATGACTGAAGTAAAGGGAGGGTAAGTAAGCTAGAGCTAAGGTGAAAAGGTGAAAAGTAAAGAGGGAAGATATACTGATCGCTTTCTTATGTGGGGTAGTGATGCGATTTAGAGGAGAAATAGGGGAAATAGACAGCGTTATAGAGGTAAAGGGGAAGTGAAGCGCCGGGGAGAGGGTCAACATAGTACTGTCTCCGGTCAGTAAGTACTACCAAGTACTATCAAATACAATAAATTACTCTAGTCGAGTATCGCCCTGTAAGCCCTACCTAGGATAGCTATAGTGAAGTGGAATAAAGTAGGGGTAACAGGAATACTCACGTACTGTCACAGTACCCGGGCCCTGCACCCCATCAAAATCGAATTCCCCTAGCACACCCCCTCCTAGAAAACCACCTTCCTGTACACCGATTGGCCTCAAATTTTAATAGATGGTAGCGTGGAGGAAGCCGATCAAACGACGCGATTTCCAGCTCCGTCCGATCACTGAGGGGGCCACTTCGACCTGGTTGCCATAAGTGGGTCCGCGAGCGTGGGCAACCAGGTCCCGCAGGAGGTCTCTACGGCCGCCCTGATTGGCTGGCCGGCGGCAACCACCCTGGTTGCCCGTCGCGAATACGGTGTAGGCCGAGTCGAAGGAAAGCCAAAGGTCTGTGATACATTAAAGCAATGTTGCAAGGACGACGACTCAAATATATGCGTCTCTTAAGCATTTGGTCGCGGCTTCTGTATCTCGCGGCGGTTTTTCAGGACCTGACGAGCTTCGCCCGTATAATTCATCTTTCGCATCCATTCCTCAACTGTCCGTACCCTCTTTGGGAAGATCCGATCCAGAAAATCGTAGTCACGCTTAATAATCCCTTTGTTATCTCCAGAAAGCTGGTATAGCCTCCACCAAGCCGAGAAATTCTGTCGGTAAGAGAGTAACGTTGGATCGTTTCCAGCTGTCTCGGCGCCTAACTTGATTTCAGACACCGTGGAAAATGCGCCGCTGGTGAACAACTCGTCAAGTAAGATATCGTGATAGCGCGCTGGTTTCCCAGTGACTTTCGTAAACGTAGCCGCAAGATTCTCGTAAGACACGTGCTCCACTGCCACTTTGAGGTTCAACCCTGCGGATTGATCGATGTGTGAAAATATCCAATGTACGTAAGGACCCAGGTCTTCCAAATGTACAAATGGGACCGAACCATTCCCGAGAGGCGCTTCGAAGACATAAGTCCCGTCATCTTCCTGACGGGGCCGCAGCAACTCGGAAAGCATTTCGATATACGGTCCCGTGGTTAGAATGGACCATCGAGTTGAACCTTCAACCTGCGGAATGGCTGAAAGCCACTGCTCAACATAAGCCTTTCCGTAGTAGTGGCCGACTCGCAATGTTTCATCGTACTGCGTTTCGAGCATGTAGTTATCTAGCGAGGACCAGACGAAATGTTTCACGCCTGCTTGGACAGCCAGCTCATATATCCGGATCCCCCAGTAGATCTCATTCTTGATTCCAAGAACGAAGCTGTTTGTGTTCACAAATGCGAGGTCTACTCCGTCGAACGCCCTTCTGAGTGTTCCCTCGTCATCAGTGGGCCCTAGATAGAGGGACACTTTCGGAAGGCGTGCTAGAAATTTGGAATTCTCCGAGGTTGAATCACGAGTCAAGACGCGAACGCTAGAATACATTGGTTGGCGTGAAAGTTCTATATCATTAATCACCTCATGTTTGCATATTGTTCGCATGTACAACGGGAAAGTGCCCACCTTGGACAATTGGCACGCCCTGAGCTCCTGAGCCACCAATGACAAGGACAGATTGAGAAGACATAGACATTGTTGAAGTTGGCGGAAGTTATTGCCGATACATGGGAACCGCGGCTTCTATTTATGGTCTCGCCAGAGAGGCTTCTCTCTTTGTGATTTATAATCAATCCGACATTCAACGGCTCCTATGTCGCTGAAAAAGCACATGATTAAGAGCGGTGATGTTTATTAAAATACATTCCAATGATGTTATTGTGACATGACGATATCATACCAAGCCATGTTACACTTTTATTATCCCGCGCAATGTAATGTGTGGAATCAAAGGGTGTCGGGCTTTCCTAGTTTATCATTAGATGTGGTCCTCAAACACTATTAAATTGCAAGGTCTAGGGTCTGGTTCCTTTTCCCAGGAACACTGCTTATCGCAAGATGCCGCTATGAGTTACTGAGGCCTGATTATGTATACTTAAGATGTGAAACTGCCCAGGCCATCCACCACAGATTTGCCTTGGTGTAATCGAATTACCGCCGCACTGCACTCATTGGCCGGTTAAACTTAGGGAGCTTTCTCTTATTGTCAGCCGGCAGTACGGAAGGATTTCAAATGCTTACATATCAACGTAGCATTGAGTCATCTTGAATCAAGTCCTTTGGATCAATAATCAATGTCTGATACTTGAATTTTGTCGGGTTCAAGTTGTGCGAGGGTTGTGTTATCTGTTCATCTAAGATCAGCAACGTATCCCCACAGCCGTTTACTATTGCAACAGCTTGTTTCAAATGATTATCATTTTCGACAGATGAGATCAAAAATCGACAATAAAAATATCTTTATTTTAAGGTATGGCAATGAACATATAGTGGTACAGTATTATTAAATAAGTCTAATTCAATTGACATAAACGGAGAGAATTATATGATGGCTGGGAACTATTTGATCTTGATCACGACCTGGGTATACCGGCCGTGACACAACCACAGTTACCTACCACCCAGCCCACCTAACCCACAATGCTGGAGAAATGGGACCACGTTATAGTATACCTAATAGGCTTTGGTTAAGACAGTATTGCAGCTAGAAAGGCCAGGAGGAAAAAAGTATCAGTGCAACAAGAAAATTTAGTCTGAAAATGAATTTAAAATTAGGTAAAGAAATGAAAGCCTATGATAGGTACAGAGCCCAAAGAATATTAGCTCGGTAGGCATGTTGACACAATATTATAGTGGTAAGCAGTTCTCGCCAGAGCGTCTTCACTGGTTGCTGCCTTTTAGCTTGTCTAAGGCACGAGCGGAAAGTTCCCTTTTAAATTTCCCAAGCCCTGTCATACTCTTCATGAGAGGGTCCTGAGAAGCCAGAATTAGAAGCGGCGCCTTAATGAAGCCGGGGCTAAACAAGGAGCTACTCACAAATGCCCATTTGGGCGCAAAGGTAGAGAATATCCAGGAAATCGTGGCGATATTGCCTTTGTATATCCAGCGGCTGGGCGGTGATGAAAGAATTTGCTTCACAACAGCTCTTGCAAATACTTTTGGTTTCTGCATTTGTTCTGTTCGAGGACAATTCCGTTAGTGCCGCGATGACTCTTTAAAGATCCCTATCGTACCTGCTTCCTTTGCTCTTTTTTGCAGGGCAGGCTCTAAAGGTTTGTAGATTGACGACTCATCAAGCGTTGGCAGACTGATCAAATTTGTGCTGACGCGCCCAGTTATCAGCTCCAACACCTGTACACCAAGCGGCTCAATCTCTAGCCTCAGCGTATTGGAATATTGAGATAACGCTGCTTTCGAAGCGTTGTAGGCTGCTGTCATTGGATGCGGCATATCCTTGGTCATGCCTGCAGGGACAAAATCAGCACTTTCAACTTCCACACTTGAGCTGGAAAAGGATGCCAGAGGACGAACTGCTGTGATTGACGATGATTCCCCTGGCAGACACCAACAATGGACTGAATTGTCTGACCATCTCCATGGCTCCAAACAAGTTAACATCAAATAGACCTTTGACCAAGGAGATATCAGTTTCGATTGCTGGAGACTCCAGCCCTGTAGCAAGTTAGATCGTCATTCCAAAGTCAAAGTATATGGAGTCAGTTACATTGTCCCCTGTGATCAGCTCACTGTTAGATCTTTGTGTTCCGCTTCCGACACCTCGGGCTACTTACGCATTGTTGACAAGGATGTCGAGACTTCCGCCGGTCCGTCTGATAATCTCCTCTCTCGTCTGGGAAATAGACACAGGATTGGTGACGTCCAACTGTAGAAGTTCAATACCACTGTCTGCTAATGCCTTCATCGAATGGAGGGACCGTGATGTAGCGAAGACACGGAGACCTATACTTAACATTAGCGAAAAGCGCACCCTTTTCTTTCAGCTTTTATCAGAATACCTTGAGAATGAAACTCGACCGCCAGGGCATGGCCGATTCCGGATGAGCATCTACGTCCCGATTAGTTTTATCAACGCAGAATTCAGGTCATTAACAAGACACTACCCAGTAATAAGGACTGATTTTTTCGTACTCATAATGTTGATTATTTCGAAAAGAGAAAGCAATCAGGATGGAAGTCCGCTTTTTTGTGAATCTCAAAATTAGACATGGGGTCAAGTCTGAAATATATATCACCGGCGAGAAATTGACATACTGCTCGTTTTTCAAAGGCAACCCCGAGTGTCGGAGATGAATTGTAATCACAGATTCCTTTCTGCTCGCCTTTTTCTCCATTTTTTAATTTGTTCTTTCTGAGCCCGCGACCGGATGACTCCACTCTATCATTAACCTTTTTAAGCTGTGACGCCTCCGATTTGTGATTATTCATCATCTTGGCAAGCCCGCGGCTAGGTTAGGCAGGCGTGCTGAGCCCCGTCGTCAAATTTCCTCTGTGCCCTCATGCCCTCTGTTGTAGGTCAAAGGGAAAATTAATTGAATTTTGTTTCAGAGGGAAAGTGAGGCTATATATACAATGAGAAGATCAGGTTGATTTTGATTTACAATCAACTTGATTCTTCGTATAGACACTTCGGAAATTATTTCCGTCGTTTCCTGATCTTACAGCCACATCACAACACCCACCTCAACCGAGGGGCGTCTGCATTCAGGTCAAAAGCCTTCAATGTATTCAGGCCTCAACTACGCAAGCATCTTACGGAAGCGATTTATAATCAGAAATTATATGGCCTCGCAGTTATCGAGCTAATCGATGATGTATAGTCACACGCAAGTCTTTGGCTCCGTAGAGAACTGTCAGCTTGCCCCAACTCACATGTTGGGGTTGTTAAGAAGTCCCCATAGCCAGAGTAGCCCCTCTGGCAGATGACAGCTCGTCATCACTTCAATCGTACGAGAGTATCGCGAACATTCAAATCCTGATTGCCGTTACTCTGCGACTATCCTATCTATCTTCCATTTTTGCGTCGCGTAAACATCACGCCCTGGCTAGAGGTATTTAATCACCCATCACGTTACCGTGCATCCCTGTTACGTCGCTGATATAATAATCGCGACGGATTGATGAAAGCGATGAACAACGGGTCAATTTACGCTCGGGCAGATTAATAAACCATTTGTTCAGCGTTACATTCACTACCCGGTGTACCATTCACCGGCTTCGCTGATGTGAGGTGTAGTATAAAAGTCCTCTTATCGCACATCATTCCAGGGAAATTCAATCTCTTTTATTTAACTATTGACTATGGAGATTCACAGTAGTTATGCTGCAAGGACACCATCGCTGAAGGAGATTAGTGGTGTTATTAAGAATAATGTTGACATAGTCAGCGACTATTTGAAGCAGGATGACAGGCCTCCTCTCACCTTCGATCCATTGAACGGCTCAGTCTCTCTCGAACTGCCCGATGGGCCACAGCACGCAACGCTCCAGGAAGCACGTGAAAAATTAATGAAGTACACCTCATTACTTCATGACCTCGTTGCAGGCCCTGCATGGTCGATAACTCTATTTCCAATGACGGTAAGCTCTGGATCTACATGTTCAACATCAGCCCGCTTGATTTAACACTTCCGTCAAAGGCCCTTTATGATCTTAGTGCTCTACACACGGTTAATCATTTCAATCTTGTTGACCTCGTACCGCCGACGGGATCAATATCCTTCGAAGAGCTCGCTTCCAGGGCGAGCCTCGCTCCGGAGCGTTTAATGGGCACTATACGCTATTTGGCTAGCAGGCGCATCTTCCAAGAACCTACTACCGGCCACGTAGCCCACACAGCTATGTCACGATTGTTGCAGCAACCAGACTGCCATGCTTGGGTCAACCACTTCACGGTAGAAGGCTCAAAAGTGATCGCCGCTATACGGACACAATTCTCCAGATTTGGTGGAAATGATCTCGACTCCAGGCACAGCGCCGTGAATGTGGCCTACGACAATTTCATCACACCCCCGATGGAGCTGCAGGCTACTGGGCAAGATCGGGCTAGTGAGTTCAGTCTTGCTATGGAGTGGCTGTCTCGCTTCGGCCCTACACATGATCGTCACATTGTTGAGGGATTCCCATGGTATGAGTTCAACGGAGCAACTCTGGTCGATGTAAGTGGGCCACTTTCTTGATCGCTCTCCAGGCTTCTGCCTGTGCCCGCGAGCGGCATTGCTGACTTGGGAGTCAAGGTGGCTGGAGGAAATGGACATCTCAGTATCGCACTCGCGCAGAAATACAGCCAGCTAGGTCCTCTCATTGTGGAGGATTTGCCGGAGCAACTTGCCGTCGCGAACATTCCCACAGAACTGGCCACTCGCATTGAGCTTCGAGATTTCGATTTGTTCCAACCAAACCCGGTCAAGGGTGATGTATATTTCCTCCGTTTTGTTCTGCATGACTGGGATGACGCATCTTGCGAAAAAATACTTCGGAATATCATCTCAACAATGGATTCACGTGGCCGAATTCTGATACTGGAAGCAGTCTTGGGAGATGACGTTAGCGAAAGCAGCACTGCTCGCTTTATCGGGTCAGTTCAGCTATTTCTAAATATAACTCAATGGCAGTTACCGCTTCTAGGGCCAAGCTAACATGCAATGACAAAAAGTGCCTTGAATATGGCCATGTTGACGGATCTTAATGGCTCGGAAAGGTCGTTGAAAGCCTGGCAACGGATTTTCGCCCGAGCTGACCCACGTCTGGCCCTGCATCGCCTGGTATCGCCTCCATCAAGCTTACTATCAATAATGGAGTTGAGGCTTGAGAAGCCAATCCATTCAAACCTTCTCAGCGAGAACTAAACCCTGCTCGGTGCTGGCAATTTGAAGGGAGGTTTGATTACATGAAGAATTTAACAATCCCGAAAGACAGTGCCACTGACTGTACTCGAGGGTTCTGAAGAGTGCTCGAACACTGAAGACTGGAACTAGAGTCAGATACTAGAGACTGATGAGGGAGTCGACTCGAACTCTGAAAAATTTAATCCAAGCGCCAAAGTCTCCGGCCAACAGCAGAAACAGCTGACACACTTGCGGATACCTAGAGATCCGCAAGAAGGGGAAGAGAAATATGAAAACTAGAGAAACATCTGACTCTGAGTATGACAGCGTAGAAAATTTAGCGAAGCTCGGGCTCAGCGGGACGCCATCGATGTCGTCTTCACCCAACTTGCTGACCGACCCAGACAGCGAGTTGAAGGGCCACACCTGTCCTCCATCCCCCGACTTGGTCTGCCTGAGAAGCATTCGTGGAGATGAGAACGCTCGGTGGGCCAAAATATCGGTCAGCTCGTGAGACTTTTGTCGCCAGTGCTATTTAATTGATTTTGCGTTCGAATTTCACGAAACCGCATGCCTTTTTCTATGCACCAATATATCAACCCCTTCTCTAGCGATAACTAAACTTCCACTGCCATAAGCAAACCAGGTAATCTCCCCATCTTTACTCTGATGGCCCAGGGGCGACGAGCCGATACACAATGGAGTGGGTGGATCGAGCTCATCCAGCATTTGAATCCAATTCTCTCGGACAAAGTGGGTGTCAGGTTCGGGGAAGAAGAACCAGTCGGGGGTCGGATTTGTATTCCTCACCCATTCCACAATCTGTAGCGGTCTAGCTTCCACTCCATACCACTACCAAAACCATGATCGTCCCGCCGGACTTCTTCATGTTTTTCAGTGGTGCGGTATCGCCTAAAAGTTGGGAGAAGAATGATCGGCAAGAACATCAAGTGCATGATGATCATTGAACTCGAATTCGCAACCAGGTACAATGATGAGAAAACAATTGTACAGCTGGTTCGCAATTTGGATGTATTTTATCCTTCCTCGGCTATTCTGCCGACGTATATCAGGGCGACTTCACGGTCACCTAGACATATAAACATATGCAGGGAAAAAAGATTCGAATCTATTGTCATGGGAAGTTATGGGCAGTTATTCCTTTCAATAACAACTACAATATCGCAAGAGTTGAAGAGATCACTGACGTAAATACGCTTCGCACACAAGGCCACAGGCAGCGATCCGTGCTCCTCAAAGGAAGAAGATAAACGGAGGATGGTTCTAAAATTAGGTTCTCTAGAGTTTTCACGAGGATATGAGCTTGGCTCGGCATTGCCTACATCTCTAGCTTCAATCTTGAGCCACCGTCTGTGATTATGACATTCCCATTCAGATTACAAAAACCGCGGCAGCTCAGAAAACCCACTAATGCAGCTATGTCATTAGGCCCACCCAACCTTCCATTTGGCGAAAACTGCTCTAGCTTCGATTTGCCGCCCAGGAGTTGAATCATATCTTCCGCCATTGAAGGGTAGAGGCCAGGAACAATTGCGTTGGTAGCGATGTGTCGAGGGTCCAGCTCCAAAGCTAGATACTTGGTAAGATGAGAAACAGCCGCCTTTGAAGGATTGTAGCTGGGTATGATATTGTTCCCAGTGAGAGCAACAATGACACCAGCAATGGATGCGTTGATAATGACGGGTGCAGGATCAGCAAAGACGGTCTTGACGGTGAGCAGCGATTCAAGTCTAGAGTCATGATAAGAAAGAGTTTCTGCGGGAACATGTGATCTGGTACCTTTATATAGCATAAAATCTCCTTCCACGTTAACATCCGACACCTCGGAAAACTTCCCCTGTATTGAAGCCTGTGGCGCCTTCTATTGAGGTAAAGTGTAAGTGTTGAGAATCTCCATACTCTGTTGTTGAACCCCGTGTAGGTCGTCCTGCACCTTATAACACCCAATTAGGACGCCAACGGAGTTTATGAGGAAGTTACCAGGGAGGTCTGAAAGGTTACAATGGTGATGATTTCCTGTAATTCCAAGTTATGTTAAGATGATAGCGCTTTAACGGGCAGAAAGTGGAAATAGAAGTAGTGGATTGAAACTGTGTGATCATTTTAAACTCCTCTCGAAATTACTGTCTGAAACTTAGATTGCGCAAGATTCTCTGGACATTCCGGTGACCAAATTCCCGAGCATGTTCTAAGGAAAGTTTAGAATAATTATCCCGAATATCATTTTCGGCGCCGGCATCTACCGGCAGTTGCACAGATTCTTCATGACCCGAGCGCGCAGCAAAATGTAATGCCGTCCACCCGCGGTATCCAGGTATATGTGTATCTGCACCATGATCGAGCAATATCGAGACTACGTTAGTATGGCCATATCTCGCAGCTATACGTAGTGTCCAGCCCTTAATGGACCTGGCGTCAATATCTACTTGTAATCCGACAAGCAGCTTGGAGATTCTGACATTATTATTTCGTGCCGCTGCATGGAGAGGAGTTTCCCCTTTATCATCACGCTGCATGGTCAGTGCGCCATTGTCAAGGAGTTGACGTATGGCCACCGAATTGCATTCTGAAACGGCCCGGTGGAGGTGGAAGCGTCCCTGATAATGGATCTCTTGAACCAAGGCCTGATAAAGCAGTCAAGAAGATATTCCATCGACGCTGCGGCTAGCCAGACGTAGTTGCATTAGATCATGCTTGTCGATAAACTGCACCTTGTATTACCAACCCATAGACCGCATGAACGATAAAGCTGTGCGTACCTTCACGATGTTCAAAATAATTTCTGGCGGAACATATATATGACAGAGTTCCATTCCAAATATGTTTACTTGTTGACGTTTCTTTGTAGCTGTTATCGTGCGTTCTCTGGCGAAAATCGGTATGGTACCACGTACGTAAATCCTTCGTCGACAGATTTGGTCTAAACTCCTGGTCACAAATATTGTAATGTCAGGGACTTCGAACACCCACTACATCATATTTAAGCGTATTACGAGCCTTGATCTCCTCAGCCCTGAGCGACGGATCCGTAAGCAAATGTGTAATGGCCGAGTCCACCGGGCGGGCTGCCTGTTCATCTTACCGAATGTGAGTTCAACAGACCGAGCTTGAAGCGAGCCAGAGACCTTTCAAGCCAATTATCCCCTCGGTTACCACAATTCACGACCCTAAGCATGTAAGAACCAGGTTCAATTAAGTACGTCGGATAACTGTGAGTCTGAGCGCGTATACGAAACACGTTCATCATGGGCGAGGACTGCATCGATTATCGACGGTTTCGGTTGCATTGTATTTAGTATACATCTACACCCCAGCCACCAACGTAGCATAACGGTTTCCAGAAAGTCGTTAGAGAGGCGGGCAATCACACTGCCTGTCCGGTATGTCCCTTTTCAAGCAAACCTTGTGCCAAGCGCCAATAAGCCACTCGGTAGCTCCATAGTGATTTCAATTTGTCAAACTCAACAACTTCCCCGGCAGCCAGGCCTCGTTCGTTGGTATCTGATGCTAGTGGCGATTGCCCATCCCTTTTAGGGATATGGAATTTAGTTGTGAAATAATACTCATTCTGGTCTTGAAACAAGTATCTGATCCGTACTGTTATTTCTAAAGATGAGAATGCGTCAAAAGGTAGAGACAAATCTCATTTTCTATGAAAAACATGTCTAGAATTGAGAGATGGGGAGTATTCCAAATCTCAGGAAATGGAGACACTTGGTCCTTTATGAAACCCTGAATTAAAAGGCCTCAACATGTCGTACCACGATACGGGAGACTTCAGGAGAGTAAAGGAAATCCTGGTATTCATCGATGCAAAGCAGTAGGAGTCAGGGTAGGCAAACGAATCCTTCACTCTGAATCTAGATGATTCGCTCTCATTCCAGCCCCCGATCACCGCTTCTATTCAGCTTGCCCTTTCTTACAGCGCCTGGACGTCTGTTCGGACTCGGACTGTTCTTCTTCCTCGAGTTCGGCCCTGTTAATGGAAATGTCAGATGGTCTCATTTGTTGTGTTGGGGGAGTAATCCATAATGGGTTACCAGAAGAAGGGGTCCTTTCCGTTCTTAGAACAGGTGAAGATATCGGTCTGCACAGACCAAGAGACGAAGCAATGAAATGGCCGGCCGCGTTCACAGAGCATTCTTACGTGGCGACCAAGACTGGAAATTCTCTCTCGTTATCCTTCTTTGGACGTGAGCTGCTTGTCATGCTCTGTGGTGAGATACAAAGTTAGATTAGCAATACAATTTTGAAGGGTAAATACATGACAATCGTAAACTCCACCTTTCCTACTGGAGTCTGATCCTTGAAGGTTTGATTTCAAGCCCTAATATTGCGGAAGCAATCTCTGTGGCCCTAACAGGTTGGATTGTAGCATTTCCGCCTATAGTGCAAAGATACTGACAATCAAGATCATAGCTAATAACTGAACTTCATTCCACCAATTGCCCAAAACACACTTCCAGTAGACAAGGATGAATCAGGACTACTGAGAAGGGCCACTAAAGCTGCGATCTCATGGACATAACCAGGTCGCGCCCCCTTGAGATGAAGCCTCCTGAATCACCTCCGGGGTATCAAATCCTTCCCTCACACTTGCCAGAGGTGTCATCATGTTGAGGAGCGATGCCTTCGCTTTTAGATCCGCAGGGGAAATATCCCAGACTTCAGTAGCCACAGGCCCTACTTAGTCAGTATGGAGGGTTTTTCGATCAGACTGTTCACATACCTAGGTTGATTGCGTTTACGGTGGCTCTCTCTGCCAATTCCCTGGACCAGGTTCTCGTCATGCTCTCTAGCGCAGCCTTGGTCCCGCCATAAATAGAATGGCCAGCGGCGCCCACACTGCTGGATACACTTGAAACGTTAATAATCCTTCCACTGCGATCATGAGGAAGATGCGGAAGGGCCGCCTTTATTAGAAACAATGGGCCACGTGTATTCAGGTTATACATCTGCGCGGAGTTATCCGCATTGCTTTCTTCAATGGGAAAGCTCGCCCCGAAGCCAGCATTATTCACGATGATGTCAATTTTGAAGTCAGGACCAAAGGCATCCTTGGCAGCATCGATTACACGTCGAGGGCCATCCCAGAGGCCATATCGGCTTGCACACGAACACACTTAGTTCCAAATTTGTTGAGGAGTGACACACTCAGAAGCTAAAGAGACGAAAGGCATCTACTGCTGTAAATGGAAGGAAAACTCTTCTATTGAAGCTATTCAGAGAGGTGAAGAAGAAAAAGACAGAAAACAGCGGTAAACGCTGTAGAAAAAGGAGAGACTACAAACGGAGCGCTGATGCCATAAGAGTAAGGCCGTAAGGCCGTAAGGCAGAACAGGCCGAGTCATCTCAACAAAATTGAGATTGGAACTCCGCGCCCAGTTCCTTAGCATAATGCGCCGATGAGTCTGACACGTAGTTTAATACGATGTTGCATCCCCTGCTCGCAAGAGCCCGGCATATCGCTGTGCCGATACCTTTGGTCATCAGCATATTGAAGAAACGGCATATTAAGGCTGTCATAATCAAATATACCTCGGGAGCCTCCGGTCACCACTGCGACCTTCCCTCCAAGCGGGCTGTTCGATTGAATTTCTGACATCGTTTATACTTACAGATTGTTTGTTACGAACTATAGCTCAATCTCAGAATGGTTTTTGGCACATTTACAGGCTGGGATGATTGTACGCTATGACCTACTCTTCTAGGTTCGCGACCCTAAGGGTAGGTTCGCGACTTTTACGACCCTACCCTGACCCCATTTCAGGGTCTAATCTTACGACCCTAAAACCTGTGTGGTCCGGGTCGCGGTCCGGGTCGTCAGGGTCACCCGCGGGTCGTGGCGAGGTCTAATTCCTAGTGCGCCACTCCATCGCTAAAGTCTCTTACAGAGCGGAGAGAACAAATCATAAGACTTATTTTATGCTAGACTACTACTATATACTGATGACACAGTGACTGAGGGCTATATAACGCACTTCCCCCTTGTCACCTCGTATTCAGCCATGTGCTTTTGCCACTTCGAGTAGGCGCTTGGCATCCTGGCTAGGACACGAAGGCCAAGTGAAAGAGGACATATCTGGAGGCACCTCTGCATTAGGCACATACTTCCGCAACTCGCCTAGCATCTCAGCCCGTCGTTCTTCATAGGTTTTAGACATCATCATAACTGTCACAGCCCGAGCATAGCGTACATCGTTGTATAGAGCCAACCGCTGAGACACCTGGTCTGGTCCCGTGTCTTCTGGAAACACACCAGCTAATGCAGCACCGTCCTCAAGTGCCTGAGATCCATTTTGACCCTGGTCTGTTTCGTGGTCAGCGAGAGAGAAACAGGAAGTGAGGGAATTGAAAGTTGGCTTACGAGGAAGTGTTGGATGCGCCGCGTCGCCTACTAAAGCCAGCTTGCCCTTGATGAATGTCGGCGGTGGGGGACGCGAGGCCAGGCTCCAGAGTTTAATGTCCTCCGCCATGCCGCAAAGTTCTCGAAGCTCGGGGCCGAATGAGGTATAGGTTTCGAGGAGGTCATCGGGATTGCCCTCATCCAAATAGGAAGCCGGTTTGACCGCTTGCGGACCGGGCGGGTGAATTCCAACAACGTTGAGGAGATGACCTTCACGGCAAGGGTAGATGACGAGGCGGCGATCTACACTGGTAAATATGTGGACCCCGTCCAACCCAGTCCTTGCCAGTAGCGCTGCAGTTGACGGATTGGCCTGCGCCCTCGACATTGGAACGAGGAACCGGAAACAATTTTGTCCAGTGCTTTCTATTCCTCGTTCATCTCCGACAATGGCTCGTACAGATCGAGACTAAAGCAACTCAATATTAGTACCATATTGGCCGTCGGAGCGAGGGGATATCATGCTTTTTTCCCATCTGCGCCAATAACTAGATCGCCCTTATAGGTTGTTCCGTCGTCCAGTATAACAACTCCAGCCTCGGCGTCCTAGATGAGAAGAAACGAGATTTGAATTAAGGAAAAATTAAAACACCGATATGGGGCGGGATTTACTTACCAAAGAGGCCACGCGAGACGAAAGACGAATATCAACCCTTCGACCGTCCACTTCCCGGGCTGCCATATTGCGCAAAGTATTGTGGAGATCCACACGATGGGTTAGAACCCAATCATCCGTGATGTCTAGCTTCCGTTGCACATCATTCGTAACCTACAGACAGCCGGACCATTAGGATATCGCTCAAATTCATCCATTGTGTGAGGGCGAGGTATCAAAAACATACAACATGAGTCCGAACAGGATTTGCGTTCGGATCCCAGATCTGCAGGCGATTGCACAGTACCGGATGTAGGTCCTGGAGATTACAATCCCATTCCCTCAAGACGCGTGAGGCATTAGGTGCCACGTGAATCGCCGCGCCCACTTCATTGCGAAAACTAGATTGTTCGATTACCTATTACTGTGACATGAGCTCCTCTAGGTTTAAGTTTAGGTCATCGAGAAAGCGATATTCATACCAGAACGTTGTGGCCAGAGCGATTGAGGGCAATGGCGGCCCCCAAGCCAGCTGGACCCGCGCCAATAACGACCACCTGTAGGGGCATCTCAAATGAAAGAACTGATCAGGCCGCTGCACAACAATGATCTCGTAACTCGGCTTATATTTCCTCAGTATAAAGCACTGCGAAAAGGGTAAATCACCCGTGGGTGCTCGCTCATCTTTACCCGCACATAGTCACAGTAGCCGGACCCGCCTACTACGCTCTCTGGCAAAGACTCTAAACTTCCCTTTATCTCCGCCTGAATGGTGCTGACGAGACGCTGACGATAACGCTGCTGCGATGATGATACTATTACGGTGGTGACGATAGAATTGCGGCGGTGACGTAGTACCTGACAAGTTGTCTAGGCATATTAGTATGCGTCAGTGTCATCGCTTCTTCTCCCCGCAGATCTCTCCTTCTATTTCCTTCCTTCTTCGTAGCATTCAATATATCAATATTTTGCTGCCTTCTCGTTCTCTCGTCTCTTTTGACAACTGGTTGGTTATTTAATTCGGATGAATCAGCGGTTTTATACGATGGTAATCTTTTATCATAGATTAGAGTATGGCACCTGTGTCCTTTAAAACTGAGTCAGAATACCATTCGAGGACTTACACAAGTGTGGCATAATACTATACTAGAACACGATCAAGTACATATTGCCCAACTTCAACAAGTCCAATCTGAACTATTCTTCATATTTATCAATTTCTATATGTACGTGGCCACTAGATAACATGTACGGGAATGGGAATGGTTTCAGGGTTGAGGACAAGATGAATATGACAGTCCGCATCGCGTGACATCTTCCTTCTTCTTCTAAAATCGTCGCCATTGCCTATTGTTTCTTCACAATTTCTACCCTCTCTATATACGGAAAGGTAATACATGACAATCCGTCATAGTGCACCTGGCATGTTCCCTTGCCTAGCGTTTTGGTCTTCAAGAAAACGCCGCCACAATAGGAACCCAGCCATCGTCAAAGCAGTCAAAGGCAAGGCAAATACTAGGTACAGCCACCAGATCCGAGAGACCACGAAAGTAGGCTCGCCTCCAGCAGTAGAGGTATCTAACGCAACCAAGTTTGTCCCAAACAAACTGCACACGAAAGTCGCCGGGAGGTAGAGCAGTGTCATAGCCGCAATTATTTTCATGGAGACGCTATCCTTGCGAGCATCTCGTGCTATTTTGGCACTTTCCGTTGCGATTCGCAGATTGATCCTGCTATTGTGTCCAGTGATGAGATTATACAACAATGTCACAAAGTTGTTCGTTCTCCGTTGTAGGTTTGATATTCGGCGATGTCGGTCATCACAAAGGTCTCGTAACGCGAGCAGATCATCGCGCACCCGTTCATGGGAGCTCTTGTCAATTTTGGCTCCGTGCAACTTGGCCTCGTGTCCGAGCTGCTCGTGATCTCGAAGGAGATTGGCGATATTAGATGCATCTCGTTGATTGTTGTGTTCCAGAGTGATCAAGTTCCGCGACATCTTGTGTAGCAGCTGAATATATCGCGAGAAGCGATCTGAGTCTCCGATCTCGAAGATAGAGCCTTGGTGGAGTTGGGTTTCGGTCCACAGCAGCCATTTGATCAAGTTGTTCAATTCAGTATGTCTGGATGAAAGAACGTAGAACATGATCACGATATGGAGCACGAGGGGGTGTACATGCATCCTTTTCGAGCAGAGGCATGATTCCTCTTCGGCACAGTGACACTCTTGTGAGGGACCTTGAAAACGGGCGCCAATTGCATGGATCAAATCACGTAGGTCGCCTTTGGATTTCGGCAAAATGTAGATGGTCTGGCCGGTGACAAGATCATATCGGAAGTAGAGTGGCTCGTAATGGCTGTAAATCTTCATATCCGTTGGACCACGAGAGCTGATGCTTGGGCTGCTATCTAATGGGCTGGTGTCGTTGGCGACATATGACAGTGTCTCGCTGATGTTGTAGCAAATCTCTGGTGACTTGTTAGCCGAGACACACCCCCATCCTTTCAGCTTTGGCCGCAACTAGCTCACCTATACATGAATGTCCAGCTACTCGTATGATCCGGCGATGATAGCTTGACATCAATGGCGAAGACAGCACCGCGACATCATGAAGGTTGATATTCCAATTTGTTCTGAACAGCTTGTGGACCTCCCACTGGTCTCCGGGAAAGGTTCCGAATTCTGGACTCAACAATCTGACTTGTTCAGCCTTTGCTTGCCTTGTTTAACGGCCGTGTCCATACATTATATAAACCGAGCTATTGACTTTGGCTTCTAACGGAGAAGCGGACTTTAGACAACGCTCAAAATCAGGGGACTCTGGCGCCAATCAACATAGAGTCATCCAGCATGCATGGTGTCAAACCTTGGTCCAACACTACCACCAGCGGGTGGGAATCTGTAGTATAAGAGCCTCCAGAGTGTCCCCGGCAAAGAAAGAGGGCATTCTCGAGCAGCGATCTCGGGTGTAGACTCGGCATCTTGTGAGGGAAGAGCTGTCAGTAAATTCTTAAGGACTGTGGAAATCTGCTTCTTAAGTATAGAAATGTGAAGGAAAAAGGTAAATTGCGGATGGGCATCTGACCGGGAGCCGTGTTGCTGAGGGGTCAGTAGCAAACAAATGACCAAGACTATATTTAGGCAGCCTGCACAGTGCAGAGTTGGGGGCGAAAAATAATAACTTTGAAAGGTACCTAGGTAATTAACAAATACCAACACCACGCTTTTACAGGGCCTCCACCAACATCATGAATGCTCTCAGGGCAGGGACCCATCGTTCATACTGTGCGTATTCTCAGAACCAGAGTACTGTTCTGGGGATAAAGGACATGCATCGGAACTGGCTCTAGCTGGGAATGTGCAAAGCGCGTTTCGACAGAACCCCAGGTCGAATCTTTCCTATCTTCGACGACAACGATCAGTCAAACTCATAAGCAAAATTCACGCAATCTCGGAATGAAAGTCATACGTAAATGTTGTTATTGACAAATCGGGCCCGCTCTTTCGCTCTACGTGGACAAGAATCTCCCAGCTGTGGACACTCTCAACACGCGAATCCACTATGGAGGTACCCTAACCCCTGGAGACGGTCGCACTCTCGTAGGGTGCATCATTTGAGAGTATAGTTTCTTTCCAACGTCACGCTAACTTGGTGGCGATCATCCGAATTAGCTCCTTCACCTTCTTCATATCCCAGTCTTCAAGTCCTAAGAGAGTATTATCGTCTCTTTCCCAAGGGTGTGCAAGCGCCCTAGTGGCTATGCAGTACTGTAACTGTACTTCAAAGGTCGAAGTACTGATTTTGCCGGTTTTGAAATCAGCTAATGCACCTTCCAACAGAGGTTCCATGTCTCGATACTCAATCCCCCACGTATGCTTTCCTAGCGCATCCTTGGCTACGGCAAGAAGTTGGTTTTGTGACATGAAGATCGAGTGAACATAAACCGGGCGATTTTGAGTCTCCTGATGATGCAGGAGCGCATTGACAGTTGCTGTGCCCACATCGTCTAACGTCGTCCAAGGCACAACATTGTTGCCATCACCAAAGATGAGAGCTTTTTGGTTTTGCAAGTCTAGGCCGGAAAAGCCAGAGGAGATACTCCAGTCAAGGAGAACACCACAAGCAACTAGGGTGTACGTCAAGCGGTGTTCAGCCGCGTGTCTCTTCACGGCGTTGTATGAAGCTTTCTTGCGGGCGAAAACAGGCATATCATGAACACCTGGTAGGTCAGGGTCAAGTCCAAAGTCGCTAGTGATACTAGTCACATATGAGCACATAGCGTTAGCTAAAGACGACTTAATCTGAAACCAATAGGGTCACCAACAAGCGATAAACTCCATTCGCAACTGCTGCATCAACAAGTCGAAGCGATGTTTCGACATCGGGCGAGGAAGTAGTATCGATCACTGCATCCTGGCCTGCAATGGCGGCAGACAATGACGCCACCGAGGCAAAGTCAACAACTTCCAAGCGAGCACCGGTTGGGAACGATTTGGGGCTACGACTGAGCACTGTTACATTGAACTCGAGATCGAGTAATGCATTGAGCACCCGCGCTCCGACATTTCCAGTAGCCTGTCTACTTGTTAGCTCGGATAATGGAGTGTTCGTTTGTGATGCTCACCCCGGCAATAGCCACGTTCTTGATTGCACGTGCCATCTTTTGGTTTAGACAGGGTTGTTCACACTATGACATTAAATGAGGAAAGAGAAGATAATTGAGAGAAAACGGCCAGGGGCCACGAAGGTATGAGCTCCTTTATACATGAACACTCTGGATGTACCTCACCTATCAGTGTGGCCTTTTGTTGAGAGCCTGAGACGGACTTGACCGGAGATCGAGGATAGAGATACAGATTTGACACCAGCACGCAACTATTCTCGAAATTGTCCCTATTCCGAAAAAAGGTGTACTTTGAGGATGGAGTTGTATAGTCCTCTGATTTCGTATTCGCGAACATTACCCCGGACTCCGGACTAAAGCCGGAGACGGAAAACCGCTTATTTCCGCGCTTTCTATTTGACCATATGGAAAGATACAGTTATAAAGATCACAGGCTCTATCGAGTCTTCCTATTTGATTTTACTGCATTGACATTCGAGTGGATAGTGACGTCGAACCTCGGCCCTTAGATCCACCGCTATGGCTTCTCGGGATTTATATATCTTTGGCAGGTCATGACTCGGTTGTCCTAGATAGTTTCGCGATTTCCACTTCATATTCCAAGTGTCCGCTATGGTGCAGCAAGAATCATTGTGTCCTATCGGGAATATCCCTGGACTTGGTTTGGTTCCCTCTCAATCTCGTCCAACTAAGATTCATCGGTATGTTCGAGTCTAATGCCCGAGCCTGCCGGCTCGGACCACTACCGAGCGGCCCGAGTCCATGCTTGTAGATCACTTGGTGGAACCTAAGATATGGAAGGTGATGTCTTGGACCAAATTTGAACATTAAAGCCAAAGGAGACGTCAACTCACCTTGATCATGATGAAATACACCTGGAACGATACAATGCAAGCCCTGTCGGAGATAGGCATCTTCCTAATCCCGACGATGCCCATTTGGGCTAACTCCGCCAAGCTTTGCCAAATTCGCGCCACGGCGGTGTGTGGCAGCAGACTTGAACATCCTTCATGGGAGGCTTTCCTTGAAATTGATCTCTCTCTGCTGTACCCTTAAGGGCCAAGCATGATCCGGACGCCTCTGTTAAGACACCCCTTGAAGTTACCTGCTCCCCCTTTGACAAGATACACACTCTATAAGTCCGCTTCAAGTACGAGACATTATGATCACCCGATTAGACAGGAGGTGGATTATGGCTGACAATGACTCGATAGCGATCAGGATGTCTTCGCACATCAGCAAATGCCTCGTGAGAGAGAAAGGCGCTCCTCTGGAGATCATCTCGGCCATAGTGCCAAGCACGATCGGACCAACCGAGGTCACCATTCGGCTCAAGGCTATCGCCATCAATCCAGCCGACTTCAAGATGATTGATCAAGGTCACAGAGTCACAGCGTGGCCTTTGGTGCCGGGCTTAGACGGCGCGGGTATTATTGAGGCCACTGGAAACGAGGTGACAGCTTTTGCACCGGGAGACCGAGTGCTTGCGCTTTTCGTGCCTGGAGATCGTGGGGGCTCGTACCAAACACTTGCCTCTGTGCAGGAAAAGAATGTGACCAAGATTCCAAGCTCTTGGTCTTTTGAAGATGCATCGACTCTGGGGTAAGTCATGTCCTTCTTGTGTTCGCTCCTTTCACCTCCCCCATCGCTGGTCCATAGTACACCGACTAATACATCCGCGCCCAGGGTCTGCTACCTGACAGGCATCATGGCCCTTGGCATCGGCTTACAGACCCCGCTGCCTTTCCTCAAAGACGGCCCAACGACAGGCTTTCAGCCTACTTCAGTTCTTGTTTTGGGCGGAAGCTCCGCTGTCGGAGCAGCAACGATTCAGCTCCTCCGCCTTGCACTCCCTGATTGCAAGGTCCTAGCGACGAGCTCACCAAAGCATCATGCCTACATCACGAACGTTTTAGGGGCCCATGCTGCTATCGATCGAGGCTCTTCAACTCTGCCACAAGACGTGAAGGCAGAAACTTCGGATTCCTGTGGCGTGGACGCCATAATTGATGCTGTTGGTGCAGCTGGCACGTCAAGTCATGTTTTTGATGCCTTGAATGCGAACGGGCCCAAGAAATACGCCCAGGTATGGACAGGAGACCAAGAGATCGACGTCCCAAGCGGGGTCGAGTCGATCATGTTCAGAGGCCGGGACCTTCCTCACCTACCAGGGAACCAGAATATCATGCAGTCGTTGCAAGTCCTACTCGAGAATGGAAGGTACAAATTGCCACTACCAGTGCACAAAGTGGGTCATGGTCTCGATGCACTAGAAAGAGGCCTTGAGCTCATGCGGCGAGGCGTGAGTGGAGAGAAACTGGTCGTCACCGTCTAGATGGGAGATGGTTAAATGAGAGGATGATGATGGAAAGAATTTTGGGATACAGCTAGACAATTGTTAATGTTGAGCCACAACGAAGCAACTGAATGTCATTAGCAAGTTACGAAACGACTCTAGAACGTCCGTCGAGAAGATGGTCGACCGACACACTCAAGCACGAGTCCAAGAATGGTCCCGTTTGAGGAGCGTATAGGAACGATCCAAAGACTTTCATATCCTTGGTCCGAATTAAACCACCATTAGCGCTATCAGACAGTATCTGGTTACCCCCTGGCCCATATAGTCCCAACGGCATCGAATCCAGTGCCCTAGTCCGGTGAGATCATCGACTGGACACCGAAACAGGGAGTGCGCGCGTACGATCCCTGCAACATAGCCCGTGGACGGGTTATGAAGCATGACATCATCCCCGATCCTTGCTTCTGCTGCTCGAACGAAGCTTTCAAGTCCACTGAAAGGAGCCTGATTGTCTAGTGGCACTGACAACATGCTGTGCCTGGACATCATAGACTCGAAGAGATAGAAACAATTGCACTGGGCAATAGATCGAGGAACTGATTGAAGAATCTTGTCATTTTCAGCTTCATCGTCAAGCACAATGATAATGATGTGGCCCCAATGCTGGATTTCAGTGGAGACGCTGCTCTGCAGAAAGAAATCACGGACCAAGTCGAAGACACGGTCGACGCCCGACTCATTGTCACGAATATCAAGCTCTGGGGAGACTGCAATGCTCGACCCACTTCGATAATGAATTGGAATTGTCGGGCCGAGATCATTCGGGTCAGTTGTGAGATAACATTGTAACCCGGCTATTTTCTTCGGCCATGGCTTTGCTGGAAGCTAATCAAGATGGTATACCAGGACTCGTTCATCGAAATCGATTTGACATGTGTTGGGAAAAACTCAGTATAGAAGCCTGGAGCTTTCTCGTTCGAAAAAGTTCGAGGGGTTTCGTTGGCGAAGGTCAAATGGCAAGGTGATTTGCGGCGGGAATGACGGTTTCGAATCCATCGTGGAGCTGCTTGTAAGAGCAGCGAGTCAAGTCGTGCTGGAGGATTAGAATATTAGTGGGTGGCGGGGTGTTAGTGAAGCAAGAGGGAGGTTGCAAGTTCCAGTCAAGACATCCGCCAGCGATTAGAGGAAGCTCTCACGTGACCGTCCTTGAACGCCAAGTGGGACAAGTGGGTTTCCCCGCATTCGCATTATTCCCCGCGTCTCGGGCTCATCTCGATTGCTGCATATCCATCATGGATCCAGTCTCGAGAACAGTGCGTGAAACAGGGCGACAGGGCTCTTGCTCCTTTCTGTTTGCTGGATTGTCGTCGCCAACATGGGCGGACAAAAATGGCTCGAGCCTCTGTTCATCGGGCCTAACACCTCCCTAAAGGATATCCAAAGCCCCAGGTCCCGAGACCGAGGCCCGACCGCGTCTTCGGTGATTGTCTCCATCAAGTTAAGCTCAATCTCTGGCATTACCCCATACCCCACTTGACGACTAGTTCATGGTATAAAGTATGTGCCAGTCACCTTCCAACCGTCGCTGGTTGGGGTTATGGTCCTAGGAGAGGTAAGAGAGTCAAAGCATCGTGCAAAGGAACAAAAACTCGCCCCCTTTCAAGATGATCTTCGCGTCCCAACAGCCGCGCATCTCCGGTAAGACATGCCCACCAGCCGCCCTACATGAGGCCCCAGACTGACCGAACTTGGGATTCTTTAGTACCGGAGAACCTCACGATCTGGGACTGGCTTTTCTCGTCATCGAGTTCAGTTTCTTCTTCGGCCAACCCTGCAGGTTTCACCAATGCTGTTACGGGTGAGCGCATCTCCTACGACGAATTGAAGGATCATGCAACGTTTATATCGACCGCCTTGGCGCAAAAGTTTGAGTTCGGTGAGGGACAGACGGTGGCGCTGTTCAGTCCTAACACCGTGTGGTATCCAGTCGCCATGTTTGCGACTACACGTGTCGGTACGCGTCTCTTTTCCTTCTATTGTCTATTCTTGATGAGTGAAAGAGCTCAGGACTGATCTTCAACCGAATAGGCGGCATGATTTCTGGCGCCTCCCCGGCCTACAACGTGGAGGAAATGACATACACACTACGAACCGCGCAAGCGAAGCTTTTGATGACTGCGGAATCATCCCTTTCCGTCGCCATACCAGCCGCCCGGGACGCCGGGATCTCTCAGGACCGCATCATCCTGCTCGAGGGCGAGCGACAAGGCTTCACTACCATCAAAGATCTGTCGAATTTCGGACGGAAACTTGGTGCCCATAGACAGACAGCACCATTCAAGATCCCGAATGGTCAGACCAACAAAGATCTCTGCGGGTTTCTGAGCTTCAGCAGTGGAACTACCGGTCTTCCAAAGGCTGTGAGTGCTTAACAGGTCCGCCTAGCTTCATGATACTGATAATAAGCCAAGGTCATGATATCACATCACAATGTCATCGCGCAATGTCTGCAGATCCATCAGATAACCCCTCCCGAGCATAAGAGAGTTCTCGCCGTTCTTCCACTTTTCCACAGTAAGTTGCCCCTTACGACCCTTCTTTCATTATCGGGCTTGTCGTCATTATTAACGATTGGTTGATCAATAGTCACCGGTCTCGTTCATCAGATGCATCTCCCAGTTTTTCGAAACGCAGAAGTTTTCATGCTTCCTGCATTCAGTATGCGGTCGATGCTGGATACCGTTGTCAAGTACCAGATTACGGAGATGCTCCTGGTTCCTCCCATCTTGATTCGGCTTCTTCGTGACCCGATTGTGAAGAACTATGATCTCTCTCATCTCCGGAGATTTTCGTCGGGCGCAGCGCCGCTATCGAACGAGGTCATTCAGGAGCTGGAGCGCCGTTTCCCCAATACGGGGTTCAAGCAGGGATACGGAATGACCGAGTCGTGTAGTTGCATCACGGCGCACCCGGTGGAAAAATCGACATATGAGTACGCTCAGCGCGGTGGTAGCATTGTTGCAAATACCGAAGTCAAGATCATTGACCCTGAGACCGGCGCCGAACTGGGATATAATGAGCCTGGCGAGATTCTTGCGCGGGGCCCTCAGGTCGTAATGGGCTACCTCAATAATCCAGAAGCCACACGCGAGACATTTGATACCGAGGGTTGGCTGCACACTGGCGACGTCGGCTTCATTGACCATGAAAATTTCGTCACCATCACTGATCGCATCAAGGAAATGATCAAGGTCAAGGGAATTGCGGTTGCCCCAGCCGAGATAGAGGACCTGTTGCTCGGGCATCCAGCTGTGGAAGACGTCGCTGTCGGTGCCATTCCTGATGACTATACTGGTCAGCGCCCCAAGGCTTACGTCGTTTTGAAACCGAGCTTTCTTGAAGGGAAGGACAAAGCTGCTGTTCTTTCTGCATTAAAGCAGATCCTCGATTATGTTCGGAAGAACAAGGTCCATCACAAATGGGTGACAGAGGTCGAGCTGCTTGAAGAAATCCCCAAGAGTGCAAGCGGTAAAATCCTCCGTCGCGTGCTGCGCAGAATGGAACAAGAAAGAAGCGACAATGGCCGAACTATTGTACGCAGCGAGGAGGTCAGGTCTAAACTATAGTCGGTGGCAACACTACTATACTCCGCGATCATTGTCTAGCCTCGGCCCACATCTCGGTGACGAGTCTTTTGTGCGGCAAGCGACAAGTATAATTGCGTGGGGGCGAAGAAGCCCTTCCTCAACCTGGTTCTTCATCATATTCCAACCGTTCTGAATATTTTCCCTCAATTTGTAGTTGACTCGAGACCATTTCTCCCAGTGGAATAAAACTCAGTCTCCCCGCTGCCGAGGTCCTGATCAGCTGTAAGCACTAGCATTCACTCAGGCTGCCGCTTACAGACCCCTTTGCCTCAGATCACGACAGGGCGAAGATTTGAAACATCCATCGTCGCAAGAATGGTTGCATCGGTCCAAAGGCTAAAAGGTGAAGATCAGCAAACGCGATGGAGTCAATTACCTTTTTCGTTGCAAAGATCCACAAAGCTGGCGCAGAGTGCGAGTACTGACAGGTGCCACTCGCTAGTCTCGTGTATATCGAGTGGACGTATTACCCAAAATGGATGGCAGGTCCTCTAGACTGATGCTTGAGTGGCACATCCCCAAACAGTTCCACTCCACGATATGCCTAGCCCCCTGATCTACTCTGTTCCAAGTTGAAGATCATACCAAAAGTCGCAATTCGTACTTGCTCAATGCTCCCTGCGCAGGGTTCATGCCAGTCCCTGGGAAGGCCCCTGTCTCATGTTCAAGCGGCAACAATGGACATGGCAACGCAATATATAAATATGAACCCCAACTTCAGGACATGACTTTGCTCACCCACCAAGACCCTGAAAGTCAACTCGCAGACGAAGGAATTTATTCAGGATACAAACCCATGCATTCCCTTGGATTTATATTGGTTTCTGGCGCTGCTCTTGCCTCAGCGTACCAGCTACCAAGTCAATTGCGCACAATCTACGAAAATCACAAGGTATATCTATCATCCTAAAATCAAATAAATCCTGGCGCTAACTTGTCAAGTCGGGCAAATGTGCTAATGTTCTCACTGGCGGCTTCAGTGATGGCAACTCGGGAAGTGATGTAGCTTACTGCGGTGATCTCGCCGGGGCCATCTTCCTGCACACCAATTCTAATGGCGGTGCTTATGCGGACATGGACGTGGACTGTGACGGCGCGGACTTAGGGGCTGGTGCATGCTCTAATGACCCCACCGGCCAGGGGATGACCGCATTCAAGGATCAAGTCTCCCAGTATGGCATCTCTGACCTTAATGCCAACATTCATCCATACGTAGTCTTTGGCAATGAGGGTGCAAGCCCATCCTTTGATCCAAGACAGTATGGCATGGAGCCACTGAGCGTGATGGCTGTTGTGTGCAATGGGAATCTGGTACGTCTCTGAAAGCTGGGTCTTGCATGAACGCAACAGTGTACTGATGAATGTTCTTGTGGTCAATCTAGCACTACGGCGTATGGGGGGATACCAACGGTGGTGTGTCGACAGGCGAGGCGTCCATTTCGCTCGCGCAACTCTGCTTCCCGAATGCCGGTATCACTGGTGACAACGGACACAGTCAAAAGGATGTTCTCTACATTGGATTCATTGGCAAACACGCTGTCCCTGGTGCTAGTGCGGATTGGAAAGCCCAGGACACTACATCCTTCGAGGACAGCATCAAGTCTTTAGGCGATAGTCTTGTGGCCAGTCTGGGAGGGACGAACCCAACTGCAACTCTTTCATCTTCTGGTTTACCAACCACCTCTGCTCCCTGGAGCACTGCTACGCCAACGCCATCGTGGACTGTCAGTCCTTCCTGGTCTGCGCCTGGATGGAAGCCGACCTTGTGGCGGCGAGAGTAAGTGTGAAAATGAGTATATCTAAGGTATATGGAGATCTTGCAGTGGGAAAGAAGTGTTGGACTGGCTCATTCAGGCAACGGGCTGGAGCTGGAGTCCAAAGTTGGATAGTAAGAGGCGTTGGTGCGGAAGAAAGCAATGTTAGTCTATATTGTTCTACTCGGGGTATGCAATGTGTGAGGTGCTATATATACAACCAGGCGGCTCAACCGCAACATGGTACTCCAGGCCCAATAGGCGATCAACTCCGCCAAACCTGGTGTCATGATCAACGTAACAAAAGACATGGACATGAAGTCACTCTAGGAAAAATAAAAAAAAAAGGGAGAAGAGGTGTGGCCACACCCTTAAGCATTCTCAGCGTGGTACATCTCTTGCTCCTTGCGCCCGTAGGGGCTCTCCTCGGCGAACCACTCCTGTGTACGAGGAATCTCGTAGCTGCTGCTCTTCCAGGGTGCAACCTTGTTGACGTACATCCAGTCCAGCTCTTCGAGTGTACGGCCCTTGCCCTCGATGACGAAGAAGTAAACGACAAAGGCGGCAACGAAGAGACAGCCGGCAAAGACGTAACCGTAGGCGAAGTCGATAGAGCTGGTGATAAAGGTGGTGAAGAAACTGATGAGGAAGTTCCAAGCCCAGTTGGACGCGGTGGCTAGGGCCATACCCTTCGCACGATACTTCGAGGGAAATAGCTCAGCAGCAATCGCCCAAATCATTGGACCCCAGGTCATGGCATAAGCTGTGAACATACTCTGTTAACAATCACATGTAATCTCTATAGGTTTCCATGACTTACCGGTGATGAAAAGACAAGCGACGACAATCATACCTTTGCCTGCGCCGGGGGTGTTCTCGGGGTGCTTGATGTCCAGCATAAAGTGACCCAGAGAGGCAAAGATCATGAACATCACGAACATCCAGATGGCACCGAAGATAAGGGACTTCCGGCGACCGAAGTTCTCGACGACGTACAGACCTCCGAAGGTAGTGGCAAAGTTGACAGCGCCGAGAATGCACTGAGTGATGAAGCTGTCCTGGATACCGGCACCTTGGAAGATGGTTGTTCCGTAGTAGAAGAAGTAGTTGGCGCCAGAGAGCTGCTGCAAGCTTTGCAGAACCATACCGAGGACGATACGGTAGAACATGCGAGGCGCGGTGAGGAACTCGTGCCACTTCTGGCCCTCCGACTCGGCCTCAAATTGCTCCCGGATCTCATCCATCTCCTGAAGGATGCGAGTGTGGTTCTCAGGCACGCCATAGAGCTTGGCCAGAGTGCGCTGGGCACTCTCAACCTTTCCATGACGGAATTCGTAGCGAGGGCTTTCGGGGAAGAAAATCATGCCACCACCAAGAACCAGGGCGAAGAGGAAGGTCAGGCCGAGGGTGATACGCCACTGAGCGGTGCCCTCAAGGGTGTGGGTGCCCAGGTTGATCAGATAGGCCAGGAAGATACCAAGGGTGACGAAGAGCTGATAGCAACTGATCATGGCACCACGGATGTGACGTGGAGCACTCTCACCCTGATACATGGGCACAAGCAGCGAGCAGCCACCGACGCCCAGACCAGTGACCCAACGTCCAACGACCATTTGGTACCAGTGACCCGTAGGAGAAGAGATCTGGACGATCAAGCCCACGTTGAGAATGAGACACCAGACCGTGATAGACCACTTGCGGCCCAAGTAATCGGCCACGGGAGCACCAACCAGGGCGCCAATGAGGGTACCAATGGAGAGCAGACCAACAATCAAACCGGAGCGAACATCGCTGAATGCCCACTCGCCCTTCGCATTCAACTGGCCGTATCGTTGCAAGTAGTTGCTCATCTCCTGGAAGCCGGAAATCTGACCAGTGTCGTAACCGAAGAGCAGACCACCCATGGACACAAAGAGTGCCATCACTAGAGACCGCATGGTGATCCGAGGCACCGGGGTATCAACACCGCCAGGTTGCATAGGCTTTTGAATGGGGCTGCTCTGGTATGAGGTCTCGGCGCTTGACTGCTGAGCCGGGGTGATGGACTCCCCATGATGGGAAGTAGATTCGACGCCCATGTTGGAAGGGAGTTTTGAGGCGTAGTTTGCTCTGCTGCAGAGCCTTCAATAGTATCTGGCCCTCTGAGAAGTATAGGGAAAAGGCGTGCCAGTGGGAGGGGGAAAAAAAGAAAGAAAGAAAGAAGGCGAAAATGCGAGAGAGAAGAGAAAATGCACGCGGGGAACAAAAGGGGAGAGAAGGTCCCTTTTGTAATTTCTCTTCCATAGGAACAGGGAAAACACAGCACCATTCATCATTCGCCATGAGGTGAACACGAGTGGAGAGGCCATTGTGGAGAGGCAACACGCGAATGATGACAGTATAGCCAACAACAGCCAACAATAGCGGAGAGCCCGCGCCCAGGAACGACGAAGTAGAAGCAGGAAAGCCACCGGCCGAAGCCACTTCCTTCGCACGGCCCCGATGGAGCCGGGGAGTCATTCTGGACAAGTCAGAGGTGACCAGCCAAGGTCGGTTCCAAGTGAAGATCGGCTATGGTTCGCCAGTGAGACGGCGAGCCGAGTCGTCCGGCACGTTTGGGATCTCGGCTGAGCCTTCACGGGTGGCGAAACCTTGAACTCGGCCTGTGTCCATCGGGGCCGACGACAGACTTTCTCGGTTCGGGATTGCACTGTTTTGGGCCTGTTGTCGAGTGTCTTCTGGCATGTTCAACAAGTTGTTAAACGAGGTGTTCGTCTTCGACATCTCACACGATCGTATCGGCTAAATGTTTCGGCCTGGAGCAGTCGGTGGGCCGCGTGTCAGCATTAACAACCGGGGCCTCCGACCTAAAACCCCAGTTCCTCCGGACTTCTCGGCTTCGAGTCATTCCCGATAGGTTTCTCGGTGAGACTGCTCCCCGTGGGCTCCCATCTCCAGACAAGGAAGGCCGCAAAGCCAGGAAAGAATCTGAGGGGAAGGGTTGCGGAGTCTGTGGAGTTGATTACACACGCGTTTTGATTGCTGGCAGGGTCTCTTGAGAGCCATGTCTTCTCTTCTCTTTCATGATACAGTGTTATTATTGCCGCGATTATCATATCCACCATAATAAGAATGATCTTCCACTCAACTTAATCATCCTTCTAGAGCAAGGTACAACAACTTTGAATTTACTTTGTGATTGCCAATGAGCCGCCCGTCAGTGGCGCCGCCACACCCGTCTCTTGGTTCTTCCTACGTCACTGCAGACTCTGCACACTCTGCCGTCATCGTCATGATAACAGTTGCCTAAGCTTCAACCAGATCCATAATACAAGCGAATCAACTAGGCGTACGAAGGAAAGACCGGCAGTGAAAATCGTGAACGAAGGGATGGGTCCTCGACGAATGATAGTTAATAAGGACGGACCGTCTTATGCCGGAGCATCTCCGTGCACACTGCAAACACGCCGGTCGGGCCTCCCCGGTGGGATGCTAAGTCCGCGCGGAGTAGTCCTTACCCAGATGGGCTCTCAAGGAGTTCAAGTTCACCCTTGTGCTCTTCAAGCGCGTGGCTCCTTGTCATCTCCGGGTCTACCGACACCTGGTGACCTAGTGATTCCCGTCAGTGGCGGATGAGAGATTAATCTGACCAACATCTGACCAGCCTTTCATCAGCAGGACGGTGCCCAGTTAACTCTCTTCCTCTCAAAACAGCTGCATAAACTTTATAAGCCAACCGAGAAATGTCGGCATTACCTGGCTGCTTTCCGTGCCTTCTTGCACAGTTTAAAGATGTTCACTGCCAAGGCGAGACCAGACCATCGGCAGGGATAGCGTGCCTTAAACAGAGCCTTCCGATTTTTCCACCATTAGCCGCAGGGGTTCACCTTATCAATTTTGGGAATTGTCCTTCAAGTAAGAGCAACATTTGGTATATTGGTATTTATGGCACGAATAGCTATGCATATGTACATCGAGTGGCCGGAAGGGTCTCCGACTAGGCGTTTACTATAGGAAAGGGTGCGGGGGAATCAATTCCGCAAAGGGCAATGGTAGAGTCCGGATGGCCGCAAAGGATCGATTCCGCAAAGGGGCAAGTGTTGGCTGTACGAGGGCACGGGATCGAGTGTGCTGTGGGCAAGCGGTTGGGTAGCGGGTCGATGTGCTATGGGCAAAATGATGGAGGTTGGGCATCCAGGCGGGCGCAGCGCATCGGGTTCATGGGCCTTTGATTTTGTCGGGAATTTCGGCCGTCGCTTCGGGCGATTCGGGAATAGAGCTTCCATCGTGTTCGACGGCATCCGTGGGCGGGCCGCGGTAGTTGTTGTAACCCCAAACACCGTACCAGACAGCTGCAATGGCAACAAAACCGACAAATACGACCGAGGCATAGTTCATACTCTCCAGGGTAACGGCCTTGAGAGTCGGCATACAGAACAGGGGAATGGCGAGGAGACTCCAGGCTGGGACAGGTCAGCTAACACAAGCAGACAAAATTGCGTGAGACCTACCGAGAGCGAGCACGTTAGCGACAGCGCCAATGATACCAAAGCTGAAGCTGCCTTTCTTGACATCCTCACGGCCGCGGAAGATCAGAGAGACAGCGACCGGGCAGGCGTAGCTCATAGTCAAGAAAATGACACCGACACCAGAAAATGCGTTGTATGCGGCACTGGAGCCGAAGTAGATGGCACCCAAGCCAATTTCAATCACCATGCCCAGTGCCAGTGCATTCAGTGGGATGTCGAAGCGCTTGTTGACAACGCGCCACAAACCAGATCCCGGAATACCTCCATCACGGGCAAAGGCCCAGGTACATCGGGAGGTGGCCGTCACGCAGCCCACACCGCAGATCACACCGAGAACCAGCAAGGGTATGGTCAAGCAGAAAGCACCAGCGTGGTTGCCAATAGCGGATTTGAAGATGACAGGTGTCGGTTGGTCCGAGTTGATCAGCATGGTGAGTTCGGGCATGACGAAGCAGAGGGGAACGAGGAAGAGGAGACCCGCGATGGTGTTGATCACAACAGTACCGACCATGGCCTTGGGAACCATGACAGCAGGTTCGCGCACTTCTTCACAAAGACTGCTTTTGTCAGCGCGAAAACAATTGAAGCATGATTGGCGATAGACCTACGAGATGATCATGCCCGTCGCCGAAGTGGCGTAGGCAGCTTGTAGAAGACCGATAAAGAAGGACCAGCCCGCTGGCCAGCCAGCTTGCGGCTGGAAATTCCCAAAGACCCAGGCGCCAGAGTTCCGACCTTGCTTTGCGATAGCCAGGAGGCAGACGACGATGGCGATCAGCCCTGCCATTGTCCAGAAGATAGCGAAAGTCTGTCCGCACAAGGTTAGAGTTAAGATTTGCCATAAGTGGAAACACGGCACGTGGGGGGATCAATCAATAACAACATACCTCGAGCCAGGGCAGCCATTTGTTTCCAAAGGCAGAGATGGCGTGGGTGAGCAGGGTAATGGCCAGGAAGATCAGGAAGGTCTGATATGTCTCGAAATTCTCGGTGATGCCGACTCCATTGGCATCCTCGAAGATATTGAGGCATCCAACGAACAGCAACGCAGTTCCAAAGTTGACTGCGAGGGTGATTGTGATGTTGCCCGCAACATATGACCAACCACAAATCCAAGATGCGACGCGACGGCACCAGAGAGGGGACAAGACGAATGTTTGGTAGTAGACGCCGCCGGCTGTCGGATAGACCGAGGTGATCTCGGCCAGCGAGATAGCCACGCAGAAGATCAGAAACGAGACGAGCACCCAGCCCCAGACAATGTTGGCAGGACCACCGGCGGCGAGGGGGTAGTAGAGAGTTGTTGACAAGCCATAGGGGACGGAGGAGAGGATGAAGCACATAAAGGTGACCTGCCAGACCGAGCGGTTACGCGACAGTTCCGGAGTGTATCCCAAATCTTCCAATGTCCGATCCGCCTTTGCAGTGTCAGGGCCTATCTCAGTCTGTCCAACGGAGACCCGTGATGGGCGGCGCAGGCTGTCTTCGTATACCATGGCGATGAAGGATCAAGAGGGTTCCGATGATAGGAGGGCATGCGGGCAAGGGATGTGCCGATAAAAGATATGCCAGAATCTCACGAAGTAGGGAATAAACGAAGGTAACGAAGAGGAAAACGACGTGAGAGAAGAAGAGAGGAATAATGATGAGACGAGAGAAGATGAAAAGAGGAAGAAAAAACGGGTGGAGAAAGAACGCCGAGCCACGATGGCCCAAAAGGGAAAGGGAAGAATGGAGACGTTCTTGTTCGCAACATAACACGATGTGATTCGATTATCGGACGGAGACTATCCGCAAGGCCAATGAGATATTCTGCAGTGGTACCACGCCACGACGACTTCTCATTATTCACAGTGGAGACCGAACGAGATCAAGATTGGACTTCTGCCTCTGAAGCAACCGTTGAGTGTTGGGCCATCTCGCAACAACGGATTTTATCAGATCGATCTCGGATATCTTCAAACTCAACTTCTTCGTATAGATCATGCCCAGATTACTACTGTTTTCTAGTTCGCAGCCACAAAGATACGCTCGCATACAATCACCGCAGCCTAAAATTCGATGATGTCAGGGGCGCCGCCCTACTTTGGGGAACCATAGAAAGCATCCCCGCCAAGACACTGGGTAAGGTGTCGCCGAGGACGGACCAAAAGAAACAAGTAGTGAATGATAGTGAACGGGACCATGAGAGGAAGGAATGGACGAAAAGGCCTAGGTAAAAATTACAAATAGAAAGACCATCAAGTGGTCGAGTCAAACGCTGTTCAGGACCGTGCCAAATGAACGCCCGACACTAAACCGATTAGTGGCCATTCCGCAAATACGACCGGCCATAGTGCGCCCCACTGCGTTTGGGGGTTGTTTCGCACGAGATAAAAAAACGATGCTACTGATAACAAAAGGGGTGGCTGTGAGAGAATGGTATTGCCAAAGAGATACTGTATGATCAGGCATCATGATGATGGAAATTGAACGAAGTGCTATATTGGACTATATTCAGAGGTATAGACTGCTCGAATCAGCATGTCTCAAAGTCGATCGCCACTTTTAGCGCTTTGTGCTGGGAGGCTGCCTTGAAGGTATCGTAGGCCCGAGCAGCCTCACTGCAGGGAAAGTCTGTCCTAAATCAGCAAAGGCACACGAGGGGAAAGCAAGTCAACGTACGATGGGTCACCAGCGAGCCGATTTCCAGCATTCCCGACTCCACCAAGCTAAGCAGGCGGGGAGTGGTCGTCGAGTTGACCAGTGACATGTGGATGCCTGGCAATGAGTTTCGGTTTGTTCATTTATCACGCGTTTCAGCGAACTCACTGATGTTTCGATCCCATAGTGTCTCCAGATGCAAGTCCACCTTTGTTCCATGCACGCCCACATTCGCGATTCGACCGCCCACAGCAACCAACTCTTGACACATCGCGAAGGTCGAAAGAATGCCAACTGCTTCAATGACTGAATCAAACCCTTCCCCTTGAGTCAGGTCGGCGAGTTTCTGTCGAGCGTCGGGCGCAGAGGAGTTAACCGTCGCGTGGGCGCCGAGCCTGCGGGCGGTCTCAAGACGCGTCTCATCGAGATCAACCATGACAATCAGCGAAGGGGTGTAGAGTCGTGCAGTGAGGAGCGATGCCATGCCTACAGGCCCCGCACCTACGATGACGACAGATGCTCCAGGCTGGACATTTGCGCTGAGCACACCACATTCAAGACCGGTGGGAAAAGCATCCGAGAGGGCAACGGCGGCGCGGGGATCGATGGACGGAGGGAGCGGGTGCAACGACATGGTGGCATGAGTGACACGAACAAACTCAGCTCGTGTCCCGTCGATTGTGTTGCCCAAGGTCCATCCGCCAGTTCGACAGTGGGCTGAGATACCGCGTTGACAATATCGACAGGCGCCGCACGAAGTCATACAAGAGATCAACACTCGATCACCTACGTGAAAGCCCTGGGCCGCAGACCCGACCGACTCAAGGATACCGACACCCTCGTGGCCCAGTACAAGTCCGGGCTTCGCGCTGGACATCGTTGTTCAGAATATGGAGGTCGGTGCCGCATATCGACGCGTGCATCATACGGACAATGGCGTCGGTGAGTGCTTGAATGGTCGGCTTCGGGCGATCTAACAGCTCCACGGTTCCTGGGCCGGTAAAGACAAGCGCCTTCATCTTGCCTTAGTGTTCAAAGAAACTCCACTGCGTAATACGTTGAGCTTAGTAGTGCTTGGGTCAACCATCAGCATGTAAGAGACATGCCCGCATCTTAAAACGTTCAACAAGCGATGACGCCAAGATGACTCGCATCGAGTCCATGCGGTATCTCGGCGACAAAAGCGAGCATTTCTGTGAAACAGTTGCTCCTCATCGGGGATCGACCCCAGATCCCTTGTGCCTGGCACCTCATGGCGTGCGGAGAGGTGGGGGCACTAGCATGGACGGAACGGCCTCGCGCTCTATATCGTTCGGGGGAGACTGTAGAACAACAACGTGAATTTTTGAAGATGAGGTTCAAGTATTTACTTCTTTATGGCATGTTCAGGAGGTCTATATGAGCTAGCATAGAGACGGAATTGCCCAATCGTCCGAAAACATATTCACGGCCACCGTCCTCTACTTTGTCATGACTGAGACAACAGATATATCGCTGCACCGTGGATTATTGAGTGGCCAAATTTAGCCTCAAGAACTGTCGTGATACCCTGAGTAGAATCAACTATTGCGGAATAGCCTGTATTTACCAAATTAGGATGCCCGCTCTATCGAGCAGTGGCATGGTAAGTTCCGTGGACACAACATCGTCGAGCTTGTCCTGTTTGTGCTGGACCCAGACCATACTGGCAGTCCGACGTTGCTTCAGGCATGGCTTGTTGTGGTCTCTTCTTCATCTCCTTTCTCTGACCTCTCCCCTCTCTTTCTTCTTCTCTCTTCTCCCTATTCTTCGTCACTCTCCTCTCTCTCAACCCGCACTTTCCTCTTCCTTTGACCTCACATCCAAATCCGATTACCATCATACACCTCGTACACGATGATCAGAGATATCATCGCACGTCTCGTGGCCGCGTTGGGCCATAACAAAGACAAACCCCCGGCTTCTCTTGAACCCGACGACACGGACCTTTACCTCCAGGAGTTCGAAGACTCGGAGCACGCCACGGCGCAAGAAAAGTGGCTGAGCCAGTACCTGGTCGAAGTCAAGAATGGCAACAAGATCCTCCAGCTCGAAATGCACCTCCGCGCCAAAATATCGCACATATTGAACACTGCGGAACAAGAGCACTCGCCGCCTCGTCGTTCTCTGGACTCGACTCAAATCGACGAACTGCATCAGCTCGAGAACCAACTCACATCCGTGAGCCGCGACTACCTGGAGCATCAGCAACGGCTGAAGGAGCTCGAGTCCGAGAAGCCACCCGGCCGACTCGTCCGGGATTACTTCACAAGACGACACCGGAGGCCGAGTGCGCAGTGGGAAGCCGAGAAAGAGACCTGCCGACGCCGAGGCGGCTGCTGCGCCAGGAACTGTGGCTGCTGCGAGCGATGGAGCGCCATCCGGTTTGATTCTGGGAAGGTGCAATACCTACATTGTCGCAGCGACTGTGAGTGCTGCTTGCGCCAGAAGAGCTCTTCGACATAATGCTGTTCACACATTCCCGAAGTCGTTGATGGCCACGGTTCAGAGCCATGGAAACTCTAGCTGGGCGTGGGCTGTCCCTTCAATTCTTCTGTCTGTTCTTCGATGATACTGCATTTGTTCGGAAAGGGGTGATCTGATATTCGGCGAACTTTAGCCTGCTTCACTTCGTTTTCCCTGCCAGTTTTGAAAACACCTACATCTGTTCGAGAGGCGATTGTCTGATATGCGATTGATTTTGTGGCTTGCCTGATGGCATTTTTCTTGTCAATGTATGTCCACATACCACCTGGTTTGCAATGCAATTTTTGTTTCTCTGTCAGTCAGCCTCCTCTTCAGTCAAAAGCCTAATAACGTGTCTGCTGCCGTCTTGCTCCAAGTTTGAAGACGGCGCATGACTTTGCCTTCGCCCATGAAAAAAAGCTAATCCCGGATAAAGCTGTCGCCATGCCTTTTCCAGTCTAGTCTTGGAAGCCTGAGAGCACGCTTTGCCCTGATGAGACTAGCGTATATCTGTTCCCACGGGATTGCATGAAAGCGTGCAGCGTGATTGGCATTTTCATCTCGGGCGATGCCCCATCGGGAGTAGTCAAGAAGTATACTCCTCGCCCTGCGTTGCCCCCTTCTCTGCTTGCCTCGATCCCTGCAGTTTGCCGCACTCTGATAAGACCAATATCAGTAACTGCTCTTTCAATTTGCCCCCTCGGCTACGTGACCGAACTAAAGTTCTGGGCGTTCTGTGGCTTGCCGGTCCGGTGGCCGGTCCGGTGTTACTGCTGCTGGTTCAGAGGCTGACTTCCCATCTGTTTATCGGCTTCCCAAGCCTCATAATATCCCGGTCTGCCGGATACCAGCCGGTATGGCTGCAAGTGACTCATGAGGGTCTTTGGAGGATTGAAACTTATCAACATTGCAGAGCAGATCGATCTTCGGTCAACGCATTGTCACATCAGGCTGACATGAGGTACATCACTCACGAGCGCCTTGAAGTCGGGTCCAGTAGACGCTGGCACCCAATGGGACTCGATGTCTGGAAGCTGACACCAGGCTGACAGCGATCAACCCGACCTGCACTACTTGACATGCTTTCGACCCGAAGCATAATCCAGACCCCGTGAATCTTATCTTCACCCCCCGCTGCAGCCTCGCGTGTCTACCCCAGACTAAAACTGCGGGAGCGTGGCTGAGCCAACCATCGGGTCGCTTATCACGGACCCTTGTCCTTGCCAGCGGCCAGTCGCGGCTGAGAAATCCCACATTCCTCTATCGCGTGGTGGCTAACGACTTTTGAGGATAGCGTGCGCCCTCGCCTTGATATTTAATATGCTCGTATTCCCGTTCTTCCGCTTGGAACTCAACTATCATCTGTACACCACCTCGCCCTGTGCAATATGGCGACAATAGACCCCATGTCCCCTACCTCGGAACAGCCACCGCTGTCTGAGAAAGGGAGAACAGTTCGCACTATAGTCGAGGCTGACCTGTTGGACGATCGCTATGCTACCACTCAACGTGGGTTGAAGAATCGCCATGTTCAGCTGATGGCCCTGGGTGGCACGATCGGAACTGGTGAGTATATGCGTCCACCAAAGCTACGCGTCGCTAACAACGGCATCGACTAGGCCTGTTCGTCGGTTCCGGTCAGGCTCTTGCTACTGGAGGTCCTGCTTCGCTACTTCTCGGATACATCTTCATTTCGGCCATGGTCTACGCGCTTGTCACCGCCATCGCAGAGATTGGCGCCTACCTACCCGTCCACGGTGGTACCATGAGTTATCACGGGTTTCGATACGTGTCGCGAAGCTTGGGCTTTGCGATGGGATACCTGTACTGGTACTCATTGGGCATCCTGGTACCGTACGAGATCACCGCGGCTGGACTCGTCATCGGCTACTGGGACCCGAACGGCACGATCAATATTGCGGTCTGGATCTCGATCATGATGGTCGTCATCATTGCTCTCAATTTCATGCCGGTGCGGTTCTATGGTGAGTCAGAATTTTGGTTCGCTGGAATCAAGATCATCACCTTGGTGGGACTGATCATGGTGTCCTTCATTCTCTTCTGGGGTGGCGGGCCGAATCGCCAGCTACTCGGTTTCCATTATTGGAAACACCCAGGTGCCTTCAATACCTACCTGGTAGGCGGGGACGCCGGCCGCTTCGTGGGCTTGTTGAAATGCACAGTATCAAGTGCTATTGCTTTCATCTTCGCTCCGGAGCTGATCATTATCAGTGGTGGAGAGATGGAGTCGCCACGGCGCAATGTTCCTCGTGCGGCTCGACGATACATCTACCGTCTGGTCTTCTTCTATATTCTGGGCGTCCTCGCCATCGGTGTCATTTGTCCTTCCAATGATTCGCGTCTCACTCAGAGCAATGGTACCGTCAAATCATCGCCCTTTGTGGTGGGCATTCAAAACGCCGGCATTCCGGTTCTGGATCACATCGTCAACGGCGCAGTCCTGACCTCGGCCTGGTCAGCAGGAAACTCCTTCCTGTACATGTCATCTCGTTCGCTGTATTCGCTGGCCGTTTCGGGCAATGCGCCCAGTATCTTCAAGACCTGCAACCGATGGGGTGTGCCATATTATGCAGTCGCTGCATCGGCTTGCTTTTCAGCGCTGGCATATCTGTCCATCGGTAACTCGAGCTCCATTGTGTTCAACTGGTTCATCAACTTCACCAATACCTCGGGCTTCATTTCGTGGATCTGCTGCTGCATCGTGTACTTCCGATTCCGCAAAGCAGTCCAGGCACAAGGGATTGAACAGCCGTACCGTTCGCGTCTGCAGCCGTACGGCGCATACTTCGGTTTGGCCGGTGCGACTCTGATGGCTCTGATCAACGGCTTCACCGTCTTTTTCCCATCCGAGTGGTCTGTCAGCAATTTCTTCACGGCATACATCGGCATCCCCGCCTTCTTGGTTTTATACTTTGGGCATCGGGCTCTGTTCTGGAGAGACCCGTGGGCCTGGCGTTCCGATGAAGTTGATATGCACACCGGCTTGCAGGAGATCATTGATGCCGAATTGCCAGAGAGGCCACGGGGACCGTGGTGGAAGTTTTGGTAGTAGACTTTGTGAAGCAGATGCGATAGATCTGCTTCTTGGACTGTGAGGTTGTGTTGTAATCGTTACCTTAGTATCTACATCCACATCGACCGAATGAATTGACTTCAAATCTTCCAGCTATCAGGGCTTTTGACATCGTAGCCATCTCTCTTTGTAATCATCTCAGGTAACTATCCGGTTTCTGATCACCAACTATCTTATCGAACCTCCGCGCTCGCCCGCATCTGATAAGAGTGGATCGCAGGTAATCATCCCTCTGTCATCTTCATATATCTTCGGTGTACGCCGAACCGATTGTTGTTCATCATGTTCTATATCGGAAGCAACAGGCTACATAGCTCGACCCCGAGAATACTTAAGCCCTTGTGCCGAGCCCGAGCGAGTGTACCGACCCGAAACTCTGTGAGATCCCAGCAACTATGGCAGTGTTTTCCCCAAGTGTTCACCCCCTTCATCATCCACCAAGCTGCGAAGCCCGCCTTGGAGCTCAAATCGACGGTATCGACTTGGAGCATCTTACAGGTGAGTCAAAGATGCGCATATTCTTTCTTACACATCGTGGTTGACAAGGGTAGACGAGCAATTTGCGACCATTCGCGATGCCTTGTATCACCATCACGTCATCGTATTCAAGAACCAGCAGAAGCTATCCCCCAAGGCACAATTCGAGCTCACGAAGCGCTTCGACCCTGCATCAGACAACTATGGTCACGGCAAAACCCTGGATGCCAAGCGAAGCATCCTCCATCCAGACCTGAAGACCGTTCCACATCAGCCACAAGTCCAAGTTATCGGGAATGGTTTCATCCCTTCCTACGAGGGACTTGAAAACGTGCAGTTGAAGCATCCTCATCACAGAACCTTCCATAAAGACCATATCCCTGATGAAAAGGACTATGAGTTCACGCGATTCTACCGCTGGCACATCGATGCGGCTCTATACGATCTATACCCACCGCAAGTGACGACGCTATTGGCCGTGAATGTGCCAAAAGGGCGTCGCCAAACACTACTATATGACGATGGAAGTGGAGAAACACTAGATGTGCCACTTGGTACTACAGCGTTTGTGAGCGGCCAACAAATGTTCGAACGATTGTCTCTCGAAGAGCAGGAGTTCGTTCGAACAAGCAAGGTTGAATATGCGCCTCATCCATACATCTGGATGAGTCAAGCCCGATCACGCTCAACTGGTCTCGGTCTTCACTCAGAAGGTCGTGAACTCCCGGTGTCGGACCTTCCGCCCATTGAAGAAAAGAAGATCATGATCTTCCCAATGACCTGGAAGAATCCTGTCACAGGAAAGCTCGCCATGCAGGTCCACCCATCGGCTGTACGACGGATTCACTGCGCAGATGGAACCGTGATTGAGGACCTGGAACGGGTGCGTGATATCATCTATAAGTTACAAAGACCTGCCATCAGCCCCCAGTATGTGTATGCGCACGACTGGGAGGATGGTGATTTGGTCTTGTTCAATAACCGCGGTGTCATCCACTCAGTAGTGGGAGCGTTCAAACCAGATGAGGTACGGTTATTCCGGCAGTGCAATTTGGCCGCATCGGAGCCTCCTATTGGTCCTTAAACGTCATGTTTCTGCGAAAGAGAATAGAATACATATTAGACATAGATCACGATGGAAATTAGACAATTTTCAGTAGTAGAATCCACATTCAATCAGATTATTCCCCATATGGGGAGCGTAGATTGATCGGGAAGACTGACGTGTCCCATATATGTACAGATAGTGAACATTATATACTCACAGAACCACAACCGCTTCTGTGTAATCTGCCTCTGCCGATGTCATCGCACAATATAGAAACCATTCACAGCCACTTGGCTCTCGCGCCACTCATCCATCGCTGACCGCACACCAATCCGATGCAGCGGCACTTGCTCAACCCACCTCTGTCCTTTGGCGCGCACATTTGCATATCCATCCCGAGTGCGGTCTATCCAGCCAGCGTTTTGTCGCTGCAGCTCAGCCGCGGTCGGCAGTTCCGGGTTCCATGTTGGGTGAGCCAGTGTATTCTGCACGACAGAGGCGTCGTAAGCATCTGCGAGAACCGCCGCCTCTGCTGCTGCTGCCTGCGCGTCTGCAAGCTCCTGGCTTGTACTACCGGTAGGAGGAGGAATCTCGGATCGCAGGAAACCCATGAGTCGGACCTCGAGCTTCGTCGATTGAATGGGAGCCTCGTCCAATAGACGAAGTGACACGGTCCTCTTCGCAAGCTGGGACATATTGACTTTCGACGCTTGCAAGGGGTCCATAGCGCGCACCGAGAGAATGGAAGGGCACCAGGGGCCCATGGTTGAATCTTTGGCAGAGTTTGAATCATATCGAGCCCATCCAAAGAAATAGCCTCTCAGCTGCCGAGGTACCCATTCCGGTATCTTTGTCAGTGTCAGCTGAGTGGTATCCCCGGGGCTGTCTGGACTGATTGCTTGGGCAAGTACACAGCGCGCTTTGAAGGACATCGGAAAAGGCAAGCGAGGGCCTTCTTCGACTTGACACGCACCATCAGCAGGCAGCGAAGACGGAAAGACATCGACCGGGGATCTTGCGGCGCCAACCGAAGGGTCTATGACTCCTGCTACCCGGTCTTGAATCCCACTGGCGGAATACGCCTTTTGAACAGCAGTCTGTGTCAGCCACGAAGGGCGGAATGGTTCCACCTTCGCCATAACAGCCGCAGCGGCAGGAGAGGCCATTGTCCGAGCCGCTGTTTGAGCGTAGAGGCTGACAACCATCGCACCAACTTCCAGAGGTAATGTGCTCAAGCTGGCTCCACGGAGAGAGTGAGGGTTGGTCGACGTTGAAAGGAGCCGAAAGACGGGACTGTTCCCAAGAACCTTCTTCTTGTGACCTTGGCACAGTACCAGCTGGAAGTATCCATCGCCAGCCTCGGCGGGGATCCGGACTACTGCTGTCTCGCGTAGCTGGTGCTTGTCGCGAGGACGCGGTGGTCCTCTCTTGCGGAACTTCTTGATATCCCGCTGCCATGCGCGTTCATCGTCTGGATTCACTTGGTCCGCTCGCAAGGGCATGACAGGAGTGACGTCGAGCCAACTGTCATTGAGACCAAACAGCGTTTTCGTGCGCATTCCAGTGTTTCCCGACCACCCTCTACGCTGCAGCCACAACGTGCGATCTTGTGGTAACGGGGCATCGGAGAAGATGGACACTGTGACGGATGTGGTGTTGCCCCGGTAGAAGACCAGGCCATGGGAATGCCTCAAGATAGTGACATGCTTGTTAGACTCGGTTGGATGTTTGATCAGGCCACCGAGGAAGTGACGCGCTTCGCCATATGCTTTCTGCACCGGTGAAGGGGATGGAGGTGGTGGCGGTGTTGTCGCTCTTGCTTTTGTCGTTGTCGCACCTGCCGTCCCGGGCCGTTGTGGAGAGCCTGGCTGAGGAGTCTGGGATGCAGGTCCATATATATCGTTGTAAGATGGGAGCCGAGAGAGAGATGGAGGTCCTAAAGCCCGGGTGTTTGTGGCAGGGGACAACACTGCCGGGGGATCGACATTCGCGGTCTCCCTCAAGTTTGGGTTGGAGACAGGCTTACGCCTGATGCGAAATTCCCCCGGCGGAGGTTGTGGCCGCAGAGTGGCAGACTCCATGATCTACATGGCGTTTTAGACGTTGCCGAACACGGTGGAAGCGCGTCTGTCGTCGTTCTCTCGTGACGGCATTGACGATGATGATCAGTCATCATGATGCCTCAGGCATGCATTGGCGTGAATACCCTCTTGACCTGTAGTCACCCCTTTTCTAGATTTAGAGAAATTTACTAACATAATATCCATTGCCTGGATTCGTTGAAAATTCTATGCTCGCTCACGTTTAATTGGTGACAGTCACTTCGTGGGTGTCAAATATCGATTCGGGTCCCAGTTGCTTTATTTGCACGGCTTGCGTGCAGTAGCAAAAGATCTTTGGATGAAGAATCAGCCAAAGTCAGTCTTGAGAAATCAATAATTTCACTTACAAGTGTGTGTACACATGCATCTTGTTTGTCCTCAGCTCTGTCCGGAGATGCGCCAGAAGCACTTGAACCTCGATGGGCTGCCACCCTCCAAAACGGGTAAACAATGCCAGTGAATAGCTCTCCACAGCACTGTCTGCCATTTGTGCTCGGAAGTAGCGCCCAGCTTCCTTCAACTTTGGGTCTTTGGGCCATGTCCCAATGGGGAGAACAAGATCCGTTTTGATGATGTTGTCAAACGAAGCACATTCCAAGAGACTCGGTAGCTCCGGAGCAATATCCCAAGTCCGCCCTTGGATTTGAGCAATACGATGGAACTCGTTCTGTGATAAGTTAGATAGGGCTTTCGCAGTCAACTGCATACTCGAGGCTCACCTCCCAGGTTCGCAAGTAGCAGTCTTGTGGATAGGAATCGTCATCGCACTGGGTTCGCGGGCGGCATTCGGATATTTCAAGTCGCCCTCCCGGTTTGAGATGACTGCTATGCTGTCAACCCTGCCCCAATATCGAATTCTGTGTATTTTGCTGTCGAAAAGAGCGCGTACTCATAACACTGTTGGAGAAAGAAGGGCCAATTCTCTATGCTTCCCGCCAGCCCTCGCACGTGGATGAAATCGAAGGATTCTGAAGGAAAGCTCCACTCTTGATTGACATCGTCAATGATAAAACGCAAATTGGGCGGAACCCTGCTCGCAGTCAGTAGAGATGCGAGTCTTGCGAAAGGACTTGTCTGACCAGCCAGGCTGTATGGGCGAGAGATCAACACCAATCACTTCAGCTGAAGGATATTGATCGGCGACTGCATATATGAGTTCTCTCATTTTCCACAACAAGCGGGTCATACCGGCACTGACAATCAATAGCCCAGATCCCTGTCCCTGTCCCAATGTCCAACACTCTTTGCGGGTGCTCAAGCTTGGTCTGACAGAGATGTCCATCAAGTCTAAGCCGAAAGACATGGTGCAGCACATCCAGTCTTTCTGCGTGGAGATGTCAAATGCGGTCACTACACTTCAAATCCCACAGGTGTGGATTTACCTTGTTCCTGTTCATCATTTGGAAGAACCTGCACTTGTTAGAGTGTATTGCCAAGCAGGTGGGATGGTCACCCAACAGCATACATAAGTTCCGGGCCGATAGGCATGGTACGTACGACCATTCTCATACACGTAAGAATAGATCGACTCGGTCAGGGAGGTCCAGTCACTGCGAAGGCTGTCGTAGTCGCTGGAGCACTATGGTGGGAATTAATAGGATGTCAACCGAAGATCTGAGGGTATCCTCACGCTCACATCGGCATCCACCTCTATGAGTGGATTCAATGGCGAGTCGGACTCAGCCATCGCAGCTTAAAATTGTTGCAGTGGGCATATGTGCTGGGGTGGCTAAGGGTATGAGACAAGATATGGGAATGAGAAAGATGAAGGAGGATGGAAGGAATTGCGACTGCTCATCTGCGCAGTCAATACGTGTTCGAGAACCAAAGCCTCGGGATCAGCAATAAGCGGAAAAAAGGCTCCTTCGAACCCAAACTAAAACAAATCCTCGTCATTTCTACTAGGGTCAACCACTGCGCCGGGACTTCCCCAAACCCTCAAACATGTCCGGGTTGAAGATCGGCAATGAAGATCCCTGCGACTGTATCCTCCCACTGTGACCTTTCTTACACCTGGAGGACTAACTTCTTTTTCTAGGCTTGTCCTCTCGCCCGCTTTCGAAGATCTGCGTGATGATCCCACGGCCCTAACGAGAACAAAGTTGGACAAATTTCCGGGATGTGCGGAGTCCCACTCATTGCGCCTATCAAGAGCGAACTGAGCGGACAAAGCTCTGTGGGCAACAAACAAGCGGTCTGCCTGTGACGTCTCCAGTCAATGCCCCTCAAACGGGCCTGTTGCGATTTCAACCGTACTATGTATATCATTAAATCAGAGGGTCGGGATCATCTTACAACAGAAGGACGGGCGTTCAGCCGGCGATCTCTCGGTGGAAAGTGCAATGGTTGGTGTACATATCATGTCTGTCCTTACTCGCAGGATTTCTCAACGCCCGGTTCCCACCGCATCTAGCTCGATCGAGGGGTCAAAAGTCAACATGGCACATCGTCAGCTGTATCAACAATCATAACTCACGAGATACGTGTGGTTTCATGACAAGAGCTCGCGTCCAAACTCGTCATTCGAAAACCACATCGACCCCCTCTCACCACCCACACTTTCGGTAACCAATGCCGAACCAGCGTTCTAGAATGGGTGGAGAGAAATAGTCAAGTCTGTGTCACCAGTGTTGATTATATGGAATGTCCAAGATGGACACCCCAGTGCCTGTGAACACGCCCTTATACCTAATATGGATCTTACTGCACATATCAGGTGGTAAGATACTCCCCCGAAGATATAGAATGGCCTTTTTCGACAGATTATTCGACCAGTAATAAAGCTTGGCGCCCAAGGGAGTAGTCAGTGAACGGGTGGTAAAGTCATCATATAGTCGACTTCAGTCTCAGAAGCCTACTACAAGAGCCTCGGTTTAAAGAAGTATGACCGACGAGGCATAGTGAAAGCCCACGCCGAAGGCTTGATGCACGACCCAACCACAATCTATATTTCCTCCTGTTGCCTCATATTTCTGTCCAGTCCAAAACTTGGTCTGAGTGTCCCAACCACTTTCACAACGGGTTCAGCAGCTCGCGCGATGCTTCAATCTCATTGTACGAGACGCAGAGACCTATGAATTTGACCATTTCGGCAGCTATCTCACGATATTAGCACTGTCAAGCTTTCCCTCACTTGATGAAAGCTTACGCGTGATCCTCCCTTCATCTCGAGCATTCAGTCGATTGAAATCAAGAATTTTCTCAACCGGGGCCGACGGGAAGACTGATATAGCCCGGGGCTGATGCGGCTGGGTTCCAAGGGGAAACAGCATCGCAATAGCCACGGCATCTTCAATGCCCATAGCGCCTCCTTGGCGCATATCCATGCTGTATGTCAGACAGATGCATTCAAGGGGGCGAGAGAGGTTTCTCGCGTGGCTGAAACGGATGTGCCGACGGGGCAATCTCGCTGCGGACCTGGGACCGAGTAGATGTCAATGTACCACTCTCATAATCAAGCAAGTGACCATGACGTATCACCGAGTCTCAGTCATTCGGAATGATGAGGTGTGGTGTGAGTACGAGCTTATCTGTAACCCATCCTTTCCAGAGTCCACTTCCATGAGCCCACAACGTGTATCAACCACTAGTCAGGTCGCACCCCATGAAAATTGTTCCCTGGATTGGGGTCTCGTAGTATGGCTCAATCTCCACGAACCCGTGTTCACGGTACAACTGTTGCGCCGCGCTCATCTCAGGGAGTGTGTCCAGGCGAATGCCGCGGTAGGCCAAGGTTTTTGCTTGCGCGACAACGGCCTTGACGAGTTGCTCTCCCAGGCGCAAACCTCGCGCATTCGGAACAACGTACAGACGTTTCATCTCGCACCAGTCATCTGAGCTGCGCCGAAGTGCCACGCATCCGACGGCTTGAAGGGTTGGTGGAGATATTTGTGTGGAGGCCGGGGTTGCTGGTTGTTGTGGGCGGGAATTGGGATCAGGCTGGTCGAGACGTGCTCGCGCAATTAGGAGTGCACCTCCTTGCGATTCTGAGTATTTCCCTGGCAAGGAATCCAGCTCGTCTTGGAATGACTGGAACGTGAGGTCGATGCCTAGAGAGGCCGCGTAGTCGGAGAACAAAGTACGGATTGCTTGTGCATCATCAGGAAATTTTGCTGGCTCGATGCGAACAGCCATGGTGGTGGTGGTGGTGGTGGTGGTGGTGGTGGTGGTGATAATGACAATCTGCGAAATGGAGGATGGTGTGGTGTTGAGTTGCGTAGAATAAAAAGGAAAGGGTGCGCGCAAACGTGATGACTCGATTCAAGCAAACAGCCGACGTCGGTGATGATCAATGTTTACTCAACGAATTCCAGTTAACTAGTTAATCCACCACCGACTCTTTCCAGGTCTATCTAAGCAGCCTCGGATATCGTCGGCAGTCACACCAGATTGTCTCTCGCCCATTCCTCTGCCGTCGTCGCTGCAATCCTCCCTGCCGATTGAAAGTCTCCGGAAGATCCCACGCTACTCCTCGGCCTTGACCAAAAACAGCTCGATATTTGGGCAATGAATTCCCCGGATCCCTCGCAAGTGCCGACAACGCATCCGCCTCTGTCAGGACTGCCCTCTTCATGTGCTTTCTGGTGACCTTCTCGACCAATTGCGCCAGCTCCTCGTAAGTAACAGTGTCACCACCGACGAAGATAACGCGGTTCGCAACCAGATGGTCACTGTCATCTCCCAGCACTATCTCAGCCGTGAAGCTCCCAATGTCTTCGGATGTGGTGACCATGACGCGATTCTCCCAGCTTCTAGAGCACACACAGCGGAGTTCTTCACATCGACGACCCCGAATGCGGGCTCAAACAAGAAACTGGTAAACATGCCGGTGGACACTATGGCCCCATCGGGTTCTGGTCTGCGATCGAAGCAGATCACGTACATCCAGCTGCTCATCGAACAAATCTTGAAGTGACGCCCGACCGATCGCATTGTAGTCCACTCCAAACTGCCATGATATATAGCATGCTGTACCTGCTGCCAGCACCGCCTGGGTCAATCTCAGCTGCACTCCTTTTCCAGAGACAAACCCAGTGCATCCGATGATGGTGTCAAAACCCCGCAAATACCGAGGCCAGCGCTTCTTGTGAGCCATGAACGATATCACCGGCGATCAATTGAATGCCAAGATGGCGCAAGTTATCGATCTCGTTGCGCTTCGATGGATTGGTTGACGAGATAGTCTCCAGACGCAGTAAGACAGCCACAGCCCTCGCTGAGCGGGGATGGTTCACCAGGGAGCTGAGCACTTGGAGGCCTAGTTCTCCAGCCCCGATTACGAGGATCTTTTTGCGATGCCATGGTTCATGACAGTTGGACCCATGGGGGCTCCAAGCATTATAAGGTAAGGTATACAGCCTTGCTTGGTAATATAGCGTCCCCACTATGGAGTTATCATGGACATAGAGAGCAATGCCCGGTGCCAAGTGACGATCTCGAACATACTTCTCTCTTGAATGACCGACACTGTCTGGCTTCGGCGATGGGCCTCCAAGTTCAAGCACGCTGGCTGCTTATTCTACCAGTTCGGGCACGGCCACCCACCAAGACGCCCCGAGATAGACAACGTCCAATTAAGTCAATCGCATCATTCAGATTAGGCGCCCAGTATTGATTCTACCAGAAAGTCCATCTTTCAGCCCCCACGATGACCATTAGTCCAACCATTTTCTAGTTTCGCAATTCGCCTGTGTTCCCTTAAGAATCCATCGTATCCCCTTGCACAAATGACACTGACCCATCTTCTATAGAACAAAATGGATCAGCTCGTTTCATTCCTCTCTGACAATCGCATTCACTATGTCACCCCACAATCATCAGATTATGCCGACCTGCGTGCAGGGTTCATCATCAATGCGACTCCTACACCAGCAATCATTGTACGGCCGCGATCTGCCGAGGATGTCGCTGCCCTGGTCTCCGTCCTCGTAGAGCACAACATCACCTTCACTGTGAGAACCGGTGGTCATGACATGTTTGGCAGATCTCAAATTCAAGATGGAGTTACAATTGATATGCGCGAGATTGCCCACGTCCATGTAGACAGAGAATCACAGACAGCCCGAATGGGCGGCGGGGTGATTGTCATGGACGTGCTGAGAGAGTTGAGAAAATACGGGATGACCACCCCGCATGGTATGACTCCATCTGTGGGCTACGTCGGTTGGGCTACTCACGGAGGATACGGTCTTCTCAGCGCAAAGTACGGACTGGGCGTGGATCAGATTGTGGGTGCCACCGTTGTCGATGCAAAGGGAGCCATTCGTGAAGCCGATGAGACCATGTTGACGGGTCTCCGTGGCGGCGGAGGTTCATTAGGGGTGATCGTTGAGATCAAGATCAAGGTGTACCCACTGGACAAGGTATGATAGAGATCACCAGCTGAAGCGATCTGCACTAACAGGTCCAAAGATATTGGCTGGTGCCATTATCTACCAGCCAAACGACGTGGCCGCATCAATCCGACAATTTAACCAGAGCTACCAGCAGCAGAAGGCAAAGGGCATTCCATCGGCTCTGAATCTCTACCAGTCTGTCGCAACTGGTCCGGAAGGGAAATCTCTCTCGGTATTCTTCATCTGGGCCTCTGAGGACCTCGAAGAGGGTTGGACCTGGCTATCCAAAGTATGCTTGTGGGCACCACTGGCAACCAACACCGTCACAGCGACGACCGTCGCCGATTTCAACGAATACGCAGCTGCTTTGATCCCAAAAAGCACGTATGGGTCAATCTTTGCAATCAATGTTCAAAAGCTTACTCCAGAGATTCTGGAAATCATCAGCGAACACACGGCGCTGCAGCCCTGTCCCCCGCCCATTCTTTTCGGCATACATGAACTTCGCACTGAAGCCCCCCAGTCTCCAGCGCAGTCTGTGTTTGCTACTCGCTCTCCGCATTTTCTCATCGAGATTATTCCAATGACCGCATCGGCCGAGGCACTTGCCGATGTTTTGTCTTGGGGCCAGAATTTCTATGATGCCTTGATGAAGACGGATCCCGAGAACATCAGCAAGGCAGCGTATCTTCCGTTGACCAAATCTCAGAATACTGACCTCAGGGTTGCTTTTGGGAGTCAATATGAGACCCTCAAGAAGATCAAAGAAGTTTACGATCCGTCGAACGTGTTCAAGCACTCGTTGGTGCAGTTCTGAATCGGATAACTCTATCCATCGTGTGTATGTGCGCAGGCAGAGAAGATCCTGCCGCATAGTTCGATTATCAGATTAGAAACTTGAGTAATTACAATCCGAACCCTTCAACTCTTGACGCCCAAAACTCCAGAAATAAATATCCATCCAGATCTCCATGTCAACGCCGAGCGCGCCGACTCGAAGTCCATGCAGATAGCCGAGCTCACTCATAGGTGACAGTAAACTGGGTATCACTGTCGATCTTCACATTGGCAAGCAGCTTGCCATTCTGCTGGATATCCAGGATTTCACCGTCGTTGACACCGTACTTACCATCTCCAGCTGTAGCCTGAGCACCACTGAAGGTGACCTGACCGAAGTTGGCGAAAGGCACCTGCGTGTTGCCAGTGTTGAAGTCCTCCACGATCCACTCGGCATTTTGGCCAGCGAGGGTGGCAGAGGTCGAAGGCGCGGAGAGGGTCTTGGTCACACTCTGGCCGGTGGACTTGTTCTCAATGATGGCCACGCCCTTGCTGGGAGAGGTAGACTGGACCTTGGCAACGATCACATCACCGGCGGTCAAGCCCAGGTTGAAGTTCTCTGCGCTCTGGGGGTACCACTCGTACCAAGCGTCGTAGGACTTTTGGCCGTTCTGGATGTAGCTGTCGATGCCGGCCTGCAAGATAGCCTTTGTGTAGGTATCACCGTCGATGCCGACCCAGACAGAGGCAGCCTGCTGGTCACCAGAGTTGTCTGTGGCAGTCGGGTCCGGCACGGTGAAGGTGGCCGAGACGGCATTATATGTGCCGCTAGGAGGAGGATTCTCACGCACGACACCAGCCCAGTTGTTGCTGTACTGGACGTCGGCATTGCCCGAGCCTTCCTTATTCAGGAGACCATTCTCCTCGCTGGAGTTGCCAACCTTGCTCGGAGGCAAAGACTGGCGCGAAAGGACACCACGTTGTTCCAGACGCTCGGCAAGACCGGAACGAGGGGCAGCGAGGGCGCCAGTCGCCAAAATGGCGAAGGTGATGGTGCTAACAGTGAACTTCATGTTGGCAAGGAGTAAGAGACAGGCTCTGGGAAAGGACTTGAGGTTCGAGGTCCAGTAGGTGACGTGGCGAGAATGCCTCTTCTAGACAGAGGGTTCTCTGGATAATCTTATACTCCCGACTTGTCAGAGTTGCATAGAATGGATCAGCCGCATGTGGAAGTGAGCTCGTCAAGTTGTACTGAATGATCCAGTCCACTGGACAGGCCGAGCCCTCACAGACCCGCAACGATAGTGGAGAGTGGAAACTCTGTTCATCAGCTGTCAAGTGCAATGCCAGAGGCTCATTGTTCGCTGTTTGAGGTTTCACATGGTGTAGGTCTTCACCATTTTGCTTCTCCTCGTCAGCGTCGTGTGCCGGCAGTTGTGCAGAGAACTTCCGAGATCATCATCAGACCACAGAAATCAGGGAAAGTGTAGACCGAAAAGCAGCTTGCGCGGCGGGGCGACAGAAGCATTCTCGGGTGTACAGTAGCATTTGACAGCGGAGCCACGACGGATGGGCTGAAGATCGACATCGGATTCCGATCTCTCGTGGGCACGAGATCCACCAATGCACGAGAGCTCGGGGAAAAGATACAAAGTGCATCATGCCCCAGAAACGCTCTTCATTGTGATCCACGACCAACAGCCATTGCTATGACCGTGAATTTCGGAAGATCTTCTGAGAGTTAGAGCAAAAGCAGTCCATTGAAGCCAGGTCTCAACGCAAAGGACCCGATTCAACTTCTCCCCGTAGCACGATCTCAAAACCATGAGGTCATAGAAGGCGTCTAGAATCACACCATCAGCCGTGGAATGCGCCCTTTGCGGCCTTGCCGTCGATCTCAAGACAATCGGGTTAGCGCACATACCGGTCATAGATTTCACATTCCTAAGGCCACAACGACTCTTATGGTTGGATGACGAACACAAAGCCGTCAGATGCAAACAGCAGCGCCCTCTGATCACCTCATGGTTTTAAAAGCGACCCTTCGCGCAAGTTTCCCGAGTCAGCGCACTGAATGCGATTGCCGTTACGGATTCAGGCTGAGAAGCGTGGCTCGGGAAGTCAATCTTGCATGAAGAAGATCGACAACGCAAATGTGTCTGTACGCGCAATCAATCGATCTGAAGATCATTTGCATTCTTCGTGAATTTGGTGTTCGTGGTCTGCTGTGCTGTGACGCGATGATCACTTGGTAGGGAAGTATGCCGATATAGCCAGCAATAGGAGTCAGCTGCTTCCAGAGCATGGCTGCCTTGATCACGTAGGACTGAAGCGAAGAACAGACCTTTCATCATCTGCTCCTTGAGACTACGTGGCAAAGGACATGACTGACGAGGTCCTGCCGCTGTGCCTCACCCCATCTCACCATGGACGCTGACGCTTTCCTCCAAGGTGCCCAGCATGGACGCGCGACGAGTGTCTGGAAACAATTCAAGGATGGTTTAAAAACATATTCAACATTCACGAATCAATCACAGGCGCGGGACAGAATGCATAGGGTATATAGTCGCAGTATATAAACAGAGAAAATCACATCGGAAGGCGTTGCATCTCTTCAAGCGACCAGTACTTGCGCATGTTATCAGCACGGAGTGTATGAACCTCTTCATCCAGATGTTTCCAAAGCACTTCTCCAAAACCATTCATCAACCGTTGGACCTCCTCACGTCGCATGTCCTCCTCGCCTGATCGGCATTTTTCGAGGTAAGTCTCAAGCTTCTCCAGACCAGCGTGGATCTGCTTGTGCTGGCGCAGGAGATCGAGTTCCTTTCTGAACTCTGGCATCTTCTTGGCCAGGACAGGGAATATGTGCTGTTCTTCAATCGAATGGTGGAAATCGAGTTGTGAGCAGAACTGCAAGCCCGTCATGATCATCTGGCGAGCAGACAGGCCGCCAGGGCGCTTTCCAGATCCAGTACAGGCATCCAGCAGTTCATTCCATGTCAGGCGGAAGTGATTGTGCTAGATCGTGGTTAGCGATGGTATTCATCAGCGGGGGTTTGGCCAGGAATGAACACGCACAAATCCATTCATCTGCTCTGCCATGCGATTATATATCCGGAATTCGTTGGCGGACAGTGGAGCTGAGCCTTCCCCTGAGCCGTTGGAACAGGAACTGTGACTTGTCTTGCCCATCGTGATCGTCGAGGTCCTTGGAAAATCACAATAAAGACGAGCAGCGATGGGAGTCCGAAAGACCTGTGGGGCACGCAGGCCACGCATGAGACGGCAGTTGGGCTCAAGCCACTGCCGAGTTCGCCGCTGTATCCTGACCGGGTACGGGATGAAGGAGGTCAACAAAGGCCTCGAAAGGAAAGGATTGAAGAGTACTAGAGTACGCTTCACAGAAACCGGGGAGATGAGAAAGCAGAAATTCTGATTCGGCGGACACAGCAGGCCGCCTTTAAAATTTTCGCGGCAACTACACAACCGTCAATGTTGACTGGAGAGCAGCAGATGGAAAAGAAGAAATGTGCTGGAAGTTTTCTCTCGGCCGAGCCAATCAATTCTTGTTCTTACTACAGCTAGGCCCATGGACGTTGACGGTCAAGGGGGAGTGATGCCTTCTCCTCAAGGACGATATATATCTTGCAACTTTCTACCGAAGCACCCAGCACAAGGGCTGAAAAATTAGATACTAACAGGTCGTTCTGGTTAGCCGATTGATCCTTTTGGTGAGTCAAATCTATAGATGTTATGTTGTGGTACATAGATTAGGCCTAGGGGCGCGGGCTTCGCACACCCACCACTGTACCAGCTGTGGAGAGCAGAAGATCAAGTCAAATCATTCCATTCATTGGAAGTCTTGGGCCCCGAAGCCATGAGAATACAGGTAGAAAAGGTTACAGATATGTCCCAGATCTTCAATGGACGTGTGCCACCTCGGCAGAACCGTTGGACACAAATCTAGTACATCACTGGCTAGTGAGATGAATCCCAAGTCGATCTAAGCACTTCTTCGGCACAACCACAGCCATGAGAACGCCGGATCGCAATTTGACATCCGTGCTGCTCTTGAATGCTATCACGTCGAGGATACCACGGCCTTTTCAAATGGAGGTCGCTCTGGTCTGGTGGTAGAGAATGGTAGATTATTATCAATACACATCGTGGCAGCAGTGGCGCGGATGAGATGGGGATATAATAAAACAGGGCCACCGGGTCGGGGAATCGAAAAAAAGGCAAGAGGAAAGTCGTAACGCCATGGATGAATGAACAGATGAAATCAAAGCTCCTCGTGCGGTAGAGCGGCCGCCGGGGGCCTAAAGTTGCCTGATGTGATTTCCTGCCAAGCGAGATCGAAACGGGCACCCAACATCCAGGCGGCGAACATCATGATGCTGGCGACAACAAGGATAATACATCCCATGAGGGCCATGAGGAAGTAGACGTCGGACTTATTCTCGGCATCCTCCCTGCGCTTCTGAGCTTCTGCGGCAGTCATTTCACCAGTGACACGGCGCTGGGCGTCTTCGGCCTTCTGGCTTGGGAAGAGTGTTTCGATCCACTTTTCAATCTATAGCATCCTGTCAGTATTGCTCGTAATTAGAGATCCAGATGGGTCGTACCTTGCCACAGACGATGCTGATCTTCAGGAAGTTGGGGTCCTTGGGGGTGTTCTTCTTGTGAATGAGGCGGGTGTACTTCTTGAAAGTCTGGCACAGAACGAAGAGGTTCTGGGTCGAATGGAGCATCAGCTCGCACGCATCGCCCTTGGTGATCTTGACATTGCGCTCAAAGATGGCGTAGTTGCGGAAGCACAACTCCAGCGTGGCAATGGCCATAGACTGAGGAATGGCACAGAAGTTGAACACACTTTGCTCTCGGAGACCGGCTAGATAGAACAGACACTCCTCGACATGCTCCAGCGCATTAAGGATCATCTCCGAGTTGCAGTTCAGGGCGGCTTCCTTGTACTCGGGCTTGAAGAGGTCCTCAAACTTGTCAACGTGCTTCGACCAGATCTCCTTGGGCCAGAACCTCCGCTCGTCGTCAAAGTCTTCCCGAATGTCACGGATAATGTTGGTCTTCTGGAGGAAGAGACCCATGGACTTGTGGAGCTGAGGGCGCTTGAGGAGGGCGGGGTTGGCGAGCTCGGCCTCAACGAACAAACGGGTGAGACCCTCGCCGACGAGGCCGGCCACGTAGTGGCAGTAGAGATCATACTCCTCAATTGTCTTCACACTAGCATCGTCTTTCTCGGCCTTGGCGCAGTAGTCCGCCATGCCGTTACCCATCTTGTCGGTGATGTCCTTGATGATGGCCTGGTACGCGGGCTTCATGTTCTTGAACTCGGTGATCACATTGTCGAACTGAACCAGCAGCTCGCGATCCTTCTCCTCCGGACGATTTCCAGTGAAGGTCCAGCCATCCTCGGTGAGAATATCCTTGAAGTTCCGCAGGAGCGGCTCCTTGATGTCAAACTCGATGGAGGTGTCATCCTCGATGGTGTCCAGACCGCGGAGGACGAGATAGAAAACGCAGACAGGAAGTAGCAGCTCTGGATGTAGCTCCTTGATGACAGCGCTGAAGCTGCGGCTGGTCAGGTCCAGGAACTTGAAGCACTTCTTCTGGGTCTCGGTCTCGTTTGCTTCATTGCGTTCGTGAGGCGGGTTGTGCCAGACTTTCCTATCCAAGGCAGTTCGTTAGGTCAAAGATATATCAAAGGTGATCTGCACGCAAGGAGCTCGGCACTAACCATTGGAGGATCGATCTCAATTGGACCGGGTGGAAAGCATAGTAGATGGCATTGCCAACGAGACCCATTGTGGGCGAGGAAGGACTCGAAACGGTCCGACGAAGAAATGATCAGAATATACCCTGCCGTACCCGACTCTTGCAGGTAAACTGATAGTGTAGCAGCAAAAGACACGAGATAGAGGAAGGAAGGTAGAAAAGGGGCGATGCAATGCTCGAGGAAATTAAGAAACTTCGCCACGTGACCCGACCATTCCTGACGCGGATGGCGGGGAACAAAAGTAAGTTGCGTCTCCTGCATCTCGACTTCTCCACCTCGGGCGTCTTTTGTGATTGTTGCACTTTCTGTAGAGCTGATATTTCTCTGCTGGGGCCTACGATGGTCGCTGACACCACTTACTACGACGCCTTGGGCGTTCCGCCCACTGCCAGTGAGCTTGAGATCAAGAAGGCTTACCGCAAGCTTGCTATCGTCACTCATCCTGGTACGCTTTGACGCGATCATTTACATGGCATGAGCTAACTGCCATCGATAGACAAGAACCCTGGCGATGCAACCGCACACCAGCGATTCCAGGCGGTATGCGCGCCGTGTCACCGCGAAAAACATTGCCAAAATACTAATACGTCAGCCTAGATCGGTGAAGCCTACCAAGTTCTCAGCAACGACGAGCTACGCAAACGTTATGACAAGTTTGGAAAGGAAGATGCGGTTCCCGGTGGTGGCTTCGGTTCGTTATTATGAGTAGATGTTTGTCTAGAAAGCACACTGACTGGTGTTACAGAGGACCCGTCCGAGTTCTTTAGCATGATCTTTGGTGGTGAGGCGTTTGTCGACTTGATTGGCGAGATATCTTTGATGAAAGACTTGACTGCGACTATGGACATCACGATGCAGCAGATGGAGGAGGAAGAGCTGGCCGAATCTGCTGAGCAGAAACTCAACATCCACGATGAGGAGGTGAAGGCCGCCAGTGCTGAAGGCACGGCCGCGCAGGGCCACACGGCGGCTCATTCAGAGAAGATACATGTGCCACCGGAGGCTTCTGGCCAAAGCTCAGGCACCAGTACACCTCGCCGGTACATGGGCCAGCAGGCCATTATGGACAAGTCAGAGGAGGAGGCGCGGATGGAGGCAGCTGGTCTGTCTCAAGAGGAGAAGGAGCTGCGGAAGAAGGAGAAGAAGAAGGGTCTGTCGAAGGAGCAACAGGAACGGCTTGCAGCATTCGAGGAAGAGCGGAGAAAGGCTCGCGAGGAGCGCGTGAACACCCTGGCCAACAAGCTGGTCGACCGCCTCAGCGTCTGGACCGAGACCGACAAGGGCAAGGATGTCACCCACGCATTTGAGGAGAAGATCCGACTGGAGGTCGAGAACTTGAAGATGGAATCGTTCGGTCTGGAGATTCTCCACGCCGTTGGTGCCACCTACGTGCAGAAGGGCACCTCTTTCCTCAAATCGCAGAAGTTCCTCGGTATCTCTGGATTCTTTTCACGGCTGAAGGACAAGGGCACTCTGGCTAAGGAGACCTGGACGACCATTTCCACTGCAATCGACGCCCAGATGACCATGGAGGAGATGGCCAAGCTGGAGGAGCGCGGTGGTGAAGACTGGACCGATGAGAAGAAGGCCGAGTACGAGAAGAAGGTGACTGGCAAGATTCTTGCGGCAGCATGGCGCGGCAGCAAGTTTGAGATTCAGAGTGTGCTACGCGAGGTCTGCGATCAGATCTTGAATGACAAGCGGGTCCGTCTGGAGAAGCGTGTGGAGCGTGCTCATGCTCTGGTTCTCGCCGGTAACATCTACGCTAAGGTATGGCTCCACAACTCCTTTTCCTTGATTCAATTCTAACTCTTCTACAGGCCGAGCGTGACCCCGAAGAGGAGGGTGACTACATGGCCTTCGAGCAGTTGATGGCCGAGGCCATGACGAAGAAGGGCAAGGACGAGAAGAAAAAGAAGAAGAAGCACAGCCACCACGAATCGCATGAGCACGAGCATGCCCATGCTGAAGCGGCCCCGGCCTCATAAACGGCTTCGTGATCATGTTCTTTCTTCCTTTCTCGGTCGGTCTGCCGACGCCTGTCTTGATGTATAGATTGCTTCATCGTGTTCTTCCCTTCGTTTACAGCGGCCTCCTGGTATTACACTCGCAGTGGACACTGCATAGTTCGAATCATAGATTGCCCTATATACCCGGGTCTCCACGCCCGTTCAAACGTGAAAACTACTCCATTTTAAACAGAAGTTGATGATAAATCGATTTCATTGAAATCGCCACGACGACACGAAGACATATCAACAATCCGAAATATAGACATTATTATCCAAACACTATGCAGGGGGTATCCTGACACGTCTCACCCGAATATTACCCATTACCCATCGGTACAATATTCACCTCGTACCAACCGTCCCAGCTCGACACAGGCCGTCTTTAGACATGACTCGCAGCGTGCTCGTTCCGTGCATTCGTAGCACTGTTAAGTTCGACACTGGCAATGGCTGACGGAGGCGAGGTACTATGGGCTGTACTATGGGCCCGGCTGACCGACTGGTTATGCGTAGCCTCAGCATCATGAGATGACAACTCAGACGGAGCACTAGGAGCACTTGGAGCCGTACCAGTATGTCCATCCTGCGCCACTTCACGAGTTTCCTGGGTCATTGGCGCCGGTGCAGACGCGGGAGCATCAGCTGCGCGAGTCGCGCGCATCGATTGATAACCTGCCCAGTCGGAAACAAGGACGCCGCAGAGGGATAGGACGGCGAGGATGAAGAGGGCGAGGAAGACGAGCCTGTAAATGTTTGGGTAAACATGAAGATCTCTTGACGGATGACTGATTTGGGCGATTAGCGTACCAGAGGAGGACCGCAAATGCGATCACGGCATTGAGGTAGTCACTAAAGCTGACTGTGCCGGCAAGCATGGACGCAATATCGGCAAAGCCAGCCAGCCAGAAGACGGAGGTCACGAAGAAGACGACGCAGGAAGAAACACCGAGGATAGTGTTGAGCTGTGCACTGACAGCGCCTTTCCGGGTATAGAACCAAGGCAGGATGGCGGCAGCAACAGAGGCTAGAATCGACCAGGACGCCGTGAAGAGGAGAAAGTCCACGATTCCTGGAGTCTCAACGTGAACAGTACTGTACAGGGTCTCCCCAAAGTAAGGGTCCACGTAGGGTACTCTCTGAGTTCCACCCCAGATGCTGGCTACATAGGCCACCAAACCGAGTTCGATAATCGAGAAGGCAAGACAGGTACCCAGCAGGGCCCAGAGAGTGATATGGAGCGCCAGCATGTTAACGAGATATCGAAGTAAGACTGAATTTCCGAGAGGAGAGGTATACGAAGCAGAGCGATACGAAGGGCGCCCTTGCTCTCTTTATTCTCCTCTCCACGTGCGGCTCAGCCAGGACTATAGATGCTGAATGGATCCATGCTCGAAATAAACATCAGCCTTACTTCTCGATCGCAAAATCGTCGGGTTGGTGATTGGCGGGGCCAAGCGCCCAGTCACGTCCGATACGAGCGACCACGTCGAGATGGCGCTCGTGATAACCCAAACGGTGCAAGGTAAGCGAGTGGTGTTTCGGGCTGGTGCATTTGGCCGAAGCTGAAAGAGAATGAGCTGAAGAAGGGAGTACTATCACCGGGGCATCGGATTTGAAGCTATGACGAGAAACAGCAAGGATGCAAGCTCATGGAAGCGATAGAGGGATGCAGTGGGTGAAGGATGTGATGGGTCAAGTTGAAGCTTTTTAGCTGTCAACACTACTGAGGTAGTCTCCTTGCTTTATTTCCACGCTATCAGAACTCTACAACGAGAGTTGACAGTCTTACAGGAGCTACCCCCATAGCTGGTGAATACAAGTGGTCGTCAAGTCTGTTATCTTTTCAACTCTTCTATCATCGTCTCAAGTGCAAAACCACTCGATTCTCTATTCTGCTCGTCTAAAATCTCGATCAGTTATTCGATTTAAGCCTACAGACATAGCATTTCTTGGTTCTAGTTTTCAATCAGTAGATTCCATATAGCGTTCTATATTATGCTACACGTTTTTCCAAACGTTTTCTCCTAACATGCGGGATGATAACAGGCCAACTCTTGTGATTCCAAAGCGGGACGGACCCAACTATATGGGGATGTCGATACTTTTGCTCTGTAATTTCTCCATGGTATTGTTGATCTACATCATCTTCACTTCTTTCGGCATCGCCAGGCTGTGAATTCCCAAACAAGAACCCTTCTGGTTAAAGCGGCACCATCTTCCTCCTCTTTCTTCCTCTCGTCCTGATTCTGTCTGCTCAACTTCCGACGTTTAACCTTGATGGACTTCATTCGCACTCGCCATCGACGTACCTGGCATCAGTTTCAAGACTGCATCTCCGATAGGGCTATTTCCCCTTGTCGGCAAACAAAGCGTACTCAGTGTGCACGATTCAGATCCACGGCCCCAATTGCAATGATTTCATCGTACGGGCCCTAGATATATCCCCCCGGACGGTGGTGGGTCAATCGGGGATTTGCTCGCGTGCTCTCCATCGTTGTTGCAACGAGGCAATGCGGAGAAAAGCAATCGGAGCCTCTAGCATGCCCGACTGGGCAAGTGAGGCGGATCTCCCCGCGCAAGGATATCCTCCTATCTCCGTATCGCGCACCTATAAACAGTTGATGCCGGCATGGCCCCATGGTTGCATTCGTCTCTCAGTCGCGCTGTGAAGTGGTGCTCTCATCGTGAGAATTGTGACAATCGATCATGGCCACGATGGCGGCGTTCGTGATGGTTTTGCTCACCCTGAGCAGCAGCAATTCCGTCTTGGCTATGCCGAACCCTTCGTCGAGTTCAACCTCGTCTGTGGCTGGCCCAACAGGCACCTCGTACCCCTCTGGATTTGACATGAAGACCAGCTGGGGCAACCTCAGTCCCTATGCGGATTCCATCGGATTCAGCGTCGACAAAGGATTCCCTGCAGACTGTGAGCTGTCGCAAGTGCACGTACTTCATCGTCACGCACAGCGATATCCCACTAGCTGGGATGGTGGTGCCATGGAGACATTCGCGCAGAAAGTCGCCAACTACTCTCGGGACAACCCCTCCAAGAATGTTGGCTCCGACCCATTGTCGTTCTTGAATGACTGGGAGTATATGCTTGGCCTTGAGACCTTGCTTCCAACGGGCGCAGCAACCGAAGCCACCTCAGGCGCTCTGTTCTGGAGTCAGTATGGACGACTGCTCTATCGGGCTGGTCGCGACGATGCCATCTACAATCCGTCCATGAATGTATATCCCAATGGTACGGCGCGTCCGAAGCCCACGTTCCGCACGACTTCGTACCCTCGTATCCTCGAGAGTGCCCGCTGGTGGCTGAGTGAGTATTCCTCGATCTACGAGCGCAATCATTTGCTAACTGGATAAGGCGGTTTCTTTGGCAATACTGGCGCGAACAGTTCTTACGCTTCATATGATTTGACAATCATCCCTGAAGAAGATGACTTCAACAACACCCTCTCTTCGACCTCTTCCTGCACAGAGGGCATTGTTCCAGGGTAAGTCCTGAAATGTCTCATTGGGCCCTCCTGGATACTGACAATGCACAGCGACAATGCGGTGGAGTCCTTCACCCCGGTCTTCACCAAGAACGCTCTTCAGCGGCTCCGCCCGTTCTTCCCTTCCGACTTCAACCTCACAGCCGCGGATGTGTATGCCATGTTCAATCTGTGCCCATATGAATACGCGACTCTCGGCCAGTCCTCGTTCTGCGCGCTCTTCACCGAACAAGAGTGGAAGGACTTCGAGTATGCCCTCGACCTCTCCTTCTACGGCAACTACGGCTTCGGGTCCCCCAGTGGCCGCGCCCAAGGCATTGGCTATGTTCAGGAGCTCGCAGCGCGTTTGCAGTCCCGTCTCATCATGAGCAGCTCCAGCAGCATAAACTACACCTACGACGACAACACGAAGCAGTTCCCACTGCACCAGCCCATGTACATGGACATGTCCCACGACGACATCATTGTCTCGGTGCTCACAGCCCTGGGACTGGACTACTTCAAGTACGGTCCTCACGGGCTGCCCGTCTCAGTGCAGCATGCAATCCCACACACCTTCCACCTGAACAAGATCGCGCCTTTTGGTGCGCGCCTCTTCACCGAGATCTGGACCTGTCCGAACAATGTCAAGTTCGATACTCTGCGGGAACAGATGTACAAGAACCCAGATATGTCCTCCAATTCAGACACCACGGACTACATCCGCTTCGTGTTGAACAATGCACCTGTCCCGGTGGATGGATTGAAGCCGTGCGAGGGCTCTGTGAATGGCTTCTGTGATATAAGAAAGTTCCTTGACTATGTCCCGGAGCTGACCAAACAGGCTATGTATCAGGAGGCTTGCTTTGGTGATTATAACATCACCACCCAGGTCGGCAATGGCCAGCCGATTCAGTAGAAGCCTTACGAGTTTTGAAGTTTCCCTGTTGAGGAGAAGGATATACTTGAGTCATTGAATCCACATTCCCTCTAAGAATTGGATTTGTCCGCTGCATTCGCCAATGTTCATTGAATACTCTCGCATAGCTAACCACCTAGATGGGGCCGCCCTGCCAGAATCCAAATCCTAAACTTCGTGCCATTACATTAGACTATATAAAGACAAAGAAGCACGTCGATATCGCATCGGGTCTGTCATTTCCTCGCCTCCCGTCTTTGCATATAGCCGCGCCACTGCTCACGTTAGCTATACTTCTTAGAAAAATGATAAGATACTCACGGCATGGTTGAAGAAGTATACAGGAATCCCCAGCAAGAAGATACCCGCAGCGACAGCTGTTAGGATGCCCATCGCCGTGGGGTAATTATACTTCGCAACCATAGGAGTCAAGCCATAGCTAACCCCAAAGGCAATGATAAACAACCGCCCCAAGCGCAGGACCAGGATATTTTTCCCAAGCCTCCGCGGCAAAAGAGGTCGACTGAATGAGAACCGAGACGAAGGTCACCTGGAGTAGCATCCATCCCATGTACGGCCCTCCCCAGGTCGCAACCCCCTCTGCCGTGAAACCGTACAATAGCAGTGAGACGACAGCCAGAATACCAGGAGAGATGAGCAAGATCAGCCGGTGCTCCGGGGTGTGCACACCGTTGCAACACTTGGCCATGCGAAGGATAAACCAAGCGCCCAACACTCCTGCGTATAACATGCCCCCAAAGCCGCCGAAGACGCCGCCGAGATTGATCAAGCCGACGTTTCTGGGAGCCCAGCCGTAGTCTTGCAGAACCGTGTCATATGTGAGTGACATGCCAACGGTGCAGCCCAATATGACTGAGGACAAGGAGGGTGGCATAGAGGATACTGGGGGAACTGAAGGCCTCGAGATTCTTGGCCTGTTTATCAAACGGACGTAGCATCTGTAGATAGGTCTTCTTGGGCCGCATTTCATCCGGGATAGCTGAGTTATCGTCATCCTCGAGAGCTTGTAGATAAGCCTGAGCCTGAGCCCAGTCAAGACCTGGGTAACACCAAATTGGTCCGTTACCACAACTTGACCATTGACCATCTGTGCACGACGATTATACCGAGTCTCAAAACACCCGAGCGCAACAATAAGAAAACCGACACCGACAGCAATAACGTACACCTAATAGAACCAACGTCATCCCAGAGCCGCAGCTTCGTACGAGCTGGCCAGGTTTAGGCAGCTGGTAACGACATTTTGTGTTGCCCAGATTGACTTCCATTCGAGAACAGCATTTGCTGGCGAAACTCCCAAACTTGTATTGCCAGTCCGTGGAGAAGTGCAGATCTTGCAATTCCAAAGTCGAGATCCTCGGGTACGTGGTTGAGCAGTGACGGGTCAGATATCAAGTAACGGAGGTCTAAATCGGAGGCCCCTTGGACTCCGTAATGACTTGCCCATATATCTCTCCATGCCGTTGCAGTCGGAGCAAGCCACAGCTCCCTGGAGGCTGGCAAGGCTAATGTCAGTTCTGTGTAGGACATGATCGTTGGGCGATTCATAGCTGTGGTGACTTCCACGTCGTGGCCGAAGAGATGATATACCAATCTATGCTGTCAGTCGCACTCTGATAAACCATCAAATTATCGGGTCTACCTTTTTAGCGATTCCTGACGCACCCAACTATGCCATGCGCTTTGCAACGGTTTCTCATTGTCCTCTAATTAGTACGGTGTGATCGTACAGTATGAGGATCGATCGAACGCAGCGGCGCGTCGATGAGCTTGCAAATGTCAGCCATTTCCGGCTGGTATTGTCAAGAATGGCGTACTGTGCATAAAGGTTGAGATAACTGTCAGCAATCTGCATCTTGTGCCTGTACCCGCAAGATATTCCAATGTCCAACCATAACATCGAAGCCTGTAAATATTGAAGATCGCGCAGGACGCTGTTGTCTTCTTCTACCTGTTATCGGAACTCGGCATCAGCGTGCGGAATGAAGTCTTAAGGGTCACATACCAGTTGTGCGAGACCAACTCGGGTAATCTCTTGGAGGATAATCCCAATCTTGTTTATGGATGGCAGCCCACAACATACGCAGCCTGCCGCCACCAGGGCAGCCAATAGTTCCGGACGAAGCTGTTGATATGATGGATCATAAAACGTACACGGATGTATCCAAGCATCGGTCTCCGTCCGCTTGCCAATGCCAATCTTGATCAATGTATCAAGGTAGTCTGCCGAGGGAAATGACGAGACGGAAAGTCGTGAGCCAGCTGTCCGCACGACTAGCTTGAAAAGATCGTCTCGCGCATACTGAGTCAGTTTCCCAGGTATCTTTAGGGCGTTGAGTCTTGTCTGGTGCGCTGATGGAATGCTATCGCCGTCTTGTAGAGGGATTCTTCTCTCCTCACTGAAAGCGTGTTGATTTTTCTCGGGTACCCATAGCCTATCAATCCAAAATTAGGGGGATGAAAATTGGAATCGGAAGAGGACCTACCAGAGTGAGCATTTAAATGCAGCTGCACGTCGACTTGCAGACTCTTGATCATCCGGCAGCGGCTGCTGAGTATCTGCAAATTCTGGAAAAGGCGCAACAGTATCCAATATCTTGTCCAGATCGGGGATGAAGTCAGTGCCAAAAAGATCACCATCAGCCAGAGTGAAGTCAATGTCTTGCATGAAGTCGAAAGCCCGGGGCTGCTGTGTGGCTTGGAAGGGGTCCTATGCTTCAAGTCCTGGCAGCATCACCTGCTCAAAGAAAGGTGGAAAGCTGTTGAGTGCTAAAAATGGCTGTAGGTTCTGTTCGGACATAGAAATGTCGAGTCCCAAATCCGGTTGTCCCACGAGATTGTATTCGTAGGCGTCATGAGTGCTCTCAGAGTAGGAGACTGATGCAGGCACCGTACTGTACTCTGATGGTCCTGAATCGGGTGTCCCTGTCAAAGCGAGCTCAGAGATGTTGCTGGCCATCTGGCCGCTTGTTTGTGGACTGTATGAGCTCACGGGAGCAGGGTATGAGAGACGTTCGCTCATCCGGCGAGAAGCCTTTGTGGATCTGGGCAGGCATTGAATGGGTCTCGTCTGGCACCGCTAAAAGCTGATCAATCTGTTTCGATTCAAACTTGTATCTTTCCTCAGGCTCTACCTTGCACGGTCTTTCATTATTGCAGCTTAGCTTTGCCGTCGCACAAGCCCCGCAAGCCTCGGAGGCACGCTCCCTCACGCGTCGAGCCGACATTTTGCCCTCCAGCGCGTCCCTTTCGTGAACAGCTTGATGTCGCTACAGCACATCTCTGACCGTCGTCAGTGCGTCTTCACTCTCCCGCTGCATTTTCCACTTACCGACGGTTGAAACCACAGTGACAAGTTGAACACTGATAGACGCGCTCATTCCGATCTGACCGGCTTCAGGATATCTCCATACCTTCTCGACATGCACAGCACTCATGGGAATTCATATGACGCGCTAGATGATCTGGCCACTCGTAGGCCTTATTGCACTGTAGACACCGATGATTAGATGCCCTCCGCGGGGAACGTCGTGGGGTCTGGGGACTGCCAGGCATGCGATTGCAGGCTGCAGGATGGAGTCCTGGTGGGAGGAGGCTGCTGTCATTTAATGGTGGAGAGCCGAGGCAATCCGGAAGCGTTAGATTTGCGGGCCACTTTGGCATCGGTTGGAATGTATACGATTTGGTTCCTAGCCAGTCACAGAGACGATTCTTATGGAATTCTCTGACTTTGGAACATCCTTTTGTGGAGATGACAGTCTTTCCATTTAGCGGGGTACTTGATCTATGCAGCCACCCATACACGCCTTCTATTTTGCTTATAGGGTGATCCAGCTAGTCAATAGTCCTCGTTCATTCTGATGATTCCCCATACCGGGTTTTTTATTTTCTATGTTTCCTCTCTCAATTCGCCTCTTTTTATGCTGAAACAGGCAGCTGTTGCTGGCTCCACTCTTTTGCACCGCGATACATGCAGTTGAAGTCCATGAATTCATCAGGCTTCCTGGAGGAAGAGTCAGTAACTCGGAGCAGGGGAATGACAGATGTCATCTTCTTACAGATTCACTGTCTTGTTGTCTTTTTCTGCAGCTGGCTTTGCTGCCTGTCGACTATACGCCTGTATAAGGCTCACTCGAGAGTAACGTGCCTCGAAGACATCCTGCAGCAGGTGAGTCACCCTAATACAGAACTTGGGTTCATCACTTACCTCGAGGATCTCTGACAGCTGTTCGGCCGAAGGTACCTCCTTAATCCCTTCGAAGAAAGCCCCTAAAGCTTCGGCATCCTCAATCGCCTGACTAGCACCCTGCCCTTGAGTGGGCAGCAGTGCATGTGCAGCATCTCCAATAAGAATGACTTGGCCACGATGCCATGTCCGAAGCGGATCCTACTGCTGTTAGCAACTGTTCGATGCACGCTGGCCACGCAACTTACCTGATCATGAAGCTGCCAAAGTCCCAGGTCCGGCGAATGCCTGGTTACATTTAGTATCTTCTCATCACAGCAAGCAAGGGTTATAACACACTTGAAGATACTACTCACCCAGGACGGAAAAGGAGCAAATGTCTCAATCATTTTGCTCAAGTTACCCTCAGATACCCAGGATTGCTTAGCGTTGGTATCTTCGCTCATTTGATCTGGCGTCATTAGCGCTAAGATCCAAATGCCACGGTCGTCTTACCGTCTGGCACGAGCACAACAATACCATAGACCTCTCCCTTTCTGCCCGGGCCCATGACGAGACGACAGTTATGGGCTACCATCATTGATGTGAAAGGATTGCGGGGGTTTATTCTGTAACAAAATTCTTGTTCGTGCTTTTCGATCGTTTCCGGGGTATCTTTATTCTATTAGTTGACTCTTCAAATAACGTCCAAGTTCAATATACCATCAATCGATATGCTTCGGACGTATCAGCAATGGAAAAATCCAGGTCATGGAAGATTCAAACTCACCGGAATGACCAGTGTGTACTGGGCGTGGCTCATTTTGCAAAACATGTTTGCGAAGTACGCTGTGTCTGTGAAGGAGTTAGTGAAATGAGACTGATTCTCAAGTGATTTTAACTCACATCCTATCTGCACCCACGATCAGATTCCCACTAACAACTTCACCATCTTCAAGCGTCACCGTTCCCTCCATCGGATTGCAGTCAACAACCCGCGATGCCGCTCTCACTTCCACCGAATCCCCCTTACGGTGAGGAGAGACAGCCGCCTTCTTCAACACGTCATGAAGGTCCCGTCGATGGAAGCACAGACGTTTTGCCCCATACTCTGTCTTGAGCAGCAGTGGTACTGTATTGACCAACTGACCATCTGTGTTGTAGACACGGAATCAAAATGAATGGAGATGATGGGGGAATCATTCATACCTGGTTCTTTCTAGAGTAGTAAACGGCGAATGGTTCAAATCCTCAAAATCAGAATAACAATGACTCACAAGATTCCCATGTTTGAAGTGCAATTGAATGGAATACCAAGCATCTTCATGTGAAGCGGGCCCAGCAGACCAACCACGACGCATCCAAATAATCTCGCAACGAGGATGTCGATCTCCCCGCGTGAGCCATCGTTCAACCGAGCTTAGTTCAGTCGTACGACATCGGCCAAGTGCAGTCCGACCGAAAAGACCGAACAAGTGGAATTTGTGCAAATCCAATGAGTTTAATGCCCGTTTTCATTGATTGATCTTAGTCTGCTTATTCGTGCACAACGTTATCTCAATGCCGGTAGATGCACGACCTCGGCTATGGACGCTCATGCCACTCTTTATCCTCACAACATCCAATGCCCTGATGCTGTATGGAATGTACTCAGATTGCTGGTTCCATGGCCATAAATGCCGATGATTAACAGGCAGTCGTCATAGGTTATGCTCTAACAGTGAGGATGGTAGGGCTGCCCCGCGCTAGGAGACTGACATTCCTCGGTCCGCTGGGTCTTTTAGATGCCCCTCACTTTGAGGACACCTGAGCCATGCGTTGAGTTGGAAAAGAATCAGGAGCAGGAATGAATCATCGCATTTAATTGGGGTTGACGATCGTTCTGGGACAGGAACAATGTATATAAAGTGGCCTACATCCGGATGTTCAAGTATGTCCTTCGCACAACTGAAATCAAATACACATCACCCTGTTTATACAACATGGTCTGGCCAGTGGTGTTGTCTAACATGCAAAATAATCCTATGGTGGACTTCCTATCCCAGTCATCGCCCCAGGAGCGCATGTTCTACTTGTGTCTAGGGCTCGCAGCATACCTGGGACTTGTATCATCACTGCGATTCCAAAGACAACGAGCCATCCATAAGAAATACCCCTACAAGACACGAGAGTCGATGAGCAAGATGACAGACCACGATGCCTTTTCCATCCAGAAAACAATCCTGCAGACAGAGTTCCCCTTCATTGTCCTGAAGTCTCTCCAATTTGCACTATTCAGAGTACGCCATCCAGATCATAGCTCTCTATACAACCTAACATCTATACAGACATACGGCATCCCAACAATTTCAACCCTCCTCCTCAAAACCTCCCAATTCTCCAACTCCACCACCTCCTTCAAACGCTATGCCGACACTGGCACCCTAATCGGCGAATTCATGGCCTTCGACCCAAGCTCCGAGCGCGCCCAAACAGCCATAGCTCGGACCAAATTCCTCCACCAAGGTTACCGCGCCAGCGGCAAGATCCTGGAAGACGACATGCTCTACACACTGAGTCTCTTCGCAACAGAGCCAATCCGGTTCGTGCAACTGTACGAGTGGCGCTCCATGACAGAAATGGAACGCTGCGCTGTCGGGACATACTGGAAGAGCCTGGGTGATGCACTGGACATCAGCTATGAGAAACTTCCTTCCGGGAAGACGGGCTTCCGCGATGGAATTCACTGGCTGGAAGAGATCAGTGCCTGGAGTCAGGAATACGAGGTTCAGCATATGAAGCCGCATCCGCGCAACAAGGAGATCGCGGACAAGACGATTGATGTGTTGGTGTATAACCTGCCAGGGTTCATGAAGCCATTGGGTGTTTACTTTGTCTCTTTTTTGATGGACGAACGGCTTCGAAATGCTATGATGTACGTGCTCCAATACCCTCACACCATGGTCAACTTATACTAATGTTGGATACAGGATGGAACCTCCGCCACCTTTCTTCAGTGCCATTTTTGCCTCAATCTTTCAGCTGCGCAGGCTGGTTCTACGCTATCTGACCCTACCACGACCAAACTTCATGCGACTGGACGTTTTTACGGAGAAACCGAACAAGTATGGACGGAACTACGTCCTCTTTTACGAAGGGGCACCGTTTTATGTGCAACCCACGATCTGGAATCGCTGGGGCCCGGTTGCGTGGTTCAAGTGGGCTCTTGGACAGCCATTGCCCGGTGATGATGGTGATAAGTATTATCCCCAGGGATACTATACGCCTGATCTGGGGCCGAAGTACTTTGAAGGGAAGGGCCGGAAGGAGTTGGAGGTCATCAAGGAGAGTCTTCGTGCGCAACGTTTGGGGCAATGTCCTTTCCCTTGATTCATTGACGTTTGATGGTTCATGATTTATGCTGGATTCTTTGGAATGTTCATTTGGATTGCTTGGTCGTGACAGTTGAGTTATCTGAGTACAGCAACTATTATCTTGGAAAAGGTTATTCGGCTGTCGTAGGAGATGAGTGGTTGAATTCGAGTAGCATCACAGGACATAAGTTAGATCTTCGACGTACAGCACAACAGATAATTGCACAACGGGTATCTATCACAAATCACACAGTGCGGCCAAATAGGTGGTCCTTCTGAAACAGATCTATCCAACGGTCGAAGGCCAGACCAAGAATGAGAGCCGTCGAGGAAACGATGGTACAAGAAATATGATGCGAAGAGAGCGTAGATCAGAATGCGTATGCAGGCCAATGTATCAAGACAAGACTGGAAAGAAGGGGGTATATGCAAATAGATACAAACGAATGCAAATGGCGATAGATTAATCCGTCCCGCCTGGAGACGAAGGCAGAGGGAGTGTAGCCGGGTCGAAGGAGGACTCAGATGGGGGATCGTGCGAGGGGAAGACCGCTGCGTAATCGGTAGACGGGCTGAGCAGGGCTCGTCCAGCTTCACCAACCTCACCCAGCTCTTCTGGCGACAGGACCCGGCCACCTAGCTCAACATCTTGGACATGGACACTGTACTCCAGGGCCTTCTGGCCCTCTTTGATCAGTTCTTCAGTCCAGCCGAGGCATCTCTTGAGACTCTGGTTCATTTTCTGACTGTCAACCAAAAGCTCCTGGTGCCGAACGAGATCGACCATGAATCGTTTCTCATCTTGAGCTCGGTGCTTGGCATCATGCTCTGCCAACGAGCTCGGGCTGAGAACACCTTCATCTGCCACGGAGTCTTCGTCACTGAAGTCAGACATCTCATCTTGCATGGATGACATTTCGCTAACACCCTCCTCCAGCTCACTGGTCGTAGAGAGTGCAGTGCCAGAGAATGATCGCGTCGAGGGAGCCATAGACAGACGACCAGAGCGACTCAACCGCCGGTACCTGCGGAGTTCGGCGTTTTGCTTTCGCATCTCGCGCTCTAAGGTACGGTTGATGGCCAGTAATGACGAATTGCTAATCTCCAGATCCAGGATCTTGCGCTCCGTCCGCGCATTGAGCGCCCCTTCACCGCCCCCGGCATCGGACTTTCCAGGGCTCATCGGCATGGACAGGTGCGGATCGGTGGAGACTGAGGAGCCGTTGCTGAAGATGCGGGGCCGAAGCGTGGGTATTTGTTCAGACATCACAGGTGTTGGCCCATCACCGAAATTGCTGGAGACAATCAATGGGCTTGTCCGAAGGCCCTCCCTGGGAGAAGTAGCGTTCCCCGATGAGTCTATACTAGAAGATTTCGTGTGCCGTCCAATTGAAGAAGGCCGAGGTTTATCAGGAGCGACACTTGGGGGTGACCCATATCGCTGCATGATGCTTTCAGAGGCAATGTCCGGGTTGGGGCTAGGTTGGGATTGTGTGTCATCGGAAGGAGGGGATGTCGTGTCTGAGGGCCGGGGAGATTTCAAACGCGGCGAGGGAGAGGCCGCTGGTCTGGAAGAGGCGGGGCGAGGAAGACCCCCTGAGCGGCGTTTGGCGTTCGAGACTGTGCTGTATACCTCGTCTGAAGATGAATGCGGCTCTTGGTCCCCATTCGCATAGACAAAATGCGATGCTGGAGACATCTTCCCTTGTACCGGTGCCTGTCCCTGCCTCGGGCGGGATACATCCACCTCAGAAGAGTTCGTTGATCGCGCATCGGAGGCATGGAAGAACATGGGCGATCCAGAAGCTGGTTCAGTGAAGGAGTTCGGACGAGAGAGTGGTTGTCCTTCTGCCGTCAGGGTCTTTGCTCGCAAGCTTCTGTTTTGCTCGGGCTTGACCCCGCGAGCGGGACTCCGTTCTGTCCGTCGTGGACCATGTAGACCCAGGCCGACTGTAGGCTGGGAATACGGAGTCTGGGGCGAAGCAACAGGTGGTGTATTCGTTGGAGAAGAAATGGCCGCATCGCGTCGCGTGTTCCGAGACCCAGACCGAGGGGTGACGTTGGCACTCAGGAAAGTCGGGGGAACGGCGGAGATCTCATCTTTGGTCGGGGTGAAGTGGGAGTGGTCGGTATGCGCTAGTCGACGGGGCACAGGGTTTGCCGGCGACGGACTGGCAAGTTTTGGTGTTAAAGGAGACTTGCTCGTACGGTGGAAAGCAGCGGAGAGGGTCGGCGTGAACGGTTTGGCGAGATGGCCATTGTTTTGTTTATCGGAGGTCATAGTTGCGGCGCAGTGGCAGATGATGGCATTGCGAGGCACCGCAGACTTGTGAGCATGATGGCCCCGAGCACGTTGCAAACAGGATCAGGTGATGACCCAGTGAGCTCGAGGGCTTCGAGGACTTTTTGAGACGTCGTGAGTCGAGGAGGGGAGTTGAAGGAGGAAAACATTCAGACCGAAAGCGGTTTAGGGCGGGTGGTTCACCGCAACGAGGAATTCCAGCGGTTTATCATTGCATACACGACAAGGCTTTAGGACTGGATATTGAACGAGGTCTGAATAAGTATTGGCAAAATTGGTCTCTTCGGTTGTGGTTCTTGTATGCCTGATATCGTGTTGTGGGCTGATAGCTTAGTGCAGATACTGGAAAGATTGTCGTCATATGCTCCGATATACATATATATCTCGTGATTCTACATTGAACGGATTGCCGGTTGACAAGAAGCAATGGAAAAGCTATGCACGAACTGTGGGATTGCAAGTAGCAAGAGCAAAGTAATAATATTCTTAGGATGGTAGTCTAATTCGTCTTGCTGCCCTTACCACGCTTGGAACGCCGGACTGGCTCGGCCTGGGACCCTTCAGGCTGTTCATCGGGAGTCTCGTCGACATCCTCCGAGTCCTGTGATGGTGTGCACTGTCCTTCCTCGCTAGACCCAACCATAGCATTATCATCGGCAGCTCCTTCACTGTCAGGATGACCCTCTGCATCTGAGTGCGACTCCCAACTTCCCTCAGCCGGCCCGGTGTTCTGACGCAGGCTCGACAGGATCTTGGTCGCCTCACTTTCAACTCCATTCCACGCGCCACAGCTCCCACATCGCCAACGGCCCAATTCCTCTGGCGTCTTGATTCCCGGCGGAGCTTGGCCATTGACCAGGCGACATGAGGAGCATATCATCGCCATACGATTCCGCGGCTGCATCTCATCTTCACCAAGTAGCACATCCAGTAAGCGGTCGTACCAGTGTGGTTGCTCGATGTATTGCCCCTGACTAGGGAAAGCGTTAGGCGCGAAGCCCGGCTCGTCGGTAGATGGTTGTGGGGCGGGAGGAGGAGGTGTATGAGGTAGAGGATGCTGTTGAACGAGCGCCTGATAAGGAGGAGGCGACTGTGGGTTTGCAGGCCCCGGAGGCTGAGCAGAGGGAGGACGGCGAATGTTGGCGGTAGGAGGGGGAGGGAGACCTGTCCTGGTTACAGGTTGCTGCGGAGGTGCGCTTGGCTTCTGCCTTTCAGTACGGGCCTTGGGGCTGGGAGATGGCTTGGGAGACTCGGCGCCATATTTCTCCAGCAGTTGTTGAGTCGAGTTGTACTTAGTAGCGACTTTGAGCTTCTCGATAGTCTCGTCACGCTGTTTTTGAAGCTCGTCAAGAGTGCGCTGGGTGCGAGAGATGCGATAGTCGAACAGGTGAGCGCCAGTGGTCCGCACAGCGTATATTCTGCGAGAGAAACACTGTCAGTAGCCGTGAGAAGGGAAAGTCATTAGAGATCATACAAGACTGGTCCACCTGCGATAGCGATATACTCTTTGGAGCCCCAGCTTTCCCATCCCAGCACGAGTGCAAGTATTATAGAGTAGAACAGATAAGCGAAGGTCGAGTAAAGTGTCCACAGGGCCTTGAAGCGGCGAGAAGTCTGGCGTTGCTGATCGAGTCGCGAAGTAGCCTGGGCGATCTTCGAGGACAGGGTGGATAGGGTCTTTTCGAAGGAGGCTGGAGAGTTGTCCTCACCCTGAACTCGTCAGTTAAGGTAACAAAACAGGGGGTATTCATATGAACTTACCTTCCATGGCCAAAAGGACACCATGACGAAGACGATGGTTGACAGCTCGTCGTCTCCGCAGTCCAAAAAGAGCTTCGACCTGGCCCGCGCACGGGCCACTTCACCGCCTCAGCATCGACGTCTCTCTTCTTACTTCCTCCACTATACTATCCATGCTCATGCATCATTTATCTGGGGGAAATTACAATACCCAAAACTCACTAGATGGCAGACGATCGTCTTCCTCCGCTCAGGTTGGCGATCATTTTTGAGGTACTATCCATGAAATGAAGTCCGCAGACAAAGGCCGATGCAGAACCCACCCATGACAACCGTGATATCAACGATATCCCATTGGCAAGGCCAAACTCATTTCGAGCGGACCAGATGAATGTCACCAAACTATCTGCTGTATAAGGACCAATCCAGGTCTGGACTCGCGTTGGTGGACGCCACCGATGAGCACCACTCGACTGCTCCACGAGTTTCTTTGTCTGCACCGCCAAGCCGTGCCATCCCTGTCTGGCGTGCTGATAGCTTCGAAATGGCCATGCTGCTCCCTGGACTCGTGGTCCGTGACATCCAGTGTCCAATTGATGAAGCATGTGTAAGGGCCAGAAATTCGGTCTGCTGTCAATGTTTGGGTGTCTTCATCAATTCTTGAAAGCAAGTTGATGCCTCCATTACCAGGGCTGACAGCCGATGGGCAGACTCGCCTAATGACCGCGCTATGCTAACACCGCAGATCCCACAAGATCCCGGCGCCTCCACCTCCTATCAGGACAAGCTCTTACTGTCGCCTATTCCCTGGCTTCAAAGATGGTCCGAGCATGACTCGATGTGCACTGTGCACGAGCACACCCACGAACCGTTGAAGCGGGATCAACGTGACGCAACCTTAACAAGCGTGGGACGCCCGGGGACAAAAAGATCTGACCAAACAGAACTCTACCTCCGGATGATTTGGAAGATCCTGGGTCCACACGGCCTAACCCGTTGTCCTCACGACCGTGCCCTTATAGGGGATCCTTCGCTCTGTCCTTCATGGGCCCCAGGTCTTTTAACCCTGGCCCTGTCCTTTGAACCCTGGCCCTGTCCTTTGAGGACTTTTTTCTTCCAATCCCCAGCTCCCTGGGTCTTTACATGCCGCCATGGATTCAATCATGACCAGCCTGCCACCGCAGGTGGGAGCATTCTTGATGGAAAACATCGTCGTCATTCAGATCGTGTCGATGTTCTCCATTGGTGCATGGAATGGACTTGAAGTCGGCATAAAGACATTTGACTGCTTCAAAAGGTATCGTGGGATTTACTTTTGGAGCATGCAGGTGGCCTCGTGGGGGATTTTGTTGCACGCTATTCCCGCCGAGATACGGTTTATATCTCAAGCACCCAATCTGCCCATGGCCATTCCGTTCATTCTCGGCTGGTATGCCATGGTAACAGGACAGGCAGTCGTACTATATTCGCGGCTACACCTCGTTGTGACAGATTGTCGACACGTGCGCTGGGTGCTGTGGATGATCATCATCAACTTCTTTGTGCTCCATGTCCCAATGACAATCCTCTTCTTCGAGGTCAATCTCGGCAATGCACGCTTTGCCACTGCTGCAGCAGTCTACGACCGCATCCAGTTGACCGGGTTTTGCTTACAAGACCTGGTAATCTCCGGAATCTACATCCGCGAAGCTTTGCGCGCCCTGCAGCCCGTCCTCGAAGTTCGCGGCCGCGAAGGCCGCAAAGTAATCATCCACCTCCTCGCGGTCAACATCCTCGTGGTGATCATGAATGTGCTTCTCCTCGTCACCGAGTACAAAATGCACTTCATTCAAGTCAGCTTCAAAACAGTGGTGTACAGCATCAAATTGAAGCTCGAATTTGCTGTCCTCACACGTCTCCGCTCACTCACTCGCACCCAATCCTGCGTCTGTAACCGCGAACCGGGGAGCCCACGACGCTCAAGCGATATCAACATCTTCGATATGGTTTCTGCCCGATCTCGAGCCATGCACGATATCGAAAACCCACCCTTCTTCCTCCAAATCAGTGGACTCCGTCGTCCAGAATCAATACACCACAGCACACACGACTTCCACCAAGCTTTACGAGAGACAGCCTCGAGCGAGCATATCCCCTGGCCATCGCCCTCGCACACATACGCTCCTGATCCCGTTTCATTCTCCTCAGATAACTCCAACTCCCAATCACGACCCCGCATCGGCTCGTCCGAGACTCGTTCAACAGTGGAAATGAGTCTCCTCGAGTCACTGAAAAGTTGATTGTCTCTCCTTACTGATGACTTGGTATATGTATTGGCGGCCCTGTCCTCTTCTCAGGCGGTTTGCTTTGGACTCAGACCACTCACGAGACTGGCTGAGAATGGTTTCACGCCATGCTGCAAAACCGTTGCGAGGCTCCAGGTAACCTGCGGTCTCTTTTCGCTTTGAGATTTCGTATGGATTTCCGGTCCACTTGATCTCAGTGAGCTGTCCTTTTCGGAAGAAGACGATGAAATCGCTGCCACCGGTAGAAAGTGGCACGCGAAGGAGACCCGAGACGGTCTTGAGACCTGGAGGGTAATGCAGGTCGGGAAAGTCCTTGATGATGTCGCGCGAGGTAAGGACCGAGTTGATCTGGTGCATACGAAGAAAGCCTATCAATGCGAGTACCTCTTGTGAATGGTCGTTGCCCAGAATTTTGGTTTCGTCGCGGATGGAGAGGGCATCGTAGTCTGCATCGAAGAGTTGTAGCAGGTCATCGGAGGAGGCAATAATGTATCCGGAAGGATTGGCCTCCGTAGGGACTGTGTTGATCAACTTGCGAGCCTGCAGTCGAGATGCGTACGAGAGACGTTCGATGTTGCGCGAGACTGTGTCACCAAGCAACCAACACATCTTCCGAATAGGGAACGAGACGCGCATGCCAGTGTTGCCGTATGAATGACACGAGATCAAGTCCCAAAAATCATTGAATGCGTTGACACTGATCGACATTGACGAGCGTACCTTCATGTGAGCCAGATACTTGATGTGAATTGGTGACATGGCTCGCAGATAGGCGTGGATCATGTGCAAGGGGGTCTCTAGATCTTCCAGTGCCCGACACACGAGTCGGGACGTAGCCTGATCTCAATCATAAAGAAGGCGAACTTCGTTTATTTTGTAAAGCTCCGAGCCTGGGCAGGGATATCGGACGCCGGGAAATGAAGGCCCTTGTAGCGTATCGGCTTATCCTCACAGTACTGGAACGACTCTCCACCTCTGCCCGTGATCACTGCATGGCCTCCGTCAGTCACCACATGTTGAAACCGAGCGGTGACCAGTCCCCTGGCTCATCGGACAAAGATTGGGGATGCGGTGGAGGTTGAGCCGTAACGTCGGTTGCTAACTGAGGCTCGCTCGTGGATTTGGCGTAGATTTCCGGGTGCTGTGTGACGGTGCTGCCATGGAATGTGTCGCGAGCTCCGTTCATCCTCGGTGGCGGTCGAAGAGCAATCCACAACGATCATCGGAGGCCAAGTGGATGAGACACGGGAATCTTCTTCAGCGTGCTGCACAACGGTCCCAGTGGGTACATGAGGGACCAAGAAGCTTTGAAGATCAAATATTATGGTTATCGCCTGAGGAAGACGTATGTGTAGAAAAATCCTGAGGGAGTGGTTGGCGATCTGGAGCACGAGAGTCGACGGTGCGGGGGGGAAAGATCAAGGAGAAGCCGGTGGTGGGCGATAACCGACACGAAGGGCAAAGATCCACTGAGATTGTCTGGTTGTGACTGGGCAAGAGAGTCAACAATCATCATCTTTATAGTGTCCATCGGGGAAGATTGCTGGTCGAGGTGGGACTAAACCAGCTCTTCTGCCGAGTTTCGAGATTGGCACCTCTAAACATCTCGAAGAGCCGCCTATCACAAATTCCACCAGACGCTCGGCTATCATCATATTGAGCCGTCGTTGAGCCACATAACTGATAGTCATTTGCCATATCGTGATGCTCAGCACCATGACATTCTGAGAAAACACTCGAACTACGTCGAACACTGCATTGAAACCAGTATGTGGCTCAGCACAACCACATCACGATGCAGTGATTAACATCAGACTGTTACCACAATAGGAATGGATGGAGTCTGGGCAGGTAGGTCCCGACAAGCCAGCCATGGTCATTCGCGCAATATGTCAAGACTCTATCCGCAGCGAGAGAAAGGCATGGATGAGCGAAAGACTCGTCGTGGTTGGGTGCTGGGCTGACCGGTGCAATGTGAAGACTGTATCGAAAGAAACGGACCATTTCTGCTCGTTCATGTTAAGCACCTGCGCATGGATCCTTTTCTACGGACTTGATCAGGGTGCTCGAGTCTCACTGGAGTGGAAGGAAGCGTCGTCGACTATCGGCATTGCAATTGAAATGGAGGAGAAAAAAGGACCGGATTAATCGATCAGGGTATGCACTAGACGGCTCACAAAACATGACCTCACTTCTTCCTGATCAAAAACATTGGCTTGCCCGCCTCGACAGAGTCACCCTGTCTGACCAGGATCTTGTCTACCGTTCCTCCAACACAAGCCGGCTCAGCCCTGACGTTGATCTCAAGCTTCATCGCTTCGAGAATGGTTACTAGATGGTCCTCACCGAGTTTGTCGCCCTCCTGCACCTCGATCTTCCAGACGTTGGCACTGAGAGGGGCTTCGACGGGAATGATCTGGGGGTCTGTAGAAAAGTCAGTTCTAGGCAGTCCAGCTTTCACTCATCAAGTAGGACTGGAAACTGGCAAGGTAACGAGCAGTGAATTGAATCGAACATACCTTGCAGCAGAGTCTCAATCCTATCACTCGGGATCTCTTTCTCAGCCTTCTCCTTCGCCCACCTCTCCAGCATATCCTTCTCCAACTGGTCCATCTTCGCCTGTGCTTGTCTCTGGCGGTCTCTAATGGCATCCGTCTCAGCCTTGGTCTCCCTGAGCAGTCTATTGTGTTCCGCCATATCGAACTCAACTTCCTCCCACTGGTACTCGTAGCGCCCGCTCTTGAAGAGAGCGAGCTGGCTTTCATATTCATCTTCGGAAACGGGGTAGAAGGTCAGTTGGTCAAAATCTTCAAACAGCCAAGGCCTATTTGCTTCATAGCCTCTCTTGGAGCCCAGGATGTCAACTCCTGGGATGGTCATTCCAGTCATTTGGTACCCGCCGGGGGAATCGACGTTGTATAAACTAGCATATTGGTCAATGAATTGGATCTTTCGCCCGCAAAACTGGAGGGGACATACGCCATGCAACTACCTCCCCATGACACAGAGCCAGCCGGCGTGAAAACCCGCGACGGATTGGCTTTGGGACAGCACATGCGCTGCCGTGGATCAACAGGCAAAGAGAGGGGAAGTGCTGTAAAGAATCCCACGGCAATGACCATGAAGTTGGCTGTAAGGAAGATATTCTCAAGCTCCTCCCTGGTAAATGCGTTGTTCTTAGCCACGAAATCGATGTTGTCGGGCAAGTACGAAGCATATGGCCGTTGAGTCTCCATATATCTGGTGATGGCTTCCGCCTGTCTCTTGCTCTCGAAGGTTAGTGGTAGCTTGAACAGACGACTGGGCATCTTGATCTGGCTTAGATCCCCTAGTTCTGATTCGAGAGAGCAGAGATAGCCGAGAAGCTTTTCGCGCGGAATTTTCAGCCCGTTGTAATGGAGCATGAGTGCTATTTGATTTTAGTGAGCCGAGCTTTCGGGGCTTCCGCGTCTAATATTACTCACAGTTACCACATCCCATGCCGACAAGGCCATTAGAGAAGGATATCTCTCCGTCGGCCTCGGTAAGAGCCTTCTTTAGCGCCGTGACCCTGCAGCGATGATTCAAGTCAAACGCCCCATGGCCGTAATCGACAAGGAGATAATCGTCTCCGTTCTGAGAGAAGTCAGGGGGCGGCTATCAATTTGAGATGGCGATAATCAATCTTACCTGCCTATATGAGACGAGAGGCCTGTTCCCTTGTTCCGGGATCTGATGGACGAGACCAGTTCCTTTGTCTTTGCCTTTCAATTCCGGAGGTGGAGTGCCACTCAGAGGCGCAATGCTGCTGAAGTCGCCCACTTTGCAAGCCTCTACCACAGAGGCCACAAATCGCTCCACGTCCCGACGCGACGATAGTGCATCCTCCAATGAGACAGCTCTGAATTTCAGAGTGTCTCCTGCTTTGAGCTGTCCCATCTTCCAAAGATCACCTTTAACGATGGTATGGCTACTGATGAAACCTCCGAGATCAGGACAGTCGACCGGAAAGATCACAGGGTCATCGCCGGTCCAATTGATAGCGCCAATTCCATACCCATACTCGATCAAGTTGGACGGATGCGCACCGCCCTCTCCCCCATCAGAGCGCGCAAATTTGGGCTTTGGGCCAATCAATCGAATGCCACCTCTCGCAGCGTTGTGAGACACTTTCCATTCGGTTTGAAAGATCATGTCCATGCTCTCTTCAGTAACGTAGCCCACATCATATGGTCCAGGCATAGAGAGTAGCTCCCAACGGTTTGGATATGCGGGTATGAGGGACTCTGGAAGAGAGATGCTGCCACGGTCAGTTGGAATATTAGTGGTGATAGACAACAGATCACCCGCTGCCAACTGTCGACCTTGATATCCACCCACACCAACCATCGGAGAAGTCGACTTGGAGCCAAACCATTCCGCCACGTTCAAGAAGCCCCCGTAAACCGCAAGGTAGGTCCTACAGCCGCCCCCACTAACCTTCCCAAGAGTTAAGCGCTGGCCGGCAGCGATCTGAAGACGAGACCACATCGGAACGGGCTGCTCATCGAGCGTGGCATTGATGGATGCACCGCAGAGCGATACGACAGCTGGTCCCAGGAACCGGAGGTCCGGCCCACTAAGCGTAATCTCCAGGGCTTCTGTCTCGACGGGATTACCAACAAGTGCGTTGGCAACGCGGAATGCCAATGGGTCCATCGGCCCAGAGTGACAGAAACCTCTGCCCAGCGTAGGACGGCCGGGCCAGTCCTCGATCAGTGTATACGCACCGCCAGAAAGCACGTCAATGGCAGAAGGCCGGAAATCAAAGTTGTCCAGGAATTTCGTCAAGGTGTTTCCAGCGACAAACCGTTCGCCTGCCAGGATATCGGCCAGGAACTCCAGGTTCGTTGGTGGGCCGCAAATTCGCGACCCTCGCAACATTGTCCGCATGCCTTCGATCGTTTGTTGTCTGGTTGCTGAATGATACATGACTTTCGCCAGGAGCGGATCTAACCGGGATTGCATCAGTATGTCACGATTGGGAATCGGGAATGGATGATCTGGAACGCACCGTAGTTGGCAGAGATTGTGACTCCTCGATAGACCCATGTGTCAATCCGAGAGCCCGGCAATTCTTTCCAATCTACATCTTGGAGGGTCCCAGGACAGGGCGCAAAATCCTTCGCCGGATTCTCGGCGTAGACACGGGCTTCGATGGCAGCACCAGATGGAGCGTGGATAGGCAGGTTATCTAGCACTGAGGCGTCCAGACCCTTCTTCCCTAACGCGATAGCATCCGCCTGTTGCAACATGAGGGCGACGAGGTCAATGCCGTAACAGAGCTCTGTGATTCCATGCTCCACTTGCAGGCGTGTATTCATCTCCAGAAAGAAGAAAGCGCCAGTCTCATCATCGACAAGATACTCGATTGTCCCTGCCGAGCCATAATTAATGGACTCAGCCAGACGGACAGATGCCTCACATAGCTTCTCACGAAGCCTGATATGCCTAGCCACAAAAGGACTGGGACATTCCTCGATGACTTTCTGATGACGGCGCTGGATGCTGCACTCGCGCTCACCGATTGCCACAGCCTTACCCTGACCATTTCCAAAGACTTGGATCTCGATATGGTGGCTGGACGGATAGTATCGTTCGATGAACATCCCAGCATTCTTGAAGAGCGCCTCACCACGTGAGCGAACTGTTGCGAAAGACTGGCGGACTTCCTCAACTGAGTGACAGGTCAATAAGCCCATTCCTCCTCCGCCTGCTGTGGCCTTTAGCATGACCTATGCACATGTCAGTATGTATCCATTTCTATTGACATAGGCCCACTTACTGGGAACCCAAGCTCCTGCGCAATTTTGACCGCTTCATCCTCGCTGTGAACGAGCCCCTTTGAACCAGGCACAATAGGCACATCGGCCTTAGTAGCTAGGTCGCGCGCAGTATGTTTGAGGCCGAAGGCTTCAATGCTCTCAGGTGAAGGGCCAGCAAAGACCAACCCGGCCTGGGCTGCCGATCGAGCAAAGTCTGCATTCTCCGAAAGAAACCCATATCCGGGGATGATAGCTTGAGCGTGATGCTCTTTGGCAATCCTGATAATCTGGTCGCTGGGCTTGGTCAGCGACTCATCCCTAAAGCCCGGGAATAGTGAATTTGACGAACCCGTCTAAGTATGCCTTGGACGGGGGTCCTGTGAGGAGGACGGCCTTGTCCGCCAGGTGGACATGGGTGGATGCAGCGTCCGGTTCGGTGTAGATTGCTATGGTCTTAATGTTCAGTTTCCTATGTTGGCGCAGTCAGTATAGAAACATTTCGGTGTCTTTGCGTCGTATTGCACGTTGCATCCCATCGAGTCAAACGCGACTCGAGTACTCACTTTGCTGTTCGAATTATCCTCACAGCAATCTCGCCGCGATTGGCAATCAAAAGTGTGTTTAGAGATTCCATCGTCACATTTGGTGAAGAGTCAGTATCCATCACGACAATGATATATGCGAGATAGCATCCGATGCATAGCCGCGGGGTAGAGAAATCTCTCCACATGCACCTTATCAAACCAAACGTTTCACGGTTCACTCAATGACCCGCAAGCAGATTCGGGGAGATCGGCAAGACCTCCTCTCAGCCGGGGCCAAACAGAGAAGGAATCAGGTTCGGGGTCGGTAGTGTCTTGGACGCGGGGTTGGACGTCTGATACGATTTGGGGTATCTTGGAGACGACCTGCGTACCCAAACCCCTCGGGGGAAGGTGATTGAATTGATGCCGACTAGTCTGATTGCCTTGTGAGAAAAACTGCATTTCCAAAAGGAAGTGGGGTTTAAAGTCTGTGAATTGTTTGGATGCTTCTTCATTGACAGTTCCAGTATCTGTCTGGCTAAAAATATGAATTCACAACGCAAGTAATCTACCAGTTATACTTCTTGTTAAACTCATCGACTATCCTTCTCGTCGTGCCAACAATCTCCAGACAACCAGGAGAATCGCTATGGCAACAGATAGAGACAGGATATGACTTGAGCGGCAAAGGCACCGTCGACCCATCGACAGCTGTGACAGACTGCTCCTCGAGCTGCTGGCGAACATGCCTCTCGACATCCGCTGGATCCCAAGGTTTCTTCTTGCGATCAATGACCAGCATCCCACGAGAGTCATACTTGACATCCCCGTACATCTCCGCCCAGAACTCAAGGCACAGCTCGCTAGCCGCCTGCTCCATACACGTACCACTCAGCCCAAACACCGGAACACCTTTAGGAATCCCCTGCATGACAGCTTTAGCCACCTCAATATCCCGACACATCATGCCGTATAGAACACCATGTGGCTTAACATGGTGCAGCGGCACACCCTCGCGATCCAGGAACGCCTTCAGCGCGCCGATCTGGTACACCGTGATGGCAGTCAACTCTTCTGGTGAGAGTTTCATCTCGCGTCGGCCGAATCCTTGGAGATCTGGCAGTCCGGGATGCGCCCCGACTTTGACGTTGTGTGCTTTGCATCGTCGGACTGTCTCCATCATGATCAATGGATCACCTCCGTGGAAGCCGCAGGCGACATTTGCGATGTCGATCATCGGCAGTAGTTCTTCATCTGGGCCACATACCCAGTTACCGTACTGCGTAGAATAGAAGATGAGTTTACTGCGTTCGAATGTTAAGGGTGCGATAGTGGCTCGTTGCTAGGGAAGGGAGAGGCGGGGTTAGGTCAGAGGAGATCGCTTACTGCTTCACCAAGATCGCAATTAATCAAAGCCTTTTGCTGGATCGGGCCCATGGTGAGTGTTCGAGTGGTCGATCAGTTCTCAAGCTTGAAATATAGGGTTGCTGGAAGGAGTTGAGAAGGTGTGAAAAATGTCAGGATGTACTGCACATGTCCAAGAGGAGAAGCTGAGCGCCATCCTCTCTCACTGCAGCGCGACCCCAAAGATAACGGGCCTCGGATCTGTATAGCATCGCGAAGCTCTGCAAATCTTCTCCAACGCGTCTCCAACTTGAGCGTGGGCCGTGATGTCATCTCTCAACGTGCAAGCCGAATGCAGTCTGTTCGCTCCGTTTAGCCGACCGCAGATGAGAGTGACCAAGCATGCGCTCTTTTATTCGATCTTGGCTTATCAGAGGCATGCTGAGTGCTCTCGAGACTGGTATATATGATGGGGGGTACAAGGTGAGATGGAGAACACAGATTACCCAGCATAAATCATGCATACACGATAGTACCAGGAACAAGAGCAAACATTAAACATTAGAAGGGTGATTGGTATTATCAGAGCAGCATGCGATGAATTCGGTGCAAGGTCGTCAGACCCCTAACATACCTACACGCAACCTAGCTCACAGAATGTACCGGAAGCTGTCAATCTCTCGATCCGTCTTGTTCGACAGCTCATTCTGCAGCTCCTCACTCACGGTGAGTGCTTCGGGCGAGCCGTATAAGCGATCGCGGCGACGACTCTCATACGTATAATAGACATACAGCGCAATGAGGAAGCCAACACTGAGAAGGAGGCCAGACATCGCAGCCTTGATACCGGTCTATAGAATATTAGCTCCAAATCTGGTCGTAGGGTGAATCGACTTACTGGGTAGGAAGGCTCCTCAGATGCCAGAAAGAATTGCGGTCCAACCATGTTGCCAACAGTACGCAATAAAGAGCAATGCGCTGACAACGCTCTTCTTGGAGAAGCCGGCAACATTCGATGTGACAATACTTAATGAGATAGGCAGGTTAATGGCATAAACAACGCCAAGTGCCAACCCGAGCATTCTGCCGACTTGATCGGCTGCATCAAGCTTCCAGATCAGGAGCATACCAACGACGGAGACGAGGGTACTGAGGATCATGGCGATGATCCGAGAGGATGGGATGAAGGTGTAGGCTAAGGAGATGAGCTCGAGGAAGACGATTTCTGCACCACCGAGAGGCATTTGCAGGAGGAGTGCCTTCAGGTCCGTGAAGCCAACCAAATCCAGCAGTGATGATAGCAGCGAACTAATAACTGGTCAGCAATTTCCAATCGACATTGATGGAATACTCACTGTTGTGATCCCGCCATTTGCACGCATTAGAAGTGAAGGAATTCAAGACCAGGAACCATGTCTGCGGGTCGTTCAGGGCCTGTAGTGCCTGCGACCATCGGAACTTGCCGTTATCCAAAACACCTGTTTTGTTCTTCAACGTGCGGCGGATGGCAATAGCACGTTCATTCTGCGTCAAGAAGACCGCCTTTGCTGGGGAATCAGGCAAAAAGATGAGAAGGACAAGGCCGTAGATTGGAGTCACAGCGCCCAGAATCAGGAACAAAAGCTTCCAGTTTCAATAGCGGTCGATTTGATGTACCGATGCCGTAGGCTATCAAGCCGCCGAAGAGGACAGCTATATAGTTGCCGAAGAACCATGCGGATTGGCTGTGCTGTTAGTGAGTGAACAGGGGTTTGTTAGAATGTGCGTACCGGACAGGCTGCTCCTCTCGTTTATAGAACATTCCCGTGATGGGGGTGAACCCCGGGGCAATGGCAGATTCTCCAACACCGAGGAAGAAGCGGACTGCCATGAGCCCGGCAAAGCTAGTACATGCTGCATGGCACATCAGGATACCTCCACAAAGGAACCCGGTCAGTTAGCCTTTGTTCAATCTCAAGCCGAGTAGACTCACACCAAGGTATCCAGGTACTTCCAAATTGGCAGCCGGGACGATCACGTAGGAACTCGGGATGCTCCAGAATGATAGCCGATGTCCAGGAGTATTGCTAGCCGTGCATGTTCTGCTTGAGTCAGTCAACCGTTTCAATTAGCGGTGGGAGAGGCAGCTACCGTCCATGGACCAAATAGTAAGTCCGATGCCAAAAGTGGCATTGAACCTTCCGTCATATCTATGTCGGACACTTTTGAGTATACACTACCTCGAGACCTTTCTCCTCCCTTCAGAGACATACTCTATATCATTACCATCTCGACCTGTCTATTGATCATGGCTTGCCCTCAGAACGACAACGATCTAGCCTCCATGACTCTGACGAGGAGGCCCGGCTTCTGATACGAGCTCTGATACTGGGTCAAGATGGCGTCCATACCATTCATTTCGATATCACTATCTCGTCGAAGCTGCCTACACTTTACTCGGCCCTGGCACCACTTCAAGCACCACCCACGTCGTCTCGTTGAACCCCCGCCTATCTCAGGACAAGTACGTGCCCTTTCGCGTTATGGTCACACAACTCAACCTACCAATTCGGCCATTTCTCTATATCCATGGCACACATAAGACGTCCAAGGAACTTGTCACAGACTTCTGCTTTCGGCTCGATTTGATGGAGACTCTACTGGGTGGATGGGATAGCACACCAAACACGAGAATTCCGATGGAGCTTCTAGTGGCCAAAGATGAAGATGGAATATATCGCCGTACCTGCACGTGTAAAGCCGCCGAAACGCATCCGTCGTTGGCACTATGGGCATCGACTCTCTTGACTTGGAAGCTGGCTTTAGTGAGGATCCAACGCCCGAGGGATTAGACGACGTGCTTCTGTGGTGTTATCGGCACTGCGACGACCCTTCGCCTGTGAAATCGTACGTCATTCGCATCAGATAGTTGATGGCTGCTAACTTAGAATGCTCTAGTTTCACTATCCGGCGCAAGATCGAAGGGTTCAAACCTAGCAAGATATACGACGCTTTAGAGTCACATATCAAGTCTAGTGACTATCACGGTTCAATTGACTTCTGGTTGGTCAAGGGCTATAGCACTTTTACTATATACTCTCCACACTGGATTAATCGACTACGCATAAATAAGCGTGTTTGGTGGCTTTGCATTCTCCTCCAGCTTTGGGTTGCCACCTGGCCGATTATTTGGTTTATGGAGAAGCGCTACGATGTTGTTATCATGGTCTGGAAGCCGACGTATGGGGTATTACCGGGATGAGGCTAACCTCGCGGATTTCTGGGCACCGGCTGTGAAACAAGCTGTGTGGGCTCGTCGAAAATCAGGTACACTTACAACGCCAGATGCCGAATGGCTGGGATCGGGAGAGGATTGGTGAAATATGTGGTTCTATACTCCATTTGATAACTGCTAAAGTCATCCGTTTTGTACTGACACTATCGAGACACAAATCTCGCATGCTAATTATATCATTAAACACCACCTCCTAGTACTTTTTCTTCGTCCTGTTAAAGAATAAAAAAATCATGAAAGCTTAAATCATCAGTTAAAACCGCCCGCCCTGCCCAACTTTCGTCTTCTCTTGGACCTTGACATTTCTTGGAGTCGCACTTTTTTCGACCTCAATATGAAGATAGTACTGTATCCCATCTCATTCATGACAGAGATGTAGCTGTCGCAAATCGGACAATTGGCCTTCATGTCTTTGTAGGCGGGCTCCCTACCAGGTATCAGCAGGGTCATCAAAAACTAGATAGTCCCCAGACAAGCCATTCATACTGTACGGCCAGTAGCAGTAGCAGCAGCCTCAAAACACTTCACACCCGCTTTGTCAGCGGCTTCAGTGTCTTTGCCGTTTCAGACCGAATATAATAATCCAGAGTCGTAGAAGCAGGAATAACATTGGACCTCTCCTCGCCGCGCAAAACAACACCATGAATCTTCTGCGTCGGAACGATCTGCTGCCTCAGCATGGAGATATTGACATACACGGCGACCACTGCATCGAGAGCATTCATGTCCTCCCACGGCGCAGCTGATGCATTTGCCGGCTTGCCAGTAAAGGTGCCCTCGACCTTGTCATTTGCCAGGTACTGGCCCCAACAGCTACTCGAACTTAACAGATCCGGTTCACCAGAGAGCACAGGGAATGGATGAATCATGAAGCAAGCATCGACATCCTTGTAAACACCCGCATCGATAAGGTGCAATTTCCCACCGTTGCTTTCTTCAGCAGACGTACCAAGTAGCCTGACGGAGTCTCCAAGGTCATCGCTATCAAGGGTCTTCATTGCTTCACACGTCTCCAGGAAAGAAGCAATAGAGCTAGTGGCGATCAAGTTGTGCCCACAGGCGTGCCCAATACCAGGGAGAGCGTCAAACCCAGTGTCGAAAGCGACGGCTCGTCCAGCTTGTCCGCAGGTGTAGCTCACTTCAAGAGCTGTGCCGATACCATAGACCTCTCGCTTGACCTGATACCCACCAGCAGCGAGAGCATCGAAGACTTCACAGTCGAAGGCGAGTTCAGTCTTTGACCAGATCTGTAAAGAAATTAGTACATGTAATCCCACGCAATATCAAACAGATATTGTTACCCTAAACCTTTTGATTGATCTCGCTGAGTCTGGACTCATACTTGTCCAAAGCCTCACAGACCATCTGAATAACCACAGTCTGGTCCATTCTGAATGCGTGCAAGAACTCAAACAATCCCAACCATAATTTCAAGCTGATGACAACACTTTAAACGGCATGGCCATACACCCCGGACAGGAATCCATTGCCGATCAGCAAACCCCGTCTCCACAGGATAAAGACGACAGCCAAAGTACGCAACCACCATAACTAGACCAAGATAGGATTCCGCGCTTATTCCGCAGTGGATGCTCCTTGAATCCCACTGACTTCCACCGGCGATGCATCTAGCATGATATTTGCAAGACTCTGGCGCCGCGGCGCCCTCGAGCACGATAGTCAGGAAGATACACCACTAATATTAGAGGTCTATTATTGATCGAGTATACTATAGGGAATATGCAGGTGACTATAAAGTACTATGAGGAAGGTAGAGCAGAAGCTATAGTCGAGGGAGTAGAAGAATAGTAGGAAGAATAGTAGGAAGAATAGTAGGAAGAATAGTAGGAAGAATAGTAGGAAGAATAGTAGGAAGAATAGTAGGAAGAATAGTAGGAAGAATAGTAGGAAGAATAGTAGGAAGAATAGTAGGAAGAATAGTAGGAAGAATAGTAGGAAGAATAGTAAAAAACAGGAGTAGAAGCAGTGATAGTAGCAGTGATAGTAAGAGCGAGACAACAGAATCAGAGGGCCAAATTTTGCACAGGTTACTAAGTAGTAGTAGATCGAGGTACTAGAACCTGGTAAATGTACACAACCACATCACTAGACCAAGATACGATTCCGCGCTGATTCCACATGCATGTTTCCTAAAACCTAAAGCCTCCCACCGGTGATATATCTAGTATCATGATCCAGCAGAACACTATTCAACCTCCCTCTGCGCCTCCCCAAACGCCGACTCCATCTGCAACGACGCAGCATGCGCCTGGATAGGCTTCGTATCGAGAAAAATCCGCATCTCGACAACTTGCAGATCGTCCGGATCTTTCCCCTCTAGATCGAGGATATTAAACTCGCGCACTTTGATGGGGAACTGGTCCGGTTCATTTGTGAAGACTGTTTCAGAGGTTGCTTCGAACATGACGGTTCGCTTCATCGCGATACGTCCCGGTAGGGGGGCGTAGAGCTTTGTTTCCCCTTGTGCCTGTGCGGAGGACGTGGTATCTTCATCCCCTGGTTCATTCAACCGTGATGGCCGGTCTCGGGAGCTGAGGTCAATATCCCACGCGATATGGACGTGGTGGTGAAAATGGGAAATGTGTCGGCCGCGGACTTGCATGATGGGTGTAGCCTGGCTGGCGCTTGTGGGGGGTTCACTGCCCACGAGGATCGGGGCGTTGGGGGTGAATAGAGGACTGATGGTTTCTTCGGATGGAGAGAGGGAGTCCATTACTGGTAGGAAGCGTTTAAGGAATTGGAGGCCTGGGGATGCGGTGACGGGAATGGATTCGTAGGGGCCGTGGTGGATGGCGACGGTTGTGGCCATTTTGGTTGAGGTCGTGTCTGGGATATTCTACGACTGTGAAAGTGGTAGTTCGGTGTTTGGATTGATGGGCTTCGTCATATCTACGTCGTTACAACCCAACTGACAGTGGAAGAGCCGAATCCTCGTATCACATTAGATCGTGATATTTTGATGTGATTGTACAGTAAGGTGGCCTTTAACAGGGCCATGACGGAAATATTCACAGCAGAAAGATATACACAGCCGGAAGTCGGCAAGGCCAGCATCAGCCGATATGATGACAGTATGAACATGGATATGCCATGTGCAAGGGACGAGTTGACCTCAAACGTGCGGTATTGCGCCGCAGATGCAACTCGCTAAAGAACAACGGCATGTAGAGGACGTCGCAAGGACGCTCCGTCGCAGACTTTGGGTGCCTCCGTCTCAGCGGGCCGGTCGAGAAGAGCTTTGACGTCCAGGCCCGTTCAGGGCGGCGATCTCTGATGCTTAGCCATCGGCTGAAGTGCTGCCACATGCAGGCTCCGAATAGAGTGTATGGGTGATATGTACAGATGATATGTTGAACAACTCATGATGGATGCGGGCTCTCAGTCGACCGCGTCGACGGACGGATACGTTGCTCCGACGTGGACAAACTCTCCATGGAGATATTGTTCCAGGAATGCATGCCCCGGTGCCCACGCCGCATAGGCGCGGCATGCGTAACATCCGAGGTAAGCTGAGTCGGGTCCACAAAACCAGGATACTCTTCATGCTCCGAAGAGGTAGGCTGTGATCGATGCGTCTGCACCAGCGCGACCAATTTGCCAAGCACGCCGAACTCCAGCTTGAGCTTGATGCTGTACACCATCGGTTTCAAGGTCGTCTGCAGAGAGTAGAAGCCGATGTACTCGACGAGCAGCAGTCCCACATCCATCAAAATGATGACGAAGTTGATAGCAAGCAGCTCATACATGATCCTCGTTCGCCGTCGTTCTTTCTCCGGCATCAACCGGAGGAGCTTGACAGTCTCCGAAATGTAGATACCGGAGATGACAAACTCTTGGGCGCAGAACCAGGCCAGCTGCATGCGCTCCATGACATTGTATCCCAGGATGATAGGGATAGTGCCGACATAGGCAGTGGAGAAGGTGAGCACAGTGGTCGGGATGAGGAGGATGACGGCATCAATGATGATCAGCCAGAGAACGAATCGGAGGAGGCGGTGGTTCTGCACCACCAGATGCAAGCGCGAGTACAGGACGACCGACTGCATAGGGACCATGCAATAGAATCCAATGGTGGAAATCATCAGGCCCACCCACAAAGGCGCCAACCGAAAGAACTCCAACAGGTACCCAATGGTATGCGGTATGACGCCAAAGGTGACTGAGACAAACAGGGTCCAGAAGTACAAACCGCGGTATTGCTGGAACGTCAAGAAAAGCAGTATAAACAATTCGAGCGCATTGTACAATGCGATAGACGAGAAAACGATCATCAGGATCTTGACTGTCATGTTATTGCCATGGTAGCCATTGACCAGGCCATCCGGCGGCGTGGACAGGGCGTTCTGCTCCATGGTGACAGGTAGAGCCGTGCTATCGGACTCGTGGATGGTACTGTGGAGGGAACTGTCGAGCCCCAATTGGTAGAAACCCCGGTCGTGTGCCTATATGCTTCCAACGGACCAATTCCACCGCCATGATAGTGACTAGAGGCAGGACATCCACGCGAGTGTCGAAGCGACGGTCTCGGGGTATGAGGTGTTTGGGCGAGACAGGGGGTTCTGACGGGAGGAAAGGTCTGCGACTTTCTTGATCCCTCGGGCTGATGTTCACAGTGTGGTCACTTGAGCAATGTCGCCTCCCGCGAATGTGGTCCGAACGAAACTTGAGACTTGGCGGTCGCCGAGAACGGTAGGGTCAATTCGAGACTCGAAGGGTATGAGAGAATCAACGGTGGTGTCGTGAGAGGGGATCGAGGATGTCGAGAAGAGGAAAATGCTGGGGAAGACTCGGCGCAGTCCTGGCGAAACCGAGGAGTGTGGAGGGGTGAACGAGGAGTCCCGGTGGGTTGGGTCGACCCAGTCTGCTCCGCAACGGAGAAACGGCGATGGTCAATTGAGGAGACTGGACAGTCTAGGAGAATAAGAAGAGGAGAAGAGAGAACAGAAGAGAAGAAGAGAAGAAGAGGGGAATGAAAGAAAGGAGAAACTTGGGAAATAGTAGCGAGGCCCAAGCCACGTTGAGTAAGTTTTCTGGGGATTTTGCCTCCGAGAAATTCTTCCTCTTCGCTTTTCTCCGGTCCGGCACTTGCTCGGTTCGCCACTCCGTCCACAACTATTCACTGATGGTATGTCTGCGTCTGGCTCATCCTCAGGATCTCCCCGAGGTGGCTGATCTGGCTGCCCGGGCCATGTTGGACGATGAACTCTTTGCCTACCTGTGTCCCTGCCGCCACCAATACCGTGCGGACTTCCGCCATGCGTTCCTGCGTCGTTTCAAATCTCGATTGGTCACTCCGGGGTTCGTGGTGATCGTCGCGGTGGACCGCGCACCACCCCAGGGGCACGCGTCCACTGGTGGAGAGCAGATCGAGCAGATCCGAGGCTATGGCGTGTGGGAGAGGCTGGGGAAGGGAGTGGACGCGGTGCGGTGGCAGCAGCAGCAGAATGGCTGGTGGCATGGTGCTTCCCCAGTTGCACCCCTGGCATAGAACTAACTGACAAGTACTGGTCTGATGTGAACAGCCCTGGAGCGTACCCTTCTCAATCTCGAGAATCGATATCTCGCCCTCGCGTCTCCCGATCGTAGCGTGGACCTCCACCGACTGGAACACTACACTCTCGTCTCAGCGGAGGACTGCTTCCCTTTTGATGACTACCCAGAGCTCTGGTTCCTGAACAGCCTGGCAGTTGACCCTGCCCATCAGCGACGCGGTATCGGTCGGCAATTGGTGGAATGGGGGTTGCAACAAGCCCGACAGGAGCAGGTCCCGGTGGGATTGGAAGCCAGCCTCAAGGGGGTCGGGTTGTACGAGCGCCTCGGGTTTCGCAGAGTGAACCGGATGGAACTATTGCCTGAGATTACTGTTGACGCCATGCTCTGGAAGGATACAGATGACCAGACCAACCCTGCTTGATTGATCAGTGGTCTGGCCTTGATGTGGCCACTATTACGCTGTGGGAACCGATCCTTCCTCATGCGAGTCAACTGGTACAGGTACAGATGAGGCTCTGCCATGTTAGCTCATGTCTTCGGACCAGTCACAACGATAATGAACAGGTATACTATTAGTGTTCATTGAAACCCCCCAGTATCGCCGATAAACCCCCGAGCCTCTCAGCACATCCCACAACAGTGTGAGCCCCGCTAGTCAAGTCTTTCTTCCTGAAGGGAATACTCAGAGGAATAATTGGACTCAGTGAGAAATGCTGCCAATACCAGTGGAGCAATCGTTTAGTGAAATATTCAATTGAAATCTGGTCAGATACTTATTGCGCATAAGGTCGATGCAGAAGTCCAATGCCAGCACGGCCATGCAATTAAGCACAAACAAGACTTGAACGCGGCGCACTCGAACCCCACAGGTAGGAAGATGTAATACTACTGTTGTAGTTTTCTATTATTGGTCGAGTAAACTATAGAGAATGCGGAGGCGACATAAAGCGTTATAAGCAGCAGTAGCAGAGTAGCAGGAGCAGAAGTAGTAGAAGAACCGTTGGAAAAGCAATAGGGAAAACAGTAGGGAAAAAAGAAACAATAATAGTAGCAGTAGTAGTAATGATAGTAGCAGTAGTAGGAGTAGTAAGAGCCAGAGGAGAGAAGGCCAAGGCTAAACAGAAGACTAACAGCATGGAGCCGAGTGGCGAGTCAGAAGAAGGAATCATCTAGATGAGCAAATCAGAGGGCACAATTTTACACACGCTCCTAAGTAGTAGTTGGGGTATTGGGGTATATATAAACGAGACAATCAAATTCGTGTTGTATTTCCATCATCAACGATAACCACGCAAGAAAGCATGCTGTCAATCTGAGATGAAACTGATCATTGTCGAATCTTTAGCCCCTCATCAACAGCCTCGTCCGCTTATCGCTCCCCACCCTCAACTCTCCCATACCAATAATCACCGACCACACCTATCGGCCACTCTAGCCCCATCCACATACCCGGTCTGAAGATGCACACCGTTGATCGACCGTCCCAGCCCCGGGGAGGGGGGTTGATGCCGTTTCACGGACGCTACACCAATCGCCCGCCGCCATGAGATGTCGCGCCACGGAACTAACGATGTTAGCCTGTTGCCGAGTAAGGCTGGACCTGATGCTACAGAAGAGGGGCAGGGACAGTGTGACTTTTAATAAGAACGAGTGTCCTGTTAGATGAGAGCCCACTTTACTCTTCTTCCGTTCTGTTTGCTCCTCTAAACATTAAATATCACCAGGATGTCATCAGAGCAGACGTACGATTTTATCATCGTGGGAGGTGAGTAGACATCCCCGAATTGACAACACACAACTCATCCTGTGGACAGGCGGCCCAGCCGGCTGCACACTGGCCGCAGCCCTGGCCAAATCCGCCAAAAGACCCAGCGTGCTCCTCCTCGAAGCCGGCGGTCGAAATGACGACAAGTCGCTGCGCGTCGACGGCAAGCGCTGGACGACCTTCATGGAGGAGCAAATGAACTGGGGTTATAAGACAACCCCGCAGGAACACTGCAACGACCGCCAACTCGACTATTCACGAGGCAAAGGTCTAGGCGGCGGCTCTGCAATCAATTTCGGCGTCTACACCGTCGGAGCCAAGGATGACTATGATGAATGGGCATCTGCGGTTGGTGATGAGACATTCGCATGGAAGAATATGCAGAAGCGATTCAAGAATCTAGAGACATTTGCGGGGTCCATCGAGCTGCCGGAGAATCAGAAGTATGGAGACCATCAAAATGGAGATCATGGCGACAAGGGTGGTCTACAGATCGGGTATGCTAAAGAGTGGGATGCCGATCTCTCGCTGGTTCTGGATGCCTTTGAACAGGCTGGACTGAAGCGAAACCCGGATCATAATTCTGGCAATCCGCTCGGAATGGGTCTGTGTATCAACTCTGCTCACAAGGGCCTGCGAACGACTGCGGTTGATTTGCTGGTTGATGCTCCTGATAACCTCTTCACGGTCACGGATAGTCCGGTGCATCGCGTCACCATGGAGGGGAAGAAGGCCGTCGGCGTTGAGACCGATGGCAAGAAGTGTGAGTCTTCAATCCAGTCCCAGCACTCTTTAGTGTACAGGTCTAACATGGCAACAGACCTCGCTTCCAAAGAAGTCATCCTCAGCGCCGGCTCCCTCGACACACCCAAGATCCTGATGCACTCAGGCATCGGCCCAGCCAACGAACTAACCAAGTTCAACATCCCCGTCATCCAAGACCTCCCAGCAGTCGGCCAAGGTCTCCGCGACCACTTCTTCGTCCCCCTCATCCTAAGCCGAAACCCTGAAACAAACGACCGCAACACCTTCTTCCAAGACCAAACCGCCATGACAGCAGCAATGAAACAATGGGAACAAGACGGCACAGGCCCCTGGTCCCGGTACGGCTGCCAACTAGGCATCGGCTGGTTCAAATCAGAGGCCGTAACCTCCTCCCCAGAATTCCAGTCCCTCCCAAGCTCAGTCCAAGACTTTCTCACCCGCGAAACAATCCCACACTACGAGCTCCTCACCCACTTCCCGGTACACTTCATCTACCCCCAGCTCTTCCAAGACTACAGCTACATCTGCCTCCTCGTCTTCCTAATGAACGAACAATCAACCGGAAGCGTAACCCTCCAATCCGCCAACCCCTCCGACCCGCTACTCTTCAACCCAAACTTCCTCTCGCACCCCTTCGACCGACGAGCCTGCATCACAATCTACCGGCACCTGTGGAGCCTAACAAAACACGAGTCCCTCGCAAAGGACACACTCTCAACAATCATGGGCCCAGCCTCCGACTCGGACGAAGACATCCTGTCATTCTGGCGGGAGAATCTCTCCTCGAGCTGGCATATGACCGGGACGGTCAAGATGGGTCGGGAGGGTGAGAGCGATGCGGCGGTTGATAGTCAGTTCAGGGTTTTGGGTGTTGAGGGGTTGCGAGTCGCGGATATGAGTATTGTGCCTGTTTTGACGAATAATCATACTCAGGCTACGGCGTATGTGACGGGGGCTATTTGTGCAGATGTTTTGATTAAGAAGTATGGGTTGGATCAGAAGTGATACGAGATGGGTGGAAAAGGATGCTGAGTTGTTGAGGGTGGCTTGTGACTTGAGCCACATAACGTACATCCTCAAGGCGTGTTGAGCATCATTGCCGTAGGTGTAGGTTACAAGACTGGAGCATCGTAGTTAGGAAGATATAATACTACTATTATAGTATGAAGGCGACTATGAAGCGTTATAAGAAGGATAGAATAGAAGCAGTAGCAGAAGTAACAGAAAAACATTAGGAAAGATATTAGGAAAGACAGAAACAATAACAGTCTCCAGCAGCAATAGTAGTATTAATAGTAAGAGCGAGAGGACATAATGCCAAACCTAAACAAAGTAAGTAGCATGTAGATGAAGAACAAGAAATCATCTAGATGAGCGAATCAGAGGGCCTAATTTTACACAGGTTCCTAAGTAGATGGGGTATGGGGGTTCTCTGGACAGAAAAACCATCCGTCTACTTATGGCATGTGTTGGCATACGCATAGGCATGATAGATCCGAGTGGAATTCATGTGGCTAGCATAAAGACTCCATGAACAGACCCGTGACGAATGAAACAGGACACCGCCAGCCATAAGAACAAGGAATAACAGTCACGAATCGCGCCACACACCGTTATTGAAAAGCAACAAAGCAATTAGATAGAGAAGAGGGTAACGAGGTACTCCACCATGAGGAAGAAGACGGGATATCGGCATGTGAAAGGCAGGCGCAAGAAGACAGGCGAGACTTAGGCGATTGGAAGACCATGCGCTTCGTGCTTAGTGATGTCGGCGCCGTCACCCTGATTCTCGTCGCTGCGGCTCCGCTTGTTAGGCTGGAAGTTGTTGCCCATGAAGTTCGCCTCGTCAGGATGCTTCCGCATGCCCAGGCCAGCAACGGCGATGCGGTTCAGTGAGTTCATGTCCTCGTTACCGGTACTGGTGTGCTGGGGGTTTTGAGCAGGAGCGGCGGCAGGGGCAGAGCCAGCCGGACCACTGGTGAGACCAGCGGCAGCGAGAGCAAGATCATGGCGAGGATTGTGCAGGTCGATGCCTGGGGGAACCTCGGGACAATCGCCTTGTACTTCCATGAGACGGCCTTGAAGGCTGATCACGTATTCGCGGAGCGAGTAGTTCTCACTAATGAGCTGCTTGAGTTGTTCACGGATGGAGTCGAGGCCCTTGACTTCTTCCTCCAGCTTGCGGATGTAGGTTTCCTTGCGCTGACGGAAAGCACGCTGGCAGAGAGTCAATGCTGACTCGTGAGGTCAGATGGGGTGGAAGAGGCGTACCTGGGCAGCACGGTTCTGTGCGGCACGCTTGGAGGTCGACAGTTCACGCTTTCCATATGACTTGGGAGTCACATTTTCTGGGGAAGCCTGCTGAGGCTGAGTGGGGGTCTGCGGAGCCGCGCTCAGCATCGCCGCGCCCGAGATGGCCGGGTCGATGTTGGGTTGGTCGCGGGGACTCGCAGTGTTGGGCTGAAGGTGCTGTTGCTGGTGAGCACCCTGGGGGCGAGAGCCCTGCAGGTGCTGCTGAGCCGCGAGCAGCTGGTCATGGAGCACTGCATAGACAATGTTAGTTCTCGAGCAGGACAATGACCCCGCAATGGGGGATTCGTCGCATATCAAGAGCAGGGCGAGACTACGCGACTGCGCGAGGTAGGTCACCAAGCCCTCAGTCATCGCGAAGGTACCTGGGAACGATCACATCTACAAAGTACGTACCCTGGTCCGCGTGGTCCTATACTCGAGGCATTAGCACGAAGTCCAGATCTCAATTCACGATGCGGATGTGGCGGGAAGGCCAGCGGGGCGCAGCGACGCGTCGCAAAGACGGCGACAGACCAGCGACCCTCCACCCCGAACATCAGACAGCAAAGCGCAACACATCGAAGTATAAGGCGCGGGAAGGTGATCTGATGACAAACGCGTCGAGGATAGGCTGCTTACCTGAGCAGACGACTGCATACTGGGATGCGGCGCTGGAGCCAACGCAGGCTGCATCGATAGGGACGATATGGGTATTGGACGGTCGAGAATCGGGTGCTCACTCCGGAGCACTTATCCAATCCTCAGAAAAAGGCTGCTGAAGGGGGAGTTTGAGGGTTGAAGCTGAATGAGGTAAGCAGGTTTGATGATGCTGTAAGCAGGAGGAGGGAAGGAGGATTACTTAAGGGTTTCTGAGGCGTCGGAGTTTCGGCCGGCATGACGAAGTGCGAGGCGGAAGCGAAAGCTAGCCGGATATCGTAAGCGGTGTGAATTCATAAGATGGAGCGGTGAGGCAAATCGCCGGACTTTGCCGGGTGTTGTGGGACTCCATCTATATGGACGGTGAATGTAATGCAAAATGGATTAATTATTATTCACTTCCTTCACTTCGCCTGACATCGAGAAGAATCTTCACCTTTCTCGGTGATCTTGTCCAGTCTACAGCTGTCTCCGATCCAGTCCATACCTAGAGCCCAACACAGTCAGCATCACGTCATACTGCATGCAGCTCGCGATTCGCCGCATCGGGTCAGATGTATACTGCACTCAACATGCATTGCTCGGTAGCACGAGATGTATTCATAGTAACAATTATATCCATGTCCACCGACAAATATACACAAGCTCGAACAAATCACGTCAGCCAAAAGCAAACCCTAAAGATCTATCACACCAAATGCCCCAAATCAATCTGTCAGGCAGCTCTACTGCTGCTTCTTCACATTGCTCGAGCTGGGCTGAGCTCGGATAATCCCAGCACCAACCTGAGCTGACTCCCTCCAACCCCGCTGACGCATCCAGAAGCGTGCAGCAGGATCCGTAGTCTGCGAGGACGAACGTCGCGCGTCCTCTTCAAGAGCTACGCGGGAGGTCTCTGCAGCTGGGGTCATAATGTCCTCCTCGGTGTGATCTTTGTCCTCTTCGGCGCGAAGTGAAGAATCCAAGTATCTCTTGCGCAAAAGATACCGCTCGGCGCGCTCTTTGCGTGCATGAGGTGGCTCCAGCTTCGTCATAGCCGTCTGCACGGCATACCTGACAATCAGGTAAGCATGCTCTGAGAAGAAGATCGCCACCAGCAGTGCCCAACACCGAATATCAGTTGGCTCGCCGTTTGGTCCATGCGATGAGTTGCCGCTGAACATGTACACGAGCGCGGCACTGGTGATACTTCCGACCCAAGAGAGGAAGCCCAAGGTATCCAGCCATGGTCCGATCGTGTCAGCTCGAAGAGGAGTGGGCCGACGGAACTCCATGCAGATCTTGAAGAAATCGGAGCGCAGTTCAATCCAGTTATTCACGAAGAACGAAAGGGCAACCAGAGGCCAGACTGGGGAGAACAGGGCCAGGTAACCGAATTGAATACACATTTCACGCAAGTCGTCGGTTACTTCGTACTCGGACAGCTCAGCCTCATTACGGACCCGCTTGAGGAATTCTTTTTCTTCAGGAGGGTCATCGTACGTGATGGCAGGTCGCTCGGGTGATCCCTTGTCGCCGTTGTTTCCCGCCCGGCCGTTGCGTTTGCGGTTGAAGTCCTTGTACTTCCGGAACGCATGTTGCTTCAAGTACGGGACAATCGTCTCCATAGCGAAGCCAACGATCTGCGCAGTGACAGTGAAGTAGATAACCTGATTCCGTAGACGAGCAGGATCGATCTGGAAGTTCGAGCGCTTCACTGTAGCATGTTCCTTGGACACGAAAGGGCGTACGGTGAGTCTGAACACGTCCAGATATGGCACGATGAGGCTAGCAAATGGCACGTAGACAAAGGCCGTGAGAAAGACCGGGAGATACGACGTAATGAAGTTGATGACGAACACCTTCTGGGTCAGCGCGATATCATACCCATCACTGGTCTCGTGGTTCTCGTAGTCATTCAGCTTGGTCGCAATGGACATAAGGACTGCACTCATTGTGGGGACGAGTGCAGACACAAGGATGGTTGGAATGAAAGTCTAGAAGGTCAGCATTATTGCAAAGCAGCGCAGAGGAGAGATCGTACCAAATAAGACTTCAGAGGTCCATTGTAAAGTTCCGAAATGAAGATCTCGATGGCGAAGCAGGTCGCGATAATGGCACCCAGAGCAGTCGCAGCAAGCAAGGCAAATGGAATCTGCAGAAGCTGTCGCTGCATGCGCTTGCTCGCAGAGAAGACCCCTCGCATCTCGCCGGTGGATTCATCGCGGACTTCTTTCTCGGCCTTGAACTCTCGACGTGTGGTTTGAACTGCAGAAACACCCTTGGTCTGCCATCGGCAGCTCAAGTCAATCTCCTGGCGCTTCCAGTACTCAACAAAGATGATGCACCAGAGGCAATTGACCGCCGTGTAGACAATGGAGTAACCACCCAGAAAGAACCAGCAGGAGAAACCAAAAGCAGCGGGGAAGATCAGGAATCTGAAGTAGGATTGCAGAAAAGAAAAGTAGAACCCGACCTGCCTTTCTGTCAGCTACCCCTGAGAAAGGACGTATTGCACACATACGCTCTCTCCGAACTTATCTCTGATTTGGTCCAAGTCCTCATCAGAGAGGAATGTCTTTTGGCTCCACTCTCGCATCCATTTCTTGTTCGTCTCCTCGTCATGTAGAGGGAAGACAGTGGTGACATTTTTCCATTCACCGTGTTGCGGCGTGATACCCGCGCCGCCCTCCTCGACGGACGAAGTGATCATATGGTTGATCACCCGCAACCGCTCCGCCTCGGTTGATGGCTCGCTGGAGCTGGCAGGCTCAGGCTCAGCATGGCGAATACCATACAGCCAGTCGCGCACTCTACAGCTCCATGTCAGATTTCCATTGGTTTACCCCGAGGAATGCGACTCACCGCGATCGATACACCGCCCTCCTCAACCGCTTCTTCGAAGCTCGCACAAAAATCAGCAGTGACGTCTCGTCTCCCTGTCTCACCTCCGTCTGGAGGCCGGCTTCTGTGAGCACACGAAGGAGCTTCTCGAGCTGCTCAATCGATTGCGACTGATCTGCATGTGGGTTTTAGCACCGAGCCGACCGAGACAGGATACCCGAACACTCACCGACATTGCCGAAGCTGTAGCGGACGACATAGTCCACATCCAGATTGTAACCGAGGGCATTTGTCTCGGACGTTGTCGCCATTGCGTGAGTTGAAGAGTGAAGGAGAGAAAGAGAAGGCGGGAGCTCAATCAGCTGGGGGTTGACGACGTCACCGCAAAAGCTTGGCCCCGCGGATATGCCACTATCGATGTGGATCTCAACTCCTTATTTTTGTAGGAGTCTGGTCTTGAATAGATTGTCAATCTGGTCCAATGCAGCTTTTTGGAATGGCGAAGCCACTGCTGTGACCGAGAAGTTGGTCTCGCTCGCGGAAATATATCTCCTCGAGTCACCAAATCAAGTTTCGCGGATTTTGATATCAGATCTTGGTAACGACCATGCACGATGGGATCGACGGCTGGTGATTGTGCCCTATTCGAATGAATGAATAGACGAATAAGAGCTTGTGAGCAAGAGGACGACAAAGTGTGGGCATTACTTTCTCTAACTACAAATAGACAACTCTGTATCATGGATCAATCTTGAAGGAAGAGTTAGATGGTGAGCCAAATTTCGAGTCAACTATTTACACATCGAAGGGATCTCGTAAAATATTAAAACAATGTATGTCGGAAGCAAACACTAAGCCACTGAAAGCCGAAAACTATACAAGGCACTATACGAAGCGTTATCCTATGCTCAAACTCCCCGCTTCATTGCTGTGTCTGAGCACGCTTCCATTCGCGCTCGAGGTTATCACCAATGGCGTTGTTAGCCTCCTCCTCAAGTTCGCGGTGAGAGATCACTCCCTCACGCTTAGAGATCATTGATTTGGACTCTTCACGAGACATTTCCACTATGGGGAAACAGTCAGTCATCGGCATCTCACAAGCAGGACAAAACTTACCGTGGATGTAGACAGCAGCGCGCTTGCCACTGTACATAGCATGTGGGACATTAGTAGAGCCATCCGAGTTGGCATCACCGATGGCAAAGACGCCAGTCTCGTTCGTCCGCATGGCAGCGGTGACCTTGATCTTTCTGCTGTCCATCTCAAGACCCATTTGAGCGGGGAGAGTCGATCTTTGGTCGGTTGGATAGTCAACGAGGAAAGCATTGCGCTCCACTGGCTCGCCCTCGGTGAAGTGCACGAGGAACTTGTCAAATTGCTTGTCTGCGGCGTTATCGCGGTGCTTACCACCGTCCTGGATACGCTCAAACGATGTGATACTGCGATTATCGATGGTGACGTTCCAAGCCTCAAGCTGCTTGTCCCAGCCTGGATACTTTTTTGAGGCACGAGACTCACCCTCGGGCGTTCGAGTACCGTTTGTGAAGACAATGATATCGCTGTACAAGGTGTGGATTTCCAAGACTGCACCAAGCACGCTCGCGATATCAGCGACGATACCGAAGGGCTGGTCACGGTGTTCTAGAGAATGTTAGTTCATAGATACGGCCTCTCTAGTGCAGCACTTACCGTAACCATCACACCAGGGACACCAGAAAATTCCCTTGCCAAATGCCTCGTGCAGGCCGGGCGTCGAGGGAAGCAAGTCGCGCAGACCGGTACCAAGCACAATCTTGCGTGCCGTGTAGCTCTCACCATTAGCGTCGGTGACATTGAAAGCAGAGAAGTCACTATCTAGAGGGATGATAGATTCCACCGTCTCATTTTTGAAGTGCGCAGTGTCATATTTCGAGATCTGCTCTCGAGCTAAGCCTCGGAAAGTGGCAGGCGGGGTGCCTGTTTGATGTTAGACAATCTAACTGTGCTTGATGTTTTAGTACAAAGCATGCTCACCATCGTTTCCAATGACATCGTGCATTTCCCGAGTTGGAGCATTCCGATACTGCTGGTTGTCAAACAATAGAGCAGTGCGTCGGACACGAGAGACGCCGCTGAGAGCACTGAGACCCGCGGGACCACCTCCAACGACAATGACATCGTAGTCAGTTTGTGGTACAGAGACTGCGGCGGAGAGCGCCAGCAGCGAGAGGAAGACTGCCTTGATGGACATTGTGACAGATGAGTACCGATGCTCGTGTCTCTTGTTTACCCACAGAGCAGCGCAATTCAGGGACCTTTATACATCGTGACCAACCAAAAGCAGATCGATATTTGGTTTGTTGACCTACTGCCAAAATAACATGGTTCCTCTTGGGACGTGGCTGGCGGTCAATGTTGTGTATTGGTGTCCCTTGCATAGATGTCTAATTGAAGATTGGCTCTGCAAGGCCCGCGATGCCCCCGAGAAGCGTGGTGTAACAAAGTCTGCAGATCACCGGATTGTCCTGGGTAACTCATGCTCTGCTGCAGTCATGATTGGCGAATATTGATTGCTATGGAGGGAAATATGCCTGCTCCATCTCAAGCACATTCACATTCCGCAGGACCATGTACTCTTGACGTCGGAACATTGGGATCTTCGTGGAGCGCCTATGGGTATAGAAGGATACGAGTGCAACAGCATCGTTCCCTACATTTTATGACCTTTGCAATTTCCAAAGGAAAGACCGACAGCAACCTTGCCTTGCAGCTCATTAGTAAATGTGCGTTCTTTATGTACTTCGTTCCAATATTGCTTCCGGTCTCTCGCCGCCAGGCTTGCAGGTGGCCTAGAAGAAAGGAATTCCATATCGATCGAGCTAGCGTGTCGCACTTGATCGTGAAGATGCTCCAGCTAGAAAGTACCGATGAATGGCGAAGGGAAAGTTAAGGGGTGGTAAAGGAAATTCGGGACGTAAATTAATCACATGCTTCTAGGCTCAGGAAAGAGAATAACCACTCCGTAATATAGAGTTGGTAATATCGGGCTGCCTCGCTTATACGAGGTTATACGACAACATCACAAGCCATCTCATTGCTGGCGGTTTCTATAGAGAACGTGTACAGGTCATCGCAGAGAATCAATGCATGCCGAGGCTGTCCACCTTAATGAGAGAATCAACTATCCAAAAGATAAGGAGCTGTAAATCCAAGGGGCCACATGAACAACCATGCAATAGCTTCAGAATTCAGAGCAGGCGCAAATCAAACCCAGAATAAACGAGCAACCACCGTAGGACACCCAGTATCAACGACGCCGTCTTACATGACAACACAGCACGAGTTCTGCTTCTTGGCCTGGGTAGAGTTAGACAGCTGATACCAGCGAGTCAAAAGCTGACCATACCTGGGTATAGAACATCTTACTCTGGGCCGACAGCCCATCGCTCTTCTGAACCAACGAGTCAATCTTCTCACCACGCTCCAGCACGCTCTCAATCTAACAGTATATCAGCGACGTCCATGTAGACCAAACACACCCGAATAACGTACCGTCTTGTGCAGCACAATCTTCGTCTCGTCCAGTTCCTGCTGGATCTTCATAATGCTGTCGGCCTGGCTGGGGTCCTGGTACTTGACGATGTATTCCTTCAGCTGCGGCAATGGGCAGGCATTCTCGCGCAAAGAAGGGTCGGAGAAAGCAGTGCGAGGGTGCTTGGCCAAGAACTCATCAACCATCTTGCCCAGGAGCTGGTGTGCCACCAAGGCAGGGTATTCTCCATCGGTAACGATCACACCAGCAACACCCTCTGTTCGGCCGTATGCGTGGAATGTGTATGACTTTTCTTCGATGTCCTGGCGCTGTCCTGGCTTCGTGCGCTCGGCGACCGTGCGGCAAAAGAGCAGAAGGAACTCCTCGTAGCTGTGCATGAAGTGTGAGTGATATTTCCGGGGCATAAATCGGTAGAATAAAAGTCAACATACTTCTGACGGGTGAAACGAGAAAAGCTAGAGCTGGTTAGCACTTCGTACTGAGGTATGATCTGGCGGTAAACACGTACCTCGTGAGGTCCTTCTCAGCGCATAGTTGGAGGGCGGGTTGAGTGTCGTTCCGAAGAACCTGTAAGAAGGAGACCACATTAGACACCGCACTCAAAGCGACGGTATTCCGATGCGAGCTCAAGGAAGACGTACGCCCATATAGAAGATCTTCATGGTGGCGGGGAGTGTAGGTCGTGTGAACAAAGAAGCTGCGGTTGCGGAAGCTGAGTGAGGGTTGGCGGAATATCGAGGGTGTACGGTATCTTGTCAAGACACCAGACGCAACGGTACTTGACAAGTCAGCAGTAAATGCAAGAGTCAACCGGGTGAAGCTAAAAGGGAACTCCTGATAACCCGCGATGATGGCACTCGTCTCCGCAATGGGGCCTGAGGCAACGGCACCCACACCGCTCGGCCCATTTTTGCCTCTTCGGTGCTTGTCGTCTTGACTTGAGTCAACACAACCTCACACTCCCAGGTCCATCAATCCTTGTGACCGGAACCCGTGTAGACTCAGAATCATGGACAGTGCTACCGAGGCACAATGGCTATCCCAGCTCGCAGCCATGCGTCAGGCTATCGCCGATCTCAAGCTTTCCAAAGACCTACCCCACGATACGATCAACTATGGAAGTGACATTGATTTGGACATCGACGAGGATTACTCTTCTCCCGCGACTGTCGACGATGTCTGGGACATCATTAGCTCTGATGAGGAGACGACTGACGATCTGGATGATTTGACTGGCATGAATGGCGCGCCCCTCCCGCAAACCACACTTTACGATCGTGTCTGGCTGGAAGGGAAATGTCAAGACGTGGCGGCGCGGAAACCAGGCATGGAAGCTGGAGAGCTATCACAACAGATCATAGCTACCCTGGCCGCTGATAGTGACGATGCCGAGCTGCAAATGTCCCTAGCTGAGATTGTGGGATTCGACGACTTGGACTTGGTTATTGAGTTGATTGCACATCGGACCGAGATTCTGTCGGATAAGCCTCACCGGACGGAGGCGCAGACGGACGGCTTGGCAAGCGGAAGACTCCAAACTCGGGCAGAGAGGGAGCAAGCCCTTTGGCAGCGAGATTTCGAACACAAAAATGCGCCGCTGATGCCGGCGCAGACCCGGTCCGAACCCCAGTATCCGCATGTTTTCAAAGCCCATGCTTCTGGAAACGTCTTGTCTGCAACAGGGAAGAAATACGGACTCCCCGTTGGCAGTCAGGTCCTCGAGGAACCTAGATACACAGAGGTTGCGATTCCTGCCTCGAAAGTTGGATCGCTGGCCAGGGACCAGAAATTGGTAGAGATTGCTGGGCTGGACGGTCTGTGCCGCGGCACCTTCAAAGGATACAAATCTCTGAATCGCATGCAGAGTTTACTCTATGATGTTGCCTACAAAACGAGCGAGAACATGCTTATTTGTGCACCCACCGGTGCCGGTAAAACGGATGCCGCGATGTTGACCATCCTCAACGCGATCGGCAAAAATACTACTCCGAACCCTTTGGAACAGCCTGATGCAACCGAGTTTACTGTCCAGGTCGACGACTTCAAGATCGTCTATGTGGCGCCGATGAAGGCTTTGGCAGCCGAAGTCACTGAAAAGCTCGGCAAGCGACTCGCATGGCTGGGGATCCAAGTCCGCGAATTGACTGGTGATATGCAATTGACCAAGCGAGAGATTGTGGAGACCCAGATCATCGTCACCACCCCTGAAAAATGGGACGTAGTGACGCGTAAGAGTACAGGCGATACGGAGCTGGTGCAAAAGGTGCGACTTCTCATCATTGATGAGGTCCACATGCTTCACGACGAGCGTGGTGCAGTCATCGAGTCGCTCGTCGCTCGAACTCAACGTCAAGTTGAAAGCACACAGTCGTTGATCCGAATTGTGGGTCTTTCAGCGACGCTTCCAAACTACGTTGATGTTGCCGATTTTCTAAAGGTCAACAAGATGGCCGGCCTCTTCTTCTTTGACTCGTCATTCCGTCCAGTCCCTTTGGAACAGCATTTCATCGGCGTCAAAGGCAAGCCAGGGTCAAAGGAATCAAGAGGAAACCTTGATGTCGTCTCTTTCGAAAAGGTCCGCGACATGCTACAGATGGGCCACCAAGTCATGGTTTTTGTACACTCCCGCAAAGACACTGTCATGACTGCCCGGATGCTGAAGCAGTTGGCAGCCGAGGAAGGATGTGAGGATCTTTTCAGCTGTCATGAGCACGAGAACTACTCCAATGCGTTGCGTGACATGAAGCATGCTCGCGCACGCGAGCTGCGGGATCTCTTCGCCAGCGGGTTTGGAACACACCACGCTGGCATGAGTCGCAGCGATCGCAACCTGATGGAACGAATGTTCACCGAGGGCCTCATCAAAGTGCTATGCTGTACCGCCACTCTTGCCTGGGGTGTCAACCTGCCAGCGGCCGCTGTTGTCATCAAAGGTACTCAATTGTACAACCCACAAGAGGGTAAATTTGTCGACCTTAGCATTCTGGACGTGATGCAGATCTTCGGTCGTGCTGGTCGTCCTCAATTTCAAGACACTGGCATTGGCTTTATTTGTACAACCCAGGACAAGCTCCAGCACTATGTGTCTGCAGTGACGGCCCAGCAGCCTATCGAGTCTCGCTTCTCTAGCAGACTTGTCGACAACTTGAATGCTGAGATTGCCTTGGGCACGGTCACATCAGTCCAAGAAGGAGTGCAGTGGCTGGGTTACTCTTATCTGTTTGTGCGCATGAAGCGTGAACCTCGCAACTACGGCATCGAATACGCCGAACTGCGAGATGACCCTATGCTGGTTCAAAGGCGTCGGAAACTGATCATCGACGCTGCACAAACGTTGCAGAAGAGCCAGATGATCATCTTTAACGAGAAAACCGAGGATCTCAGAGCCAAAGATGTCGGCCGCATCGCGAGCCAGTACTACGTCTTGCAGACCAGTATCGAGATCTTCAACAACCTGATGCGGGAGCAGGCAAGCGAAGCCGACGTCTTGAAGATGATCAGTCTGAGCGGTGAATTTGACAACATACAGGCTCGAGAAAGCGAGTCAAAGGAGTTGTCTAGGCTCAAGGAGGAGGTGGTTCAAACTGAGATTGAAGGCGGCAATGACTCTCCCCATGCCAAGACGAACATCCTATTGCAATCCTACATCTCAAGAGCAAAGATCGAGGACTTCGCCCTCGTCTCTGACACTGGATATGTTGCACAGAATGCTGCTCGTATCTGTCGCGCTTTGTTCATGATCGCCCTGAACCGTCGATGGGGATATCAATGTCAGGTGCTGCTGTCGCTGTGCAAGTCCATTGAAAAACAGATCTGGCCGTTCGATCACCCATTCCACCAGTTTGATCTTCCCCAGCCGGTCTTGAGAAACTTGGACGACAGGCTACCGACTTCATCTATCGAATCCATGAGAGAGATGGAGCCCGCCGAAATTGGATCGCTTGTTCATAACCAGAAGATGGGCAAAGTGCTGGCAAAGCTTCTAGACAACTTCCCAACGTTGAGCGTTGAGACTGAAATTGCTCCGCTCAATCGCGACGTTCTTCGCATTCGCTTGTCTATCTACCCGGAGTTCACCTGGAATGACCGCCACCACGGTGCTTCTGAATCATTCTGGGTGTGGGTGGAGAACTCGGAGACTTCTGAGATCTACCATCACGAGTACTTCATTCTCAGCCGCAAGAAGCTCTATGATGACCACGAGTTGAACTTCACCATTCCCTTGTCGGACCCACTCCCCAAGCAGATCTACGTGCGAGTTATTTCGGATCGCTGGCTTGGTGCTGAGACCGTCAGCCCAGTCTCCTTCCAGCACTTGATCCGGCCAGATACCGAGAGCGTTTACACAGACTTGCTGAACCTTCAGCCGCTTCCCATTGCGGCTCTCAAGAACCCGGTTTTGGAAGAACTCTATGGACAACGCTTCCAATTCTTCAACCCGATGCAAACCCAAATCTTCCATCTTTTGTATCACACCCCTGCCAATGTCCTTCTTGGTTCTCCCACCGGTAGTGGAAAGACTGTGGCAGCTGAGCTCGCAATGTGGTGGGCCTTCCGCGAGAAGCCTGGCTCGAAGGTTGTGTATATTGCTCCGATGAAAGCTCTTGTCCGGGAGCGTGTTCAAGACTGGCGCAAGCGACTCACCGGACCGATGGGTCTGAAGCTCGTTGAGTTGACCGGTGACAATACTCCTGACACGCGGACCATTCGTGATGCAGATATCATTATCACAACGCCTGAGAAGTGGGATGGTATCTCTCGTAGCTGGCAGACTCGTGACTACGTCCGAAGAGTCAGCCTCGTGATCATCGATGAGATCCACCTGTTGGGTGGCGATCGAGGTCCAATTCTGGAGATCATTGTGTCTCGAATGAACTACATCGCCTCACAGTCCAAGGGCTCCGTTCGCCTCATGGGCATGTCGACTGCCTGTGCGAACGCGACTGACCTTGCCAACTGGTTGGGTGTCAAGGAGGGCCTGTTCAACTTCCGACACTCTGTTCGCCCAGTTCCCCTTGAGATCTTCATCGATGGCTTCCCCGAGCAGCGTGGATTCTGTCCTTTGATGCAGTCCATGAACCGACCGACCTTCCTGGCGATCAAGAACCACTCGCCAGAGAAGCCTGTGATTGTGTTCGTTGCATCGCGCAGACAGACTCGTCTCACCGCCAAGGATTTGATCAATTATTGTGGCATGGAAGATAATCCTCGTCGCTTTGTCCGCATGTCCGAGGACGATCTGGAGTTGAATCTGGCAAGGGTCAAAGATGAAGCGTTAAAGGAAGCTCTCAACTTTGGCATTGGCCTGCACCACGCTGGTCTGGTCGAGTCGGACCGCAAACTCGCCGAGGAACTGTTTGCAAACAACAAGATTCAGATCCTCGTTGCCACCAGTACTCTTGCATGGGGTGTCAACTTGCCTGCTCATTTAGTCGTCGTGAAGGGAACCCAGTTCTTCGACGCCAAGATCGAGGGCTATCGCGACATGGACTTGACGGATGTACTGCAGATGCTGGGTCGTGCCGGACGACCGCAGTTCGATACTTCCGGTATTGCTCGCATCTTCACGCAAGACTCGAAGAAGGCCTTCTACAAGCACTTCCTCCACACCGGATTCCCTGTGGAGTCAACGCTGCACAAAGTATTGGACAATCACTTGGGCGCCGAAGTCTCCGCGGGGACCATTACGACAAAACAGGATGCACTGGACTATCTTACGTGGACATTCTTCTTCCGTCGACTGCACAAGAACCCTTCCTACTATGGTCTTGAGATTTCAGCCGAAGAGCAAAACACCATGGCCGCTCAAGCCGTTGCTCAAGAGTTCATGATCGACCTGGTCGACAAATCTCTCAACGATCTCGCAGAGTCCTCCTGTGTTCTTGTGGACTCCGCGACTGGCGAAGTTGACTCCACACCCTTCGGCAAGATCATGAGTTATTACTACTTGTCCCACAAAACCATCCGGTACTTGATGTCTCACGCCAAGCGCGAGCCTACTTTCCAAGATGTCCTCAGTTGGATGTGCTCTGCCACCGAGTTCGATGAGTTGCCTGTTCGGCATAACGAGGATCTCATCAATGCTGAGATGGCGCAGCATCTGCCTTTGTCCATTGACTGCATGGGCGATGTGCCGGCTTGGGATCCGCACGTCAAGGCTTTCCTGTTGTTGCAAGCGTACATGTCGCGAATCGACCTGCCGATATCAGATTACGTTGGTGATCAAACGTCGGTTCTGGACCAGGGTATTCGTATCATTCAAGCTTCCATTGACGTGATGGCGGAGCTCGGTTACATTCCTGCTTGTCAGATGCTGATGACCCTACTGCAAAGCATCAAGTCGGCCCGCTGGCCGGAGGACCACCCGTTGTCCATCCTCCCTGGCGTGGAACCAGAAAAGCCCCCACGCGGGCTTCCAAACTCGCTGGTCGCCCTCTCATCGCAGCCAGCGTCTGCGGTGGCCAGTCTCGTCAAGAAACTCAACCTCCCTCCCCACTTCACTCGCGCAGCCTCGCAGCTGCCACAACTTTCCATTGCTGTTGCCAGCGCTTCAGCCAAGGGCATCGCTGTCACATTGACACGCCGCAACTCAGCCACGAACCCAGAGTACAGAATCTACGCCCCGAAGTTCCCCAAGCCGCAGACCGAAGGTTACTTCTTGATCGTCTGCAGCGCAAGACCAGACGGGACAGATGGCGATCTGCTCGGACTGAAGCGCGTCTCTTGGCCTCCACTCTCGAAGCAGAATGGCTCGAACAAGGGCCGTGGCGGCGCATCTGGTTCCAAAGACAAAAATGGCAACGGCCCACTCACTGTTCGCTCGACGGTCAAGTTCCCGGACCCTGCTCTCGTGGAGTCGTTGTCCGTCACATCTGCTGGCGGCATTGCCCGGGTCAACGTCAAGGTCATCAGTGATTCCTATCCTGACATGCATTGGTCCCTCTCCAATGTTGAGGTCGATGTCGGATCTGCCTCAACTACACAGACTGTGGAGGCCTCTTCAAGTGTCCCGCTCAAGGAATAGGGATAATCATGCCCAGCATAAAGCCAGATTGCCCCTCTTTCATGCACATTCCTCAAGATAGAGCTGAAAATAATAGAAACCCATCTTTGTGCTCTGCAGAGTGAACCTCCTCCACTTTAATGGACATGCCACCTGTTTCTTGAACAATGACGAAAAAAACAGAATGCCAATGGACAATGCATAGACTGGCTTCGCTTGACATAGAAATTAGAGTATTAACACAAGCCCCAGGCCGAAGCAATGACAACAAACGCTCATGCACAGACAGACCCGGCAAAAATAGAGAATATCAACCAAGCCCACGCAATCACAGCGACTCAATCTGCAACTCCTGCGAAACAGCATGCTTATGTCCAGGCCGTACATCCATGATCCTCGGCATCAAAGCCTTCCTATCCACGAACCGCTCATTCGGACTCAGGTGGTCGATTCGTGCACCGATGGGGACCAGGATCTGTCGCTTGCTCTTCTTCACGGAGATGGAGCGCGCGGTTGAGACTTCGATGGTTGGTAGTGGTTCCGAAGGTTCTTCAGCTGTGATTTCTTCGGGTTCTGTCACGAGGGGGATGTGGATTGGTTCTGGCTGGGCTGGTTGGGGATTTGGATCTGGCGCGGCAGAGACTGCTTTTTCGGGAAATTCAGGACTTTCACGTTGAGCCTCTGGGACTTTCTGCGTGGGCTCGTTGCCAGGAGCTGGTTCAGACAACTTGGTCTTCTCATCTTTTGCTGGCGGAGGTGGCGCTGGCTCGGTGGCCCCCGTCTTGATGGTCAGGTTTGGTCGGTTCCGGCGAGACTTCACAGGCTGTTGACTCTTCACAGCATTCAATTTCTCCGTAATCCGCTGATCCTGATGCGAGCTCTGCGCTGCTCGAATAGCTTGTGGCGAGAGCCTCTGCGGTTTGGGCTGCGCCTGTGACTCGGACTTGATGGCAGGGAGCGGCTTATCCTGGTTTGGAATCGAGCTCTTGGATGATCGAGGGGTATGTGAACAGTCATGAAACAGATTGGGAAGGACTCCCCATTCGAACGAAGTGGTGCTATTGTTATTAGACACCAGTCGGGGTGGTTCCAGTGATGCCTTGGCCGGGTTCTCGACAGGTAGAGTATTCGCCCTGACCAAGTTGGTCGGACCACGAGAGAAGTTCTGGGTACCAAGGACTTTGGCTGCTTTTGGTGGCTGAGAGGTTGGAAAGAGCGTGAAATCGGAGTGCGCCGGTGAAGTGGCACGTCGTCGTGGGACAGGCAATCCCTTTGCTGCTAGGAATGGCTATGGTCAAGTTAACATTGTGTTTCATTGCTCTATGTACGGTCCTCGATCAACGAACCTCGGCGTTAGGTACACGAAGGCTGTCCAGAGTCTTCGCTCTCCTGGCCAACAGGGATGGTCTCTGGTTTCGGTCCATGACGTTGCTGAACATGACGCTGTAGCGCTCCATTTGGACGTCGGGAATGTTGACATCCAGCTGGAGGCCTTCTTTGTCATTCGTATCTTTCGAGGGTTTTCTGCCTGATGTGGAGAAGTTCCGGCTTCGCTGCGGGCTAGAGGTCTTGTTGCTTGCTGCCTTAGGGTCGATCTCAACTCGGGGCCATTCCTCCGTGTGTTCATATCGCTGTTTGGGTTTCCGATCACTCGCAGCCGGCTTGTCTTGTGCCGTCGAGTTCTTCTGCTGCTCCGGTCGAGAGTTGTTTTCTTCCCTTGCTCCTGATGCCAACGCATTCTTTGCTTTAAACAGTCCACCAATCTTCTTCCACTTGCTCGCCTTCCGAGACGGTGTAGTCTGCCCCTTCTGTGGCTGCGTGAAAATGGACGTATTGAATCTCGGTGGGGGCAAGGTTTCCTGGGAGTTGAGCATGCTCGGACTGCCCAGGGCGATGCCAATCACATGAGGCCCGAGTGGGCTACGATCTGGCCGAGCACTGGAGGGAAGGACTTCGTCCGGAGGCGCAGTCAATCTGAAGTCGAAAGTAGCATTCCCCCCTGGCGGTGGGTTCTTGTTCCTATGTCCATCTGTTGTTCCAGGCCGAGGAAAGCTCCATGATCCAATCTTGCCATTCTCATGTTGACTGCTATTAATGGGGCGGAGGTCGTCCCGGGGCATAGCATCGGAAAAGGTCAATACTGGGTATGATATAGCCTCCACGCTCGGTACTTTGCGGGTATGAACGGTGGCCAGGGTGGTTGCCATCGCTCAGTCGATCGAACCAGTCTCGGATTGGCAGATAGATGCAGAAGTAAGAAGACACCAAAAATAAAAGAATGGATAGCCTTCCCAAGGCCTGAATGCCAAACAAAAATCAAACGTCAGAAATTCGGAAGCGCTCAGGTCGGGGGAAGCGCCTTTAATTGAGTCGAGGCTAACGAAGTGGTGGCAGACGATATCGTCGCATTAGTGGAGATGGCACGACGCTAAGCTGTGTACTTGAGACACGGCGAGCCGGAGGGCGTTTTGGACCCCCAGGTATTAATTGTGCAGGTCCAACAGCATCATGGGATGTTATCGATGAGTGAGCTGGCTCTGCCAGGCACATCCGGGCTGAGACTGAAGTTGACCAACGAGGGGCACTCATCGCCACTCATTGCAGAGACCCGGCCACGCTGAAACGAATGAGCGGTCACACAAGCGACGACCTGATCGCACAGGATCACGGCGTCCTTAGCGCATCAACGGCCGAATGTTGGAATATCGGAGGAGACCAGTCGTTTGGCTCGAACGGGGCCAGACCAGCGTTCCATCATTCTCCATCTTTGGGATCTCTCAGATCTTTGGAGGCTGGTGCGCGATGCTTAATTGACAGTGAACGAATGAGGCATCGCGTCGCACCATGACTTTAGCTCGTCAGCACGTTCCGAAGGAGCCACTTTGATGTGGTCACGGAGGAGTGGGCACTGGTTGGCTCGTTCATCGCGCAGGAGGCGTGTTTCATCCGCTCCGAACCTGAGACACGGCGTCGTCTCATTGAGACAGGGGTTGGCCCGATGTCCGAGCGTATTGGCTATGTGCTCGAGTGCAGCCCGCGCTGAAAGTGAAAGATGGGTGCAGATATTCTGACGTTGCTGCGCACAGACGGTCAGCCTTGTCCATTGAATGTCCCGGAGCTTTTATTCGCGTGTTGTCGCTTGGGCTTGTGTGATGCCAAGCGTGAGTTTGGCGCCAGTTGGAGGTTGTGCTATAACGTGGGGTCCATGACCACACCACGGCTCTCTTGTGGCTTTCTTCACTTGTTAAGACTGTACTATCTGTATGCATCGATCGCCGGCTATGACCTACTTTTATTAACTTCATTCATAATGTACTTCTTCACAGAAAACCTGATTTCCTCGGCAGTAAAATCTGTTGAAAGACGAATAATCTGAGCATTATGCATCAAAGAACTCTGCAATTATTGAACTATTTCGAGACAATCGGCATTGTTGCAATGGTCTCGGCATTCAAGTATCAAAGAAGTTTATGTCACGTCATGGCCGCCGTTCATATTAGTCCAATACACCTACAAGAATAGTCCTGCTAGCATAATCAAAGAGGAAATAGAATGTACTAGATAGACACTCTTTCTACCCCATTAGGAGTGTTGGGGCGTATACAATATAGTACAGTGGCAGAGTATGAGTATTGGTCCCCGGTGTGGAAGAACATGTTCCTGTAGCCACGAATAACCAAGTAGAAAAACGGTTTCCCGAACGTCTTTTGTCCTGAGTAGCTAATCTTGTATCGTGCATGCAGGGTAGGTAGGCCGAAACTTCAGAGCCAAAGCCAGTGACAATGATATACCTATTTGCGTGGAGGTTTCTTAGGGCGAAACATTTGAAATTTCGCGTCGAACTCGGCAGCTTTACCCTTGCAATTCATAATCCCTGAAAGCATATGTGCTCTGTGCGGGCTGTGTGGTGAAGTCAGGGTCCAAAGGGACATATTGTTGTTGATAACCAGAGTATGATCTCGCCCACGTCCACGCGAGGGTTCCGTAAGTTCTTGACAGAACAAGCTCTTCCTTCGGTGTAGCAGGCGGGAACATCCACGGGTAGTAAAACTTCCCATGGCTCCCCCGAGTCGACCAATTTGTCCTGTGCACGATGTTGAAAGCTCGGATAAAGTAGTCACAGCCGTGGCATGACAATTTAGAGACGCCAATATAGGGAAACGCCTTTTCAATTCCAGGAACCGCCGCTTGTTGTCTTTCAATCTCAACAAGCAATTTGACCTCGCTATGAACACGGCTCTCAAGTGAGATTGTCGTCTGGCTCATTTGAGCAGTATCATTTCTGACGACATCCAAGTCCATGATACGGGGTTGCTCCTCAGGATCTCCATGCACGTTGTCATAGACAACTGCGTCCCGTAATACTCGTTCCCAATCCGCCGCAGCGGCAGTATCCATAATATCCATGGATAATAAACAGAACAAACTGTGTGACATTGACTGACCTACCCGGAAAGAGAAGAAGAGTGCTGATCAGAACCAAGGCAAGTTAGATCAGGCCAAGCAGATGTAGTAGCGGGCACCAGTTGAAAAGGAGAAAGCACTCGGAGCGGACCACACGTCGATCCTTGACACTGTTAACAATCTCGGGAGTCTATATCAGAACCAAGGCAAGCTGGACAAGGCGGAGCGGATGTAAGTGCGAGCTAGACTAGGGAATGAGAAGAGGAAGACTGCTTCTTGCTTCTTTCAACGATGATCTCAATTCAATCTCTCTCACACTATTCTCCTTGGTATTGTTCAACCTAATTCTTGATGTCAGAGATAAACCGACAGGCAACCCTAAATTCCATATCCTCGACGACAAAGAAGTCCGGACCTTGGAAGCCTCATAGGCCCGTTTCAAATCCAGATTATTTACTAACCCAATATCAAGCGACTTCTAGATGTCATCCTAGATAATTTTGCTGCTCATCTGTGATTGCTGTTTGCCAGAATTAACAAGATAAATCGGATCAGTAAGGACGGTGCTAGAGTACGGAGCGTGGCTTAAGCAGCACCAGACACCCCTAATATTCGTAGCTATGATGTATATATATCACGAGGATACTGTTGGTTGGAGGCAAATTGCGCCAGGAGCGGAATTAAACAGGGCTTTTCCCGCTCGTTAAGTTCAAAATGATGTGCGAACGCTCTAGCATGTATGCGACTTTCCTCCCCATCACCGAACTAGAGTAAGGGAAGATTATTCTTTTATGATATAGTTTGTTATAGAGAGGCGTAATCGACAGGGGAGATGTCATCGACGTTAATGTAGTCTTATGTCGGACGGGAGGCGGGTGACCAACAGAAGTTGCCAGGTATTAGTGTATATTATGATATATCACCCCGCGGGTCAAGCGCCATGCTTTGTTGAACGCTATAATCATCATGGCTACTGAAAGAACTAGGAGTCATTTTCGTGGGCCTACTATTAGGCTGCGGCAAAACCGCTATTGCGGTTTTCGGTTACCACTTTGAAAACCAAGACCAAACCCGCACCTTTGCGGTTAACCGTAGTATAACCACGGTTTTACTACTCAAAAACCGCACTAGCATAATTCTCGCTTCTTTACCCTTTTATGGCCTACCACCTGACATTTATGTCGCTGACTCACCCTTAATTCTTTACCAGAAATACACTCGTTTTGGTCATAATAGTACTCCTCCACACTTTCTCCCTTTCTATATGCGAAATAATAAGAAATGCTAATGTATATAAACATAAAGTGGTTTCTACAGCTAATCTATTAGGTAGATCAGGCACTTAGAAATGGTGATTGTCTGTAAGTTTGAAATTGTTGATTGATCTATGTTACCGTCGGGGAGATATATATTTAATAGAGCAAGATATGCTGCAAAATCTTTGTCGCGTATATCAGAATATCTACATTTGATTAATAGCACGTCTTGTGTATTTAAAATGTTATCAGAAGCTCATTCTAGTGTGTATTCAATCCATCTTAGGTGTTAATTTATATGTTCCTTTAGAAAAGAGAGTGAATTTAGGCTTTCTTCTTATAGACTCGCGGACTTAGTGATATTTTCCCTCCGCACCTGCGGTTTCTCAGGGAGTCTGCGGTCTTCACCGTCTTCTACTGTTTTTTGTGGGTTTTTGCGGGGTTTGTGGTTATATTGCGGTCATGTTGCGGTCATATTGTGGTGAACCCGCAAGATAACCGCCCTATCCACGAAGAGCATCCTATTCTCTGAAAATCAGGGACTCGCTACGTCCTGGCAGACCGGAAATCGGTTCAGCGGTTGCCTTATTCGGAAGGGTGGTCTTTGGTGGTTTTTCCCTTGTGTTTTGCCTTTTTATCAGACTGCCCACGAGCATTCCCCCTGCTTCACTATATATTACTTGGAATCTGGCTAGAAGGGGACACAATAGATTTCTATTATGTGGACTTAGTCCTAGGATAGTACCCCGTTTCCTATCGGAATATCCCGATTTCCTAGCAACCTGAAGCTTCCGAGACAAGGTCATAGAATCACTATATAAATAATTATATGCTGAGTACCTAAAAATTACGAGCAAAACAGCATAATCTATACAGTCACGAGGAAGTCACGAGTCTAGGCATGTTTGTAATGTTTATAAGACCGCGGTTAACCGTAAACTATATTGCGGTCTTAAAATGAAAACTAACACCACCCGCATTGCGGTTGCGGTTAGTAAAGTGAAGACTAAAACCGCAAATTTGCGGTTTTAGTTTTAGTTTTCTGCGGTCTTTGCGGTTCTTGCCGCAGCCTACCTACTATAACGACAGACTAAAGTGATTATTAGTTAAGGCTTATACCATTAGGAGCGGTTGAGGATGTTATTCACCTATAAATAGCCGCCAAGTGGTCAGAATAGGTGCTGGCCACTAGTACCACTTATTAAGATTCTCTAGGCCAAAGAAAGAGCCTCATAGGTGATGACTAGCACACGCCGCGCATCATGAGAAGGAGAACTAAAGTCGCCTAGAAGATCATTAAGTTACCTAGCACTAGGCAGCCCTCCCCACATGATTTATAGATCCACTATACGATTCTATAGAATTCCACCGACGATTTACACGTATAGTGTAATTTTCTGTCAGGGTATATATAGTACATAGCTCATTTTATTACGCCCTTAATTTAATATGGCCGGCCAAAGAAATGATCTAGGCCAGGAAAGAGTTTCTTAGTATATATTGGTCAAGGCGATTTCGAGAACGACTATAATAGGCGAGGACACTCACACACAAGATAGAGGAAGGTGAAAGAGATATAAATGTAGGAAACGAGCTTGAGAAGCGACACGAGAGGTGTAAGAAAGTAGAAAAGACTTTTAGGGAGAAACAAGGAGCCATATTAGTATAAGAGCTTATAGAAATGACATTAAATATACCGACAGTCTAGGTGATTTTAAGGACTTCATAAAGGTAGAAGTAAAGTTAATAGTATTAAAGAAGGTCAAAGTGTTAAGCTTAAGGCGAGGATATAGTGAGGCTAAGATAAAGGTAAAATAAGGGGAAAGTACCGCTAATAGCGCCATTAGCCTATTTATATAACGGGATAGTGAAGCTTAGTTAGAGGGAAAGTGCAGAAAGGACTTTAAGGAGTATTAAGTATTATATTTATAATTAAGATCGTGGTGAAAGCTATGGGCATTGACTTTCTATATCTAGTTGCTTGCCGCATGCTATATGTCAAAAGGATGGATATATGAGTGTCTCGCCTAGATTCGGGAGTTAGAAGCGCCATTTTACGCAGATATTTTGTAAGCAGGTAGCAATATTAGCTGCATCAATGGAAATGTGATGTCGAGGAATATGAGGTTTGGCGGGTTGGAGATCGTAGCTGAGCCATAGTAAACCAAGCCTGATTCTCGTATTGACTAAAGACACACTCGGACTAACCTGACACACGACTCAGCCTCACCCCCACATACGTATATAAACACATTTACACCCCCAGAAACAGACCTTGGCATATCTAAAAACATTAAGCTTGGGAGACATGGCTCCATCTACACAATCTCGTGCGATAGGCGCGATCTGGGGCACCTGTGTCGCTGACGCGCTCGGTGGTCCCGTCCAGTTCAAGGAGCCAGGAACTTTCACCCCCATTACCGATCTCGAATACGTGACGCCGTTTTGGCAGCCAGCTGGGTGAGTTATACTGTACACGATGGCACATGGCTAATGGCAACAGGTCCTACTCCGACGACGGTTCCATGACACTCGCCCTCGCGCAGTCCTTTATAGACTCGGAAGGCAAATACAACCATGCTCTCTCGATACAATACTTCATGGATTGGCACACACGCGGCCGATTCAGCACTACCAATCGAGCTTGGGACGTGGGCATATCCACTCGCATAGCGTTGTCGACGTGGCAGGAACAGGGCCTGGGCGATATTGAAGTCACTCAAGAGATGATCAAGGCAAAGCTTGATATGGAGTACAGTTCTGGCAACGGGAGTCTCATGAGGATTGCACCTATTGGTGTCGCTCTTTGGACTGACCGCGATCTCGCACGCAAAGTTGCGAAGCAGAACAGCCAAGTCACACATCCCGCGCTTGCGTGTGGAGAGGCTTGTGAAGCATTTACAGATCTTGTCAGTCTTGCAATGCATGGTGAGTCCTTTTCATATCTACCATCGGCATCAGTACAGTGTAATCTCTGAGATCTTCTAGGCACCAACAAGCAACAGCTATGGCAAGTCATCGCTACGTTCAAATTCACACATCCTGCACTAGTTGAACGCTTTTCACAATACAAGACACTCGAAGACTTGACCTTCAAAAGCGAGTCCAATATCAAAAGCAGCGGCTGGGTTGTCGACACGCTGGAATGCGCTCTCTGGGGATTCTTCAAGTACGATACCTGGGAAGACGGCGCCTTGGCGGTGGTCAATCGCGGCGGTGACTCCGATACAGCAGGTGCAGTATATGGAGCACTGGCGGGTGTCTATTATGGTTATGAAGCTATTCCAGACAAGTGGATCAGTCGAATGGTCAACACAGAGCTCATTCGGGACGTGTCCGTGAGGTTTGCTGATCTTGTCGCTTCATAGCTAAGCAGACGGCTGGAAGTATATCTTAGCTCTAACCCAAATACACGGAGGATCCTCTGGACGCAGTGTGTTGTCCGTCAGTAAGCCGAGGTTTATCTCTGTCTCTGGTATTCCTTACTGCAAAGATTGTGGTTCATTCGAAGGGTTCATCATAGGTTGCTAGACTTCTCGGTCAGATCAAAATAAATAGTGAGCAACAGCACCAGCATGTACCGCCCTGCAGCGAGGAGAGCTTCTCACACCGCTACTTGGACAACCCGGGTTTCCGGAAAGACTTCGGCCCCTTTAGAGACGATATTTCGCACATATCGAGAAGCATGGGCCATGACCAAACAAGCTTAAATCTCGCGCAGGCACTCGACACGTGCAGTCATGACATGCATCTATGGCAGTGCAGATCGACAGCCATCATAGTCAGCTATGCGGTTGGCAGTTCATCAGATAGTCGAAGAAAAATATCTAGCACTATTAATTAAGAAAATAGTCAAGCTGAAGAAAGTAGTGGCCCTTCACCTCCCGTTCTCGGCGAAAGGATCGACGGGAACCGCTGGCGGGGTCTTATTTACCGCCAACACAGACCCCCCACTTGGACCTCCTCAACCTCCCACAAGCTCGCCCGTTTATATTCTCCCTCCTTCACATATCTGATCTGCTTGTTTCTTCTCCTGTCTCTTCCCATTCTCACTCACATTCGCCATCATGGGCCAGCACTCAGCAATTTGGCAGGGTAAGCATCCTGTCTGACCGCATCCGTGCCTCCAACTCCCCTCACTCACTAATGTCTTTTCTCTGCTGCAGGCTATGTCGACTCCAGGTACATCCAACCCCTCGAACTGCTTTCCTTGTCATCCGTGACCATCTCCATCTCGGGGAGATGACCCGCTACAATCGCCACCGTATACTGACACAATCTGTTGCAGCCTGATGGGCTCGGGCCAATTCGACAAGGCCGGTATCTTGGCCGCTGACTTTTCCGGCCTGGAGGCACAGTCCCCCGGCTTCACGGTACGATCTCTCAGTTCACCGAATCATTTGGGGTGATCCCGAGCTATGTCCCACTGACACACCGCGTCCAGCTCTCCCAGGAGGACATCAACTCCCTAGCCGCGGCCTTTACCTCCAGCGACAACGCCTTCGCCAATGGATTCTCCGTCGGCGGCGAGAAGTTCGTGTCGATCAAGGCTGACGAGCGCAGTCTCTACGGCAAGAAGGTACTCTACACCACACCTCCCGCGGCCCAGGTTCATACCCGCAGAACGAAGGAAGCTAATTCACTGGTATACAGGGCAAGGAAGGCGCCATCGTTGTCCGCGCCTCTGCTTGCACCATCATCGCCCACCACGGCGAGAACGTGCAGACCACCAACGCGGCGACTGTGGTGGAGAACCTGGTCGACTACATCAACAACCCGCAATAAATGCCCGCGACGAGCGATTGAATTGAAGAAGCGGATGATACGATGATACGGGCGTGTGAAGAATAGGAAATAAAGCGGCATTGAACACTTCTATTGGTCATGCACTTGCTCGACTACCCTGATTTGGTGGTCGGAGCTTGTCTTTTGAATCGTTGCACTCTGCCTTGATGATAGCTTACTGAAGTAGATACTTTTTCCTCCACTGAATACTGACGAATTTGGCTCAAGCGTGTGTATGAATCTGCTCTATGCTCTATTATATGTATCAAATACTGGCAACAGCCAGCACGCTGGACATGGCTGTCCCGAATAAAACGTCATTAGTAATTACATGAGTAAAGGTCCATCCAGGTAAACCGTGGAGTATCGTGTCATCCATCACGCCATGCTCGTCAATATACCAGCCAAACCCAGGACTGAAACCGTCCCCGGTAGCACGCAGTGCCAGCATCCGCAGCGGAGCCCAGCACTCACAAGTAAATGATCTCATACCGGCAACTCAGCATTACTCCTCCCACCCGCCAAAACCTCCAACCCGCGCTTGATATAAGGCCCAACAACCGGGACATTACCCGCAAACTGGCCGATAGTAACGAGAAAGTCCCCGAACAGAATAAACAGTCCGTACAACTCGATCAAGAAGCCCGTCAACGGCCAGCGGAGGAGGATGAGGATGATACCGGCGCAGAAGGCGGCTGTGCCCTTGAGCTTTTGCGGACGGGAAAAGAAGACCAGGGTCTTTTGGAGGCCGATGATAAGGGTCAAGCCGATTAGGAAGAGGATCTAGGGGGGTCAGTTGGTGCGGGATCTGAGGTGGTGTGCTGCGTACGTTGCCCATGGCCAGTCTGTGGTATCAGGTTGTTAGCATACTGTCACGAGACACATAGGGCGATCTCGCTCAGGTAGAGAACGTACAATGACCGGTCGAAGAACATGATCACTCCTCCGAAGAGGAAGAGGCCACCTAGACAGCCACGAGTGAGTTGACAGTTCTGCAGTAGAGCGACACATCGCCGGCATAAAGATGGCATACCTGCAGAGCAGAAGACAACTCCTATCTCTGCATCAAAAAAGGGTCAGTATCGAGTCGAGTCCAGCATTTCCAGTGTTGCGCATGCAATGCACACTCCGGCCGCATAGCTTCGAGGGGGTTGATGGTACTCACTCTGATTCTCTGATAACCACATGCTAGGCATTTTGTGTGTACACAGTGATTTGAGCGTAAGGACTCAGGCGAATGAAGACAATGGTAGACAACAGACAAATGGACTCCAGGCAGGCGTCGCCATAAACAGAAAATCGATTCTGCCGGTCAACTAAGGCGGTCAGGGACAGGGTTTAAGCCGCGCCGAGCGGTCGTCAGTTTTTGCTTCTGGGCATTCATACGGGGTATCTCATGCAGCGGGTCTACGACACCAATTTCTTACAGATGTGGAATGGGTCGATGCGGATGTTCAATTGATTACAGCATAATGTGAGGCTGTCTATTGACTACACTCCCGCCTTGACTCTGTCAAATTACAGTCGGACTGCATCCGCTCCCATCTCAATCTTTCCAGCCATTATGAGGCGCAATAGCCTTCTGCCCTTTCTTCTGGATGTCTCAGCACATCAAATCACGCCGCGACGACAGCTTCTTCGAGATGCTGTAACTGATACTCCCTCCCGTGGAGTTTCGGTAATAGTCGAGTGCTCTGCACGAGGCGAAGAACGAATTCCATGGTCACGAATAAGCCGGAGCGCTTTCTTGAACCTGTCTCGAGAGGGGCACGGTGGGGTGGAAAGGGCTTGACTGTGTTGATCGGACATTCCTGTAGCGGATCTACTGGTCCTAGTTAGCGAGGTCGAATATCAAGGTGTCTGCGAGACTTACCTGTCAGATGATATTGATACATTTTCGAACCAAACGTAGTGTTGCGCTTCTGGCATGTTTTATTTCAGAATCGTGTGCGCGCCTCTTGCTTCAAGATAACTCTCCGGCACTCCCTGGGACAAATTCCGGATGACCCCGAATATCTCCTTGTCATGGTAGCGCAGGCGCGTCTTTGGATCGGTGTAGGGACCAGGAAGACCGGTGATATCACAGTAATGGCGCTGGTATGCCGGGTTGAGCGAAGGTGCCGATTCGATATTGGTGTACGTAACGGTGGGACCAGCTGGGAACGTCGCGCGGGCGTTCTTCTCAAGTACCAAAGTCGAGAGGTTCTGGGCTGCCTGCGCCAGGTTGGGTACCTTGCCAGCACCTTCAGCCGGAGTCTGCGATCCATCGGTTGTGACAGCGCCCGACGTAGCTGGGAACGGGGTGGTTGCGCCGGAGTTGGCTTGGGTGGCCATCACGGAAGCTTCCTTGCGGGAGGTCTCGGAGACGATCTGCTTGACATTCTTGTTGCGGCGCTGGGAGGGTCTCCAGTTTGGGTTGCGGAATGGCTTTGGGACATGCGCGATGTCGAGCTGGTTTAGTAGGAGCTGGTGAGATTCGTCGTTGGCAGGTGCTGGGGGAGGCATCGTGGGATATGCGAAGGGGAGGCTGAGATGGTAGGATTCAAGGATGGCGAAGTCAAAGATCACTGTATATATAGAGGTGCCAGAGAGGCTTCTCCAAGAAGTCCCGCCAAATCAATTGATTGAGTGCTGCAAGTGGAGTAGTAAAGGGAGGACTGCGCCAAGGTCCGGAGCCGTTCTACAGTGTATACTTTCACGTGACCGGGATAATCACCCAAACAAACGGTCACCTTCAACTCGACACACTTAGCAGTTCTCTTTGCGCCAGCATTAACCATGGTAAGTCAATGTAGTTCTTCATGAATGAAGAGCTCTGATTCAATGTCAACTAACACCTTGAAGGAGAGCCCTCACGAGCATCAGCAGTCAGTGCTACTGTCGCGTATCATCACCAACGTGGTATGTCTTGCACAACTGTTCCCCATTAAAGATGCCCGGGACTAATTGAACATGTAGGAAAAATTGAATGAAGCGATCATGGTCATGAACAAGGGCCTCCAGGTATTCATCATGCTGTCTAGCAGTCCTGGTCGAAACTGACAGCCCGATAGGAGGTCAACATCCAGAACATGAACGTCGAGTTGGTGGCCCAGATGTTCAAGAACTACCAGTCCAATGTTCTTTTCCACCTTGAAGGTATGATTGAAGCATCCAGGCAGGTCGATATGTGCTAAGATCAGTAGCAACGGAGAACCTCAAAGAGCCTACCCAAAGTGACCAGTGATGAAAACCTCTAAATGATGAAGAGATGCATGTATGAAATGTTTTCAATGCCATGATAGCCCTATGAATATTATGATTCCATGCATTTCGTTGAATATAGGGCTTTTAGTTCGACATGTAAGTGTAGCCGCATCGCGATCCCATCTCCGCCTTGGCAAACCGCCCTTCAACTTCAACCACCGTCTGAGCAGCGTCCCCTGTTTGAATTCACGGCCGCCAGACTCCTTATATACTATACTACAATTTTTTCCTTTTCTCCTCCTCCTTCTCTCCTCCTGCCATGCAATAAACGCCCACACCTCAACCACTCTCCGCAAGAGCTCCTGCTTTCCGCACCTGCGCCGCCCACCATGACCATCACCTCGGTGCAGACCATCCTACCTGGCCGCTACTCAATCAATGCGACTGAGAAGCGTGCCGAGAAGCCTCCTCCGAAAACCTACGGTGTTCAAGACTTCCCCTTCAAGGGCTACCAGCCTCCGCAACCCGACGGGTTCGAGCAGAGTCGCGCCCATCCCGACACCAGCGCCATCGTAATTGACAATGGTAAGTGTGCAACTCCCCGATGCGCCATTCAGAGCTGACAGCTTGTCATGCGCAGGCTCCCACCGCGTCAAGGCAGGCTGGTCCTTTGACCAGAAGCCTCGCTTCATCTTCCCTCCCGTCATGAGCCGATACCGCGATCGCAAGCTCAATCGCCAGTGCCACTTCATCGGATACGATGCCTACGTTGATGCGACAACCCGCGGTCAGCTTCGCTATGCCTTCGATCCCGGCTCCAGCGTTGTGGGCAACTGGGATGTCATGGAGGGTGTGCTGGATTACATCTTTCTCAAGCTTGGAGTGGACGGCTCCAACGGGAGCGTTGACCGGCCGATTCTGATGACGGAGCCTATTGCCAACCTTGGATATTCTCGGAAGAGTATGCTCAGCAGCTGACTTGGTCGATTTGGTAGCTAACAGTTTCAGTGATGAACGAGATCCTGTTCGAGTGCTACGGAGCGCCATCGGTGGCGTACGGCATTGACTCTCTTTTCGCATACCGCTACAATAAAGGCACAGATGGACTTGTTGTCTCTTCGTCTCACACGTCGACCCACGTCATCCCAGTCTTGAATTCAAAACCTCTACTCTCGAATTGCTCCCGTCTCAACTGGGGCGGACTGAACAATGCCGAATATCTCGCCAAGCTGATGAAGCTCAAGTATCCGACCTTCCCAGTCCGCATGACAGACCATCAGATGGAAGACCTGGTCCACAAACACTGCTACGTTTCGCAGGACTACGACCGCGAACTGAGTGGATATCTTGATTGGACAGGGCTGGAGGAACGTGATCATGTCATCCAATACCCCTTTACCGAGCATATCGTCCCCGAAAAGACCGAAGAGGAGCTCGCGAAGATCGCCGAGCGAAAGAAGGAAAGCGGTCGGCGACTACAAGAACAGGCCGCCAAGATGCGTCTTGAAAAGCTGGTGAAGAAAGAGCAAGAACTGGAGTACTGGAAAGATCTGCAGCAGCGCCTTGCATCTGAAACTAAGAAGGAGATTCGACGGGTTCTGGAGGCAGAGGATCTTAAGGATGAGGCTCACCTGGAGCGGATGATTCGCGATCTCGAGAAATCCATTAAACGCTCACGCAACCGAGACCTGGGTATCGAGGAGACTGAGGAGCAGCAGGAGGAAATGACCTTCCCCTTGTTGGACGTTCCGGATGAAGAGCTTGACGAGGCGGGTCTTAAAGAGAAACGGCACCAGCGCCTGATGAAGTCCAACGTCGAGGCGCGAGCTCGTGCCAAGGCAGAGAAGGAGCGTGAACAAGCCCGTCGTGAGGAGGAGGAACGCCTTGATCGTGAGAAGCGTGAGCTTCACTTTGAGGAATGGATTGCAGAGCGACGAGCCAACCGCCAGGTAAGTTCTATACCCTCCTCAATACTGCCGCCGAGCTAAACTCGTATAGTCTATTCTCCAAAGAATGAAAGAGCGAGACCGCATGAAGGCCGATCTCGGCAACCGCAAGTCCCTCGCTAGCCAAATGCGCATGAAGACACTCGCCAACCTGGCCTCGGATGGTCCGAAGAAGCGCCGCCGCGGCGGAGATGATGATGACTTCGGCGCCAACGACGAGGACTGGGGTGTTTACCGAACTGTGGCTACAGGTGAGCAGAGCGAGGATGAAGAAGAGGAAGATCTGAGTGGAATGCTCGATACGGTTGAGCAGGAGTTGCTCCAGTACGACCCCGAGTTTACTGAGAACCACACCCTCGCCGCTCAGTCCGACTGGACCAAGAGTCTTGTGCATGCCTTCCTGCGCGGACCGTGGCCTTTCGACCCGGAGAGCCAGCGCGAGGCACATCAGATTCATCTGAATGTGGAGCGCATTCGCGTACCCGAGGTCGTCTTCAAACCTTCTATCGCCGGCGTTGACCAGGCAGGCTTGATCGAGATTGCCGCTGATATTATCAACCACCGATTCTCGAGCCCTGAAGACCGCACCCGCCTGCTGAAGGACGTCTTCCTGACCGGCGGTAACACACTCTTCCAGGGATTCGAGGAGCGCTTCCGCAACGAGCTCCGCAGTGTTCTACCCTTGGACGCCGCACTGAATGTTCGGCAGGCAGCGGATCCGGTCCTGGACGCTTGGAAGGGCGCGGCACAGTGGGCATCTGGCGCCGACTTTCGCCAGTCTTCCGTGTCGCGACAGGAGTATTTGGAGAAGGGCAGTGAGTACATGAAGGTGAGTGTCTACAATTTTTCTCTGCGATGGCCAAGACTAACATGTTCTACAGGAGCACGATCTGGGCAATGTTACGTGGTGAAGGCGAGTGAACGTGGGGTAAAAGCAGGCGCAATGGAGTCGAGTGGCACGGATCGGATCATGGCATTTCTTATCTTGTTCAGTTCGTCTTTTGTCTGGTTCGCGGTTACTTGCGGCATATGTCGAGGTAGACAGTGTTATTCAATATCGAAGTCTCAATTTGAATTCCGCAGACTATAGGCTTTACCCTATGTAGTCGGTCAATCTGCAGTTCTATTCACAATTAAACAGTCGAGCAAGGAGCCAAGATGTCATTTTCAGCATACGTAGCTCCTTGCATCAACGCTCATCTTTAATTTCGATAGACTCACGCCTTCTGCGGGGAGTCACCATCTCAACATAACCCGCTGAGACAGACTTCCCCCGCGCTTACACTAATCTCCATCAGCTTTCATCGTGCTTTCATTTCTAATCAGCATCCGCCAAGAGAACTTTCTCACAGCAACATCAAGTGCGGAGTATCCAATAAATTGCCAACTCGGCCGACTAGTTCCAAAGTACCAAGGCACCAGAACTACAAAACCAGCCGGCGGCAAAAGCAAGCCGATCGAGGACCGGCTGGGCCGGAAGCTGGACGTCATGTGCTGCAGTGAATATGCTCTACTTTCTTGTTGTGTTCTATATAGTATCTGCATGTACAAGTACATAATTGCAGTGGTGTCACCATTCGGATGTTGAAATCATCCCATCGTCAGACCATTTCTATACTATTCTATCACCTACCATTTCTCGCAGTACAGAATAGCCAACAACTTGATAGCTAGCTATCTCAACACAGAGCTAGGAAGTATATAGAAGATTCCATTAGTAGCAAACTTCCATCAAGTCTCACCTGACCATCAAGGGATACCTCCTCGCACCAAAACACCGGAACCCAATCACCGCGCCCAACTCTCACAAGGCTGAAGCCACGTCGATCATCATTCTGCAGGGAGAAACCGGCTATTGGCCATTAGCGCAGCTATTTAGTATTTTCTTTGTCGTGAGTCCAGGGATTTGATATTTCGGCGGTACTCGTCGGGGGTGGTGTGATGTGCTTTCGAGCTGGTGATTGGTTTTTGAATGTGAATTTGCCTCGCGATGGAGTTGATACCGAAGTATCCGGTGCGTGCCGAGTGGAGAATGGATTTCGTCTTCCATGATCAACTATCAGTTGCCAGTTCCTGGAGAGTGTAGATTCGTCTTGTAGGTATAGCTGTATACCTCTATGGGCTCTGTAGCTCTGCAGGGTGACAATGCACAGCAGCACTCCTTGCCTACTCTCCCGATCAACATCGACCATCCAACACAACAAAATAAACACAAATAAACTATATCCAGCTCGTGCGGCAAGGACCTCAACAATGTACCAAATCGACAGAATCGCAATTCCATTTCGCCCGTGGCTGCACCTCTGATCCACCACTGACTTCATGCAAAGGCCATCATGACGCACCTGGGGCACATTGGCACATTCCTGCCGTGGCCGTCCTTGCCGGGTCTGGCCCTGCCGTGAGCTGCCAGACATGCAACGGGAAAAACGGGCTTTGACTCGGCGCTAGTGGTGTTTGTGTCTCATGGTTCTGGTGGTCAGTCCGGTTGGTCGGCGATCGTTGTTGGTGGTGAAGTATAAGAATGCCACTGTTCATCCTGGGTTGAATCTCCCTCTTTTTTCTTCATCCATATTCATCTTCTCTTCCGTATATACATACTTTAAGTCCATACCGCCGGGTGTCGCGAACTATATCCGCTTTCTATAGTTCCATCCACACCACCGCCAGCATGCCCTTCTCAACAGCCATCTCCCGCCCTCTCCAACTCGCCACTCGCGCGCTGCAATGGGCCAGCGCCGTGATTGTGATGGGCCTAACCTCGTTCTTCATCAACCGCGGTCCTACCGGTCAACACATCATCTACCAGGAAGTCATTGTCCGTCTCCTCCCAACCACTATCACCGATACACCAGCTAACGAGACCAGGCCGTCCTCTCCGTCGTCTTCTTCCTCCCGGCATTCATCTCGCCATTCCTCCCGACCTTCCTGAGCAAGTTCGTCCTGCTCATCGACGTCATCTTCTCATACCTGTACGTCTCTCACCTACACTTCCCTTTCCAAACGACATCTAACATCGGATACAGGTGGCTCACGGCCTTCATCTTTGCTGCACAAGACTACAACCAGAACCCCTGCTACTTCGAAGCCCCGCCAGGCATAACCTGCGGCCGCAAGAAGGCGAACGAGTCTTTCATTTTCCTGGCTTTGTACGTCCACCTCCCCATACCTTATCCTCCTGTCTTGAGCCGATGCTAATACCCCGCAGCATCTTCACCTTCTTCGGCATGTTCCTTGAAGTCGCCGCCCTCTGGGCCTACCGCAAAGAAAACGCCGCAGCCCCCGCGCACGAGAAGAACGGCGCAGGCCGTGCTCCGCTCGACGCGCCCGCTGAGCCTGCCGCGCCAGCTGGCACTGTCTAATGATTCGGTGTATATGATGTCGGATATCGGTGCTGTCGAGGTGTCAACTTGATTCATAAGCTGTATACGCTGCTGGTGTGTGAGTGGTGTGGATGTGCGATTCCCATATGTATGTCTTGTTTGGTGTGGTTACGTGTATACTGGTACTGGTAATAGGTAATATGTGCAAATTTGAATGGATATGCTCAACTCAAAAGGCTTGTGGCTATGATGAATGGCATTGTATTTTGCAAATTCATCGGCTTCTCGAGATTCTTGTCGCTTTTAGATGTCACAATTCTCTGTTCATGATTGTTGCTCGATGTCCTCGCATCTGGCCTTACTCCTCTACTAGCATCTCTCCCAGAGCTCGATGACTTTGCCTTTATTTACAACTAGACCTGACAGCAACTCCTATCAACTCCACTGTTTTGTTCACAGACCCTACATAAGTCCAAACATCTTTCTTCTTCCAACCAGTGCATCCAAAAGACAGGCCGTTTCTCGTGGTCAGTACTGCCGTAACTACCCCTCATGTCATCTAGCTGAGGTCTCGCTAACCCTCAACCCTCCCACAAATCCCTCAACATCACACACATCCCAGGCACCAATTCATCCAACCCAACCCCTGTCTACACCCAATACCTCGACGCTCACCAACAAAGCCCAAATAAACTCGGAAGGGTAGGGCACAAGCCCCACACGTGATCCACCCTCAGAAGCAAAATTTCTTCCTGCCGCAGTCTCTCCTCTCATTTAACAAGATCCCCTTCAAAAGAACAGCATGGAAAACAATCATGCCAATCACTTGTTCCCGCCAGCAAGAAGCAAGCCAATTCCCTCTCAAACACAGTTTGACAGCCACAATATCATGCATGGATGACCACCACAACCCCGGTAACACAATACGAACCCCGTGGAGAAGAATAGGTCGAATGGGGCATGCACCAAGAGGGAATTATGGGCAGTACATTGGCAATACCTGGATCTGTGGCGCAATTGGTCAGCGCATCGAGCTTATGTAATTATCCCTTTTGGGAAGTTGACATGAATTACCTCGGAGGTTCGTGGTTCAAGCCCGCGCAGATCCATTTTTTATCTTCGTCCTATGGCGATGTAGTTGTGGTTATGGTGGGTGTGTGGGCGATGGTTTTATTTTTATTTTTTATTATTATTGGATAGATTTGTCCTTCACTCTAGAATATATTGATCTCCGTCCTGTCAGCTAAGATGTAAGTATTCACTTGACAAGCTATACATCTATCTATCAACAAATCCAAGCCGCACGCAAATGGAGTATCTCATGCAAGGCACACATCGCCAGCAACAAGAAAACAAGCTAATAGAATATGCTGTGTTGAACGCCGCATACCCAAACACCTTGCACAATGCATGATGAGAAGAGAAGAAGATTAAATACTAGCTCGTCGCGGCGCCATCGTGCGCTGCAACTTGCGCTTTTCCTCCGTTTCCTCCGGGATGGGGAGGGAGCCCTCGTTGCGCATCTTCTCCAGGAATTGTTTACCGTACGCATAACCGACTTGATAGATCTCGTCGAATTTGCCAAAGTCCAAGGTTCCGTAGGGGTCGATGGGCGGGCGCATGTATAGACAGCCGGGGGTGTGCTTTGCACGCTCGAGGTTCTCGATAGAGGAGACGTAGGCGAGACGGGCCTGAATCTCGGAGAGCGTTGGTGGGTTGGGCAAGGAGGAGAACGGGTTCCAGCGGTTGAGCATCGACCAGAAGCCGGATAGGGAGTCGCCGTAGGCTTGTGGGGTGTTGTCGTCGATGGAGCCCACGTCTACCGCGAAGATCACGTCTGCGCCGAGACTCTTCATATGTGCCACGGTGAGGTTGTCAATGTATCCACCATCCAGCAGCATGCTGCCTTCGTCGCAGATAGGCGGGATCAGGCCCGCCAGCGACATCGAAGCACGCACATAGCGCCAGACGTAGCCGGAGGAGTGGTACTCTGGGCGGGAACGACTGATGTTGGTGGTGTTGCAGTAGAATTCAAGCCAGAAGTCTTCAATCTGACTGTCGCCGAACGTCTTGAAGATGCCGCGGTTGAACTCGTGGCCCGTCGTGTACGACACAGTCGGGTAAGTCAAGTCGAGCGCAAATCGCCACATACTGCCCATACGACCAGAGAACTTCTTTGCACGTCCGTACATCGGCACCACATCAGCGTCTCGCGCGTACAGAGCACCGATGAACGAGCCAATAGATGTACCGCCGATAATGTCGATCGGGATTCCGGCTTCCTCCAGAGCTTTGATCACGCCAACCTGTGCAATACCACGGGCACCACCACCACCTAGCACAAGACCAACAGACTTGCCACAGAGACGTCGAGCCAGACGATGGAAGTCGCCCTTGAAGGGAGTCTGGGGCGAGTAGAGGGGAGTCTGCTGGATGCGACGCGAAGTGTATTTCTGAATCTCAGCCTGCAGAATCTGAACACGCTGCTTGAGGACAGTGCCAAACTTCTTGGTCTGGGGATGAGACGGCTCGGTCGTGAGGCGGAAAGCCATCTGGATATGATGGTGACCACCATTGATCCAGACTCTGTTCTTGAGCCAGCGTCGAGTCAGCCCAGGCGAGCAGTACCGTTCCGCATGCAGGAGAACCAATTCCTTGCGGGCGGTGGTCTTCATGCCCAGCAAGAATCGTTCGTATTCACCGATGCGAGGAGAGGCCTCGGCCAGGCCGACCAGCAAGATGGAATCCGCCTGGGAGATACAGGTTTGCGTCCAGGGTGCGTTGACATTGGTATCGGCAATGTACAGGACCAAGCCGTACTTCTCTTCCAAGTCTGCCAGATATTGCGACAGCTTGAGCTTGCCCATCTTACTGAAAGCGTGTCGTCCCAGATGGTTGAGAATGGCAGCCTGGTTCAGCGAAGTCACGCCTCTCGTAACCCCAACCTGATGCAGTGCATGGAGCAGTCGATGTCCAAACTCGACCACAGGCACACCAGCAGTGACAGGCAGGATTGCGACAGTGCGAAGGTTGACAGTCGACGTCGCGGTCTGGACGCCACCAACGTGTCCTTGCTCTATACCCTTCTCAGACAGCGGGTGCTCAACCAAGTCGCGCATGCGCTGCGCAATCAACTTGGAGACTTGGATCGTGATACCGGGGTGCTCTTGCGCCAGACTGTTGAACAGCGAGCGAGGGAATTTGGCCAGCTCGGTGTCACGAATGGCATGAAGAGTGGCCGGCCGAGTCGACTCAGTCATAACCTCGAGTTCACCCACACTCTCGCCCTGACCATACTCACCAATGACATTCATCTTGCCGTTAGGGCCCTCGAGCACAGATCTCAGTCGGCCGTTGAGTACAAGGTAAATCGCATCGCTCTCGTCACCCTGATGGTAGATTACCTGCCCAGCATTGACCTGCACCCACTCGAGCGCAAAATCAATGTGGAGCAACAGTCGCGGCAGCAAGCTCGTCAATCGCTTTGCCAAGGTCAACAAGGCAATTGGGTATCGATCCGCAATTCTCTCAAGAGACGCCCGCGGGAGGAAGCCCACGTAGACATCAGTCTTGGCAACGACATCTGTGTATGAGCGGTAGGATGCGAGCGCACCAACATACCCTTGCATACCACCAGGCTTGATCAGGTAGAGAGACTTGCGAGACTGGTTCTTGCGTCGCTCGCTCGTCCCGCTGGCAGAATTACGTGATGATGAACGTGTCAGATTGGGGAACAGTTCCTCTTGAGTTTGTGAGCCCGAAGGTCGAGAAGTGCCGACAAGATCATCGCCGCGCTCGTTGACCGGAATGCCCACGTCCAGGAAGCCATCGATCACGTAGTAAAGACCCGGGTGGCGCTCGCCTTGCTCCACGAGCACTGAACCCTGGGGAAAGTAAACGACTTCAATATCGTGACGCAGTTCATCGCGGAGATTGATGACCGGCGAAGTTCCACCGGCACTAGTCACCGACATTGACATCAGGGACTCGGTCTCGCCATCGCCCGATCCTTCGTACGGATCGATGAAACCAAAGGCATTGGAGAACACAGCCTTTTGCCGTCTCGAATCGTAGGAGAGCAATTTTGGAGACGCATCGCCAGAGTTATGACTGCTCTTACGTAGAGCGTCGCGCGTACTCTCAGTCAACCCGATCCCCTTCATCATACAATCCAAGATCGACTCGCGGAACAGAGTGTCCTCGTCCAACGACTCCTTCCGCTGGAACGGCGAGGGACGACCATCGACATGCGCAGCGGGTTGGAACGGGGTACGCTCTCTCTCAGTGAGGGGAGACGCAACACGAGGGCCAAACTGATCATAGCGCGGTCCAAATCGAGAAAGTTGGATGGTCGAGAGCAGATCGCCGGGACTCACACCGCTCGAGTCCCTCTCTGAAAATGCATTAGGCTGTCTCTGCGGCGTAAGAGCGGTGATACGGCGCTCGCTGGCCATACGGGCTTGCAGGACAGCTTCTTTCTTGAGTGAGCTGCTAGAGCGTCGTCTCCGTCCAGCAAATGGATTGTGCAGGGCAATTCCTTTGCAGACATCCTCGGGTCCCATGCGGTCTCGCTCTCTCATGAACTTGTCCTTGAGACGGTCAAGTGCGCCACCCCGGAGATCGTTGGGCAAGTCCCAGGTAGTGAACTTGGAGATCTGTCGCTCTATCCCTAGCACATCTGTCGTCAATCCCAAGTAGGAGTGCGCCGTTGCGAACGTCACTCTTTGCAGACGGGTCAGGATGACTTGGACGATATGGGCAGTGGCTCGTGGGTAGACGCGAGTCAGACGGCGGAAAGCACTGGCTGGGATGATAGCAATTGTTGTATCCACGGTAGCGCGAGCGACGATATCCGGATGCACCGACTTCCGACGTCGCTTGTTCGTTGGGTGGTGAATGGCGGGCTGCGAGGTGTGGTTGGGCATCGTATGACTGTCTCCCAAGTGCAATGGAGGAACCGCGGGCAGTGCGTCGCCATGACCATTGACATGAACAGAGTCGCCGTCACCTCTCACAGTGGACTGCGGACTGTCCATCATGCCGACACTGGGGCTGACGGGGAGGGAATCAGCAGGTCGAACATGATTGGGGCCCGGGCCAGCAACACTCGAAGTGCTGGAGCTGGTGCTTCGTGAGTTTCGCAGCTGGATATCCTCCGTGAACAATGAGAGAATCGAGAACAAGGACGACATGGACGCCCCGTTCTTGACTTCTGTCAGCAACTGGTATCCCTGTCGACCATGCACATTGTTCTCCTCCTCATCCGACGAAGCATCATCCAAATGCAGGTTCTCTTCAGACCCCGTCTTGCTCTCGCGCGTCGACTTGACAAAGATCTGGACCAGCCCATCTACCACCAGGCAGAACCCCTTCTCTTCTTCCAGCATGAGCGTTTCTCCCGCAATCAGCTTCCTTGTCTGCATCGTCCGGGTCAACTCGTGAAAGACCGGCCGCTCCAGGTATCCGAACACCTTTATAGCACTGAGGAATTCATCGAGGTAGTTGGCCAGGCCGGGCTTCGAGTCACCTTCTTGGATATCGGGGAACAAATCGATCTGGGCTTCTTTGCGTTGGGGCTCCGGCGGCAAGCGACTATACATGTTCAAGAAGCGGTAGCGAATGAACCAGCTGACCGTCGAGACAATGGCCAGGACGATCAACATGCTAAAAGCTGATCAGCTATGAACCAAGTGTAATGCCCAGCGAAATAGACACCTACAGCGTAGTGAAGTTCATGGTGAAGGTCAGGCTCATGGAAAAGAGTGTGAAGAGCCATGTAGGCAGTGTGATAGTCGAGAAGGTAATGAGCCAGTATAGACCGCGCGGGACGACTTGAAAAGCAAAGGTCAAGACCCAACCGATCCACCCCGCCATAGTTGAGGGAGTCGGCGGAGGGAAAGGTGGGTGGGAAGGATCAGCGGCGGATAGAGCGCTTGTAGGCAGAGCGGACGAAAGAGAAAAGCCGAGAGGGGAGGAGGAAGAGGAGGAGGAAGAGGCCGCCGAAGTTAGGCTGAGGGCGAGGGACGGGGCTAGAGCGTTAGGCATAGTGGAGAGAGAAGAGGAGAAGCAGCCAGAGGGGAAGAGAAGATTCGAAGGGCTCCGCTTTGCCCAAACAAGGCGCGGAGGTCAAGATTGACACTAGAATCCGCGTGAGAGCCAAAACGAGGGCATCGGGAAACGTGCGGTCGCTGTCATCGGTGGATGGAGGAGAAGGAGAGGTGATAGTCGAATGAGGAGAGGATGAGGAGGAGGGTGCTGGCTCTGGTGGCCCGCGAGCTGCAGGGCATTCCGCCCGAGGCAGGCGGTGCAGATCACAGTATACTGGATTAACAATATTAATAGGAGAATTTAATAATTTATATGAAAGATATTTGAGAAGACCTATATCTGATATTATATGGCAACGTGCTTGGAGAAGGGAAAAGCGTAGGTTGACCATGTTTGGGTGACTGTGGTTAGTTCCACCACCGTATCTGATCAGATCAGATATACACTTAAGTGATAGATCTTTCAGTACTATTTTATTCAAATCTGATCTTATCTGTAGGGGTAATTTGCTTGTTTCCTATGATTGTCCTCGTTGATTTGTACAGATCATTGAGAAAGGCATGTATACTCCCCCCATTTGCCAGGATATATAGTGGCATAGTATATGGATAGCAACCGTCTTTGAACAATCTTATTATTTGTAAATACACCAACTACTAGTTAAATTAAATAGCCATTCTCGATTAATCCTTAGAACTATATCTATCATCTGCAATAATATCATCTGTGCTGATACTATGGCCCAAGCTCCATCATGATGACTTTCCGCTTCCGAGGTCAACAGCCTCCAACTGATCCCGCTGGGAATGCTCCCCCTCACTCCGCTCCCTCACCACCTCCTTCTCCTCTTCATCCACCTAGCGCTTCTTGTTCTTGCTTTCTCTGACTGGCTGGTCCTGGTCCAAAGACCTGCCGCGGTCATGTTTCAGGTGCAATCATCTCCAGCTCCCTACCATCCTGCATGCAGACCCCAATGCTGACACTTCGACCTCCAGCGCTTCCGCGACGCTATCGACTCTCGAATAGCAGAGGAACAGGCCCGCCAGAAAGCCGCCCAGGAAAACATTTCCCGCTCCAAGTCCACTCGTCGTCCAGGCTCGAGCAACCTCTCCCCCGGCCAGCGCTCCCGCCCGAGACGTAACACCGGCACCAGCACACCTGTGCGCGGACCCGACCCCAAAGAATTCGAGGCCGAGTTCACAATTGGCGATGATGATGGTTCCAGTCGGTCAGGGACGCCTCGCGTTGAAACGCCCGACCTCGCTTCGGAAGTGACTACGCCCGGAGAGGGAGATCGCGCGGAAGAAACAGAGGTCAAGACCACCACCGACACCGCAGAAAAGGAGGCTCCAGCACCAGACCTAGAGCCAGAGGAGCAGAAACCGGCTGAATTGCCAGCAGACGTCAGGGCAAGGCTGCGCAGGCTCGATAAGCTTGAGTCACGATACCATGGTATGCTTGTGGTGCGCGGAGTGCATGTGAAAGAAAAAAGGGCTCTTTGACTGACGTACGACTGATTGCAGAGCTCCTCAAAGCGTATCGCGTCGCGCATTCCCGCGTCCTCGCTATCGAACCATTCGAGACCGCCCTGCGCGAGAATACTCCGCTCACTTCCATTGGCGAACCGAAGGCGCTTACTGAATACCTGAATCAGATGTCGCTGAAAAGCGACATGGTCGTGGACGAGCTGAAGCGGGTATCGACCGAAAGAGATGACTTCAAGAAGAAACTCGACGAGGCGCAGAAATCGGCAAAGGATGCGTGGGACGAAGTGGCCGGGCTGAAAAAGGAGTCGTCTACAAAAGAGCCGAAGAAGTCGCTTGACGACAATCAGGAGACTAGCGAAGAGTTCTTTTCTTTCGACAACGAGATCCCGCGATTGGAGGGGGAGCTGAAGGAGAAACAAGAGGAGGTCGAAACGCTCAAGACCGAGGTAGAGAAACTGAAGAAGGATCTCTCTGTTGCCCGCGAGTCAACAGAGGGTATGGTGCAGAACCTGGAAACCTCCACCAGGGAGCTCATGGAACTGCGTGACACCAAGGATAAGCTGGAAGCAGAGATCGGCAGCCTGAAGGCTTCACAGGGTGACGTCGACGATCTCAAAGCGAAGCTTGCAAAAGCGGAATCCTCACTGGAGCAAACCACCGCCGAAGCCGAGAAGCTGAAAACAGAACTGAAAGAGAAAAGCGACGAGATCGAGAAGTTGCAGGCGCAGGCCTCCGAGGCTAGCCAGGGTGACAAGGCAGAGCCCAGCCCCGAGTTGATTTCACAGCTGGAGGAAGCCAAGAAGGAGAAGGATGCCAGTGAGAAGAAACTCGGTGTTGTGCAAGGTCTGGTGGACAGTCTCCGGACTCAGCTCAAGGACACCGAATCAACTGTATCAGAGCTGAAGGCGGAAATTAGCCAAAAGTCGGAGAACTCAAGCAAGCTGCAGAAGATAGTCGACTTTGTTGACCAGGGCCTGAAGGATAATGGTGCCTGGAAGTCGGCTAAGGAGAATGTCGGTGCTGGAAACCAAGCTGATTTCGAAGAAATCCGCAAGAGCTTGAGCCCGGCTGAAAAGACCACAGAGACGAATGCCGCCGCTGCTGAGGAGGAAAGTCAACCTGCCGCAGCAACGACCGGTGCCGGCGGCGGTGGTGGAAAGAAGAAGGACAAGAAAAAGAAGAAGGGTGGCAAAACAGCCGAGGAACCCTCGAAGCCTGCCGACTCAACTCCCACAGAACAGCAGGTTACCGAGGAGCCCGCCGCATCTTCAGAGCTCAACGAGCTCAAGGAGAAGATCGAGTCGCTGACACAACAGCTGTCGGAGAAAGAAGCAGCCATCGACCGTCTCAGTGCGAAGTTGAAGGGTGAAGATGATCTCAAAGAGGAGATCGAGTCCCTGCGAGACGACCTTGTCAATGTCGGACAGGAGCACGTCGAAGCCAAGGATAAGATCAAAGAGCTTACAGCCGAGAAGTCCGCCCTGGAAGAGACGATCGTAAAACTGGAGAAAGAGCTGGTCGATCTCCGAACCAGCAACGCTTCGAGAACCGCAGACTCGGAGAAGGCGCAAAACGATTTGAAAGAGGAATTTGAGCGTCTGAAGGTCCGGGCTGCTACCCTGGAGACAGATCTCTCTGCGGCACAGCAGCTGGCCGCTACTCGATTCAAGGACCTCACAGATCTGCGTGAAACGGTGCAGAAACTTCAGCCTGAGCTGCGCACCCTCCGGGCCGAGTCGTCTGAGCTCAAGACAATGAAAGACAACCTCAACGGAAAGAACACCGAATTGAGGGCTCTTGAAGCCAAGCACGAAGACCTGCGACAGGAGCTGAAGAATGCGAAGAACCGCATTACCGAGCGCGACAATGAAGTCAACGCCCTCAACAAGAAGATCCGCCAAGAGACGGACAGTCGACTCAAGGCCGAGGAGAACCTCACGGTTGCGCAGTCGGATCTCCGTTCTGCAGAGAACAAGAGGCAGGAGGCCATCAACGCGAAAGAGAAGACCGCCGGTGACCTGAACAAAGCACAGGAGAGCCTGAAGAGTACACGCACCAAGATGCGGGAAATGGACGAGCAGATTTCACAGCTTAGCAGGGAACTCGAAGGGCTCCGGGAAGAGATGCAGCTGAAGACGGCCCAGCATGCCAGTGCACAGAGCCTGATGAATAGCATGCGCGACCAAACTGCCGAGATGGCCATGCAGATGAAGGAAGCGCGTGAGAAGTCTGAGAGCCTCGAAGAAGAGCTCGCAGATGCGCATCGTCTGCTAAGCGAACGCACCCGTGAGGCTCAAACAATGCGCGGCCTGCTCAACGACATCGAGAGCAAGGCGGAGGCCAAGGTGCGAGACTACAAGGAACGGATGGAGGCGGCCATCGAAGAGCGAGACCGTGCTGAAGATGAGGCCAGCACCCAAGGCCGTCGTCGTGCACGGGAGATGGAAGAGCTCAAGGCCAAGGTGCGCGAAGCTGAGCGGGCACTGCGCACCGCCGAAGAAGACAAAGAAGAGCTCGAGCATTCCCAGAAGGACTGGCGTCGCCGCCGTGAGGAACTGGAGCTTCTCTCGGAGAAGTCCACGCAAGAGGTACAAGAAGTCCGAGAAGCGATGGCCAGTCTCCGCGAAGCGCTCGACGAAAGCGAGAAGCAGGTGCGCGACCTAGAGAAGGAGAAAGCCGAGCTGCGCCGCTCTGTCGAGGAAACCAACAACCGGCTCGAGAAGCTACGTCGCTCACACAAAACACTGGGCGAGGACGTCCGCCTGCGAGGGTTGGAGTCTGGACGGCAATCATCTCGGTCGTCGATGGATTCTGGATCCCGACTCGGTGTAGCCTCTCCGTCCGGTCAGGATCGTGGGCGCAGGAGCGAGACACCTTCGGGCGCAGGCAGTAATGCACCCATTGACTATATGTACCTGAAGAATGTCCTGCTGCAATTCCTGGAGCAAAAGGACAAGAATTATCAGAAGCAGCTGATCCCCGTGCTGGGGATGCTGCTCCATTTCGACCGGTGAGTCTATCACTCCCATATCAAACAACATCCCAACTGACTGGCGCAGGAACGACGAACAGAAATGGATGTCGGCCATCATGTCCAAGTGATGATCCTGACACATCCACTTCATCTGTATCCCTCAATCCGCAGGATTGCACATGTTGTTCCTTGGCTCTGTACAATATCCACCCCGCCATAGTATTTACCTCGCTGCTGTAGAAATAATCACCATAGTCCACCACCACGAGGCTCTCAAAACGAAATAGCCTATATTCTCGCCCCGTAATTGGTTCTTCATGTGGGTCTATCTCCAGAACCACCTCCCCCAGAGCTTGAGTCATAAAATCTTTCTCGAAGCGTGGAGTTGACACCAAACACTCTGCACTGAACACCTGAGACCTGACACCCTGCGCATAAAAACCTCCAAAATGGCCGACCAACCTACCATCCGCCTCGCCACAGCCGAGGGTAAGTCCACAGCAGACAAACACTCCCATCAAACCCCACTAACAACCCCCAGACGTGCCAACAATCCTCCAATTCATCCGCGAACTAGCCGACTACGAAAAAGCCCTTCACGAAGTCGAAGCAACCGAATCCTCCCTCCTAGCAACCCTCTCCTTCCCCAACGATCCGCCCAAGCGCGGCTCCGTCTACACAGCCCTAATCACGCCCCCACCAACAACCGACAACCCCACCCCAACCCCTGTCGGCATGGCCCTGTACTTCTACAACTACTCGACCTGGCGCTCCGCACCGGGCATCTATCTGGAGGATTTGTATGTGCAGCCCAGCGCGCGGGGGAACGGGTACGGGTTTAAGCTGCTCAAGTTCCTGGCGAAACAGGTTGTCGAGGCGGATGGAAGGCGGTTGGAGTGGAGTGTGTTGAAGTGGAATGAGCCTTCGATTAAGTTCTATGAGGGGGTTGGTGCTAAGGCGATGGAGGAGTGGATGAAGATGATGGTTGATGGGGAGGCGTTGGTGAAGTTGGCGGAGGGGGTATAGTCTTGTATCGTTGATGTATAGACAGTAGAGCATGAATCATGGATGATGATTCAGAATATCTAGCCATTGATGCATTCTCTATCTCGAACCATACGGTTGCCTTGGCTGTGAGCTGAGGGAGATATGAGTGGACAGTAGCCTACGGTAAATCCTGGGAGCAGAGAGATACAAACAAAAATCAAGCTTGTCAATTGTCTCTTTCAGCAAACTAAACGAAACTCGAATTTCTCAAAGCAAACCGCGCCATTCGACCATCTTCATCTGGGACAACTCCCTCCACCGCTATCTCACATCTGACTCTCAGAAAACACCTATATCGCCTGAGCCAGCCGGTAGTGATTTGACATGGCACCCTCTAAAAGGAAGAAAATACAGGAAAAGAAGAAGGAAGGCAAAAAAAAAAAAAAAAAAAAAAGGAAAACGCATCAAGCATTGCCTTTACAGGAGATGCAACAAAGCAGACACGTCCTATGCGCTGCTAGAGATTCCCGGAACAGAGTAAATCTATCAACATTGCCCGTGCCCGTGTCAGTGAGGGGAAGGCGCCCAATTCATCGAATCATCATCATCTGTACTCTCCGGCACCCAAACTGGCGACTCATCACCATACAGAATCGCAGGTGACTCCATTGGTCTCTTGACCGTATCCCAACCAGACGCCCGCAAGTCACCTTCCCAGGCTGGCGTGGGGACAGCCTCTTCTGGGGGAGACGAAGATCCCTCAAAAGGCCCATCAATGCGTGCTGATCCGCTCGAAGATGGATTTGATCCAGTCTCCGAGAAGGCCCGCGGCAACGCATAGGCAGCGTCAACGTCTGGAAGCATTCGCTCTAGTCCAGCCTTCGTGGTACTCAGGAACAATCGACCCGTGTTATCAGGCGCGGTTGCTGTGTAGATCATTCGTCTCATCCACATTCCACTCAACCGAGGGATGCAATTGCTCTCAGAAGAACCTGGCTTCACGAATGACCTGATTGTAACCCAGTCGGTCACGGGCTGACCGTCCTGGAGGATAGCAACTTCAAGTTTGTGGTATTCGCCACCCTCGTAACCGCCCGCCGTGTGTGCCCTAGCCCGACGAATGTATGACCTGCCCGGGTTGCTTGCCTGCTTTGTTATCAGAGCTAGGTCTTCTTGGAAGAGAAACATGCTATCCGAGCCCGTGTCATCCAGGAAAACGAGCTCGACGTATTCGCTGTCGGTTGCGCCAGGGACTCGGACAGCGAACTCCATCTATGTGAAGGGTTCAATACAATGAAGTGCAGCCAAAGGGGAAGAGTGAGTCATACATAATGTTGATATGCTGGACTAGGGTTCTCGTGCATACATTGCCACTCCGTAAGCCTGTAGAACTTAGCTGGTCCGGGGTATCCAAGCTACACATCCAGTTAGCTTTTACTATCAGAGAAATTCGAAATAGAAACAGGATCTCACCCCTTCAATCCAGAAGCCCTCCTCATTCCCGGTCTTTGCTCTGAGGGCCTCGCACTCTACATCGGAATACCGCCGTGGCTCACAGAGCTGTTTTCCATTGAACCAGTATGTCACTCTGCCTCGCTTCCACTTCAACCGCCCACTTCGGTAAGCCGCGATGAGAGCTCGAACGTTGGGAAGGTCGTTCCGAGGGTCGTCGTTCTCGGCTAGGATTTGCTTTTCGACAGATTTCAGATCATTGAGGCGTTCATAGACCTCCCAGCTCAGTCCCTCGGGCTCTCCAACTTTGAGTTTACTGATTAAGAAGCATAAGTCAGTTGGTGCCTTGACTGAGAACGCAGCTTACACTTACTCGCGGTTCGCCTTCAAACCTTCATGTTCTTTGAGCTTTCTCTCAAAGATGCGTGGCAAAATGCCATCCGCAATACGCTCATGGCACCTGGCAATTTGGCCTTCATAGTCACTTTGTGAAAAGGTTAGCACCGACTAGCTTGAAAATGGCGTCTCACAAAAGAACGAGAACGGCTTGACAAGAAACACACTCGATAGCCAGATCTGGCTCTGTGGAGGTCCAGCCCTTGGGAGCCAATGCTCTGTCATGAATTGGCTCCCCGTGGTGGATCCATCGTTTTCTCGGTGGTCTATCCTGGGGCGTGTCGGGACGTGGTTTATCAGCACCGATCAAAGAAGCCAGAAGCTCGGCTCTGTCAACACTCGTCTTTTTCGGCGACTTAGTCTTCGCGTTCTGGCGCTTCGTCGTAGCGTTCTTGCGGACACCCGAGCCGGGAGGTGAACGAGAAGCCTTCTTTGGTTTCTTGGGAGGAGATTTCACAGCGGACTTGGGAGGGCTGGGTGGCTCCGGCAATTTTTGCTTTCGCGGACGAAGATTGTAGGGCATTTTGAAAGGAACTCTCTGAGGGAGAAGAGACGAGAGCAGAAGAAGTCGACGACAGGCAGGAGGATCTGATGGGATCGAGAGCGCCAAAGGGCCCCTCGAGTCGAAGATCTTATATCAATGGAAATTTCAGTAGAAGCCGACCACTTTGAGCATCCATGAAAACAAAGTACTCACATCACATGGCTTCATGGCTGGAAGACATTTTTGGTCTTCCTTTTTCATGACATGCCTTCAGAGAACCGCTCTCCTCTGACCAAAGAAAGTGTCTTTGTTATCACGTTGCTGAGGACGACCTGCTTCCGTGGTAGCTTCTCACTCTCTCGTCCAGGTTCTCCATTTTTAGTTTTCTCAGTCTTTGTTGAGAGTTCCTTGTACCTGGACTCGATGGCATGAACCCATGTGCGAGTGGTGAGGATCGCCTAAGTCGTTGTAAACAAAGGAAGATTAAACCTCGGTGCGCCAAAAAAGTGAAGAAGTCAAAGATAAGCATAAGACTCGACAACTCAGAGGTCGTGACGCTTTGAACTTTGGGGACGACTCAATTGACTCGAAGATCGTGGCGCCTCACTCAAAGAAGTCTACTCTGGCGCCGGGCGTTTCTTTGTTAAGTCGACGGCATGGGACTGCGACTGTTGACACTGGAGCGAACTTCCAAAAGTACATGAATGAAAACATTTCAAGCACAAAGTTACTGCATTCATTCTTTGAACCTTGCGGCACTCAGTGCGGCCTTCGTCGGAAACTATTCATGGATAAGGACACAGCTCGAATGATCATTGCGTTTTGCACATCCCCTTCCCTGAGTCCCCCTGGCCGTGGGATAGTTTCCACAAGATCGGTGGCTCGTCGTCCAACTGTTCTTTGTTCTCCACAAGGGATGAGCACTCGCTTGATTCTTGGAGCATGATCTGTCCAAGCAAATCCACCTCACCTTGGTGCTGGGGCGGTTCGGCAACGATAAGATGCTCAGCCCACTATTTGCTTTTGCATTAGTATATTAAAGCCGGCTTATTATACTGATTGATGCGTCTCCTTACCTTGCCACAATGTGTAAGTTTGAGGAAATGGAACATCTTTCCGTCCGTGCAAAGTCCGTAGACGGTGCAGTCACTCTTTCGTAGTTTTCGACGATGTGCCCGAATCATGGCTGGGAACCATTAGCACTGTACGACACGCCAGGGAAGGAATCTAGACATACCCATGTAGGCTAGCAGCCGCGGTACTTGAGCTGGAGCTTCGCGCTCACGCTCTGCCACACAAACAACAAGGTTCGTGTCGATTTGCATCTCCGGGCCATAGCAAACCGTGTAATCCGCGACTCCACGAAGAACATGTTCCTTTCCTTTCCATTTGAATGGATACCAGCTCATTGAAGTGCTTGTTTCAATCCGCATCTCCATGCTCAAAACTGGCTGAATGTCTCGAACTGCGAGCAGATGTCCAGAAAGGATCAAGCTCAGTATGCTCCGAATGGCCGCCTTATTCATTGGCTCGGGCTTAAAGGGATTAGTTAACAGTCGATACATCGTGGCAATGGCCGCTCCTATATTACCATAAGGTCAAAGAAGCCACCACGTACTCCACACTGGAGAGGGTTCAACACGCGTTGATGGCATTTTCCAAATGTGATCTTGCCGGGCCCCTTGAGACGTGGAATCTCTTCTCAACGTCGCGAATGTTGATGTCTGAGACGCAGAAACTTGGAGGTGGCTGACCCGAGACAGCTGCTTGCAGGGAGGCCAAATCCTCATCGTCTTGTCCCTTCTCGAGCCGTTTCTGGATGTAGGTGCGGACAGCGCGGACGAGCTTGGAATGGGCTTCGAAGTATTGCCAGGGCGGCGCCATGGCTGCAAGTAATGGTAAGCGGAGTGACAGAAGAGCGAGATGTGACGATGTGTTGGGTGACACTGGAGGGAAGAGGGAACGGCTGGAAATGACAAGAAGGTAAAAAGTGCAATGGAAGGAAGGAAGTAGAAGGGCTTCCCAATTTGGTCTAGTTGCTACCTGCATACAAGCCTTCTGCGAAGAAACTGTGGTCTCAGCACAAGCTACAAGAGGCAGGAAGGTCAGATTTAAGAATCGCCTTGTTTGTTACTATCCAATTCGGAGGGATGCAGCTTATCCGTGTCGGGCTGTCTTCTCAATTGGGTCATTTGACACTGGGATTCGACTACTGTCCCCGAACTAACTCGGCCGTCTTTTCTTGAATTATTGGTACCGTGTAAGGTATGCAATCCGACAGACCCAGGGACCAACTGCTAACGACATAGGCCACCGCCGATGACCTAGTCCCCCACGCTGGCACGGGAGATCTACGGAATGCAACGAACGGTTTGATGGATGGCACCAACACTTGGGGCAGCAAATGCTCTCGGTGGTTAACGACCTTCAAAGCAGGCACACGGTATCGCCTGCGACTTGTCAACGCAGCTGTTGACCAAAACTTCCGCTTCATGATCGACAACCACACCCTCGAAGTGATCTCCAACGACTGCGTACCCATCATCCCGACACAGCTCTCCATTGGCATGGACCAGTGGTACAATGTTATCGTCATAGCCAAAGAGCTGACCAGTGGTAACTTTTGGCTTCGTGCTATCCCCCAGGAAGCTTGCGCGGAGACCAACGCGACAGACAAGGGCAAGGGTATCATCAGACACGACAACTTCTCTACAGCCGATCTAAAAACCTCAGCATACAGCTACGTTGACTCCTGCGCCGGTCAAGAACCGTCCAACCTCATACCCTACTTGGCCAGCAACGCATCGGATACTTATACCTACAAGGAGAAGGAAGTCGAGGTGCAGGTCACTGACAACGCGCTGTTGTGGCTGATAAACAAGTCCTCATTCTGAACTCAGTGGGAGTACCGGACTCTCGTCCAAGTGGCCGAGGGCAACACCACATGGCTGGCTAAGCAGCATGTGTTTCATCTCCCGGAAGCGGATAAATGGGTGTATATAGTCATGCATTCACCATTTTCAGAAGGACACATCTACATGGACACGACTTTTGGGTGCTTGTAGCAGGAGACGGCAACTTCGATCCCACAATGACCAACGCCTTGACATTGGTTAACGCACCGCGGAGGGACATGGTGATGTTGCCTGGTAGTGGATACGTCATGATAGCCATGAAGACAAACAATCCTGGGGTGAGTCCAAAGAATGAGAGCTTATACGAAGTCAAGACTGACAAGTGTGAATACCAGGCCTGGCTTATTCACTGTCACATCGCGTGGCACACATCCGAAGGCTTCGCCGTGCAGCTCCTGGAGCGTGCATCCGAGATCACCATCAACCAGAAGAGACTGAACTCTATCTGTGCAAAGTTGCAGCGCTATGTTTACGCCAACGATGCCACTCAGTATGGCTCTGGCGTATAGTTATAGCGCAGGTGTGAGAATAGTCAAGGCTTGGAAGATCAAATGAGATACTCACGTAGACATGAGACATCCAAACACCAGGTAAAAAGGCGCTCTAGGGAAAAGAGTCGCGACAGCGACTGGAAGCGAACCGATGACCATAAGGGTAAAAAGGTGATTAATCCGATTCAAAGTCCAAACCACATGGACTTTGAAGCGGGCCTAATTGTTTTGAGCGAGATTAGGATTCTAATCCCCTCCAAGTGAGATTTGATACTGTGGCTACCGTCAACCAACCATTCAGACTCACGCATACCTGTGCAATAATACTATGTTCATATGCCCATGATATCAGTTAGCACGGCTCTGGTGTATGGTTACAGCTCAGATATGAGAACGGTGAAGAAGTTGGCAAAACCACACCAGACAGTCACGTATATACCATGAAAAGATTGGACCAAAGGCGCTGGGAGAGAAAGGAATCGCGACAGTGGAAGGAAGCGAACCGATGACCACGAGCAAAAAGGATGAATTGCCTGTTTCAAAGTCCACGCGGCGTTCAACCGCATGGACTTTGAAGCAGGCTTAATTATTTTGAGCCAAATTAGAATGATAAAGCGCCTTCTAGCAGGTTGTGAGCTTGAACGTGCTTTATCATGTGATGATACCTTCCATTTGCAGCCAGCCTGGTGTTAGTCTCTTGCTCCTGGGGATTCTCCATTGGAACTTGAACACTCCCAGCCTCAATCACATACATCAGATCATGTACACTGACTTGCTCACATTGCAAAAAAAAAAAAAAAAAAAAAAAAAAAAAGTGCCAGATCGATTGAACGAATAACTGCGCTTTATTACCGTCGTCTCTATCAGATCTATCTGCGCACAGACCTGGTCGCTTACCCAAAAATAGTCCCACGCGAGTCATCCAGCCGCATTGTCTCATCAAATCAAACTTTTTCTCAACGGCACCCAATCGCCTTGTCGGCTACACCGACTCATGGACGGACCCTTTAATCGAAGTCTTCGGCGCCACTGACTCTCGGTTCCTGACCGGCAGTGGCGGAAGCCAAACGCGTGGCCAAACTTTGAGAAACTAAAGCACTTGGCAGCTGTCAACAAAAGACGCGATTCGCCGGGCGATTGAGCCTCTAGAAGCACCAGATCAAAATGAGATAGGCGTCCGGCACTAGCTCTATTCTGAACGGAGTCGTCGATGCCACGGCAAATTCGGGTCATTCCACCATTTCATTCATAATGGACCCTCCGCGCCCTGAATTTCAAACAGTGAACTCCTTCGTTGTCGACTTTCACTCGTTCAGCGGCTACGATGATGCATTCTTCTCGACTATTTCAAGTCGCACTTCTCAGCCTGTTATCGTCCACGGCAGTAGCGACGAATGCTACGAATTATGACCCATCGCTGAATTTCCATCCAAATAATGTGACCGAGAGCGCTCTCTACTACTGGGTTGGATCGTGAGTTATCAAAACCCCCCTGAGACTCCGTGCTTATGAGAATAGATACTTCAACGGCACAACCAAGGTGGAACTCACGCCATTCACTGGTCTTTCAGCAAACGACCATGACAATCTCAACATTTCAGAGTGTCCGAAACTCCAGGAAAAGACATTCTCTGCGAATTTCGATACAATACTCGCCGTCACCGAGCGAGGCGAATACAACCTCGGCGATAATCCGATCAACGCGTACCTGACATTCTGGCCGTCCAATATGAACTTTACTGCGCTGCTTCCAAACGATGAGATCTCTGACATGCCAACAACCTGGGCACTCTTTTCTTCTAAGTATGTCAACTCAAAGACCTTGACAGATCAAGCTAACAATCCACAGTCCGATGTACTACTTCAACGACATTCTCTACGTCAAGGACAACTTCAACTTCAGTCTCTCCAAGACCAAAGCAGCGCCATATAATCTCACTGGCACCATGAACGATTACTACGGAGAAGGGTCAATACCCATTAACATGACGCGCTGCAACAGCGACCACACAATCACATGGGATACCAATCTGATCTCGCAGACATGGTGGCACAACGTCGGCTACAACTACTCCTATCCAGACCCAGTCCTGGACCTGCAATTCGACGGACGAAGCGCAAATTTGACTGTGACTGGGTACTTTGATGCAACACCTGCTCCGGTTGGGAAGAACACCTTCAACACAATCGATATTGAAGCTCGGGGACAGATCCGGATATCGTTTTCGGGCACGATTGATGGCTATCATTCTGATGAGCTTGTCAGCGATAGTGCCCCGCCGACTTGGCTGAGGACTGTTGGCTTTCACAACGGTACTTCTAATGACATTGATTCTGGCGCAGCCAGTGCGAAGGACTTGTCTGGTGCTTGGACACTTGCTGTGGTGTCATTTGTGGCAATCTCTACGTTCTTGATGTAACTACCAGAACGTCTCATTATAATGTCTAATACGAATCATTCATTCGCAGGTCGCGTCTTACGCAGGCGACTCCGAACTTGAAAGGACAAGTCATCACAACAACTACCAGAGTGTGCAGCCCTCGGCACCGGCAAATATCATTACGGCTCTCATCGAGAAATACATTACTGAGGGCAGTTTGGACCCAAACCGACAATAGTAACGGCGGACCAGATTCCCGAATCGCGTCTGGCAGTATTCTAGCATCCTAGTTGAAACCGGCCGCATAGTACCGTCTCTGATCATCATTGACCCGGTCCACTCACCTGGCCTGGAGTTCGGCATAAGGTAGCCCTGAGGCCACAATATGGCTTATTCCGGCATGAACGTGAGCTACCATAGACCTAGAGACTTGGAAAGTCTGGTGGCGGTTTGGGAGGGTGGGCTTTGTCATTCTCGTTAAATGGAGCATCTATTATGCCGACTGCTTTTGAGGCAATCACAAACAGGACCGTTAAGCGAGAGCTCATCATCCCATTAATTAAGTGGTCTTCAAAGCGTAATTGAGGTCTAAACACGGTGCAAGTGCGGTGTAAATTTGAGGGAGAACCAAGGTTGGGAGGCCAAGGCAGACATCATAGAGGTCCTCTCAACCCACAAGATCGGGAAGAGTCATTGATTTCTTCCTAGAAGCCAGTGACTAATAATAAGCACCAATGGAAACTTTGAAAATGGAAGGAATCCCAGTTCAGTATCATGTCAAGAATTGGTGGAGTATCCGGCCTAGCTTGCACTGCACGGCCAAGGTGTATTTCATCAAAGCCGAGAAGAAATCCGTACAGTGTCAAGAGCTGAGTCGATCAGGTCATGCTCGTCTTCATGCTCTGCGAGCAAGGAGCGGCACTCATGGCCGGATCGATATTCTTCCCATTCGACTAGATTTCGACACATCCCACAGAAGACGTGCAGGTGTTCGCGGATGGCAACGAGTTGGCGATGAGTGAAGACAAAGGCAACCCCACAGTCGAGATGGGTGAACGAGATCTATGTACAGGGTTGCGCACATTCAAGGCCAGTTTTAACCCGCTGATTTGCGCCATCGTCCATATCCAGGTTGTTGAGCTATCATCAATCCGCTTCTATCAAGAGCATTTGTGGTTGTTGTTATGTGACATCGTGAGCAAAGCCTGGGAGCCTTGAGCTATGTGTCTTCCTCCGCGCGCTCACCAAATTCCGTCAGCATGTCCGTCTCAGACTGCAACCAAGCATCCCTCCTCAACTCTAGTTTCGCAAGATGTTGCCTAGTTTTATCGATCTCTTTCTCCAATTCCGCCTTCGAAGCCAGGCGATACTTCAGCGTGAGAACAGCGGCTGAGAAAAGGAGCAGGCCAATAGACACCAAAGAAGACCATTGTCCAACCTGCTGCGGATTTTCCTGTGAGGGACCATCGTTGTTGATCCACCACTCGATCCAGACGACAAACGCAATTATCGTAAGTGGGCTGATGATCATGCTGAAGAGTAGACCGAAGAGGATTGCCAGATCTGCCAAAAGGTGCAGGACAGCTTTGAGGACGCGAATGGTAAAGAAAGGCCGGACGCGATTCCATTTTGAACGCTGATATGTCGTCGATGATTCTGTCCCTTTCTCTGCATGTTCCTCCTTTGACCTTGCCACTGAGGCTCTGACCCCGTCCTCCAGACTATGCCAGATAGCCCTCCTCTCCTTCCAAATGACCACGACCTGGGCAGAAGGAATACGCGACTGATACGGCAGCCACTTGAAAGTCAGAAGAAGGAAGTTGAGAATAAAACAGAGAATAATCAAGCTGTAGATATACCGCTTCGAATAGAGAATCCTCTCCCAAAAGCGAGTCGGATGCGCAAGTTCAGAGTCCGACGCCGGGACCCACGCCTGTAAAGAAGTTGGCTGTCGGAGTATCTGACTTGAATTGAAGCATGGGTTGTAGCAGATATCTCCCAGCAAGCCCCAGTTCGATACATTCGAGAAGGTATCCCAGACACTCGCGTTCCACGTTGATGTCCTCCAGGAATTCTGCCACCCGTCGCTCGTTGTTTGGTCGAATGGTGTGATGTCAGGGTAGCAGAACATGTACTGGATAGGCGTGTTGGCTTTGTCTGCCGCGTAGACCAGTGCGCAAATAGCGCCCGCCAACATGAGGATGTTCCAGAGGTAGAAAAGCACGTTCCGGGCTCTGTCGTTTGTCAAGACTCGCGACCAGCATTGCAGCGGGAGGAAGACGAGGTATCCAGTGACGACTATTGCTAGAACGGCATCGCCGTCAAGCTCGAGTGCTGCAGGCTGAACCACAACCTGGTGAGCGTCTGTGACGAGTTGAGGGAAGAGTCTCAACAGCATCGTGTTGCTTGGGACATATGGAATAGTGACGGGCGAGGGAGCTTGCCTCTTTGCTGGGCTTGCAATAAGGATGAAAGACTCAATGGCAGCAGTGCCTGCGTATGTTGCTGCAGCACCAAGGAAGACATCGGCGAGCCATCCTGTCCAGCGCGTCAAGCAACTCGCCAGCAGAAGAGCGTAGAAGAGGTATCGTGGACAGGAGTCGTATATTGTGCTGATGGGATAGAAGCACAGAGCCTCTTGGGCGATGAAGAGAGGGCTGCTCGTGTTCATCCTGGACGTACAGCCTCGGGTGTGCTGGAGGCGCGGTGAGGATCTAGGCACAACCCATGCTGAATATTGAACCTGGCACTTCTAAGGCCCCGTCATAAAAGATATCGTCTCTATTGTGAGATCGTATTTGACCCGTAAATTTTCACATCGTTCAGTTGCTGCCTTGGGTGGATATCTAGATGTCCTGACGTCATATACTTTTGCGTGTCTACAACGCGAAGTTTCCAAATAAACGTGCATCATCATTTCTTCGCGTCAGAAGATTTTAGTATTTAAGAATCAATTCTTCCATGTGGAATGACGTTTAAAGTGAAAGCAGTGAGGCCGAGCTGGTAATGTATATTAACGGAGCACACGCAGAGCTCATACCAGAACTCGTCAGGCACAAGTCCAAACTGAAGGACCAGTATAGTTGGCAATGATTTGAACAATCATGCCATTTGATCTCCAACTGGCCTGGCTTAAGGTTAATTCTTGTCCAACGTCGGGGTAGAAAGCTCCATGATTATCTCCGCCCAGCGTAAGATTATCTCCGTCTTAGCCCTGTCTCCAAAATGTATACTCCAACGGCGGACGTATCGGCATTTGGATAGATTGAGCACATAGAGCAATGGGCATGATCGTGAAAGGTAGGAGTATAAAGCCAGCAAGACTCCCCCCAGAAATATGACAATTTGAGTATCTCGAACAACAAAAGCAGTCCTGGTGTTACTACACTTCGCAATGGCTCCCCAGATCATTTTCATCACAGGTGGCAACAGTGGCATCGGCTACGAGACCGTGAAAGCCTTTCTCGCGAGCGAAAGTCCATATCACATTCTGCTGGGTAGCAGGTCTCTCGACAAGGCGAAGCAGGCCATTGAGAGGCTCTGCGCGGAGTGTCCCAATGCCACCAGCATCGTCGAGCCAGTGGAAGTTGACCTCACCAGCGATGAATCCATCGAGACAGCCTTTACTCAAGTACAGTCTGACCATGGCCATATCGATGTTCTGATCAATAATGCTGGTAAGCAACACTGACCTTCCGAAGGACGATCGGTCTAACATCCGCCAGGAGCAGCATTCGACCCAGAGTATCTCGCTGGACGGGTCTCTCTCCGCGAGAGCTTCACAAAAGCATACGATGTCAACGTCGCCGGCACGAACGTCCTGACCACGGCATTCATCCCCCTGTTGCTCAAATCATCGAATCCACGCCTGATCTTCGTAGCCGGATTGTCCCACATCAACCAAGCCGCCGAAGCATACTTCCCCACTCCGCCTCAGCCAGCGGGATGGCCGAAGAAGATCGATTTCGAGACCATCGGATACCGCTGCAGCAAGACCGCTCTGAGCATGCTCATGCTGGACTGGAACCACAAGCTCAAGGCGGACGGGGTGAAGGTGTGGTGTGTGGAACCTGGGTTTCTGGCGACTAACCTGGGCGGTATGACTGAGGAGGTGAAGAAAATGGGAGCAAAGCACCCCAGTTTGGGAGGGAGAATAATCAAGAGGGTCGTTGAGGGGGAGAGAGATGAGTTGGTGGGGAAAATTGTTGGTGAAGCGGGAGTGGTGCCTTGGTGAACGGCTGAAGAAACTGACGGAACCAGGGTGAAGGTAGAGAGGTACTTCAGGATTATCGAGACAATTATCAGATTGCATGATCCAGTGACTTCATTGCCAACAGGCTTATCGCTAAGACCGAGGCACCGAGTCAAGTTAGTAATGTCGTCATTGAGGCCTTACAAATCAAATGCGGAGATATTGTACAGCTCAAGTGCATAAATTGGAGCTTTCTCTCTCGTTCCATCAATAATCAATGTCAATCACAATCACCATGAAGGCAACATTCGTCGACAAAGACATCAACGTCACCGTTCGCGACACTGAGAAACCCGTGCCCGCGCCAGGCCAGGTGCTCATTCGAATCGTGGTGTCCGGCACCAACCCGAAGGACTGGAAGCTTCCCCGCTGGCGCCCAGGCGAGCCATCCAACCAGGGCGATGACATCGCTGGATATGTCGAGGCGGTCGGAGAGGGCGTCGTCAATTTCCGAAAGGGCGACAAGGTTGCGGCTTTCCATGAGATGATGACGGCTGGTGGAAGTTATGCGGAGTATGGCATTGCGTGGGAGCACACGACCTTCCACCTGCCAGAGAAGACGAGCTTTGAGGGTAGGTCAACCCCACCAAATACTTATGTTGCATGTTGTTGACAAAAAACAGAGGCCGCCACAATCCCCCTCGCTGCCATGACAGCAGCCCTGGGTTTGTATCAGAGACTCGATCTTCCACTTCCATGGAATCCCACCAGCGAGCCACTCCCATTAGTCGTTTACGGCGGAGCCACAGCAGTGGGCGCCTTCGCCCTGAAATTCGCCAAACTATCCAACATCCACCCACTCATCGTAGTGGCAGGCAAAGGTAGCGCCTTCGTCGAGACCCTAATCGATCGCTCCAAAGGCGACACAATCATCGACTACCGCGAAGGCGACGACGCCGTCCGATCCAAGATCAAAGCGGCAGCAGGTGGCCGGCCAATCCACCACGCCTACGATGCTGTCTCCGAGAAAGGCAGCTACCAGAATATAGCAGCTGCAATGACAGCACCCGGGAAGATCACCACTGTCCTCCAGCTCAAGGAGGGCGTCACTCTCCCTGAAGGGATCGCGGTTGTGCGGACTATGGTGGGGACTGTGCACTTTAACCCCGCCGAGGGGAACACGATCGACGATCGTGAGTTCGGCGCCGCTTTCTTCCAGCTGATCGGCCGAGGTCTGGCGCAGGGTTGGTTCTCGGGACATCCGTATGAGGTGCGGCCGGATGGATTGAATGGGATTGAGGGGGCGTTGAGGGATCTCGAGGCTGGGAAGGCTTCTGCTGTCAAATATGTGGTGAGGATTGCGGAGACTGCAGGTGTACAGTAGCCTGTTAAGTGTTTATGCCTGCTGGTGGCATGAGTTCTGTCGTTAACTTGAGACAAGCATATACCCTGACTTGAGGTGATTTCTTCATCTCCACGCTACTTGCTCTCTTTTTAGCCTCATCATTCTGTCGTACGCTCTTTATCTCCTCTGTTACTCTAGTCTACACCCGTCATTACAAACGTTATTCTACTCCTTCTGCCAATCCTCCTGCTACTTCTTCTGCTCCGTCCTCCTTATAATGCTCTTTGATCCCCTCCATATGTCCTACAGTTTATTCAATTAATAATGGAGAATCATAACTAGTGATATTATGTATGATATCTTCCGAACTAGGGCGCTGAAGTCTTGTATATCATACAACGGAGCTTCCTTACTCCTCAAGCTAGCTACCTCTGTTGTAATCCGATCCAAAAAGCAAAAGCTCGAATATCCTAAATCTGATGGACCCACACGAGCCCATAGATAGCCTTTCCTTAGCACATATTTAACGATAATGCGCAGTCAGTAACGCTGGACGTCAAGTGGGAGCCTTGGAAGCTGGCAGCGTTGGCAACGACTACAGATCCCATATGTTGGTGTTGCGAGATACAAATCGAGGAGGTCCTTGACAAACCCCGGGATGTTTTGTATCGCGTATTCGTAGATTCGCTGCACTTCGTGGGCCCGTGGCGTCCCTTGGCCCTTATACATCGACATCACGATCCGGATACGGCCTGCAGCCACGTCTTCATGTCTCTAACCGACTCCGGTGTCAGACCATAGACGTCCAGGATAGATTGCATAAATTCAATCGGCTCGTTGCCAAGGTCCAGCCTTGATGCGTACTTCTTGATGCATAACGCTCGCAAATCGTGAATGCTATATTGCTCGGCCAGGGCGAACATCCGCGCATGAAGCTGCAGAACGGATAGGCATGTGTCGGAAGAATCAAGGTCGTCGTCGTAGTCTGCCGTGTAAAGGAAAGAGACGAGTTTCTCGATAAGAATCCGGGATGCATCTTTAAACTCGTAGACACCCGATGATGCTTCCTGTGGTGCATAAGTACGGATACATCCGTATGGACAGCCAGGGGTAGTGGATGCTCGCCTTGAATTGACCAGTACAGGCTGGGTGTAATACTTCTGACTGGGAGCAGACAACCACTTTGTGTACTTGGAAGCTTTTCTCCTTACAGACCAGCGTTAAGTCTGAGAATTCACCGGAAAGGTGACATCTGGATGTTGTTAGATTTTGTTACGTGACTGATTTGCAATCAAGACATACTTCAGCAGCGCCGCGGGGATCCCATGGACCTTCTCTTTCGTTGTTTTGTCCTCCATCTCGAATCTCAGTATTTGTTGCCTTCTTTGTGCTGTTGCAACCGGCTCTCGAGACCAGGGAGTGGCACAAATCTTGGCTTTAAACACATTTCGAAAAGGGACTAGCATCCGAAGTGAGGTGATAAGAATGGCCTCATAGCTTTTGAAAGGACTTACGGTAGGCCTGAAACTAGACCTAAAAGAGCAGACTCATCGTCAGCCAGTCGAGATATGCTATATGGACATATCTGGCCCCTTATTCAGTATGGTACGTTTACAAGACTTGAGCGCCGCGCATACGCGGCGCACTCGAGCGCCATAGTTAGGAGGATATAATACTACTCTTACAGTTTTCTATTAGTACTGATCATATAAACTAGAGAGAATATGAAAGCGACTATAAAGCGTTATGAGGAAGATAGAGCAGAAGCAGTAGCAGAAGCAGTAGAATAACGGTATCAGTAATTGTAGCAGTGACGGTATCGAAGGACGTAAGAGCAAGTAGACAATGCGGAGGCTAAGCAGAAAACGAGTCGCGTCGAGCTGACTGGAGAGTCAAAAGAAGCGACTTAGACACAGGGTGGTAATTTTCCACCGGTTCCTCAGTAGGAGCTCAGGGGACTTTATAATCGCACCAGTTCAAGAATTAGTTATAGTCAAGCGAGTCACCTGTGTTTCGGTCCCTCAATAAGGACATACCATCAATTCCTATCATTCAATATTTGAAAAGTGGGCACCGTTCACTATAAGATGCACTTGCTTGTTCCCTAAAGCAAACTATCACGATCATGGCTCGATTAAACCAAGAGCACAAGTGGAAGTTCTTGAAGCTATCTTGCACAGAACAACGACAAGGAGCATCTCATGTTCCATCTCCAATGGTGATGCGCAACTAAGCCCGAGCATTCTCTGTTTCCAGATGAGACAGCCAAGTTGTCGCGAGATTCACCTACTCAGGGATGCTCCGTATCGGTTGAACCGTCCCGCATTACAGCAACGATCGCATAGGACTCCCTGGTTCTTCCTGTGCAGTTGATCCTCAATGTACGAACTTAGGAGGTCTTGGGTAAACCCTGGTGCATTCTGTAACGCGTCGTGAAAAGCCTCCTTAGACACCTTGTTGTCGAGGATATATTTCGGAATCAGATCTCGCGTATAGAGAGCAACAGTGTCTCTTAGATTTCTCGCTGGGTGAGGTACCCCAGTATAGATGTCGGGGATGGACTGTATGAATTCGAGCGGTGCATGTACAGAGTGCAGTCGCTTTTCATACTTCTTGATACACAGCGATTGTAACTTGGGGATACAATATCGCTCGCCCAGGGCGATCATTCGTGCATGGAGCTGCAAGACTGTCATTTCAATCTCAGAAGAGTCGAAATCCTCATCGTAGTCGGTCGTGTAAAGGAAAGAAACGAGTTTCTCGACAAGGATTTTGGAGACATCCTTGAACTCGTAGACCCCAGAGAGTGCTTCCTATAGGGTCGTCAGTATCTATGTATGGGCAGTCGGTGATGTAAGTGCTTGCCTTGAAGTTGCCTGTACAGGCAGCGTGTAGTACTTTCGACTGAGAGCAGATGACCACTTTGTGTACCTTGAACTCTGCCCCTTCACAGACCAGCGTCAAATCGGAGAATTCACCTGAATGGTGACAACTAGTCGCTGTCAGATTTTGTTACGCGAGTGAGATGCCAATCAGGACGTACCCCATCAGCGCCATCCCTTGGGCTTTCTCTTTGCTTGTTTCATCTCCCATCTTGAAGATCTTAGTATTTATCAACGTCTTTGTGCTACAAGAACAGGCTCTCGAGAGCAAAATACGCCTAAAACCAGGACAGTTCGAGGTCTTAATGTCAATTCATTGCCAGAATAGGATTAGTGATCGAAGTGAGCCGATAAGAATGGCCTCATAATTTTTTGACATGAACTTTGGTAGAGCATGAACCAGACCCAGAATAATCGCCATGAACTTTGTAGTTAGCGTTACTGAGTTCGGGCATGGCGGACGAGAGCGGCCTTCTCCTAGTAGGGCCCAGTCGTTAGCATACCACAAGGCTCCGGCCCTCGAGCACCATGATCAGGAAGATAAAATACTAATATTATAGTTTTCTCTTATCGATCGAGTAAACTATGAAAAATATGTAGGCGACTACAAAGCTTTATGACTCTGAAGAGGGTAGAACAGCAGCTATAGCAGAGGCAGTAGCAGAAGCGGTAGAAGAACATTAGGGAAAGTGTTAAGAATAACAATAGAAGTAATAGTAAAAGTAGCAGTAAGAGCGAGAGGACAGTATGCCAAGGCTAAACAGAAGACAAACACCGTGGAGAAGAAGGAATCACCTAGATGAGCAAATCAGAGGGCGCAATTTTACACAGGTTCCTACGTAGTAGTTAGGGTACAAAGGTTAGGGGCATAGCGAGGGATATTTAGCAGAGCGAAGAATTCAATACCCCTTATCGAGTCTTTCTTTGATCTTTTTTTTAACAATTCGCAACCAAGCATGAACGACGTCTTGTTCCAAAGACTATCATAACGTCGTGAGATTCACCTACTTAGACCAAAGTGAGCACCTTTTGCAGACCTTTCTTCCAGTCTTAGTCGTCCCGAGCTGTGCACCAGAACACGTCTTGCACTGTGGTGTCCCAGTATACTGATCGAGGAGATCCATGGCGAACTCTGGTGCCTTTTGTCTTGCGTCGTCATAGGCCAACTTCGCATCCTCCTCCCCGTCCTGTATGATTTCTGCGATACGGTATCGAGCATAGCGTGCAACGACATCTCTTAGGTCCCTCACTGGCCCAGCGGTCGAGTTATAGACGTCTGGTATAGATTCGATGAATTCAAGTGGCTCGCATGTAGCGTGTAGCCTTGCTTCGTACTTCTTGACGCACAGCGGTTGTAAGTTGGGAATGCAGTATTGTTCCCCAAGTGCGAACATTCGCGCGTGGAGCTGCAAGGCAGAGATCTTCGTCGGGGAAGCATCAAGGTCTTCATCGTAGTTGCCTGAATAAAAAAAGGTGACAAGTTTCTCAAGAAGAACTTCGGAGATATCCTTAAACTCGTAGACACCAGATGATGCTTCCTTGAACTGGCCGGTGCATGCAGCGTGTAGTGCTGGTGACTGAGAGCAGACCACCACTTTGTGTACTTGGAAACTTCCTCCTCCACAGACAAGTGTCAAATCTGAAAATTCTCCGGAAAGTTGACATCTTTGGATCCGTCAGTACTATGTCGCTGAATCACAAATCAAGACACACCTCATCAGAGCCTCCGAGACGCCTAGGAGTTGTCTAGTCGGTGTTTCATCCTCCATGTCGCTGTCACTCAGTGAGACTATTTGTGATATGAACAGACTGCCTCGGAAAAGAGCCCAATTAAGTTCACATCAAGCTCATTACCGAAAGAGGTTAAGAGGAGAGGTGAGCTGGTAAGAATGGCCTCATGATGTTTTGACATGAACTTTGGTAGGGCAGAGCCTGACCCAAAAGATCAGGCTCATCGACATACACTATAGAGTTAACCCATACTTTAGATACTTCGGGTACGGCAGACGGTAGCGGCCCAGGAACAATCAATCCATTTCTAATCCAGTAGGGCCTAGTCAATAGCTTGTAGTCCCTAAAGCCTGTCGTCGACGATATTGCAAAGAGGTAGGATTCCGAATCAAAAGAGGGGTTTCCAATAATTTAGCCACTGGTTCACTAATCGGCCTCGGCTTCGTCCAGGTCATGCATCCACGGAGATCCCGACGGGGACCGACGAGTAGTGGACCGGAGAGCGAGGGATCGCATGCAATGTCGCATTTCATTATGAATTTAGGTGCCACCAGTGATTTGCATGGCCTTCATCACAAGCTCAAATCAAATCACTGACAGTATGCCTAGGAGAGGCCGTTTGTCAAAGATCATGTAGATTGCTAAGCACAGTCTGAATTGAGCAGTCAGCTGTTGAGCCTCGAACTTGAGATGAACCGAATGGCCGCCGGATCAAGATGTGATTCGCCTTCATCTATTAACGTCTGAGATGACAGACTATAAACAGACTTGACCAGTAGTAGGGCCCCGACGGCCAAGAGCCCGACTGTAGTGGCAACAAGATGGCCTTCAGATCGTTTCAGATTAAGAAGGTATCTGGAGTCAACTCTGAGATGATGCTGAGGATAGAAACACGTGGTGAAGAGGCAACGACTCAGGGCGGGGGCAGCTCCCACGTGCCAGGAACAACGCCTCGGGAAGCTTGTTTTCTCCACGTTCTTCTTCAACTTCGCCTTCATCTGAGTTTCTCCACTGAGCGCACAGCTAAATGTGGCGCTCGATCTACACGAAATCTCCGGTGTAGGCTACCTGTTTGGGCCACCTCGCCTGGAAGATCGTCCCTGACACTCTGCTAGCCCATACTTAACCATCGCTGCAGCAGCCATCATGGCTTCAGGTCGCCCACCCCATCCAGCCTCAGTCACATCTGCCCATCATGGTCGGGACTACCGCTGTTTTCAAGACTCTGCCGCTCCTGGCAGCCTCGGCCTTGGCTAGTGTCAACTACCCGCCGATTCCAAAGGATTTGACTACTCCTGTCCAGCAGCGTTTGGCTGTGTACGGGCCCAATGGTGAGACTAGCCGCAACCATATCTACGAATAAACACTGACTTCGATAGCCGTCTCCGTCGGTTGGAACACGTACGAGCAGCTCAACAGCAGCTGCGTCATGTACGGCACCTCAGCCAGCAGTCTGAAATCTCGCGCCTGCTCCAACACCCCGTCCACCACGTACAGCACTTCCCGCACCTGGTCGAACTCTGTGGTGTTGACCGGGCTGACCCCGGCCACGACGTACTACTACAAGATTGTGTCGACCAACTCGAGCGTGGACCACTTCCTAAGTCCGCGCGCTCCAGGCGACAAAACCCCGTTCGCCATGGACGCAGTCATTGACCTAGGTGTCTACGGCCAGGACGGCTACACCGTGTCCAAGCGCGACACCTCGCCCTACATCGAGCCCCAGCTCAACCACACCACCATCGGCCGTCTGGCGGACACAGTCAACGACTACGAGATCATCATTCACCCGGGTGACTTTGCCTACGCTGATGACTGGTTCCTCAAGATCCAGAACGCCGCGCAAGGCACCGAAGCGTACCAAGCCATTCTCGAACAGTTCTACGACCAGCTCGCCCCGATCGCTGGCCGCAAGCTGTACATGGCTAGTCCCGGCAACCACGAGGCGGACTGCGCTGAAGTCCCTTACCTAGTGTCCCAGTGTCCCGAGGGCCAGAAGAACTTTACCGATTTCATGCACCGCTTCGAAAACACCATGCCGAGATCATTCGCCTCGTCTTCCAGCAGCACAACCGCTCAGACTCTGGCCAGCAAGGCCCGCACTCTGTCTAACCCGCCCTTCTGGTACTCCTTCGAGTACGGCATGGCGCACGTCGTGATGATCAACACCGAGACCGACTTCGCCAACGCCCCAGACGGCCAGTCCGGCTCTGCCGGCCTAGATGGCGGTCCTTTCGGGTACCCAGGCCAGCAGATCGATTTCCTCAAGGCCGACCTCGCCAGCGTCGACCGCACCGTGACCCCCTGGCTTGTCGTCGCCGGCCACCGGCCGTGGTACAGCACCGGCACGGGCAACGACTGCGCCCCGTGTCAAGCAGCGTTCGAGAATATCCTCTACCAGTACGGCGTTGACATCGGCGTTTTCGGGCACGTGCACAACTCGCAGCGCTTCTACCCCGTTGTGAACGGCACCGCCGATCCGAACGGGATGAACGACCCCAAGGCACCGATGTACATTGTTGCCGGTGGAGCTGGCAACATCGAGGGTCTGGATCCTAACGGCACTTACACTTCGTACACTGCTTTCGCGTACGGTGATGACTACAGCTATGGCACACTGAAGTTCTTGGATGAGCAGCATCTGCAGGTTGATTTCATCCGGTCGTCGACCGGGGACATCTTGGACTCGAGTGTTTTGTACAAGTCCCACTCGACGCAGTTTGTGCAGCAGTAATTGCATGCGGAGGTGGTTGAAATGACAGTGTATATAGTCCGAGAAATTGATTTTGATTTGCTATATCCTGTTACTACTCTCAGTAGTCCGATCTATCGACGATCGACTTCCGGCATGACATCACCCAACCAGCGCGTCGGATCATATCTAAGCTTAACCACGCGTTATCACGAACCTTCTCAATTCAATCCAGTTCAAATCCCAACCTTACCTCACAATCTCCAGACACAACACAATGTCCAAGCGCACCCTGGATACCTTCTTCAAACCAGTCACACCTCCACCCAAGAAACCCAAGCCAACACCAACCACCACATCTCCAAACCACCCACCAGACTCACCAAACGAACAAGAAGAATCAGACACCCACCCCAGCTACCCAACCCCCATCCCCAAACTCCCAGCTGACCTCACAACCGCCCTGAAAAACACACCACCTGCCCGCCCACCGAAACACATAACCAACCAACCACACCTCGACCTCCTCTACTTCCAACCCTACATCCCGCGGGCCACCGCAAACGAACTCTTCACCTTCCTCCGCAATGAACTCCCCTTCTACCGGGTGCAGTATAATATCAAGCGGGGTGGACTGGAGACGCGGATAAATACGCCGAGATTCACGACTGTGTTTGGGGTTGATGAGACAGCTAGATTTATTCCTCGCTCTGAGATGAAGTCTTCATCGCCTACACCACAACCAACACCACAAAACACACCGCAATCGCCAGAAACAAAAGATCTCGTCCTCACAATCACCAATTCCACACCAACCCCCCCAAAATACACCCACCCCCCACGACCAATCCCAACCAGCCTCTCTCACCTCCTAAAGACAGTACAATCCGCAACAGGAACCCACTACAACTTCATCCTGGTAAACTACTACGCCAGTGGGGAAGACAGTATCTCGTTCCATTCAGACGACGAGCGGTTCCTGGGTCCCGAACCGAGCATTGCATCGTTGAGTCTTGGGGCTGAGCGGGAGTTTGTGATGAAGCATAAACCATTCCCCTCACCCACACCAGGAAAGGCAATACCACCGCTAAAAATGCCCCTCGCATCTGGGGACATGGTCGTCATGCGCGGCGCAACACAATCGAACTGGCTACACAGTATACCCAAGCGGAAGGGGAAGAATGGCGAGCATATCAAGGGCCGGATAAATATCACTTTTCGGCGGGCGATGGTGCCGGGGGGCACGAATAATTACTATACGTATAATGTTGGGGACGGGGGTGTTTATCGGTGGGATGGGAAGAAGCAAGAGATGGTGTTGCAGGCTACATAATCTCAAGGGATATCTAAACCCACCTACATGCGTGTACTGCGCCGCTCGAAATCAGTTTCACCACTTTATTCTCGTAGATCTTTCCCGCACCCTGCTTTGAAACGCGCTAGTCCATCTTTGGTTTAGCTCCTTGCATAAATTTCGTAATGCGTTGTAACGTACAATCACGTGATGCCAAGCCCTCCCTAAGTCACTAGAAATACCGATACAAGTCTTACTCGACATCGATGCTTACGATAGCCCATGCTCAGCCCGGCATTGGGCATCAAAGCAGCTCAGCCCTACTCGATGAGGCTGAAGCTCGGATCTAAGATAACTGCTACCTCATATATTTAGACGGCTGCATCGCCTATATTTCCCATCTCTAGAACTCTCGATCTCAATGGCTGAATCACTCGCAGTCGCATCAGGGATTGCCGGCCTGCTTTCGCTTGGTATCCAGGTCACCCAATCTTTGGTCAATTTTTACACTGCGTACAAGGACCGAGACTCCGATATAGCAAAGGTCACGCAGAATCTCGATAACCTTCAGAGCGTCTTTCGAAGCCTTAATATTGCAGTAGAGGAACGGCGATCGCAAGCCGACACGGAAGACCTACTCCGAGATGTCGAGAATGCGGTAGAGAAATGCGAGGAAGCCATCACTGAGCTGCGGAGCGAGTGTGAGAAATTCCACAAAGACTCGGCCGCCGGTTTCAAGGATCGAGTTAAGGTTGCTAGGCGTCGCGCAGCTTATCCATTTAGGAAAAGCACTCTGCAGAAGCTTGAAGAAGATATCAGCGACATACGTGAAAACCTGTCATTCGCACTCCATGTCCTGCAGCTTAAGAGCCAGAATCAGATCGAAGATGGCATATCGGAAGTCAAATTACTTGTCGAGCGAACAAATGCTAGTCAAATCTCTTTCACGATCCGTTGCTGGCTTATGGCGCCGGATGCATCTCTCAACCACTACGCAACGTGTGCGAAATGTCATCCAAGCACAGGTCTATGGTTCGTCAACGGCCATTACTTTCGGACTTGGCTAGAGGAGCGCAATTCCTTCCTATGGCTAAATGGTTTCGCAGGATGTGGCAAGTCGGTCCTCTGTTCAACCGCAATCCAGCATACATTTCGTGAGACGAGACATAAACATGGAGTGGGAATCGCATATTTCTACTTTTCCTTTAACGACGAGGCGAAGCAAGACGACAACGGCATGTTACGCACGTTGCTGTTGCAGCTATCGGTACAGCTACAAGATGGCGAGAGAGATCTAGAACAGCTGCATGCATTGCACAGATCCGGATCACCCCCAGTGCATGCGCTGCTTGACTCACTTCGACGCTTCCTTGAACGGTTCCGCGATACCTATATCCTACTTGATGCGATAGACGAAAGTCCCCGTGACCGCAGCAGGGAAGGTGTCTTAAGAGCGATACACGTGATTCGCAGTTGGTCGATATCTAGTGTCCATCTTCTAATGACAAGTCGCAATGAAAAGGACATTCGCGAATCATTACGTCCTATGCGTAACCAAGAACTTTCGCTTCGGAATTCGGAAGTCGATAGAGACATTACAAACTTTGTCGCTTGTCAGCTCGAGAACGATCCAAAACTCCAAAGGCTCCAGAAGTGGAAAGATCGCTACGACAAGCTCCATGCTAAACTGACAGCTCGTGCACAAGGAGTGTAAGTGTCCGAGAACTGAAAGTTAGTTCCCACTATTTTGACCAAGAGGGCATACAGTTTCAGATATGTTGAATGTCAATTTAACGCCCTTCGGCGGGTGGAGAACCGGAACCAGCTTGATGAATGCCTGCGCACGTTGCCCCGCGACCTAGATGAAACATACGAGCGAACCTTGTGCAGTATTGCAGATGAAAATTTTGAAGACGTGCGGCGGGTTTTGACTCTGCTTTGCTTCTCCACCCGACCACTCACGGTCAATGAGCTGATCGACGCCCACGCTGTTGATCTCAATGAACCATCCCAGCTCGATCGTGATGGTCGTTCGTATTTCGACAAAGGTGGCCTTGTCGATGTTTGCCTCGGTCTGGTCGAGGTCTCGACCACTAAAGAAAACAGTGGACAAAGCATCTCGACTGTCCGTATTGCACATTTCTCCGTCCAGGAGTATCTTCAATCGGACCGAATCTTGCAGCAGAAAGCGCAAAGGTTCGCCATGCGAACTGGACCTGTCAATGCAGAAATAGCCCAGATCTGTTTAGTCTACCTCTTGGAGCCATCTCTCTCTAGGGGAATATTAGATGGGGCAAAGCTCACGGAGTTCCCATTTGCTCATTTCGCGGCTATGCATTGGTTTCATCATTATGCGAACTCAAAGGAACTGAAGACCACCATTGAACAACTAGTGTCGAAACTTTTCAGAGACGAGACGAAGTCATTTTCGACGTGGGTTCGATTGCATGATATGGACTATCCATGGCGGGGATTTTCAGGTTACAAACTTCCTATTGCAGATATAGCATCCCCTCTCTACTACGCAGGATTGTTGGGATTAGAATGCGTCTTGAACAATATCTTACCAACTGACACCAGGAACGCAGATTCATTAAGTATAGTGAATTCTCAAGGAGGGCGGCTCGGCAACGCACTCCATGCCGCATCATTCGGAGGCCACGAGAAGATGGTGCAGACATTGCTGGATCGAGGTGCCGACGTCAACGCCCAGGGTGGAGAATATGGTAATACACTCCAGGCCGCATTATATGGAGGCCACGAGAAGGTGGTGCAGATGCTATTAGATCGAGGTGCCGATGTCAACGCCCAGGGTGGATTCTATGGCAATGCACTCCAGGCCGCATCCCTAACGGGCCATGAGAAGGTGGTGCAGATGCTGTTAGATCGAGGTGCCGATGTCAACGCCCAGGGTGGATCATACGGCAATGCACTCCAGGCCGCAGCGGACGGAGGCCACGAGAAGGTGGTGCAGATGCTATTAGATCGAGGTGCCGATGTCAACGCCCAGGGTGGATTCTATGGCAATGCACTACAGGCCGCATCCCTAACGGGCCATGAGAAGGTGGTGCAGATGCTGTTAGATCGAGGTGCCGATGTCAACACCCGAGGTGGATGGTATGGTAGTGCACTCCAGGCCGCATTATATGGAGGCCACGAGAAGGTGGTACAGACGCTGTTGGATCGAGGTGCCGATGTCAACGCCCAGGGTGGATTCTATGGCAATGCACTCCAGGCCGCATCCCTTGAAGTCCATGAGAAGGTGGTGCAGATGCTGTTAGATCGAGGGGCCAGCGTTCACGCCGATCGTCAGTTATGACCAGTATGAAACCTTCCCAGTGGCATACCCTCAGTTTTGCTTTTATTTTTGTTCATCTTTTTTCACATAGCAGAGCTTGGTCAATCGAACAAGCTCGAGCGGTCACGGCTGAGCTGAAGACTACCCCTAAGGTCAACTACTGCTAGGAGTTTAGGAAGAGGAATGGACATCGCTGCTCCTCCGTTCCAAGCTCTATATACAACCCTTGGTAACTATGACCAGGCCATGACTAGAGCTTGATCACACCCGACAGACCAATAAAAAGGACGGGAGATTGGGTGTAGCCTGGCAAATTGTTTGGCATGGCGGAATCTATGACATTGGGTTTGGTATTCAATCGAGCATTGAGTGATAATGATACACCCCCCAACCCGACCCCGACGAAATGACCAAGCAGGTACACTGGACCAAGAAGCTCAGGCCGTCTGATGTTCAACCTATGCAAGCCCTAAGGGCATAGATTCTTGCGTGTTTCCATTCTAGCCAACCGCCGTCAAGGTCTCGTCGAAGACTGTCATCTCTTGGCCTAGGAAACGCCCTAATATAATTCACGTCCGTCCAGTTTCGCTCCGCGTTCATATGGCACACGTCCGCGATGGGATGTGCAAAGCGAGTATAATTTCATCATATTTTGTCTCCCACGTCGGCAACCGAGCACAGCCTGGTCCCATTACGATGCTCAAAGCAGATAAACGTACATTAGCCTTAATGGGGGACTTTTTGGCCCACAATTGCAAGTAGCAAACGATAGATTTCAGCGTCAGAAGAGCCTGGACAGATTGAAGAGCCTGTTTGACTTGGAGGTCCTAAGCACAATCTCCGCAGCAACATTCCGGCCAGAATTTTCCATCTAGCTCACTCAAAGAGCCGTCCATTACATCAAACCAGATAAGTCCAGTACGAATATAGACTCCAGGGACAGACATAACAGCTAGCATGAGGCCGCAGCATTGCCTTCAGTTACTCCATTCCAATGCGCTTTAAAATCAAGGTCGGGACTGAGGATGCATAATATCATTTACAACGAATCCGCAGCCGCAGCAATTTCATCTACAATTTGTATATACGAAGATAGCACGAGGCGCCTTGAACTAAATATCATGATGCATAATATCATTTACAACAAACCCGCAGCCGCAGCAGAGCCGCCCTAACTCCATGTACATAGTGCTCCCAAGAATAAACAGCGAAGCAGTCGTCATGTGCATCGGCGCTCATCGTCCCGTGGCCTCAAATGTGATGAATACAGTGTAGAAATGAAATGAAACTCGACTCCTAGAAGATGACCTCCTCGCCGTAGACGTCTGCGTAGCATTGGAAGGTGTCGGGGCAGCTGTAAACATTAACATTAGCATGGGCCGTATAATCCATGGTTATCTGGGGTACTCACAAGACAGGATCCTTGCCAAAGATGATATGCCACGAGTACTCCATGATATTGGAGGTCACATCATCGGGCAGATCATTATTCAGCACCCAATTGTACATGCGCTGGTAATCACTCAACGGCCGCTGGAGGATTTGCTCCCGACTAACGGCAAACTGGGAGCAACACGGCGCGCCAATCTGCTTCGGCACATCGCTGTTCCCGAACAACTCCTTCCACGCCGCCGCGTAGTGCTTTTCACCGGTGTTGCCAGGCTTCGGCGGCTTGCGGAAGGGCTGCATCTCCGCCGGACAACCAGGCGACAACTGACATCGTAGACTGACATATCCTTCTTGCAGGACAAAGTCGCGCTGCAGGGCGCGTACAGACTCGACGTTGCTGTAGTCTGCAGTATCGGTGTGCCACCCGATGGGCCAGCCGTCGCGGTGACTGTGCAAGAAAACGACCATGGCGGGGAGGTCGTCGTAGTGGTCGACGATGAATTGGAGGTAGGGGAGGGCCTCGCGGCCTTTGTTCTTGGGGGTGTGGACGGGGGCATTGATGTCGTCGACGGTGTAGATGAAATTGCGCCATCTGGATAAAAGTTGCGTTAGATAAAGCCGAAAGCAGGAGGAAAAACCCCGGTGACACTCACTCAGCCAGTTCCTGCGACACCCACGCGGTATCCTCCTCAGCCAACTTGCCCATAACAATGATCCCCTCATCCGGCACGATGATCGGGGTGGTCTGGAAATTCAGCGCAACCGTGTTGCCCGTGCCGACGCCCCATTTCCGGCGATTGGCATTCTGGGCCGGGGGCTGCGGGCGGAACGCGCTGCGGAAGGAGGTGGTATCGAAGCGCCAGAAGGACTGGGGCGATTGGCCGGGTTGAGTGTATTGGCGATTGGCGAGGATGAGGATCAGGATGATGAGCGCGGCGGCTGAACCGACTCGCAGTGATAGCCTCATGGCATACCGTGGTGTGCGCGATCTGGGGGAGAGGGGTTCGAAAGGGGGAGTTGCGGTCCTGTTAGGCACAGGAGAGGACTTTCATGGGGTGGTGTTGGTGATGCGAAACGAGTGACTGGGGAGGAGGAGAAGAAGAGAGGAGACGAAGGCTGAGAAGAGAAAGTCAAAGTTGGAAAGTGTCAAAAGTCACCTGGTTCAGGTACGAAGTTTACGAGCGTCAGCAATAAAATACGAAAAACGACAAAACGGGAGTCAGTGGGGTAAACGCAGAGCAACTGATTGGATGAGACAGTTTGACGGGCAGATGAGCGACCCCATCACTTGCCGCTTTGGGAAGTCATTGGCTCGAGGTTATCTCCTATCTCAGGCTATCTACTTGAATTCGAGTATATCTAAGAGCAGTAGCATATACTGTGTAGACCATGTACTACATAGAAATATATTATATGGTGTATATATCATAGAATAGCACTAACGCATCTACTACAGCACACGGAGATTAACTGCAAGGGCCCCGGTGCACGTCACCCGTAGACGCAGGGGAATGCTACATTCTGCCACTACAAGGCCCTTGTCGGTTATCTGATGTCATGACGAGCATATAAATGCAAGGGCAGCCGATCAGATTAACATCCTGGATGCCGGAGTTGATAGACCTGGTCTATGTATCAGATGGGCTATAGCCAGGGATGTTGCAATGTAGACCATGTACTATATAGAAATATATGGTGTAGACCAACTAGATTGTTGTAAGTACTGAGTACTCGATTGTAAGTTGATTGTAAGTCGATTGTAAGATTGTCCCGATCGTTCTGGACTCTTTCAGGGGGAAATGAAAGAACCAATTTCGGTCTCGAAGGGGCCAAAGTCATACAAAGTTTAACCCGTGGGTCACGCCGATCTATATCCCCACTAAATACAAGAACTATGCGCCGAAAGATACATACACCGTGGAGGGAACAGAATGAATCACCGAGACGGCGGAATATTAATATCAAACTCCTCCCGCTCCGCCGCAACCCTCTCAACCACACATCTCGTCCTCTCCAACAACGCCGCCGCCTCCATCCACCGATGGTGCAATGCCAAATGCGCCATGAACCCATCCAGCTCCTCAAACACCGGCGCCAGCTCATTCCTCTGCGCACAGCAGAAAATACACCCGAACGGCCCACGGGCATTGTGCGGGGTCAACGCCGCCGGCTTCTTGCACGCGACGTGCGACTTGGCCATAAACGCCCAGCGGTAGCGCAGGCCGGTGGGACGGTGCTTGTAGACCTCGTCGTCGATGCGGTGGTCGTGTTTTTGGCTGCCTTAGGCGAGGGGCATGGCGAAATGGCAGCGGTAGCAGCGCCATTTGGTGACGAGGGTCAAATAGCCGATTGGCTCGCTGTGGACTTTGAAGCGGCCCAGCCCGGAGTTGAGTTTCTAGGCGCCTTTACAGAAGCCGGCGTAGCGGTTTTCTTTGTTACGGGACCAGTAGGAGGGGCCGGGGTTGTGGTTGGGTTGCGGGGGAGGGCTGTGTGGGTAGAGGAGGCGGAGTTGGAGGTGGATGGAGTGGTGTCGTCAGAGGCGATGGAGGGTGGTGAGTGCGGGAGGTCGAGGGTGCGAGTCTTGGCTCTTGAGGGGGTGGGAGCAGTGTTGTTTTGTTGATTCTGTTGCTGATTGGTATTCAGAGGACCGATACTTTCCCCCTCTGAGTCAAGGTCGGTGTCGGTGCCCGCATCTGACCTGGTGTCGTGCTGCCATATGTTGGTGAACAGTTCCCGCGACAGGTCATCCTGCGCAGAGTTTCTGCGCTATTTTCCCTTCGGCGGTCGACCTGGGACATTCTGCTCTCGTGGAGGCTCTGCTTTGGGCGGTGTTGTGGTATATTGAGACACCGGACGAGCCACTGATTCCGCCTCGGTGATGTTCGAGACCACAGAAGAGTCAGCCAACGACCAGCGCCGCTTAAGATCCCTCCACCAAGAGCTGATTGTCGACCCGATCGTTGACGACCTCCTGAGAGGCGACTGCGGAGTAGACGACTCGATCTGTCGAGTGAGCCCTGGCATATCAGGCGGCGAGCCCGTCACCAGGCCAGGCAGATACTGCCCACTCGGGAGACCCGGCAGAGCAGAACAGCCACCCGGCAACGACGACAACCTCTCAATCAAATCCATATAATACGCCAGACTAGACTCCGGATCGAGAGACGGCGAACCCGCAACAGCAACAATCGGCCCCGGGACAGGCACCCCCTGCGCAAGCCTTTGATACAACTCCCGCAGAACCGCAATCGTCCTCATGCGACCATAATCACTGGCCGACAACAGCGCCAAAATATCCAACCGGCCACTATCACCCTCCGCATACCGCAGGTGCGTCAACAGCGCCCCCTGGATCGTAATCACGATATCCTTCATCTGCTCGCGGGTGATGGCGTCACCCTCTTCATACCGCGGTCCCAGCCGGGTCGAGTGTGCGTTCCAGTGGGTGAGGATAGAATTGGGGCCGCGCTTGAGCGAGCGCTCGAGGTCTGTGATGGAGGATTCGTGCTGGCGGTGTGATGTCCATTTCTTTTTGATGGTGCGGAAGAGTTGGCTTCTATCGTAGTAGGCGGAGACGACTGCTGTTGTTAGGAGTGTTTGAGATGTAGGTGAGGAAGGTGAAGACTTACCAGCAGCCACGCAGGCGACGACGCGATCACCTCCGCCCCGGACGTGGTCGTAGTGGATGAGACTGGGCGGTTACAGTTATGGATAGGACTTGAATACGAGGAGGTGAGTAGAAACAGTCAGATCAGCAAGAACAGTCAGATTAGCAGGGTCTAGAGACAGGGACGCAGAACGCAGAGAGAGGAAATGCCCAGCGCGCAACAAAAACATTGGCGTAGCGCAGAGGCGAAGTGGTAGATACTGGCCTCGGTGTGCGTGGAAGAGCCAGGATGCCTAAAGCGGGTTGAACGAACGGCAGAAGAGGGGGCCACTAACTACATAAGCAGCGGAGTTAGCATGAGATTGGTGGCTGAAGTTAGACAGCATCGCTAAGCAGAAGAAGCAATGAGTGTACCAGTGAGGCTGAGATGGGACAGGGATCTGCTGAGGCAACTGTTGCCATGTGATGGCGATAAGAGGTTGATCTGTTGATCTGTTGATCCTGGGAGATATGCGCCCTGTAGTTGATTACCTGGGTTTCTCATTCTTATCATGAGTCTGCCTGGGTGTACCTAGGCATAGACATAGATCTATAGATCTGTCGTTCAGATGGTCGGTCCGATCAGTAGAGGTCGATGCAACTTGAGACAATTCCTCTATTATATCACAGAGGACGAAAAGGAGAGGGCCATCATCGCGGATAAAGATAAGCTCAAAGACGCAGACCTGGCTAAGGAGAAGACCGCACTCGATGAGGTTGCTTCGAAGCTCTACAATGCTGGGGTTAAAAGGACTTACAACCCTGGTCGCATCTACAAGGGCCTGGATGCCAACTCTGGGATCGGTGAGCTTATCGGAAACATTGCCGGGTAAGATTGCATCCTGCCTTGTTCACTGGCACAGTCAAGAATACTGACCCAGGAAACAGGTCCATTGAGCAAAAGCGCTATTTGGAAGAGGCTAATGGCAGGCTGGACCAACGATTGTTTGATCTGGCTGAACTGACCCGAGGCCGAGTTCAATACGGACTAGAAGCCAGCGGGGCTCGAGATATAGGAACTGAGATTCGGAAAAAATACGATCACGCCGTTTGGGAGAAGCAACCAAAAAATAGGGATGGTAAAGTGGACAAGGAAGCCCCCTTGGTTGATGAGGGATTGGTCAAGGAGAGAATGGCTATTCCTGATGGAGGTGTCGACGGATGGATCACTTGCGATCTAAAGGCCGCAAAAGATTCAATTGACGCCGAGGAGACAAAGGCTGGCAGAGCCCCAATGAAATTGAACAGAGATTTCATCAACCCTTGGGCATTGAGAGAGAAAGGCCACAGGTTGAATATCCAGGCATTGAAAGATGCGAAAACGAAAAACTCGGTTTGTTCAGCATAAAGGAGGGAAGATGATTATACATGGAAGGCCTTGTATGTACATATCATGTCAATAGGTATCAACTTGGTTGAACTTCCAAGGTTGAAGCTTCATCTGACATAGATTGCACCATCTATCGACTGATTCGGAATCCAATCTACCTAAGAGCTTGCTTGATTCAGCTCTAGTAAGTCCCAAATTTCCACAAGAGATGCCTGCACTGATTCTTCGTCTTCGATCTCTTTCTTCCAAGTCTCTCTCGAGATGGCGTCGCCGAGAAACAAAGCAAGATCGACATCGCCAATCCCGCAACCCATTCCATCGTATGGACCTTCGCGGGATCCCGGACGAACCGGGTCATAGAGCCGGACTAGCGGGTCCCGAGAAGGGAAGTAAAGACTTCTCGCGTCGTAGTAGTCCCCCCACCAGTCGCTGTTGGTGTGCGGAGTTGCAAATTTTTGAGCGGCGTCAGGCACAGCTGCTAAGATGTCTCTTTCGAAATGCTTGTTTGATGAGGCCTCTGCTTCCTGCCACAGTCCGTACCTAGCATGTTTGGACAGCCACCACAGCTTGGGATCTTCGGGCTCGCTGGAGCCGCGGGTGGATTTAAAGATGTCAGGCGCGGCACGCAGCAAACGATCCCACCAGATTGAATCGTTTCCAACTATGTAGGCCCGTAGACACATTTCGAACATGTCTGGTCTCATGTGGGCTAGCTTCTCATAGGTCAAACAGTTGGCGACATTTGGATACCAGATAAGATCTGGTAGTAGTTGTCCAGGAGTATCCGTTGTCAGCCAGGACAGATCGTCGGACATGATGCGCCGGGCATTGATCGCGCGCCTAATCTTGATCTCACATCTATCTTCCGGCCGTTCAGGGATTTGTGTCATCCACCATTTGGCAAAAATTGCATTGTGGTAGATACCATGGACCACCATGGCCCATTCATGTTTGAGCATGTGCGGTCTTCGGAGCCGTGCGTAGCGATCGATATCGCCATAGTATGCGGCAACATGAATGAGTTTGTCCTTGTTGATGAGTGGGAGATCTGCAGGGAGTGGGCTATACACCAGCGGGAGATAATCCTCTGGTGCCTCAGGGGCCTTGCAGTCATGGTCATCTATTCCCCAGTCTTCGGTGATATTGAAGTAATAGCCGTCCTCGTAAAGCATATCCCATGGCTTGGGATCCATTTTGATCTCCCAGGGACCATAGTACTTCGATCTGGCACTAAGGCTCGAGTGAACAGCAGTATCCCCATTCAGAGATGCAACTCGACGGCCGGCAATATTGACCGTCCGTGTATAGTCGTTCATGATTTCGAACTTCACGGGCTGAGAGAGAATGTGCTGATAAATTTGTCGACTTCCATCGCTGCTTCTCTGCATGCTTGCGTAGCCAGCCTCCTCTGCGACATGGACCTCCGGGAGAGGATCGAGCTCTTTGTACAGATCGATATATCCTGCGACGGCACAGGCACGAGCGGCATGGTAGAGCATCTCCGGGTATCGTTGAACCAGGACTCGGAGAGTGTCCTCTTCCGGGACTTGAGGATGCCAGATGCAATACGGTGTCTCTTCGGGCTGCGAGATGGTTGGTATGATACCGCTCATGATATCCCGGGCATTCAAGGCACGCGTGAATTCTGGAGTAACTCCACGGAGCTCCTGGGCAAAGCCATAATGATGTCGTATGCCACGAATAGTGCACAGTCGATGAACCTGCAGGCCCAAGCTCTTTGGGATTCGAGATCCGTGGATTGCGTCCTTGCAATCCACTGCATCGTATTTAGCAATGGCCAGCCTCTTTTCCATCGGCAGCTGGTCCCGGTTGGCCATGCTGTCGATGAGACGTCCAGGTGGAGGATCAGAGAAGGTGAAAGGATTGGAATACCCGGCAGAAGTGAACAGGTTAGATAAATTCACGCGCGAGATACCGGTTGGACTTAAAGTCATAAAAACTCGGTTTACCCCGGAATTTACCATCTCCACTACGTGCACTGGGTCCGCTGATGTCATGTTGTTGATACTGATATCAACATAGGGTTATCCTCTATGCATATTGATCAGTTTATGGTAGACTGTCGATATCTAGGAGATCCCTCAGAAGAAAAGACATATAGACCTCGTGTCTGAGTTCAGACTCAACCAAACATTCAAGTCGAGATCATCCTCAGCTAAACATCTTGAAGTCAAGATTAGACATTCATCTTTATAGCTTCAAAGTACCACTAGATGTGCAACTGATACTCTTAGCACTCCTACGAGTCCTAGACAATGTAAGCATATCGCATATCTCGTATATCAACAGTATCGCCATGAAATCAACAAAAACAGAATCGGTATCACATCAAACATAAACAGATAACCACCAGACCAGACGCCAGCTAACATGCAACCACATCCACTATCCCAGAAAACAGAAACCACCCATCATCATCATCAGTGTCCCCGCTAACAACACCGTCCCCTCCTCCGCGCACTCTGCAAAACCTCCGCCTCTTCCGCCTCCCCAACACCCACCGTCGGCGTCGCCAGCCCCAGCCAACTCCTCCTCTTATCCCCATACCCAAGCCGAAAACTCCCATTCCCATCCAAACTGCCCGGCGTGTACGGCCCCAAAGCCCCCTCACTCAAACCAGGCGTACCAACAACCGACAACGCCGCCATCTCCGCATCCCTCCGATTCCGCTGCTCCACTAACTTCCGCGTAATAACCCGAAACACCTCCTCAATACCCTCCCCATCCTTCGCACTAATCTCATGACAACAATCCCACCCAATCTCCTGTCCCCAAAACGCAGAGCTGCGCTTACTATCCGGACTCTGCAGCGGACCAGACAAACTCCCACCGGATGCAGAAGCCGCACTCCCACCGAACACACCCGACCCAAACGCAAGCCCCATCCCAGCCGAAGGGGGCGGCGTACTCGCCCGTGACGGATAAAGCTGCTCAGCCACATAGGCAATAGTCCTCTCAAACGGCACGCGCCGTTTCCCCGGATCAACAGCAACGATATCACTCTTCGTGCCAACAACATGAATAACCAGGGGTTCCTCACCCTCCACAGTCCCATTCCCACCACCAATATTCCTCCTCAACTCCCTCAACCACCCCGCCATCTCCTGGAAACTATTCTCATCGGTGATGTCATAGCAAAGCAGGCACGCATGCGCACCACGGTAATACAGTCTCGAGATGGAGCGGAACCGCTCTTGGCCCGCTGTATCCCAGATCTGGAGGCGGACGACTGTGTCGGAGGTGGTGTCGAGGACGCGTTTTGTGACGAAGGACGCGCCGACGGTGGAGGTTGTTGTGGCAGGGGTGAAGGCGTTGCGGACGTAGCGCTGGACGAGGGAGGTTTTGCCCACGCCTAGTCAACGCGGATGTTAGTAGGTATTTATTTACACGAGAGAGGATTTTTTTTGTAGGTGGGTGCTTGTGCTTGGACTCACCCTGTGCGCCTAGCACGACTATCTTTGCCTCAAGGGAGGAGCTCATGGCGCGGGGTTGGGGAGGGCGGGGCGGAGATGTTGCAGGGGCATTTCTTTTGTTTCACGCGCTGCAGGGGGAATCAGTTATATCTGGAGTATGTAGCGCTGACGGAAATGCAGGACAGAAAACGAGAGGGAAGATGATCGGTGTAATCAGTCAGGAAACAGGGACAAAGCAAAGCGATCAGCCGATCCATGGGTAAGGGTCACCTGCGCCCTTGCACCGGTTTCGGCTCGGCAAGGCTGTGGCTGTGAGGGACGTTTTAAAGTAAAAAATAATAGTTTATACCTAGGTAGTTATTAGTTGAGCCTCATGCAGGACTACCTACGATTTGTTTATGGTTCTCTTTTCTTGAACAATTGTAATTGTCTATGCGTCTATCTGCGTACTAGCGTAAGCGCATACACATCACCAATCCATGCCGACCAACCAGTCATTAGAACATGAAATCATCAAGCACGGACTTTTAAAACATGGGTATATAGATCAAGAAAGTAGGTCAGGACGAAACAAGCACACACTGTACTGGTATGGCAGCGCGCAGCGCTGTCACGTCCGGATGACGGAAGGAAGGACAACCAAACCACCAGCTGTAGGGCCTAGATCAAGGCTGGGTGGTGTTATTGTTGGTGCTGGTGTAGGTCTCAGTGTGGTTCTCCTCGCGCTGCTCATCCGAGGAAGAACCGTGGGCAGTGCCCTTCTCAGGGTCAGCGCCACCAGGCGGAGCCTCGAAGCCATACTCCAGGGCCTTCTGCTCGATCTCCTCGTCCGAGAGCTTGGGCAGCTCCTTGGCAGCACGGACGTAGCTCATGTTCTCGCAGTAGCCCTTGGCGAAGATGATATCGATCTCCTCCAGGCTGCGACCCGCCGTCTCCGGGTAGAAGAAGAACATGGGCGGGATGAAGATGGCGTTCATGACGGCGAAGAACAGGTATGTGCCCCAGTGGATGTGGGCGACCATGACGGGGGTGATCATGACGACGGTGAAGTTGAATAGCCAGTTGGAGCAGGTCGAGACGGCGTTGGCCTTGGCTCTGGTGCGGATGGGCGAGAGCTCGGCCGGGTACAACCATGGCAGAGGCAGGATGCTAGCACCGAAGAAGCACATGTACAGGAAGAGACCGAAGACGGCGCCCTTGGCTGGGCCGGCGGTGCCGGGGATCAGACAGCCGAAGACGATGATCATGGAGACCATCTGGCCGATCATTCCGCCGAGGAAGAGCTTGCGACGACCGATCTTCTCGATGAAGAACCAGGAGAAGGTGGCGAAGATGGCGTAGACGATCATGTTGACACCGCCGATTAGCATCGCCATGAACTCGGACTGGCCCAGGGACTGCTTGAGCAGCACGGGCAGGTAGTAGATGACGGCGTTGCAGCCGGACAGCTGCTGGGCGATCTGGGAGGAGGAACCGATCAACATGCGGCGCAGGTGTTGGGTCTTGCCGCCAGTGAGGAGATCCGAGTAGCCAGCACCCTCGGCGACACCAGCACTAGGGATATGTTAGCAGTGATCAATGTGGCGGATATATTTAGAACATACGCTTCAATAGACTCAATGACCAGCTGCTTCTGGAGCTGGGTCTCATGGTCGTCGATTTCTTTACCCGCCAGTGCAGCCAGGACGTACTCGCCCTCGTGGACCTTGCCCTTGGAGATCAGGTAACGGGGGGAGTCGGGCAGGAACCACATGCCCACAATGATGATGATACCGAAGACGATCTGGAAGGCAATGGGGAAACGCCAGACCAGGTCAGGAGGACCGTAGGAAGCACCAAAGTCAATCCAGTAGGCAATCGCCGTACCAATGGCAATGATACCACCCTCGATACAGATCAACAGACCGCGGTTGGAAGTGCGTGAGCACTCAGCCTGGTAAGTGGGGATGGTAGAGGTGTTCATGCCGTTTCCAATACCCGTGATAACACGACCAAAGAAGAACTGCAGCAGGGGGATATGGCCAACGAACGAGGTAACCTGGATAATCACACCAACGATCATGATAGTCGCACCACAGATGACCATCATCCGACGGCCGAGCTTGTCACCAGCGAACAGAGCAAAGATTGCACCTGCCAAACAACCCAGCTCGTAGACGGCTGTCACCAGGGCCTGCATGGTGTTGTCGCCCTTGGTGGCTGTGAAGACATCGTTGAACGCCTTGGCCGAGATGATACCCGACATGACACCCTGGTCGTAACCGAAGAGCAGGAAGCCCATTGTCGCGATGGTGGACACTGTCAGCGACAACGGCCTGCCGTTCATGCCCGCGTACGTGGGCGCCATTGTGTACCGGGTCGTGTTCACAGTAGGGTATAGAGTATAGACGCTCAGTTCAAGCCTTGGTCAAGCTTCTCCGGCACGTGGGATATCTGTTCAGGAGAAGGGGAAGAATGGAGGAGGCACGCGGAGAAGAGAGAAAAGAGAGAAACCCCGGGGGGAGCCAGGAGGGAGGGGGGGATATTTGAATGTCTCGAAAATGCGAACTGCAACGACGAAAGTGGCAAAGAGATGCAATCGTGGGGCCTGGGATACTCCATCTTCCCCGTGTCTCTCTTCAGTCATTCTCATTACTACGAGATATGCTCTGCTCAGTCGAATCCGAATACCCAACCGAGTCCAGTCCACCATCATCCAGATCCACGATGGAACTGGTCCACCGAATGGAAGATCCGCACGGTGGAGCACACCTGCCCGGATGCATCAATGATGATCGATGAAGCATTTTTTTTTGCAGACCCGCCGGACGAGTTGGTAGTTTGCGTCCCTGATGACATCAAAGTGTCGACTATCACTGGGTTTGGGATATTCGTGAGGGCAAGAGACGGCGGCGTGATTGGGAGGGAGAATCTCGGTGGATGGACCTACAGTGAAGGAGGAGTGGTTTTCTCGCTATACATCTGGCCAAACATCGTCTGCAGCTGAATGCGAAATGTGGCTCTGATCGGAATGGCGGGTTGCGTGGTATAGCTGTGTTGGAGCATTGTGGTTGTTGTTGCTATCAAAGTTCAAACAAACATGCACGATCACCTGGAGCGGCAAGGGACTGTCTATGAAGGCACATACGGGACAACCAAGTATATTAGCACTAAAGAGACTATCGCTACTACCAGTCGCCAGCAGCAACCTTGCCGCAGAAAGGAAGCGGACCGCAAAACAAACGAGGGTGAACCTCGGACAGAAAGCGATCGTCGTGCTTCGCTCTCCTACTCCCACTCTTCTATATTATTATTCTTGTCCGTAGCAGATACTGCAAAGTCAAGCGTTGACCTCGACGACGATTCTGCCATAAGATCAAAGCACAACGGTCCGGGAGCCTCTCGGGGTACAAGACTCGGGAAGCCGTCACCGCGCATCCCGAAAGAGGGCAGAGAACCGGCGTAAAGTGGGTGTGAAGTGGGTGATGATGCAAGAATGCGCCGTGCGCAAACTAGTCAAGCGGATCAGTGGAGTATGTAGATCCACCGGATCATCATCCCCTAGCTGTGTTGTTAGATGGCCAGCATGATTATTGTTATTATTTATTATTACGGTAGAGATGGTCACTCTTCGGTTGTCCTTACTGACAATGCATAGTTGCAGTCGGGCTATTTAGAAGACAGTTAACACCCTCACCTCGTTTCCGTCGAGCATATCGGCATACTTCGAAATGCACTCGGCTCCGAAAGCAAGCATTGCTTGGCGAAGCCAAGAGCGAGATTCAGCGATCGTCCAGTGTTGACTGATCATAATTGCCTTGCTATAGTTGTATAACTGTTGGTGTATATGCCATAGATGAAGGTCCATTGAAATGCTCTGCCAATTTTATGTGCAGACGAGGATACAACTTGCCTCTCTGATTGGCAATCACTGAACGAATAATAAAGAGCGGAATCCCAATGAATTCATATCTACTATGTAATCACGATGCCAAAGAATACCGACAAATGGTCGACCCACGTCATGTCTCGCGCGACCGTGAAAATTCTTCCCTCCACAGCGAATATCCGTCTCCGTAATGATGTAGCAGAACAAAGAAGGAAAGTCGGATTTCTCGAAGCGAGTGCTTTGAAGACCCGGATAATCCTTTGAATGCGCTCTATAGCATAGCAAGAACGCATGGAAATATCTTTTACCACGGCAGGCGACAATCGCTACTACTCACTAACGGAACACACTAATCTCGCATTGCGCGTCGCGAGGACCATCAGGAGAACTCGGAGTCTTTTCGGATCAACCATGATCGGGATTATGATGTGTTAGTGCCGATCTCTACGGAGTACATGTTATCATTATCACTCATATCTTGACCATATCACCATCACGAGGGGCCCATGCATCTCGATGTCAGAGGGAAAACACATCGAACGCACGAGAGCCACAACAATGACATCGACCGGAATGACATCGTGCTGCTCGTGCTGTGCATCTCCACCCGTCCATCAACGTCATGACCGCCCTCCAGTAGCCGTTAGTAGAACTCCAACCGACAGCACCAGCCATGGTTCACAAAGAGAATCAACCTCGAATTTCCAGCTTGAATCAGTACAGGCTTCCATAGCCAACCACAGTATGTATTCGACTCAATTCGACGATGATATCAAAAGAGAGCTCAAAGTGGTGGCAAGCTCCGCAAACCTGGTTCGGCTCATTCTGGCGAACGCCACACCCGTGGATCGGCCTCTTCGAGAACTTGCTCCAAGTCATACATCATAGCGTCATGACCACGAGGTGTTCGTTAGACATGTCGAAATCGCGGGGACTGCAAAGAGAACACTACTATGTAGTACTCAGCGGGGATTTTAGATGTCTGTTATATTTTTCGGGCTCCGACAGTTTGTAGATGCGCGGCGGGCACATCAGGCCTGTCAATTACCGTGAGTCAATAGGGGATGCTTGACTTTCTCTTAGCCCTGGTTGCTGATTGATCTAGTCAGGCGAGAGTTACGGAGTACTTGGGACTACTTTCACCCTGTTGTAGCTGTACTTGTGACCGTCAGTGGCGTGGTCAGCCAGGTTTTGAACGTGTGAGGTTGTCATCCGCCAATAGCGAAACCAGTCCAGTTTAGAAGCAGACAGGAAGTTACACCCGCCTATTGTCTATCTCAACGACATCGTTCAAGCACTAAAAGAGGAGAGACCTGGCTGTCGCAGCCTCAGGCTATAGCACGTGACCAAGGAGTTTTATGCCTGAAGAATATGGCAAATAACTCGCGTCGCCTGCCTTGTTTGTCCATTCCATCGAAGCATACCATCCACATTGTTCAGAGTCGATCACGGAGACTCCAGATCTACATCTGAATGCAAGTGTCTATGTATGTATGTCCTACTACCACATCTTCATCCGCAAACAATTCACCTTCTCCTCGGGGGATCCCCGAATTCATGGATTCACGCATGGGTAATACGATCATCGTTAGTGGCCAGAATCCAGGGGGCCGAGGCCCAACTAGCACAGCTCAACCCCAATCACCAAACCAAACCGAAAATGAGGTTATTGGAGTAGCTAGTCGGCAGTCTCCAAATAAACTACTCCTTACCGTGCGAAATACCCGCCCGAGAGACACTCCGAGTGATAGAAACACTGAACGAAGCCTAACAGAGCCCCGAGTCGGTCGAGAAGCCCCCCGCAACTTCTCCTCCCCGGACCCAATTAGCCCGACGCTCAGCTCCATTTTCCTGGACCTCTTCCTACTAAACTTCTGTATCTCCGTCGTCGCTCTTTCATCCACACATTCATCATGAGCAAAGGCAAGCTGACCGGCGCGGCCGTCGCCGAGCACAACTCCAAGGACTCGTGCTGGGTCATCGTGCACGGCAAGGCATACGACGTCACCGAGTTCCTGCCAGGTACGTTTCGCGGCTCAAGCAGCACGTGCACCACTGACTCTGCACCGCAGAACACCCCGGCGGCCAGAAAATCATCCTCAAGTACGCCGGCAAAGATGCGACCGAGGAATTCGACCCGATTCACCCGCCCGACACCCTGGACAAGTACCTCGACAAGTCCAAGCACCTGGGCGAGGTCGACATGGCCACCGTCGAGCAGGAGGAGAAGGCAGTGGATCCTGAGGAGACGGAGCGCCAGGAGCGCATCAAGCGGATGCCCCCGCTGGCTGCGTGCTATAATCTGATGGATTTTGAGGCTGTTGCAAGGCAGGTGATGAAGAAGACGGCGTGGGCGTACTATTCCAGCGGAGCGGATGACGAGATTGTACGTGACACGCTATCCGGTGGCTGAGGTGATACTGACCGTGATGGCAGACAATGCGCGAGAACCACGCCGCCTTCCACAAAATCTGGTTCCGACCCCGCGTCCTCGTCGACGTCGAGAACGTCGATTTCACCACAACAATGCTGGGCACAAAGTGCTCCATCCCGTTCTACGTGACCGCCACCGCACTCGGCAAACTGGGCCACCCCGAGGGCGAGGTCGTTCTCACCAAAGCCGCCCACAAACACAATGTGGTGCAGATGATCCCAACACTAGCCTCATGCTCCTTCGACGAGATCGTCGACGCCAAGCAAGGCGACCAAGTTCAATGGCTGCAGCTCTACGTGAACAAAGACCGCTCCATCACACGCAAGATCGTGGAGCACGCCGAAAAGCGCGGCTGCAAAGGCCTCTTCATCACAGTCGACGCACCGCAACTCGGCCGCCGCGAAAAGGACATGCGGTCCAAATTCTCCGACGCCGGATCCAACGTCCAATCAGGCGACGACTCCGTCGACCGGTCCCAGGGCGCCGCGCGCGCCATCTCCTCCTTCATCGACCCGGCCCTCTCCTGGAAGGATATCCCCTGGTTCAAGTCCATCACGAAGATGCCGATCGTGCTGAAGGGCGTGCAATGCGTGGAAGACGTCCTCCGCGCAGTAGAAGTCGGCGTCGACGGCGTGGTGCTCTCCAACCACGGCGGCCGGCAGCTCGAAACATCCCGCTCGGGCATCGAAGTCCTCGCCGAAGTAATGCCCGCCCTGCGCGAGCGTGGATGGGACAAGCGCATCGAGGTCTTCGTGGACGGCGGCATCCGCCGCGCAACCGATATCCTGAAAGCACTCTGCCTCGGCGCCAAGGGCGTGGGTATCGGCCGGCCATTCCTGTTCGCCATGTCCGCGTACGGACTGGCTGGCGTTGATCGGGCAATGCAGCTGCTCAAGGATGAGATGGAGATGAACATGCGGTTGATTGGCGCGACCAAGATCGAAGATCTGAACCCCAGTTTACTGGATACGCGGGCGCTGCTTGGCGGGCATGTGGGTGTTGTCCCGCAGGATACGTTGGGGTTACGGGCTTATGACCCGCTTGAGGCGCCGAGGTTTAATGAGAAGCCGAAGCTGTAAAGTGAGATTGGAGTGTAGATTTGGTTGTGGGTGTGGGTGTTTGATACTGTTATACATACGCCGACGCATATATACCCATGTCGTCTAGGAGCTGTGAATACACGATAAAGGACATAGAGCGTGGCATCGAGATTAGGACTATGATTTACATCAGTTAAATGTGATTTTCTGTCCTGGGCATTGTGTAATATCATGTCTGGGTCGTAGTCCGCGGGTATACCCAGGAGGGCAGGTATATACCACCAAGTCTAACTAGAACATCACCGTGACCCTCCGCGTGAAGCGAATAGGTTGTCTAATACTCGGGCGTGCAGAGTATTCGCCGTTGCTATATAGATGAGAAGAGGCGAGAGCAGGAAACAGGTGTTTGTCGCCGTGTCTGTTCCCTTGAGAGGAATACAAGAGGGCCAACAGTGAGTGCTAGTCATCAAGCTGATAGTCCTCTGTACCCAGAGATGAATTTGCCTAGATGCGGGTCAAAATACTACTACGTAGGTTCCATGGCAGGGCCTAAATCAACATATCCAAGAATCACATCAGAAGGGAGATTTATTATCTCTATTACTATAATACATAACATCATCAATCCACTCCAAGTTCAAGCACCTCACAACGCCGGAACAGCAACCTCATCCTTATTCCCGCCTGCCTTCTTAACACTCTTCCACTCCAAAAACAAACTCGCCACAAACGACACAACCATCAACGCCAGACTAACCCGATACGCATCCCTCAACCCACTCATATAAGCCCTAATAACGCCCCCCAACTGATCCCCCATCCCCAACTCCCCAAGCACCTTCCTCATCTCTGTCGCGCCCGCGCCGACAATCGCACCGGGAGGCACGCCGGTCGTGTACTTCGTGATACCCGTGATGAGCCCGTTCTGGAAGACGGATTGGCCGACTGCGATGAAGAGCGCTCCGCCCAGTGTTTGGAAGAACATGACTGCCGCCGTGCCGACGGGGATATCCTCTGGTTTCAGGACGGTTTGTACCGCTGTCATGGGGACCTGGAAGCCGGCGCCAACGCCAGCGCCGACGACGATCTGGTATCCGATCCATTTAGCGGTGGAGATGTCCACGTCGAAGAGGGTGATGAGGCCGGCGCCGATGGCGGCGATGGCCGTGCTAGCTATCAAGAAGGGGGTGTAGTATCCCGCGGCGGTGATGAGGCCGCCGATGACGACGGAGGAGACGACGGTTGCCAGCATGAGGGGGAGGAGCTGGATGCCAGATTTCATAGCGGAGGAGCCCTTGACGGATTGGAAGAAGATGGGGACGTAGTAGACGAGGAGGAAGAAGGCGCCGCCGAAGAAGAGGGCGAAGAGGGAGGCGGCGAGGACGGAGCGTTTGCGGAGGATGTGTGGGGGGAGGGTTGCGCGTTCGCCGAGGTAGAGCTGTGAGGCGGCGAAGCAGATGGCCATCAGGCCGAAGCCGATGAATAGACCGATGATGCGCGAGTTGGACCAGGGGTACTTGTTTCCGCCCCATTGCAGGGCGAGGAGGAGGCAGATGATTGATGGGATGAGGAGGGAGGCGCCTAGGAGGTCTAGCTGCTTGATGCGGGCTAGGACTGAGGTGCCGGAGAATTCGTTTTTGGATGGGAGGCGGAGGATGAGTAGGATGACGGCGATGGAGAGGCCGCCGATTGGCAGGTTGATGTAGAAGCACCAGCGCCAGGAGACGCTGTCTGTGAAGGCGCCGCCGAGTAGGGGGCCGGCGATGGAGGCGATGCCCCAGACCATGCCGAAGGCGCCGAAGACGAGGGGGCGTTTGGGAAGGGGGATTGTGAAGGAGATGATGACCAGGGCGCCGGAGAAGATACCTGCTACGCCTATGCCGGCGATGGCGCGGCCGACGATGAGGACTGTGCTGGAGGGGGCGACGGCGCAGATAAGCGAGCCGATTTCGAAGATGAGGACTGCGGCGAGGAAGCCCCATTTGACCTGTGAGGAACTGTTAGAGGTGGTTGATCTGTGTAGTATGTTCAGGGGAAGCCTAAAGCTTACGCTGAAGATCTTGTAGATTCGCCCGTAGGACGGCTGTAGGGCTGTCGAGGTGAGGAAGTAGGCGCTTCCATACCAGGCGATATCTGAGATGCTCTTGAACTGGTCTGTGATCTTGGGAATGGCGACGCCAATGATGGTTTGGTCGAGGGCGACGAGGAAGACGGACAGGTACAGGGCGAGGATGACGATGAGCGCTCTTCCTAGCGGAGGGTACTCTGGTTCTTTTGTCTCTTGGACATCCTTCACGTCCTTCACGTCTTTCTCTGGGGGCGTCTCCACGTCCGTGGTACTGCTGACCTCGGTCATTGTCTCAGGTCAACAACTTGAGATCCAGAGCAGGAGTGATGGAAATGGTCAGTAGTCAGTCGTGCTGAGTGAAGAAAGTAAACTGAAGTGCAGCCTCATCTGACAAGCTACCACCAGATAATATACCCACCTCGCGAGTCGCGACACGTCAAAACCCCGATAAATCCATCGGGCAAACCGAAGATCGGCCATCGGAAAGACAACAGACCGATCTCTTCACCAAAATCATGGAAACATGGAGAAGTAGGCATAGCGCAAAGCAAATACGAGCCGGACTTGATAAATGGGCCAATGGTGGACTCGGCTGGGTCCATCGAGAGTTAGAACTAGTGAGTCACTTACTACTAACAGTAACTACCTAGGAGGTTCATCTGACGGGGATCCGAGATTTCGTCCGTTATTATCGTGAGGTTAGTGTATATTGGATTCTATGCTGGGGACTGGGGTCGGGAGTCGGGGGATGTCGCGATGAATACGAGGGATGGGGCGAGGAGCACGAGGTCGAGATTGACGTGTTCGTTCAGTTTCTATCGAGCTCGTATACAGCGCAGACCATTTCTAGAAGCGACGATGGAGTGGCTGCTGGTGGCGCTGGCATGGGTATTCCTTGCATGAATTCTCCGGTAGGCTGAGATTCTACGAGCAGGTAGGTTGATTATTCGGGATGCATCTTCAGTCGGTATAAGATGAAGAGAGAGAGAGAGAGAGAGAAGTGCATTATACTCGAATATCAGCCGCTTTCGGGCTCTTCCCGAGTCGACAACGAGCAAGGTCTAACTACTACAGAACTCCTGGTAGTACATGATGCCCCATGAAATCCCCCCGGATCATCCACAAATGTCACGCCCACGCCACCAGTTGACTGGCGGACTTGTCACAATTCGGTGTAAGATGCACATGAAGATGTCCAATGATTGACAGACTATTCGATATAGCAGGCACTACTTCATACGAACAGATGAAGCAGAATAGTATACTTGCAATGCGATACAGATTCAAATCCTTGAAACGGTATAGTAGATGTGGTAGATGCCAGGGTTTCCTGACAACACAATCATGAAGCGCAATTCATATCGCTGGCTCAAACTCGGGTATGAAACTCATATGTACATAGCAAGCCCTCATACAGTAGGGTCCCAAACAAATAACGCTATGCACGCTCAAATCAAAGAGTAATCACCTGCGGAGGGTTTCCGAGTCGCCCACTCGCCCGATACATACAAGCAGCATTAACCATCCACCCACCACGCGCCTCCCCACCCCAGACCTGCGCCCACACAACCCCCAGGATACCATACACCACAACCCGAGCCGCATCAGCCCAGCCAGAGGGATCAAAGAGATCACGAAAGAACCCTGCCAAATTGGAGAGACGACTGTACTTTGCACGCGGTCGACGCGAGGCACACAGTCGCTCCCAGGCCCGCTGGGCCTCGTCCCAGAATATCGGTTCTTTGCCTGCGGATTCGTGGATGTGGCCGAAGACGTGGAGAGCCGGACGGACGCGCCATGTCTCGGCGAGGAGATTGGGACAGCCGGTTGAGTAGATCGGTGACAGGTCTAGGTGAGACTGTGGGGGAGAGTGTGTGACGAGGATGTCTGTTTCCGGGGGCACGGTGCGAGACCAGGCGTCGTGGTGTGGCGGGTAGGTGAAGGCGTGTTCAGGCCCGAAGGGTACCAGGGCTGGGATCTGGGGTGCTCCGTAGACAGTCAGGGAGCGGGACTCTGGTGTTGTGAGGGCCGTTGTGGACGAGGAGACAGCTGTTGAAGGGAAGGAGAGGGTCACGGCCGAGTGTTGGAGGTAATGGATGTCACCCCAGTCGATACGCGAAGCGCCGTTCAAATCATCGAGCGAGTGGATCGAAGCCGTCGAGGCAGAAACAGCAGCAAAGGATCCCTGGTCCTCACGGTCCTCCTCCAGTCGTGACCGGGCATCGAAGTAGCTATCGTGGTTCCCGCAGATCACGACCTTGTGCTGGTGAGGGAGAGAGCGCAGCCAGTCAACGGCTGCTTGGATCTCGCGTAGAGAGCCATCATTGGCGAGGTCACCAGCATGGATCAGAAGGTCTCCATCTGGCACATCGGGCCATTTCAAGGTATGGGTGTCGGAGATGCAGACTACTCGAATGGGCTGCACATCTGGTGGAGGAAGACGGGGAGGGCCCCTCAGACGGAGGAGGATCTGATGGAGGGGATAGAGGAGGGCGACCAGGGGAGAAGCTATAAAGTAGTCATGGAGAGGACGCCGTTGGTAGGGACTCGGCATGGTGAGTGAGATGTGGTGTATGAGGAAAGTAGTGTGTGTATGTTGAAGAGAGCTACCCCAGTCGCAAAGCGGGGAGGATCGGAGCGAGCAGTGACATCAGGATGTGGTCGAGACTCGGAGCTGTAGTTTTTCACTATAGATATGCTAGCATTGATGAATAAAATATAGTATTTGAATAGTATTAGAAGAATAACTAGAAGAATAGTCTGTTCTATGTTCTATCAAGTGTATACATATCGTGTTTACCTCGCAGTCTCAGCATCACCAGCCCCCCAGTCACCACCCCGTCCAGACCCAAGAGATGTGACATCTTCCTTCTTCCTTTTTCTCCCTGAAATCATCCTCTTCTTTTTCCCTGTGACTTTTCCCATACTCTTCCACCTCCAAACCACCTGGGCAGTTCCTAGTCGATGCGTCCACATTCGCCACATCCGTCCCAACTTGGCTGGTTGCGGAATCCCACGTTCTTGACTTTGCGACCAATCGATCTCTGAATTCAACCTCCTCTCACCTTCACACCCTCTCGCACCCATTTTCCCTTCATCGCCGACCATCTTCATTCTCGGTATCTCCCTGTCTCCTGACTCTTCATCTGTTGCTCTTACGGTGAAGCCCCTCCGCCCGGCCCTCTTTCCCTGCCAGCAACCAACCACCTCACATTCTGGTGCCCCGCCTCTCTCAGCTGTGGCCCCCCCAACACCCTTCCACTCCACAAACATGGAGGGCGTTGATCTCACCAAGGCCATGCTCAACAAGGGCAAGCAGATGGCCAGTGTTGCGGCTTCAGCTGCCAATGGCAACGGCGGCAAGAAGAGGAGAAAGGGCACTGACCTCAAGCCCATCGTGACCAATGATGCAAACCCGGCCGCGACAGGTGATCCGACAGAGTCGTAGGTTTTTCCGGGTTTCTGCCAATATTTGCAATGCGCTAACAATAAGGGCAGAACGGGCGCTGCCCCTGCTGCAAACCCCAAAGCCACCGGAGCTCCGGCATCACGATCGCCGTCTACCTCGTCGGGCGACGAAGTCGAAACCACCGCCGAGGAAGAAGACTCTGAAGACTACTGCAAGGGCGGATATCACCCGGTCGCTGTGGGGGAAACATACAACAATGGCCGCTACGTAGTGGTGCGCAAGCTGGGATGGGGCCACTTTTCGACGGTCTGGCTGTCAAGAGATACCACCACGGGCAAGCACGTCGCACTGAAGGTGGTGCGCTCCGCTGCCCACTACACCGAAACCGCCATCGATGAGATCAAGCTGCTCAACCGGATTGTCCAAGCGAAGCCCTCCCACCCCGGCCGGAAGCATGTGGTCAGTCTGTTGGACTCGTTTGAACACAAGGGGCCGAACGGGGTTCACGTGTGCATGGTGTTTGAGGTGCTGGGCGAGAATCTCCTGGGTCTGATCAAGCGATGGAACCACCGTGGAATCCCGATGCCGCTCGTCAAGCAGATCACAAAGCAGGTGCTGCTGGGACTGGACTACCTTCACCGGGAGTGTGGCATCATCCATACCGACTTGAAGCCGGAGAATGTGTTGATTGAGATTGGCGATGTGGAGCAGATTGTCAAGGCTCATGTGCAGCAAGAGGAGGCGAAGAAAGAAAACAAGGAGGACAATCGCAATGGGCGGCGACGTCGACGCACGTTGATCACTGGGAGTCAGCCACTGCCGAGTCCGTTGAATACCAGTTTCAGTGGGTTCGATTTCAAGCACAGCTCGTCCAATTCGCACAGCAGTCTGAGCCAGATGGTGAATGAGCCAAGTGAGTGCCCGGTTGTCAATATCCCGCCAACGTACTAACCCAGACAGCACCATCAGACACCCCGTCGATGAAGGAGGCACTGGGCATCAAGGAAGAGGAAGAAGAGGAGAAGCACAAGGAGCGAGAGAAGACAACGTATGCGTCCCATCAAGGCATGATAAGATCTCTGCTAATGTGTCTAGTGACCTCCTGGAGAGAGAAGTATCTGGTATCTCCCTCGACAAGAGTTCCTCGAGCAAGTCCACCGAAGATGAGATTGACGCCAGCATAATCTCAGTCAAGATCGCCGATCTGGGCAATGCATGCTGGGTGGGCCACCATTTCACCAACGACATTCAGACCCGTCAGTACCGGTCGCCCGAGGTGATATTGGGTGCCAAATGGGGTGCCAGTACAGACATCTGGAGCATGGCATGCATGGTGAGTACCATGGGACACTCGCTTTTGCACTGATGTACTGACGACACAGGTCTTTGAATTGATCACTGGCGACTACCTCTTCGACCCGCAATCCGGCACCAAATACGGCAAGGATGACGACCACATTGCGCAGATCATCGAGCTGCTTGGCCCGTTCCCGAAGTCACTGTGTCTGTCAGGCAAGTGGTCCCAGGAGATCTTCAATCGCAAAGGCGAGCTCCGCAACATCCACCGGCTACGCCATTGGGCGCTGCCCGACGTCCTCCGAGAGAAGTACCACTACTCGGTCGAAGAGAGTATGCGGATCAGCGAGTTCCTCCTGCCCATGCTGGACCTCTCACCAGAAAAGCGCGCCAACGCCGGTGGCATGGCAGCACACGAGTGGATGAACGACACACCTGGTATGGGCGATATCAACTTGGGCATTGCGCCAGGGACGCGCGGGGAGGGGATTGACGGTTGGGCCTCAGAGTTTAAACGGCGATGAGGAAGCCAGCGGTGTTTGATTGAGTGTTCATGTTATGTTCCTCTTTGCCGTCACTCGAGCGAAGCAGACCGCGCCCAGACGGGCCGGGTACGTTTGTTCATCTAGGTGATAGAAACTGCTGCTGTGACGACGTGAGTTAACGATCTTTTTCTCCCTGACGAATAACGGGATCGAGTCTGGCTGGTCTTTGTCGTTTCTCTTCGTGTGGTCATCCGTGTGTGGGTTTCTTCGGTACTTGGAGGATGCGCTGTACTTTGCCACGATGTCATGCTCGACTCCCCTGCCTCACCCTCTTAGCCCCTCCCTTCCCTTCCCTTCTTTCCTCCGATATTCTTCCTACGCTCATAGATTTCTGTTTTAGTTTGTCTTGTGTATGTCCAGGCTAAGAGTGACAGGCGTGTGGTTCTGTCAGCTAGATTCTGGGTTCTATGATCAATGAAGGTGATCTCCCAATTGTTTGAGTAAGATAATTCTGAAGTAGTTACATATATTCGGGCTGGTAGTCTGGCGGAGGTGCGCCCTACGAGTAAAGAGAGTCGAGTATCCTCCAACTCTTCCTAACACATTGGACCGATTGAGCCTGATACCTATGGATAAACAGGTGAATAGTAAGATGGTGTTATCGTAATTCATAGCTCATACGTGCACTCCATGTTCTCGATCAACGAATTCACTCCTCGTTCTCGCCTAGTTTTCCTCGCTGGGCAACCGCCTCGGAAACCACCCATACCGCAAGAGATCAACATACATCTCGCCCATACTGTCTGTGGTAACTTCCACGCCTTCACCTCGCAAGGCCTCCGCTTGGCGTTCTGCACTTCCAGGTCCACTGCACAACCATCAGCCAGTCAACTCAGCCAACATTCGACGAATGTCTCGAAGACACAGAGAAGGCATGAACCAGGGACGAGAAATACCCACCGATGCGAAATCATCCCCTTGGCATTAATCACCCGCTGCCAGGGGACCGTGGCCGAGTTGAAATGCAGACCTGACTCTGCGGCGGGGAGAGACTTGAGACATACACCAACCTGGCGGGGACGCTGTGCTATTTGTTCATTAGCGACAGGAAGCAACTGGATACCCTAAGTATGGCATACGTTCACCGAGAAGCCGGGCGATATGTCCGTAGGATGTGACCTTGCCGCGGGGGATCTCTTGTATCGCGGCGTAGACGGCGTTTGCCCACCATTCTGCCTCTTCAGAGCGAGGCATGTTTCAGGAATGAGCTATGTTCATCTCATTCTTGTGCCAAACGAGTGATACAGTAGTCGAATCGAGGAGAGTCAACACAGCTAAACTGCATACAGATCGGGCAAACATTCCTCCGGCTATCGATAAGTCCTCGACCCAAGCTCAAATGCTCGAATGCTAGTCTCTCAACCAGGCACACCTACAAACTCTACACCATGCCGGGCTCATTAGCAGACTACCTCGCAAAGAACTACCTCACCGCCGACCCGGCCACAGAACGGCCGAAGAAAAAACGCAAGAAGACCAAGCCCACCGACGCAAGCAACGGCCTCATCATCGCCGACGATGATCCCCCGGATCTACGACACATGAGCACAACGCAAGCGCAAGATGATGAAGACAGCCCTTTCCTCGACACGACTGCCAAAAGCGCTGAGTTCAGACGCGCCAAGAAATCCAGCTGGAAGACGGTTGGCGGGCCTGCTACTGTCGCGGATAAAGGCGAGCAAGAAGCCGCGGATGCGATTTTAGCCTCTGCTGCTGCGGAGCGAGATGCCAGACGAGCTGATGATGACGATGACGCGCCTGTTGAAGTTGAGGGTGGTGACGAGGGACCGCGAATGGAGTCTGGTGCGCGCGCGGGTCTCCAGACAGCGGAGCAGACAGCCGCGATGGTGAAAGCGCAGGAGAAACGGCGCAAGGCCGAGGCTGCACTATACAAAGACCCTTCCACCAGCAAGGCCGCGAACCAAGAAACGATCTACCGAGACGCGTCGGGACGAATCATCAACGTGGCGATGAAACGGGCCGAAGCACGCCGCGCCGAAGAAGAAAAGCGCATCAAGGAAGAAAAAGAGCGCGAAGCACAAATGGGCGATGTACAGCGACAGCAGCGCGAAGCCCGGAAACAAGAGCTCCAAGAAGCTAAGGCCATGCCGTTGGCACGAACGATCGAAGATGAAACGCTGAATGATGAGCTACGGGCGCGCGGGCGGTGGAATGACCCCGCTGCTGGGTTCTTGACGGAGAAGGCTGGCCCAGGGAAGAGTGTTACTGGGAAGCCGTTGTATCAGGGGTCTTTTCAGCCGAATCGGTATGGGATTCGGCCGGGGCATCGGTGGGATGGGGTTGATCGGGGGAATGGGTTTGAGAAGCAGTGGTTTGCGGCGAGGAATAAGAGGGGACGGTTGGAGGCGTTGGATTATCAGTGGCAGATGGATGAGTAGGTGTTCAGTGTGCTGTAATGGACTTTAATGAATTGCATTGGGTGCTGGCGCCCGTCATATCAAGGGTATTGAGTGTTGGTATACTCGTAGATCAGGGCCTGGTAGTACTTTTGTCTCGGATTAAGACTGCCAAACGATGCATAGGGCAACGGAATATTTATCTTGTCTTCGGATGATCAATTCACTAGAAGTTATCTTGGTTAATGTGCAATATCCTATCATACTAGAACGATTCCTTAATGCCGTTGTATACTGCCTCGGATGCGGTGGGTTGCTCGGGAGTCTGTTTACCCAAACAAAAACTTCCCGCCCGCCATCCATTCTCCTCCCTCATCACCCCAGACCGATCCACCTACAATAACCATGGACAAACGATCAGGGGAAACTCCAATGGACTTTGAATGGCAGTCTCGCGGACCAGGCGACGTGACCTCGCCATTCTACCAGCTGGGCCTGCAGCACGAGAACAAAAAGCGTAAGTGTCTCAGCTCGAGGCCCTGCCGAACCAGGGCAACCCTCACACGACAAGACTAAGAACCATCTTGATTGCAGGCACACACAGTACATTCAATTCACCAGAAAAGAAGTCGTTCCCCGCTCTCCGCGCCCCGAACTCACAGCCCTTCCTCTTCTCCCAACCCGCTCCTCCAACGCCCAAGTCAGTATTCGGACAACCCGCGTTCCAGACACCGCGCAAATTCGACGTCGATGTGGACTTTTCCTCTGGGGCGGAGAATATGTCCTCGCCAGAGCAGGCGGATAATGAGGATACACCTGAGCAACCGACGAAGACGAACAAGCGGAACTCACTTTTCAACATCTACGGCCGGTTTGCGCCATCGCCTGGACGAGGTGAGATCCCACGGGTGAAGCACTACTCGAACGCGCTGGCGCGACGGGTGGAAAAGCGCAGACGGAGGGATAGGGAGCTTGGTCGGCAAATACGGGTTGACAGCGACGATGAAAGTGACCGGCCGAGCAGTAGTGAAGGGCGGAATGGCAAAGCGGCGAAGCAAGGAAACAATCAGACTGTCGAACAGCAGCCCTCACGCATCTCGTCTTTCTCCGAGTTCTTCGCGCTACTCGAGGCTCATCCCAACGTTCCCAGTGTCTTGTCATGGTGGGCACAATTGGTGGTGAACCTGTCGCTGTTCTCGCTTTTCGTATACGTGCTTTTCGCATTTGTCTCGGCTATCCGCACGGAGATCGAACAGGCTGCCGACGAGGTGTCGGCGGGTATTCTGGCGGAAATGGCAGCCTGCGCCAAGAGCTACGTGGATAACAGGTGCGGCGGTGGTGACAGGTTGCCCGCGCTGGAGTCTGTGTGCGAGAATTGGGAGCGCTGTATGAACCGCGACCCAGCCAAGGTTGGCCGTGCCAAAGTCACGGCTGAGACAATCGCCATTATCATCAACAGCTTCATTGATCCGATCAGCTGGAAAGCAATTGTAGGTTGTCTGGTCCAATTCTCTCTGACTTCTACTAACATGTCTCCAGCTGTGCTTCCTCGCAACCATCTCAACCGTCACTGTTGTCAGCAACTGGTCCTTCCGCTCCTTCAGAAACCGTCTTAACCAGCAAGGCTACTCTCAACACCCTTATCCTCGGCAACCAGGCCACGAACCATCAATGCACCCGCAACCAATGCAACTCCATCAAAACGCCAGCTTCGACTATTATAACCAACAAGACCACCGGCCTCCAATGAACGGTCACGCCGAGAAGGAAAACGCCCCCTTCATGCTAGAAAGTCCACCGCGCTCAATGGACTTCGTCACAGAACGCAGCCGCGAGCGTGAGAGTCACCTCCGGACACCGAGTCCTTCCAAGCGAGGACGCCGCTTCGCATAACAGTCTACTTATTATGGCGTCTTGTTTGGGCTCGTTTGGCATAGATGGGGAATTTGCGTTGGTTTGGTCTGGCTGGGATATGGAGTGGTGTTTTGCATCTTGTATACCATCGGCATGGGTTTATGTTCTTGTATTTGTTGATTGAGCTTGTGAGCAGGATATTATTGCTCTGTACTTGTGATTCTTGTCCCTTGTGGCATCTTGAATATTCCATCCTACACTCATACTACAGAATGAAACACATGAAAGCTTCACTTTGTCATGCTCGGAACCATAGCATGATGCCTCTGGTATCCACTGCCATTGATGTCGGCAACACCTTGCTCGGCCAACTGTCATGGTTGGATCCTTGACTTCGTCGAGCGGCAGTGATGGCCGAGCGTGGCGATCCGCCTCTAGAAACAGTGCTGAAACAAGATTATTGTATAACTCGCATTGTTTGAGAGAAAGCTTTTCTGTCAAATGTGACACAAAGATAGCCTAATGGTAATGAGAGCCACTCGGAGTTCAATCTTTGCACTCGCCTACTTGCCTCTATACTCGGCTACTGTCCGAAATACTTCGACGCCCGAAGTATAGAAAACTTTGTCTGAGCAGGGACCATAGCTTATGAAAGGTAATTTGAGCTGCTATATAGTAGAGTCATCGCTCTTTGCACCCTCACAGACAAAGTCGAATACACACACATCCCAATCTCTGCAGATATACGCAAACATACCCTGACCTCATTCTCTGGCATAGTCCAATGCACCATGAACCAAAACCCAATGCCAACTACCCAGAATGCGGCCTCCGCGCCAACCTCGTCGTCCTGGGCAGCTTCAGCTCGATAATGGGCGGACTAGGCCTCATGAACAGCATAGGCATCTACCAAGCCTGGATCTCAACACACCAACTCTCCCACCTAAGCGCAGGGAAAATCCGTTGGATCTTCGGGCTATACAACTTCCTCGTTTTCTTCTGCGGGATCCAGATCGGTCCGATCTTCGACGCGAGAGGACCGCGCCTGCTCATGTTCATTGGATCAAGTCTGATCATCATCACGTTCGTCCTCATGGGCTTTTGCTCGGTGTACTGGCATTTCCTCGTTGTCATTGGCATCATCGGCGGGATGGGAACATCCTTCATCTTCATCGTCCCCGTCGCGAGTATCGGCCACTTCTTCCATCGCCGCCGCGGCGCAGCAATAGGTCTCACCTTGTCGGGTGGAAGCATCGGCGGCGTGGTCTTCCCCCTCGTCCTGGAGAACCTGGCCCCAAAACTCGGATTCGCCTGGTCAACCCAGATCATCGGGCTAATCACTCTCATCCTCCTGGTCCCAGGCTGTCTGCTCGTCCGTACAAACCACCCACTCAAATCACCAGCACCAGCACCGCCATCAGCAACGGTCTTCCTCCCGGACTTATCAATCCTGAAAGACCCCGTCCTCGCCCTGACAACACTAGGCGTCTTCTTCATCGAATGGGGCTTCTTCATCCCACTCAAGTATATAGCTTCCTACTCCCTCGCAGCCGGAATCCCCGCCCACCTCTCCTACTTGACGATCGTCTTCCTAAACGCCGGCTCCTTTCCCGGCCGCTGGATATCGGGTATGTTAGCCGATCGAATCGGCCGTTCACCACGCTCCTCTTAACAAACATCCTGTGCCTCATCTCCGTACTGGGGATATAGATGCCTGCCTCTGGGAACGTGGTGGCTGTGATCTTCTCAGTGGTATTCGGCTTCGGCAGCGGGAGTAACATCAGTCTTGTACCCGTGTGTGTGGGCGAGTTGTGTCCGACAAGGAATTATGGGCGGCATTACACGACTGTATACACTATTGTCAGTTTCGCGTCAGTCTTGTCTTTTTCGTTTGGTTTTGGTCGTGGCTGATGTTTACCTGACAGGGATTTAACGGGTGTTCCCATTACGGGCGAGATTCTCCATCGTTGTCAGGGCGATTATTGGGGTTGATTGCGTTTGCTGGGTGTGCTTATGCGGCCGGTTTGGGGTCTTTTGGTGTAGTTGTGTGGTTGTTGAAGAGGAGAGGTGGGAATGAATTGGGATGTTGATGCTGGGATGACGGAATATATAAACGGGATTAGGCATCAAAACAAAGGACATGTCAAGACTTAGGTAGACAACAAGAACAAAAGACTTGTTGGATTATACTCTTCTTTCCTTTCAATCCACCTGCTAGATGCCTGCCAGGAAGTTTTTGCGAGCTTTTTGAACCCCCTAGCGCAGGTCCTTCACCTAGACAAGGCATGTCTCATCTTCGATACTATGCCATCTACTGATACCCTTGATTATTCGCACAAAGAAGACTTTCAACTGGGCTCGATCTGTATAGCGAGGATTTAAACTAGACTGTGTTCATGATCAAGTTGCCGGCTGCGCTCATCTTGACGTAGTTCGCCATACCAGAGGCAAGAGGCGACGACGGTGATACCCATCAAGAGTCGATGATTTGCTTGAGTATTTCACGTACATCTCAGTAAGAACGACTCTCAGGTATATATTCTTCTCTCACATAAGCCCAGACCGTATATCCTTCCATCCAACTCGCATCACAATATGGGATCCACCGAGAAGCGCAACCTGATCATTGTATCCAACCGACTGCCACTCTCCGTTAAGCGAGTGGACGGCAAATACCAGTCATCAATCTCAAGTGGTGGCCTCGTGACCGCTCTGTCCGGATTGACGAAGTCGACGCAATTCAGCTGGTTCGGGTGGCCTGGTATAGAGGTGAGAGATACCAAAGACCGCGAGGAAGTAGCGAAGAGTCTGGCGGAGCACAGTGCCACTCCGATCTTCTTGGATAGTGACTTGGCACATGAGCACTATAACAGCTTCTCGAGTGAGTCGAACCTTGAGCTTTTTTCAAGGAATTGAACTGACATGTCCAGACCGAATCCTTTGGCCGATCCTCCACTACCAGTCCGGCGTCACCTACGACGACGGTCCGTGGCAGGCCTATAAACGTGTGAACGAACTCTTTGCAGATGCAATTGCCAACGCAGCTGAGACTGGTACCTTGATATGGGTCCACGATTATCACCTCATGCTTCTGCCAGACCTTCTTCGCAATCGACTCCAGCGACAGGGCAAGACGTGTGCAATTGGCTTCTCCCTGCATACTCCATTCCCAGCTGGCGACTTCTGGAAGAACCTCCCCGTCCGCAAACACCTTATTGAAGGTCTATTGGCGAGCGATCTCATCGGATTTCACACGGACGAGTATAAGCAGAACTTCATCGACACCTGTGCGAATCTCCTGTAAGTGTCAGCCTCAGCTCTACAAGCTCAGTACAGAAGACTCACTCATTCCAGCGGCGCACAAACCCAAATCGCAAATCAAATCCAGTATAAGAACAGACTCATCTGCACAGACCAGTTCATCGTGGGTATTGACCCGCAAAAATTCGCCGATACCCTTTCCAAGCCCGAAGTGCAAGAGCGTATCAAGATCCTGGAGGAGAAGTACAAGGATGTCAAGGTCATCGTGGGCGTCGACCGATTGGACCATATCAAGGGCCTCACGCAGAAGTTGAAAGGATTTGATGCATTTCTGGATGACCACCCCGAATTGCGCAATAAGATCGTGCTCATCCAGGTGGCTGTGCCGAGTCGAGAGGACGTCAAGGAGTATCAGGAGTTGGAGACGGAGTTGAGTACTATCGCAGGAAAGATCAATGGCAAGCATGGTATGACCCAATTGCTTTCCTGGGCTTGTAATGTATACTGACCTCGACAGCAACCCCTGAGGGCACGCCCCTGTTATACATGCACCGCTCTGTGCCCTTCACGGAATTGACAGCGCTCTACTCCATCGCCGATGTATGTCTCCTCACATCGACCCGAGATGGAATGAACCTGGTGTCATTCGAGTACGTAGCTTGCCAAGAGAAGCGGCATGGAGTCTTGGTTCTCTCCGAATTTGCCGGTGCGGCCACCTTCATGAGAGACGGAAGTATCCCCTTCCATCCAGCGAATAAGACCGAAATGTCGGAGGCTCTCTTTCGGGCATTGAACCTTGACGAGGGAGAGCGTAAGAAGAAGTATGAGTACCTGCAGGACTTCGTTAACAAAAATACAAGGTTAGTTTATCTATACCATGAATTGTACTTAGCTGCTGACTTTATAGTGCTCGCTGGGGTCAAACTTTCATTGAGAAACTCTCTCATCGATGTCGACGCCCTGGGGATCCGTGTTAGCTGATTCTGGACTGGTTCATCATGTGTGCTTTCCTGGGTACGTGCATGGTTTTCTATGCTCTAAGGCGTAGGGCTGACGGAGTGAAGGTAAAATGAGAGCTAGCACAATGTAAGGGAAAATAGAAGTCTAAGTCATGTTTTTTTAGAAGATTCTCACGGGGTTTGATAAGCGAGATACCGATTAGTATACATGCAGAAACGCGTGATCTGCCGCAATTTTCTATCCCGACGACAGCTCGACTTAGCGGCGCAATTTCAACGTTGTCATACTCCCACCCCCGTTGATGTGTACACTTCATGTTTGGAAGTCAGACGCGCAACCACCACGATCAACGGTCCAGTAAATTTGGTATATCCTTTATAGTAGAATCAAGAGGGATCAGAAAATGTACATTACAGTCGAAGTATTTAGGTTTCTGCCACCTCACCACCTCGCAGTCCCTATATAATTCCCAAAGCAGGAGGTGGTCGGCCTCGCTTACGTTAGCAACTAGCTTAGTAACCAATAGACGTCCTCGATGAGCGAACCAATAGGCGCCGAGGATCAATAGCCCTGGAGAGTGATCTCAGGCCTTCGCGACAAGTATATAAGCAAATTTTCGACTGGCAATTTGTTTCTTTCTTCTTCTTTTTCTCCAGGTTTTCCCTCCCCATTTATTGAGATCAAAGATGACTACATTCGACTAGGCCAATTGCCTGTTCCAACACTACAAAAGGTCCGTACCCTCCTCTCCCCTTGCTTTCAGAACAGATGCTGATTGTGGCAATGATGACGGATTTCATCTCGAGATCCAAGGATCTGAGCCCAAAAACATATCAGCATCCTGCACTGTTCATTCTGTTTGTTCACATGGTAACTGCACTATAGGGTTCATGTCATCGAGCTTGTTCACTCAACATTCCGTGTCCGATATGTGTCTCCATCTACCTCGGTTGCTTCTGCTCTAACACATATTGCAGGCTTCACGCTTCCATCAATTGCTTTCATTTCATTTCATCAAGCTCATCCATGGTCCCTTTCTTGTTCATCCACTGACTACTTGATAGGCCCCCCGAGATGAAGATGTGTTGACAACATCCCATTGAGCTCCAGGTATGAGACACCATTCATGTTGCCATGTATCTTTACTTACATACATCGTCTTGAAGGCTTTCCATTTTCTCTTTGGCTTTCACAAGCCCTGGCCCAAGCCCATCCCCATTCCGTTCTCTGGTTCATATACTGACTCTTCAATAGGTTCCGTCTCGGAATGATGAAGCGTTGACCAGAGCATCCTGAACTTAGGAGTGTATCCCGGTTTCATCTTGTCATGTTTCTTTACTGACTTGCATGAGTTTTCCTGAAATCTTTCTACATTCGTCTTTTGGTCTCAAAAGCCCTAATCAAGCTCACTCCCATTCCGTTATTCAAGTTCATCTACTAACTCCTCAACAGGTTCCGTCTCGGAATGATGAAGCGTTGACCAGAGCATCCTTGTATGCATACCCGTTCTGTCTTGTTATGTCTCTTTACTGATTTTCATGCGTCATCTCGAGACTTCCGATTATTTTATTCTGCTCTCACAAGCCCTGACCAAGCTCCATCTCCATTCTGTTCTCAAAGTCCATATACTGACTCTTCAATAGGTACCGTTCCGGAATGAAGAAGTGTTGCCAAAGCCTCCTGAGTCTATGTATGCATGCACGTTCTATCTTGCAATGCATCTCTGCTGACTTTCATCCATCATCTTGAAGACTTGTCAATTTCCTCTCTGCTCTCCAGACCACCTGGCCATGCCTTTCCGATCCCACTTTTGGAATTCATTTGCTAATTCCATTATAGTTCTCAGGTCTTGACTTGTTTGCTGAGGAAATGGTGAATCAACTTTCCCACCTCTCCGATATGTGTCCCCCATCCAACTTCCAGGTGTTGGTATTAACACATGTTTGATAGGCAAATGGTAACTGTACAGAACAGGTCATGGGCCCTGGACATCTCTCCGTCCGTCTTGCGCCCTGAGATGCCTCCCTTTCATCTGCTCGTTTAATCAACGGTACGTTTTTCCTTCCTGTTTTTTTCTCTTCCACTGTCAGTTATGGTGCTTACAGGTCCTGTTCTCCACTGGCAATGATGACCAAATCCTGACTTTCTTTATGATGCTTGCTACAGCTTGCAGCAATGCTTGGTTCAGCTCGCCATGATTGCAAAAAAGAGTCTGAGCCAGGCATCTCTCGATCTCAGGTCGAATTGAGACCACGAAGTTACTCCATTTTTCTCTCTGATGGCGCCTACAGGCCCCAACTTCTCTACTGGCAATGATGACCACAAGTTACACACTTGAAGAGCTTCCAAGGCTGCTCAGCTTGCACAATGCTTGCTTCAGCTTGCACTGTCTACAAAAGAAAAGAACAGTCTGAGCCAGACATTTCTCGACCTCATGTCGAGTGTGAGATCAAGGAGCTATTCTCTATTCTCTCTGATGGAAGGATGCAACACCAGTTCTTTCCTTCTTTTCATGTTTCCATGGTGAGTTGCAGTTCCCTGTCAGATCTCCTGAATGGCAGTGATGACAATCGAGGCGTGAAAGAAGAGCTTGCTTCGGCTTGCGAGGCTTACAAAACACCGGTCTGAGCCATTGCACTAGATCTCATCTTGATTCATAATAAAAATTCTCAACTGACGTTTTCTTATGAGCAGTCACCAGTCCTTACTCTTCTTGACTTTGCAGTGTATTTACAGACAAGCCCTCATTCTCCGGTTCTTCTCTCGTGGCTGGACACAGACATGTCCTTTCACATTGCTTCTCCTTTCACAGTGAGTGACAAATATCTGCCTTCTCATCTAATTTCTTCAATGGCAGTGATGACCGGTTTTAACTCCTCTGCAATGCCTCGGCTTGCAATGATTAGGACAAGTGTCTGAGCCATTCCTCCCTCCTCAATCCGAACTGAGCTGACGCTGATCCACCTCCTCTCTGAAGTGTGCTCTACATCGATACACACACCACTCTCGCCGTTCTCTCCCCTATTCGGGCTCATCATACCTTTTGTCATCCAACATACTACTGGAAACCTGAGCATGCGACATTGGAACAAATGATCTTCATGGGCATTGGGCATGAATGGATGGAGGAAGATGTAGTCTGTTGTGAAGACATGATACATCTCTTTCGGTGGATCATGTATGCGGGCAATGGATACACGCTTTTGAAACCTGGCTTCAATCAACACCGAGATCATGCACATGAACGTGGACTCTCCATGAAGTTTGAACAATGAGATATCCGTGAGTTTATCTACACCTTGTGCTGGTTTGCTATATTTTTTTATTAATTTCATCCGTTTATAGCGGCTCAATGCATGCATGGTTTGTATGTCGTGGGTATATACAGTCACCTGCGGTAACCCGATAACCTTAAATGGAGCCCCACATGCTTGGCGATTGGGGCTCTTGTGGCTGAAAGATGGCTGAAGGGGAGCATCAGGAACCCGCCAGGCTGCAGGTTCGATAACAAAAATGTCATGCATAACTGGATCGCTACAGGGATCTCAGTCAGGGCTTGATGAGCCAGGCTATGAAAGGGGTGAACATGCGGAAGCAGTTTGCCGTTGCCACAGTCCAACTGACCATGGACAGACACGGGAACGAAAGTCAAGTTTGTGTTCATCCATTGATCTGAAGACGCAGCCAAAGCTTGACACATATTTTTCCCGGACTCCCAGTGAGACGAAAAAGTGAAGGCATCGCCATCTTTGGCTTCATGACGTGCGATCGGCAGGGCCTTCACAAGCTCCACCGATCTGGTCGATGCCGTTCCAAGATCTCCCTCATGTCAACTGTGCAGTCCACGCGAAACCGGAGAATATCCACGAATCAAGGCACTCACCAGGTCTGTCATTCTACACACATTTCCCTGCTAGAAACACACTAAAGTCATCCTTGTCTGAGCAAGGACAAGGTCAACCTCGGCCCCGCGATCATCATGATGCCCCGACCGGGGCTTATCACGACATCGGCAGCAAATGAACGGCCCGAGCTTCTTCACCGTGCGAGTAGTGTCTGGCCCCGCAATGGAACTAACAGAATTCTTTTCTTCTTGACATTTTCTTCCAGGTCTAGGGCTGGATGGACTGAATTCATTTTTGCAGAGAATTGCAGCATCGACAAGCTGTATCCGCACCGAACACAATGTCGGATGAGAAGGATCCGAATGCCGTCGCGTATGGCACGAGCAAGGACACCGAGAACAATAGCCTCCAGTCAGAAAATGGGACAGATCCGAGCAACGGAGAGGCAGGGAATGACCCCTTCGCAGCACCGCTGAAGCGGCAGCTCAAGTCGCGGCATCTGCAGATGATTGCAATTGGAGGTTTGTCTGAACTGGAAATGCAGATCTTGGGTCTGGCTGACACGAACAGGGATTATCGGGCCAGGGCTACTGGTAAGCTCGGGAGCTGCTTTCAGCGAGGGCGGACCGGCGGGGTCTCTTATAAGCTTTTCTTTGATCGGCATCATCGTGTTCTTCGTCATGTATGCTGGCTTGGTCTCGATGTGTGACATTTGCTGATTGAGTATAGGCAATCGCTGGGTGAGATGGCCACGGTCATCCCAGTCAGTGGATCATTTACCGAATACGCGGCGCGCTTTGTTGATGATTCCCTTGCTTTTGCGCTGGGCTGGGCATATTGGTGGTTATGGGTGACGGTCAGTTTGGAACAGAATGGGTATATGACACAGCTGACTCGGACAGGTCCTCGCCAACGAGTACAACTCCATCTCCCTCGTCATCGAATACTGGACCCAAGCAGTGCCGCAATGGGGCTGGATTTTGATATTCTGGGTTTTGTTCCTTGTTCTCTCGAACCTGGGCATTCTTGCATACGGCGAGATGGAGTTTTGGCTTTCTCTGTAGGTGTCTCGCAGGCTTGGATGAGGACGAGTGCTGACTGTCTGCAGTATCAAGGTGCTCTCATTGATTGTCTTTTTCATCTTGGCTATCTGCATCAGTGCTGGTGGTATCGGCCCCCAGACGATTGGGTTCAAATACTGGCATCATCCGGGTGCATTTGCAGATGGCATCAATGGTGTAGCCAAGACGTTCGTCGTGGCTGGGACACTATATGCTGGGACTGAAATGTGAGTAGACCTGTCCGTGGTAATGGACGTGACTGACAATCCAGGGTCGGCATCACGGCTGGAGAGTCAACGAATCCGAGAACGGCCGTTCCTCGAGCTATCCAGCAGGTCTTTTGGCGCATTTTGATTTTCTACGTCGGTATGTTCATACCCAGCAGCACAGTGATACCGTACCAACCACAACAGGAACAATCTTCTTTATCGGCATCCTCCTGCCATACAACGACAAGCGCCTACTGAGCTCGAGCTCCAAAACAGCCAGCTCACCCCTCACCATCTCCCTCGCAGACGCAGGCATCCTCCCCGCCGCACACCTGATCAACGCCCTGATCGTAATCAGCGTGATCTCCGCCGGAAACAGTTCCCTCTACGTCGCCTCACGCACACTCCTCTTCATGTCCCGCAACCGCAAAGCGCCCAAGTTCATCGGCCGTACAAACAAAGCCGGCGTGCCATGGGTCGGGCTAATCTTCACCAATATCTTCGCCTGCATCGTGTTCCTTGGACAGTCGTCCAGCGCTGGACAGGTCTTCGAGGCACTCATCACTCTCTCTGGCGGTACGTCTCTTCAACATTAACACATCTTGAACCCAACTGACCTCCTCAGTGGCAACCTTCATCGTCTGGTCCACAATCGGCATCTGCCACATCCGCTTCCGCCGCTCCCTAGTCGCCCAAGGCCAAGACCCAACAACTCTCCCGTTCCAAGCCTTCCTCTACCCCTGGGGCACATACTTCGCACTAGCAGCGAACATCTTCCTCGTCTTCTTCCAAGGGTACACATGCTTCCTGGATCCGTTCAGCGCGACGAGTTTCGTGGTTAGTTATATCCTGTTGCCTGTGTTTGCGCTGTTTGTTGTTGTGTATAAGTTCTGGAATAAGACGAGGTGGGTGAAGTTGGAGGAGATGGATATTTGGACGGGGAGGAGGGAGTTTGTCACAGACGAGATTGAGGTGCCCAAGGAGAAGGCGTGGTGGAAGAGGGTTAGGGATGTTGTTGTTGGGTGATTGTATATAGTGTACACTGTCATATCCGAGTCGTGATAGTGGGTCGGGATAGATTCATGAAGAAATGCATGGGTTGATAGCGATGCTGACGAGTGATCAACACGGGCTCCGTCGGGTATCCGGACAGAAACCCGCGAGTCCTTGATTGAAGAAGTAAACACTACATGTAAGCGCAGTGAGAGAATTCTCATATCTGAACCTCAATATTTGGCTATCACCAACCCCATCTTCAACACTACATTTCGTCCCCACCACCCCACACAGTCTTCGCCAGAGCACATCGTGCCCCAAACCGCTCCGATCTATTGGCCCGATAACAAACATCAGCACGCACTATCTTAGCAAGGTCTCGGCCCCGAAGCCGGTCGATCCCTCGCTCACCTAGCACCAGAACCGCCAGCATTCATCCACCACTCGTTCTCTCACGCTGCCATGTCCGCCAATCAGTAGATTGCCGTACCTATCCCCTTGGTCGTGTTGATCGGCGGAGATACTGTTTCGAGGATGGTTTGAAGATGGGAGTGTCTAGCGAGAGATTGCACAAGGAGTCGGATGTAACATTGTCGATGCCGGTGTTTCGAGTGCGTGAGATGTGAGGTCGATGAGTGCACATCGGCTGATATATAAAGACGAGTACGCGGGTCAGATGGAACAGCAAACAATCGCAATCCGCAAATCTATTCAGATCTACCCTCGACCATCAAGATGCAGTTCAAGGTACAACCCACAAAGCCCACTCACATGAATCACAACTAACCTCCCCAACCAGGCTCTCACCCTCCCAACCCTCCTCCTCCTCACAGCCAGCACCCTCCCCCTCACGCTGGCAGCCCCCCAAAAACGCGCCTGTGCCTACACCTGCGGCAGCATTTGCTATACCTCCTCCGCGGTGAGAGCCGCCCAATCCGCAGGCTGGAAGCTGTACAGCTCCGGGAAAACCGACGACTCCTACCCACACGAGTACCACAACTACGAGGGATTCGATTTCCCCGTTTCGGGTACATACTACGAGTTTCCCATTTTGAGTGATGGGGATGTATATGATGGTGGATCGCCGGGGGCGGACCGGGTTATTTTTAATGACGATGATCAGCTTGCGGGGGTTATTACGCATACGGGGGCTAATGGTGATGATTTTGTTTCTTGTTGATACATCACGATGAAGACAGGAGGCATCTGTATTTGACTTGGTATGAATGGATTGGTGGTCTATAAGATGTAGTGGCTATGTTCGATGTAGGAATCTGACTTTCACGTAGACACAAACAGGCATCGTGTCCACATGCTGTGCAAGTTCCATTGATTTCGGTACCTAGAGGCAAACAACAAGCGACACTCGCACGAAAGCGAAATCGTGGAACTGTCGTCGTCGGGGTTTGATACCACTAGATGGGAGTGTATACGGATATGGGTTTGGTACAGAGATCAACTAGAGACCGCATCATCATGAGAGCGCATTAGCTCTGACGATGAGGTGGTCGTCTAGTATAGATCGAGGTTGATGCGGCTGATGTTGTTGTTGTTTGTTGGAATCGTGTTGATGTCGTTGCTGGAATCAATGACATGCTGATGACAGCAACACATCAACAGGGCAGAAAGGAGAGAAAGGAGGAAAAGGACAAATTACAGAGTGGCCGGGTATTTATGTGTCCCGCGGAAAATCTGGTGGGCCGGCCCGGATTGCGGGGTAAGCTTGGGGATCTCCAGATCCAGGAACACGATCGTATTCGGATCAACAATCATGGACGAGAATTCACCCCAAGCAGTCCCTTCTTTCTCCCACAATTTTCTCTCCCACGATGAGGTGGCACAATGGAACAGAGATCTGATGGTGGCGTTTCAGGCAGAACTAGAACGGAATCCAGCGGCTGACCTGATGTCCATGTTCACCCACTCATATGAAACCGCACATCGGCATTGCCAGTACAGTCAACTGTCGTATGCCGCGTCAATCAACCTGCAAACTCTACATGAGCTTTTGGATTGGCTTAGGCATGAGCCTGAGATGAATATCCTGTCCAAGTTTCCGCCAAATTATAATCGACGCATTACAATGGCTACTGGACCGAAGGTTCAGCCAAAAGACGATGCTCCAAAGCAGGAGGATGACATTCCGCACTCGCCTTGACCTCGCCGAGACAGCTACGGTTGTTCATCCTTTGTCTGACAAGGTGGCTGCTCTGCTGGCGCAATACACAGAAGAACCCACGAATGATTTGTCCAGTGACACTGAGAAAACATTGGTCACGTCGTTGAAGCGTCTGATTTGGGAATCACCAAGGCTATGGCAGATGCCTGTTAGAGGTGTCGTGGTCAAATGCAATGAGAACATTGCCGCCAAAGTCGTCTGGGGAAACAGGGACTACACAGAGTACACGACTTTGCGATTCCTTGCCGAGCGGGCGCCCGACATCCCTGTCCCGAGAGGGCATGGCTTAATTGCATTTGGTCCCTTCCGCGTGATCTTCATGTCCTACGTCCCGGACATGACCTTGGCCCAAGCATGGCCTTCTCTCTCTCACGAAGGGAAGATATTTATCCAACGGCAGCTGGAGGATATCTTCTGCCGGTTAAGGTCTATTCGACAGGAGGATAAAAAGATGCTCGGGGGAGTCTGCGGCGAAGGTGTCAAGGAAATGCGCCTTGATGAACGTGGTCTATTTAAAGACATCACCACCGCTGCGCAGTTCAGCGACCTGCAGTTCTCGGCCCGGCACCATGGCAGCAACACATACGTCAAGCTCCTTCGCTCGTTTCTCACAGGTGACAAATCTCATACAACGTGGATCAGTCTTTACCCACGGCGATGTCAGGACCGCGAATATTATGGTAAAAAAAGACCCTAGTGAAGATGGTCGATATATCGTTACTGGTATCATCGACTGGGAGGACAGCGGCTTCTACCCGGCATACTATGAGTGCACTGTACTGACACGTACCTTGAGTCTGGTGGAAGAGGACGACAGGTATCTCTACCTGCCGCCGAGTATCTCCCCTGCGGAATTTCCTACTCGTTGGTTGGTGGATAAACTTTGGGGGATTCATATTAGGACCACATAGCTTAGGTATCACGCATTGAGAGAGGAACATAGTTATCATGTAAGGAAACAGATGCTTCTTTGCATTCGAATCCATCCATCGTAGTGATGTGCCAGCTGATATCTGGGCAATCTCTACCACCGCCCAGTTATGCCTATTGAAGTCGTCCACCCTAGGCATCGACACCTCGCCCCGGCGGAATCTTCGTCACCTTCTCTTTTTTGAACAATGTATTTTAAAGTACATCGTATTCTTTAGGTCCATTCTCAGCGCATGTTAGCAAAATGGCAAGGTGGGATCAAAATTTCTCCTTGCCCAAGCATCCAACCAAATTCAAGTGTCAAGATGCTTCAATTCGTCCATATATTGATCCATATCAGAAGCTTTCCTTGCCTCCTCTTCCTTGAGTAATAACTGATGAGGTAGATATGGCTCTTTTTTTATCCACGCGGTCCACTTTTTAATCACTGCAATAGCTTCCGTGGGCGACGCTTCAAACCATTCGTCATGGGTTCTTAAGCAACCATGGCAGTATATAAAGACACAACGATGATCTAATTCCGCATGACATAACTTCTCGACGCGATGAGCATTCGGAATTAGGACTGCTTCGGTAACTGGGATTGGGAACAAGGGTATCGATTGCCGGTTGCAATCAAAGGACCACTCGTTATGGCGCGTATTGATGGAGCGAGTGGTATACCCAATTTTCACGAAACCTTTGTTCCCTTTAACTTCGTAGGCGTACACGTAGCCATATTTTTGATCATCGGTTGCCAACTTCTTTAGCATGCAGCTCCGGATCAGTTCATATGATTGTTTGTTGTCACTCGTCCTTTCGCGTTTCTCTACGATATCGAAAGAGGTTGTATCATATTGATTTGGCCAATGCGTGGCCGGATTCTTGAGGCAATCGACAGATGGACAGAGTGGCATTGGTTTTTGACCTGAATCTTTGGAGGAAATTGCATGCCCTTGGTTGGTGGAAGTATTTCGAGTCGTAGGTGGCTTTCGATCTGAAAGCTGTCTCTCTGAGCTTTCTAGTATGCTCCGTTTCTCCATTTGCGCCGAGTTCCAGCTCGCCCTTGCACGAATGGCCATAATTTCCTCTCTCCAAGCCGCTATCATTTCGGATGAGGTCTGGTTGATATGATGATAACAAAACATATTCAACGCAAGGACCCGGAGATAGTGCTCTAAACTGATGTCGTTTGAGTAGACTTCAGCCTTAGAGATTTCTTTAATCGTCCTTGTACAATTCTGGGCTTTTTGCCCCCCTATCTTGTTCTCGCAGCGTTTGTTTTCCTTCGTGGTTCCCATGCACCCAGTCGTGAGTTCACCGAAGGAACTCTCAATCGCTCTTCCGACTGACGCGCTAGACGAGGCTTGCTCGGGTCCAAAAGGAAAGACGGCCGTCCACGTATCTAGCCGAATCTTTTTTGCGTAACCCCGTTTGTGGTAACGGCAATGCACAAGGTCGACCAGCTTCTCCAACTTAACTTGTAGTTGGGGAGATGATTGATGAAGCATAAGCATCGAATCAAGATGAACATCAATCCGATGTCTGAGTTCTCGCAGTATACGCCATCCGCACGGCTTGTTGTCCTTCTTAATCCCCCCACACTGCCAGGTTTCAATACCAAGGAGATTTTTGAGGGCTGATGTTTTCAGCCCTTCATTTGTCGAGACTGCATCTGGAATTTTTCGACGAGTGACGAATTGTGGTGACGTGATCGGAAGAATAGCGCCCACCGACGACAAGGTCGTAGAAGAGGAGCAATGTCTATCACGGCCCTCCTCGGGTAGAATGCCGCATTTATGTTCAGGTGGTGAGTTTGGAGGGCTTGGATAGGCAGCTGTGGCCTTGATTTCTCGGTTCTTAGGTAGCCTGATGGAACCAGGCAGTTTAACGTGCGGTTTCTTTCCGTCAGAACTCATGACTGAATGAGACGCGGCGATACAGTCATCGCTGGATAAACCGAAAGACTCCCTATGATCTTAGGGTTCTTAGCCGAACGCTTTGGTGGAGCGATAGTTAATGGCGATGGCTTGAAAGTTTGAGAGCGTGGGAGATCCCAAGTGCGATCAGGGGTGGATTACCAAGGGTACAAGACACTGCGCAGTGTGGTATAATGCAGGAAAGTTCAGGTCTCGATTGCGGTCAAGATATAAGGTCAATATCGAGAGGTGAAGAAAGGGAAGAAATAGATAGACCACTCCACATTATCACGGTGGGAATGCCAGATCGGACGCATGGGTGCCCAATTTCATGAGTCAACCGAATTTTTATCGGATTACCACTAAGTGACTCACTATATTCCTCCACTGCAAATCTCTACGTCATGCTACTTCGTGCTATTTAACATGATAGAAGGTATATACAATAGGCCAAATATAGGAATCGCCGAAAAGTACGTGATAAATACACGTGGACTATCAAATATTAAGTTTGTAGAGGATAGCGCGTCGGGCTTGTTCGAGGCATCCCACCCTTAGGTAGCGCGCTTAGGGGCGTGGGCTCGATCAGAAGCTTCGTGGCTAATAAATTAGGGTAGAAGCTTCTAATTTGCCGGGAACAGTGACAAAAAGCTACCTAGGTATTCTCTTAGATAGAAAACCTAATGTCCTAAAGTGTTGAAGGGCGATATTGAGAAGGCAGGCCTTCTAATGTACCCTCTGTAGGGCTTCTATTAGCCAATAAGTTATAGAGACAACACGAAAATGGCCAGGCTGAACTTCAATAGCCAACTTGGGTTATCCTATGGACGCATCTGTACTGGGTTTTCATAGAATAGGCGTGTTCATACTCCAATAAACTCAGCTCCACTCCGCCACCCGAACTCCGAACTCAACTCCGCCCGCAGCCACCGCAACTATAAATCCGCTTCAACGGACCCAAACCACCACCACCACCACCAACTATCAACCATCTTCTTCACCTACACCTTAAAATGCCCAAAGTCTACACAACAGATCACTCCGCCCCCGTCCTAACAACCCACAGCTGGCGCAATCTCTCAAACTCCGCCCCACACCTCCTTCCCCACCTAAAACCAAACCTACACATCCTCGACGTCGGCTGCGGTCCGGGCAGCATAACAATTGACCTAGCCAAGCATGTCCCTCATGGCCACGTTACAGGCGTGGAATACGTCCCTGATCCGTTAGACTCAGCAAGAGAGGCTGCTTCATCAGCAGGCGTGAACAATATCACCTTCCAAGTGGGCGATATCCACGCCCTCCCCTTTGAAGATGATACCTTCGACATAGTCCACGTGCACCAAGTGCTACAACACGTCTCAGACCCGGTACACGCACTCTCAGAACTAAGGCGAGTAACAAAAAAAGACGGCCTCGTCTCAGCCCGTGAATCCGCCGAACTATGCTGGTACCCGCCGAACGAGGGCATATCCCTCTGGTACACCCTCACAGAAAAAATGCAGCGCGCAAAAGGTGGCCATCCCCACCCAGGCCGAATGATCCACGTCTGGGCCGAGAAGGCCGGGTTCTCGCAGGAGAAGATCGTCAAGAGCGCTAGCAGTTGGTGCTTTGCCTCTGACGAGGAGAGAGCGTATTGGGGTGGGTCTATGGAGGAACGGGCTAGGGGGAGTGGGTTTGCGAGGGATGCGGTTGTGGAGGGGTTTGCTAGTAATGAGGAAATGGGGGTTATTGCGGATGGGTGGAGGACTTGGGTGGAGGATGGGGAGGGGTGGTTTGGGTTGATGCATGGGGAGGTTTTGTGTTGGAAGTGAACTCGTTGATTAAGGTTGATTGGAGTTGTATGCTTGGGCCGGCTATATGTGTGGTTGCTCATCTCATAAGACATCTCATAAGACATCTCAGAAGAAATAGATGATACGACAGAATCAATTCTCAATGCAACGGATGTGTGGAACAGACAGGTGGCATTACCAGCCGGCGTCCTCTTCATACTGATCCTCCCGGCCCTCCTCATAAGCTTCTTGGACCTCTTCTTCCTGCTTGTCTTCCTCTGCAAAACAGTCAGCACTACTCAAATCTACCCCCCAACTCGAAGCAAAAGAACACAACATGGACTTGGTCACTCACCAACTTCATGCTCAATAACCGCCCCCGCAATCCCACCCACAAGCACCCCCGCGGCCCCAGCAGCAAGATACTTGCCCGCATCAGACTTCTTCTCCTCGCGATACTCACCACCATCATACTCAGCGGGCGGGGGACCCGGCGGGGGCGCATAATACCCACCGGCCGGTGGTTCGGAGCGCGAGCCCTCATAGTATCCCCCACCAGGAGGGGGAGGAGCGTAGGGCAGTTCCCACTGCGCGCGGCCCGTGGCGTCTTCCACCCAGAATGCGCGGCGGACGTTCGGCTCCCATTCTTGGTGCCAGCCTGCTGGAAGGGGTGGGGGTGGGCCGGGGGGTGGGCGGGACAGAGGTTGTGGAGTGTTGTAGGGGTCGCGGTCGTAGTAGCTACCTGGAGGCGGACCGGGTGGGGGACGGGCGTAGGGGTCGTTGTAGTAGGACATTGTTTTCTGTTGTAGCTGAAGGATGGGGAATGGATGAGATGGATGGGTGGAAGGGGAGAGAGAAAGAGAGGAGAGGAGGGTGAGAGCGGTTTAATATCGCAAGCAGACAGAACATCCACACCAACAAATGTCTCTGTATCCACAATGCATGGTGGATACTGTCAAGAGCCTTGTGGACTGGACTGCCTGACTAGGCAGCGACCATCCTCACCCCTGAGCATCTACACAGTCCCCTATCGACGAAACAGGCGAACTGATTCGTCTAGATGAGCTCCAGACAACATCCTAATCAGCCAGCCGGTCAATCCCGTCCGAAATCTTGAAATCACCAGAAAATCGTGTCACGTCAGCAGTGTCTCGTCTTGCACTAAACATCAAATCCATGACGTGCCAAGTATAAGGCCAGCGGGTAAATCAACCTGCAGTGTGCACCCGAAAGACGCATAGGGCGAAGGGCTGAGATGATCAGACCTCCACAAGCTTGGCGCCATTGACATTGACAGGCGATACATAGCAACTCCCACACCGCAGTTGCTGGCAGTCCACATCACGACTCAACTACTCGGTACTCCGTAAGGAGGTCAAGAACAAGAACAACCCTGAACGGAAGAACATGACCGGTCCAACAAATCCCTCAGCCTGCGTGAGGTGGATCTACATATTCTCCCCTGGAAACCATTCTGACCACACGAGAATTGAGAATCGGTTTGTACAGGATGCTAGACAGCTCCGGTCCGCGCCGGCAGGACTAGTTGCATTTAGGGCGGCGCTAGCGGAGATGCGGAGCCACGATGTGGCTCAGGCAAGAGACACAGCCACTGGTTGTGACACACGTGGCTGAGAGACTAGACCGGTGTAGTAGAGGGATGATGGGCTGTTGAGGTGTGGGTTGTAGATTGTGGCACAGCGATACCATGATACTGCTGTGGGGATCTAGGGACTGATGGATGTAACGGAAGGATAGCAAAGGTATATGATTAGGGTGGCCAGGACTCTGACCACCTCACCAAGTCGATTCATATTCAATAGGTCGAGCGAAGCGAAGAAATGTCCAGTCTGAAGTGATTACATGAGAAAAGAAGGGAGCTGATGACTGTGTCATCGAGCAAGTCATCGCCCGCCTTGGACGGTACTGTATCATGAAGCGAGTCAAGGCACCGTCCGCCTTGGACGCATCCACAGGCCGCAATTAACCCTCCGACCCCGCCAGACTGCTCGTTTGGTTGGTATTCGGGTAGAAAAACGCTGCCAGAGCGATAATCACGTAGGCGGCGATGAGCAACGCACCCTCAAGGTAATTGCTGCGACCGTCCAGGACGAGGAAGTTGACCACGAAGGCGGTGACGAACAGACAGATGGTCTCGAAGAGGGTGAAGTACAGAGACATATCCTTGTCCATGCACCAGCCCAGGATGACGACCAATGGGGTAACGAAGATAGCTGCGCAGATGTTTAGTATATGACCAGTCAAGACAAGAACGTTGAACCTACCAATTTGAATACTGCTACCCACGGAAACACCAATAGACAAATCCATCTTGTTCTTGGTTGCGACGCTGACGGCTGTGACGTGCTCGGCTGCGTTACCAACGATGGGTAGAATGATCAGTCCGATGAAGGCCTCGCTGACGGACGAGCTTTGGATCATGGTCGGAATGGCATCGACCAGGAACTCAGCGCACACAGCGACCAAGCCAGTAGAGAGCAGGAGCATCACCACGGCCGCGGTGCGAGACATCTCTGGTTCGGCTTCGGGTACCGCAGTATCTCGGTTGGGATCAGGCGCAGGAGCACGGGCAGCGCCGCGGGCAAATTGCACAGCGTTACCGACCAGAGGAGCGCGGTTGATATGCGCAGGCAGGGAGTTGCTGCGGTAGATACCAGGACGAGAGGCGGGTCCGCCAATCCGAGGGGAGTTGTGGGTGGACTGAGAACTGAAGACGGTATTTGAGAGCAGAGAAGGGATAGGGCTGAAGGGGTTTCTCCTCCTCGAGCCATCACTCTCGCCGGCACCCTCCATGCCGGCAAAATTGGGCGCAGATGAGAAGCCCTTCATGGATGGGTTGGCACCGTTGGCAGCCGCCGCATCAGCTTCCGCGGCATCGACGTGGTTGGGAGGATGACTTTTGGCCTTCTCGGCTCTATTGGAGCGACGCTTCTTGCGATTGCGCTTCTTGGATCTCTCGCTGTGTGCGCTGTCAACGCGGTTCAAGTCCAGGCCAAAGTCGCGCGAGCGGAATTCAGTGGACGGGTGTGCGTCATCGTCGGCATCGTAGCGAATCTCATCAAAGTCGACAGCACACGAACCCGAGTCATTGGTGTTGCTGGCTATCGAGTTACCGACCGAACTCTGGTTCTCGTTGGCCATCATCTTCTTTCGGAAAGAATTCGTCTTCGAGCTGGTGCTGGACTTGCGGTGGCGACGGTTCTTCATTGCCCTCTTGATGCGCTTTGCGGTTGACCATGAGGTAGTGGTATCGACTGAGCCTTCGCTGGAGCTGGTGGACGAGTCGGACGAGCTGTTCATGAACTCGGCCAGGACACCAGGGTGGGACTCCTCGTCGATGATGCGTTGGGGGATACTGGCGTAGAGGTATGCGTGGGACTTGAGCTGGAAGATGATGTAGAGGACGTAGACCAGGAGAAGGACCTATTCCATTAGCTTTGATCACAAGCACGAGCGAACATGTACTCACCACGCTTGTACCACGGCTGACCTTGAGGGTCTCGCGGTCTGCGTTGGCACTATTTGACCATGAAGCATGGAAAGCAGTGGGAAGGAGTAGACTGGTCACAGCCAGACTGAGCATACATGCGCTCATCTGAGTGACAGTGCTGTTGTAAATCTGCTCCTGGAATCGCAGACCACCCAGGAGGAACGCCATTCCCAGAATGAGCAGCAAGTTGGCCAAGATCGACCCCAGGAGCGAGGCCTGCACGATTCGAATTTCGTTCTTGACCAGAGCAATAATGAAGATGATCAGCTCCACGGCATTGCCAAAGGTGACATTGATCAGGGCGCCAATGGTGTCGCCCAGACGACTGGCCACGCTCTCAGTTGCATGGCTCAGCAGACCAGCCAAGGGGATGATAGCCACCGCGTTCATGGCGAAGACAATCGCCGGGCTGAGACCGGCGGCCTCGACAGCAATGCCGACTGGCACGAACACCAGCAGGACATTGACCCAGCTGTGGCAGATGGCATCCTTGGTGTGATTGTAGAACCGTCCGCAGCCATTTCGCATACGGATGAAGAGGTTCGGTTTGGCGGGACTTTCCTTCTCAGTGGGTCCTGCCGGAGCAGGCCCTTCAGGTGGCGCATTCACTTCAACATCGTGCGATGAGGACGCTTCGGGGATCTGCTTGGGTGGTGCTTTGGTGGGAGTAGTATTCGAAGAGGTAGGGAGGCCACGAGACGGAGCGTTGGCGTGAGCTTTCGCCCACGAGTTAATCCGGTCTGCAATGGTGGTGGGTCAGCAAAGCCAGCGATAGCGATAACGGCGATAGCAGGGGGTCAAGCAAGCAAGCAAGCAGCAACATACGCATGTATTTCAGGAACCAGAAGCTGATTCACGGCACAGGCTGAGCCTAGATAGATGTAGGAGAGAGTCTGGGAAGACACCCGTAAGAGGAAGAAGAGAAGGAAGTGAGTAGGGGGCGGACCAGACTTATTTATCGGGAGCTTGGCGATCCTTGGCGATGCCAACGTTAAAAAAAGAAAGAAACTGGGGCGATCCACGAATGTTGACGAAGACTACTTCTCTCCATAGCCGCATTCTTCCTCCTCCACATTCAAGGCCTCGTCAGCATATCCCTTTCATCGTCATTGCGGTCCGTCGCTCTACAGCCCTTTGAAACCCGTCTTGGAACATGGCTAATGACGCGTTCTCCCGTGCGCTCCCTCTCCCCATCTATTACTCATTGCCAAGGTCATCCTCACAGGGAATTCGACTCCACCATGGACAATGTCCGATGTTGGTGCTGGCTAGTCTTTGTGATTGGTGCTGTCATTCACAGGATCGACGAGTCTCCTTCGCTTGATGTTCCAGATCAAGGACTCCCCGGGTTGTCAACGTGTCTGGACTCTAGACTGTGCACGATATGACAAGTCACACCTACACACCCTGCAGTACTCCTACACTACTCCTTAGTACCCGAGTTACAACAACCCTCTTCTCATGATTTCGTCCAGGCTAGCATCGGCAGCCCGCATGTCCGACCGTTGACCGTCCGGGCCCTCGCAGTGATCACCGATCTCGTACAGCCGCCTTATCCGATACGAGAGATGCTACTGGCATTGGCACAAGCCATGATGATGTCATCGAATGCAGCATGAATCAGCCTCGCGTCTGTCAATGCAATACTCTCTGCCTGAACGTCCGAAAATTGAGATGCTGTTTGCGGTTGATGGCTTATCTAGTGATTCGCTCTGGTTGTTCTTAACTTTGATGAGGGTCAGGACTGACCCGCGGATAATTGACCCACCTCGCCATGGAACTGAGTGTGGCGGTGCGTCTGAAGCACAGCCACACTTGTGATGTCTGACTCGTGTTGTACAATGCAGAGACCGAGTTGTGCAAGGCTGTGAGTGACAGCATTATGATTCAGTAATCTCGGTCGTTTGCTTGGTTAGCATGCGGTAGCATGGATATTCTCGGCAGAGAATTGAAGACATATCAAACTGACGGCAAATAGCGCCTCCTATATATATAACGAAGTCCAAAAGCGCAGCAAATAGATCTACAAAGCTTTGTGAATTGGTGTACACCATGACTGAAGATCCAAGATCCACGAGAGCAAAAGACCACCTCTGAAGCCTACCATGAAGTAGCAAAAGGTCGAATCGCACATCGGGTACATGGCGGGAAATGTCTCTCCCGCAGTCTACATCCCGAGACATAACATCGACAGCCGCGGGCACATTGTGCATTCATGTCCTCGAATCTCTCTTAACCGTCCACAGTGGGTTTGTTCAATCCGGCATGAGTATCTGATAAGATCAAACAATATGGCCCCGCCTCATCTCAGCCTTATACAGGGCGCGTGATCCGCCATTATTGACGTCTGTTGAACTCTGATCGAAACTTGCTGGAGGCGAGCGCAATTGCAGTCTGCCATCGTCTCAAGCGAATGAGGTGCATGTCCACAACTCTCTCGAGGTGCACATGTGCGAATGAGCGATAGGTCGTCAGTAGTCCTTCTGACGTCCCATCGGCATCTGGCTCGGCATAGCACGGCAACCCGATCCCAATACAGCCAGTCCGACTGTCTGATTTCAACTTTCAGCCTTGTTTACTTTCCACAATTTGCCGCTTGATGTTGAAGAAGTTGATCAGAGCTGCAGGGAACGGCGTGTGCTTGATGCATTGCTGTCCGGTCTTATAACCCACCGACGACCATGACCCAGTTAAATCGGCCTGTCCGGCCCGGGGGATTAGGTATGTCGACTACAGACACAGCGAAACACCACTAACATTCGCACCGCCGCTTGTGCTGTGGCAGCCATCTGGCTCATCTTCATGGTCTGGTAGGTCAAGCACGAAGGAGGTGGCTCATGCTGACATGTATGCAGGGCGGTAAATTCTGCGAGCCCTCAGGCCAATGGAGCTTCAAGACTCAATGGTCGCGTTCTCGATCTTCGCCTCGGGTTACCATCACCCGTGCGGGCATGTTCATAGAGCTGTCCGAAAGTCTCGAATTCATCGCTCGTCTTCTGAAGGGATTTCTGATTGGTTTCGCAATCGCATCTGGCGTTTCGGTCTTCATCCTCCCCATCACAAGTAGAGGCAATGTCTTCCACGACATCAAAGACTACGTTTCCGCCGTCGAAGCCATACTTGAGTCTCAAATCTCCTTTTCAGAAGGGGACACCGTCAGAGGCATCTTTCGAAACAGTCGGCTGCGTCGAGCACGGACCGCGATGAGTTCTCGGGATATGCAGAGCGAGGGCGAAACCGATCTGCAATCCAAGCAAAAACAACTCAAAACATCCATCGCCAAATTCAACGGGCTCCACAGTAAACTCCACGTCGATCTCTTCTACTCTAGGGACGAGATGGCGTGGGGCAAGTTGTCAGCCGAAGACCTCAGCACCATCGCCTCACTTTTCCACAGTCTTCTTCTGCCGCTTTCCGGCACGTCCATGTTGCCAGAAATCCTGGAGAGCATAGTCAAGAATGAAGGACCGCGTGACGGCTTACCAGACAAGCACGACGATCTCGACGATCCAGGGGAAGGGGCGCTGAAACATTTGGAGGCGCAGAGGGTAGTGGAGGCGCACCACGCGCGGCTGGTGGATGCAGCTGCCCTCGCCAATCTGGGCCTTTCCCATTTCCTGCTAGCTCTGGAGCTTATCCCGCCTAAGCATTTGGACCAGCAACAAAGGACGCGAACTAGTGGGGCGCAGGCCAGGGACGAAGAAGCAAGGGGTGAAAGCTTGAGCCCGTCGCAGGATGGGTTTGCGTCACGCTTCGAACGCGAATTGCGCCCCTATTACTCTCGCAGGAAACACCTGCCCGAGCAGCTTGCGTCGCTTGAGGCATTTTCAGCGGGACACGAGAAGCACTCGGATTCGGCGTCGCGAATTTTGGCGGCTGATCCGGATGTGCGCCAGGAATTTTTTTCTCATACTGTACATGGGCCATCTGCAGGATGATCTGCTCAACGCGACCCTGCAGCTGGTGCAGTTTGCCGACAGCAAAGTCGCCGATGGGACGATGAAGCATAGCCCGCTGATCTTCCCAAACCTGAAGTCTCTTCGGGCGTTGTTCTCACTGAGCAGCACGAAAGAACCGGATAGAAATCCACTAGCAGGCAATCATCTCACGTGGATCCCCCGATGATCCATCGAGCTCGTGACTCTGCAGGACTTTCAGACCCTGAGTATCTTCCGCCAGCAAACATCTGGGAAAAGGGCAGTGCAATATTGCGCACCATTTCCCATGCTATCAAGTCGGACGAGAGCACCTTCGGCTTCCGCGTGGCGGCCGCGTCGTTCTCAGTCGGGATACTTGCTCATCTTCATCAGACGCAGGATTTCTTTATTCGGCAGAGATGTATCTGGGCGATGATCGTCGTCGTGATCGAGATGAACCCGGCGAGTGGGCAGACCATGTTTGGATTCGTAGCACGGATTATAGCGAGGTGATTTCACTCGTCCCCAGTCTGGTCGTCTGGTATATTGTCGACGGGATGACTGCCGGCATCATCATCTTTCTCTACATAGCCAATGTCTTTGAGGTATACCGCCCCCTCTACGTGTGCGACGCGAACTGACACCAAAAGTACTATTTCTACATCAAAGTACCATAATACTTCGGCGAGTCCGTCATCTCAATCGTCACACTGAACGTAATAGTCGGCTACGAACTACAAGTACGCATCTCCCCGTTCAAACAATCCAGGCTAACAATAAAGGTCCACAAACTCGGCATCACCACAGCAGAATCCAACGGCCAACCCTACTGCCCAATCTACTTCTTCGGGCCCTACAAACTCGCCGCAGTAGCAGCCGGCCGCGCAATCTCCTTCTTCTGGTTAATCTTCCCATACCCAATAACTGCCAAATTACAGCTCCGCAAACCCCTCGGCCGAAGTCTGTTCGTGCTAGCCAAGTTGTACAGCTGCATACACGCGACGATCGAGGTCTGGCTCGGCCATGAACTGGCCATGAATTGGGAGATCTGGATGACGCGACCTCGCCGGCACATCAGCTACAAGTTTCACGGCACAAGATCTGCAAAGAGGAGATGATGCTGTTGACAGGACTGCGCATGCATAGTCATTTCAGTACCTCTGAGCCGCCTATCGGGGGTAAATTGCCAAAACAGATCTCGACAACATCATCTCCGAGATCCAGCGCATTCTAACCAGTATGTCGCTAATGGCGCATACAACCCAGAACCTCGACGAACTAGCCATCGACTCAGAAGGATCAGGACAAGAAACAGAAAGCCCATATATGACCCAGCTTACAGAGATAGCACTCAAATCCGCTGACTTCAATTCACATCGCATCACCTCCCTCCTGTGCCACTTATCTGCTGCTATTAGCAGTATGCAGCCATTACCGCCGTACCTCTCAACGCCAGACTCGTTTCCTCTTGCGCGGCAGATGCAGAGAATCGATGATCAGCCTTTGAGTACTCGGCATGTTGAGGACCTGGCCTTTTCTGCGTTTGTAGCGTTGGAGGTGTTTAGGTCTGTGGTTAGTTTCAGTCTGCAGGAGCTGCTTGAGTGAGTCGATACCCCAAATGTGTATTCGTGTTGCAATGGTAAGTGCTGCAGAAATGTGAGGAAATTGGTCGGAGAACTCAACTTTGACTTCTCGCCGAGACAGAGTCAGCAGCATGCTGAGTCGTCTGGGATGTTTGATAGCTTAAATCCCGACCAGACAGGAACTTGCACCGTCCCATAGTGAGATGGGCAGCCAGGCCACGCTTCTTCGTCAAACAGGGGCCTTAATGAAGATTGACGAAACAATTAAAATACGCACTTTTGACAGACTATCGTCTACGTGTACTCCGCCGTGAAGTAGTCACGCCGATATCAGAATTGCAACTTGAATCGTTCTTATTTCAGCGAGAAACAATAATTAATGCTGATCCAGCACCGACATACACCAATCCGACCCACACGGACATTTTGGCGGATATCCCCAGTAGTTATCCCCATAACGAACTGTCACCTCCTCAAACATACCAATCCCACGACGAGCCGTGATAGCAGTCGTCACCTCCAGCCCCCGCAATAAATGGCTCAAAGGTATTAGGCGCCTCACAAGAATGATTCATAAAGCGAGCCCAGTTCCCAACGTGCGCCGAGTCCGTAATGGCAAGCTCGCTGTCGCAGCCAGGACGTCTAATACTCAGGAGATAGGTGGTATCATCGCAATCCGTCCCAGACGAGATCTTGCCGATGTACTCACCAAGAATGTCGTTTCTCTTGAAATTCGCCAGTGCACGCACACCAACACCCTCTGCCTTCGTACTCGACTAGTTCGGTCAGTTCGCAAGCAAGTGAGTCCAATCGACAATCGCACTTGCGCACGAAAGTCTTTTGGCAAATACCACAACGACCCCAGTGCTTCTTCCGACTGAGGGGGTTCCGTTTCTTTGCGTCGCTTGACTCGTGAATCGAGTAAAGGACATCGATCTGAGTCTTATATCTAGGGCGGCGCAAACCCCCCATCTCTCGTCTGGACGATATGATGCGGATGCTCTGTGGAAATGTCAATTTCAGGCGCAAGCGCAGTTTGGAGATCCGGCAAACCTTGCATTTCGTACATGGCCAGACTGACCAAGATATCTTGCCAGTTGAGACCGCGGGACCGTGCGAAGATCTCGATGCTGCGTTTGTTTTCGAAGAAGAGGTTTTTCAGAGCGTCCCAGTGTTTAGTGCTGGTTCGAATCAACTCATCTGTCAAGATGGCTTGTCGGAATGCTTCAGAGAACGCGCAGATAGCGAAGATTTTCCAGCCGAATTCGCTTAAGAAGTTGAGGCATCTATCGTAAGCGAGGACATTGCGTCTTTGGCGGGTTGGGCTGAGGAATCCGTTAGCGAAGTTTGTGACGAAGGCGTGGGCCTCGTGGAAGAAGGATTGGTGCGAGATGATATCCTGCTTGGAGACATTAGCCGAGTTCTGAGAGGTGATTTGTTTGAACTGCGTGACGCGGAGGATGTCCCAGTACAGAGCTTCCATGATTTTCAGTGCCAGGGCACGGGATGTAGAGTTGCTAGTTTGACGAGTTGGACGAGGTTGAGATGCATTTTTGGTCCTGGTGGTTTCTTTGCGTTTTTGCATGGCCTGGCCGCGCTGCGTGGTTCTGCGAGGTCTGTCTGCTGCACCCATGGTGAATTATGGAGACATTGACATTTTATTTCAGAATGAGATGAGATGAGATGAGATGAGATGATGGCGGAGGAATCCCAGGCGGAAGGTGGGAGGCTACTTATAATACAACCATGATGGGTCTCCGTTTGCTTGAGAGACTTGGATGGAGTCTATTTCGAGATTCTTTTCGACATTCTGAAACCATTGTCGATGAAAAGACCTTTGTTTTCCGAGACTTGAACAATGCCTACGACTAGGGTGAACAATGGCCTTCTGCTTAACAAAGAGTTTGACTTGATACCACTCGACTTGGATCTCTAAGCAACAAAAAAATTCGAAACATCTCTACAAATATGGAGTGTCGCTAACGATCAAGGTTGGTTTTCTCAAAGAACACACAAAGCGGCTTTCTTCGAAGTGCTGAAAAACAATGGCATTCACTGCAGACCCATGCTATTATTATCCACCGCCGAACAATCCTCGACTCAGCATCAGATATAGCTCTTAACACATTGCCAAGAAGAGCTTTGAGTGAAGGGTAGGTTAGTTCTGAGTATTGATCTTCAAGATGTACACCCACGCCACATTATGAACGCCAGGTGGCACTCGAAGTTAAAAAGCAAGAAAAAGAGCATTACATTGCAGTACAGTTGCACTCTTATTTGCTGTGCTCAAACCTTGAATACCACTAAACGGTTGTCAGTGGTGAAGGTTATGTTGGTCATGTGGCGGTGACGACATGGGGCTATGCAGTAATTACCCCTCAGTCTATCATGGCGCAGTCTATCGCTGGACTTGTATATGAACCACGAGAAGTATCTCAGAGATCATGAAAACACACCTATATTCGAGGAATAATCATTGAATCCCGTGTTTTGTCGGTTAGGAATATCCAAGCCAGAGACTCAAAACTAGCACAAACCTGCCCAGGACAACATCATCAACACTCTGATTCTATATCATACCTAGGTACCTTCCTGCTGAACCGTGAGTATCCTAGACATAAAGTATCTATACAGTTTCTAAACATCCACAGCACCATGACCAAGGACGAGGCAACGAAGAAGAAAGAAGAAGCCGCGAAGAAGAAAGCCGAAGCCGCCAAAAAGGCCAAAGAGGCAGCAAAGAAGAAAGAGGAAGAAGAGAGGCGCAGACGAGAGCATGCAGCGGCAGTGGCAGCGGCAAGCGCTACCATCGGTGGATTTTGATGATACCACACATCTATCGCGATGCACTCTATGAATGTTCCATAGTACTCTCGTCTCTCTAATTCAACGTCGGCTCCTCTGGTCAACTCATAGAAGTTTAAACTTAGCCGCAACACCCATGCAAATAACAAAGAACGCAACGAAAGCACTAACAATCCCAAAGAACCACGACAGCCCTTCCACGTCCTGCCCGGGCACTTCAACATTCATCCCAAACATCCCTGTAACAAGGTGACATGGCACAAAAATCGTCGCCAGAACAGTCACCTTACTCATAACAGAGTTAATCTTGTAACTGACCCTCAGATTGGTGACACTCAACTGCGCCAGACAATTCGCCTGCGATCGCCCGATAATCTCGTCGATGTGCAAGAGGGTTGACATCGTCGTGACAAGATGGTCCTGCACATCGCCGAGATACAGCAGCATCTCGCCGTCCGGGAAGACGGGGTGTTTGTCACTTGCCTGGCAGCGTTTCACAAGCCCGTTCAGAACATCGATCTTCCCGTGTAAGCAGCGGATGGTGTGTGTTATTTTTTTGCGGAGGTCGTCGACTCGTGGGATGAGAGCTTTCACGTCGTCTATGCGCGCGATGAAGACTTGGTCTTCTATGGCGGAGGACTCGCGCTCGGAGGCTCGGGTGAAGGGTTCGAAGCTGTCGACGATGTCGTCGCTGGCATGGTTAGTGGGACCTTGACAAAAGATAAAGAGGACGAGAGAGAGGGTATGTACACAAGTGCGTAGCAGATCCAGCCGCTGGAAAGGATGGACGGATCATGCAGTTTGCGGATACGCTCTCGCACCCGACTAACGTGTGAGCATCCGCCAGGCGAGAAGGTGATGACACCATCCTGAAAGACGAGGATGTACATCTCTCCCGAGGGAGGAATGCCATGTCTCCGCGTCTCGTCTTTGGACTGTGACAGTAGTGTCTGGAAGGAGATGAGGTAGTAGTTCCGGAATACCTCGACCTTCTCTCTCGGCTCGCGGATGGCAATGTCCTCTGCTGTCAAAGGGTGGATGGAGAGTGCTTGTGAGACGAGGGCGATGTCTGTGTCTGTGGCGTCTTGGATGTCGAGCCACCATGTTTGGTGGGGGCTGTCTGACCGGACTTTTTGGGACGTCTGGAAGGTGTGGTCTGCGTTTCCGTTTGGAAAAAGCCCTTCCCAGGTAGGAGATGTGAGAGCCTCCTGGGATAGCGAGGAGAAGAAACTGAAGCGGTGAAAGGTCTGCTCTGCGCTCTCAGGCTCAGTGTTCTTCTCCATGATCACGACGTGTGTGGAGTGTGGTGGTTACTTCGATATCAACAGTCGATTGACTCCATCAGCGCGCCATCAAAAGACAGGAAAGACTCTTGAGCGAAATTCGATTAAGGGCAAGACAACATGAACGGCTCAGCTCATTCTCGCGCAATGATGGTATCAAATCGTGAAGGATCTGTTCCTCAGGATGGATAGAGCCAAGCTTGTGAGTGCAAGAAAGAAGATCGAAGGGTCGCTGGCCTGGGGTATGTTTACATAGACACCTGTTCAGCCCTACCCGCCCACCCACAGGTTAGGAACCGCAGCATAAGATATGGAGACCAATGATGCAAGGGTCTGACAATAGAGATTACTTATTTCCTCGGGAAACCCGCGAGTGCAACGGGGCCATCGGATGGAGATCCGCGGTGTTGCTGGGCGTTAGGCATCTACATTGATCTGGATGGACTTGGACCGGATCGCTCCGTACTTTTCCGTTCTATCCGGATGCTCAATCAAATTTATATTGAAAACTCGCCTGTCACTCGTACAATAGAACCCGGGTAGAAGTACAGTACAATGAATCACAAAACTAGAGAGAATCATTGTTGTAAACAGAACTCCTTCAACATGCATACAAGATAACCCAATGCTTTTCGTTGTCTCATAGCAACGCAATCCCAACTCCTCATGCTGTCAATTTAAAATGGCACACTTCAAAACTCAGCCTCATGACATCATTCACATCCAGGACAGAGATACTTACCTATGAACTGCATTCTTTCGTAGCAGCTCTCGGCGACACGCCTTGCTCCCGATCAAGGACATCCGACTTCTGCAATTGTGGGTAGGCAAGTAGGAAGAAAGCAACAACAGCCAGAAGTACCAGCAGGGTTGGCAGAAGCATGAATGTGAAGAGGAACACACTCAGTCCGAGGGCAGCGGTTTGCCCTCGAAAGAAGCGAGATGCCATCATATCGATAGGTTCGGGTGACATAGGCCACGACGTAGAGATGGAGAGAGCTCAGAGACAGGATGTTTCGGTCAGACAGTGAGGTAGAGACTTGAGGTCTCTGTGAAGACATCCATGACCATCATACCGGTCGCAATTCTTCACATATTTTATAGATGATGATATCTGTCATGTCAATGGAAGAGCCGGAAGTCAATGCACCACCAGTGATACACCTGTGGCGATGCTTGACTGAAGCCAAAGCCACAAACCAGCGATCTGCAAATTTTGATGCCTGTCCATTGGTTGGGGAAGGAGACGTCACCGAGCCAATCGGTATATCATCTCCAGTCTTGGCAGACAAGACCAAACAGGCAGTTGCGATTCAACGAATTCATGATTCAGTGCTGTTCAACTATTCCAGGCTTGGCGGGGATAGCGTAGGCAGCAGTTTTCCATTTCCACCGTCGGGGAATACTGCGAGGTCTGTGACAAAATGCTGCAGGGCTGCATGACACAGTCTCAAGATGCAGATACCGCAAAGTGTATCTGAAGTGTATCTCGATTTGGTTCGACGGTTATCCTCACCGCTGCATCCTCCAAGCAGGGAACTTGTTCGGGCACGGTGTGTTCGTCCCGTCTGCCAGTCAGGAGGCCCCCAATGCCCGCAGTGGGGCAGTTAGCGCCGAGTGTGTTACACACAGAGAGTTGGCAGCGTGCGGGTGTTGGGTGCATTCATTTGTTGGTCAAGAGATTTTCGATCGAGTTCAACCTTCACGGCGATATGTCACTGCCGCGAGCACATTGTCGACGAGACACCCAGGCACCGACCGCGGGGTAACAAGTACAGTGTACGTATGTCACTGCTGATCCCTTGCTGAGGTGGTTCCCTCGTGTAATACACTGGGGGCCTTGTAGGGCTGAAGCTTGGCCGTGGATCCCGGTTCGTGCGGCGTCAGCGATACCGGCAGTCGGTCAACTCTCAACGGGAAAAGGGATGACTCGACCCTTGCAAGAATCGCGAGGTTCGAGCAGAAGAACTTACTCGTGTTCTCCAACACACCGGGTCAACCTGCAGCGATCAGCGTGCTGCAGCGGTTGAAGGGAAAGTGCGGAAGAGAGGGAAAGAGGTGAAGCCAAACCGGGTCATCCGTCTCCATTTCAGTGGAGCCGAACAGAATGCAGTAATGACACGAGTAACGCAAAGATTCTGTAATAATAATCAGAATAATAATAGAACCATTTCCAAGGCCAGCTTCCCCCACATTTTTCTCCTGTCTCTCTCACCTCACCGTCTTTCCCCCGATCGAGTCCTCCACGATGTCTTGGCTCGCGGGCCACGGCAAACTCGACGACGAGGAAAGTGACAACCTGGGCATTGACTGGGTGCTGCAGTATGAGTTTGGCGATGTCGGTGAGCGAACAGGAGGCACCTGGGTAGACTTGCAGCAGACTGACAATCGCAGGTCAATCACAGGCCATCGCGGAGTTTCGCTCACTGGTGGATGACTTGCACGAAGCTGGTCTTCGAGTGCAGGTGCGGCATGGACACGGCGCGTCCTTGTTAGTTTTCATTCGAGTACCGAGGGATCATTTGGGGCAGATGGTTCATCAGTCAAGGTTGGATTTACGAGAAAGGTGGTGGAACACTTGCTAAGTTCTTGCAGGATCAAAGATTGGTTGTTCGGCATCACCCATACTCTCCCTGAGGGCGAGGAGAACACATCAGCCGCTGCCGAAACACCCGCGGAAGAGATTCGCTCGGTCTACCATGCTGTGACATGGCAGAAAGAACTGGGAGGTGCAGGGATAACGCCGAAGTTTGGAAAATGGAAGAATGTCACGGCCTCGTTCCCGCTACATGACCAAGACGCGTGCTCGAAATTGCTCAGAGACTTGAGTCGGAAGACGGTCTTGACGGCGCAGGATCTCGATACCATCCGGGCGTTGTTTGGTGAAAAGGTTGATTACCTCAGATCAGCAGAGAAGAGGACTAGGCACTGACAGTCGTCTCTGCAGGTTGCTTTTTACTACGCCTTCATCCATTGCTACTCGCTCTTTCTCGTGGTGCCAGCCGCGCTAGGCATCGTCGGATGGATATATCTCGGCCCCTACTCGATAATCTACGGCAGCGCCTTGTGTATCTGGTGCATCGTGTTTGTCGAGTACTGGAAGATCCGTGAATCGGATCTGAGTCTGCGGTGGGGAGTGAAAGGAGTTGGACGGTTGAAGGTGAATCGGGTGCAATATCAATGGGAGAAGGAAGTGAAAGACCCCGTATCTGGGCAGGTCGTCCGTGTGTTTCCAGGATGGAAGCAATTCCTACGACAGCTACTTCTCATTCCATTTGCCTCAGTCGCGAGTATCGCCCTCGGCAGCTTGATCTGCGCGACTTTCGCCGGCGAGGTCTTCATCTCAGAAGTCTACAATGGCCCGCTCCAGGGATACCTTGAATTCGTGCCTACTATCCTTTTCTCCCTCTCAATACCGGCCATCACCTCCTTCCTCACCAGCATGGCCACCCGCCTGACCGAGTACGAGAACTACCGAACGCAAGATCTGTACGATCTAGCACAAACACAAAAGACCTTTGTGATGAACTTCATCACGGCCTTCCTCCCCACCATCCTAACCGCCTACGTCTACGTCCCCTTTGGAAAGTCAATCCTTCCCTACCTGCATATCCTCCACCCCGCAGGCTCCGGCACCTATATAACCAACACCCCCAAAGACTTTGATGTCGACACCTCCCGCTTCCAGCAAGAAGTGATATACCTCTCAATAACAGCCCAAGTCCTCAGCTTCGGCGAAGAGATCATCCTCCCCTACATGAAACACGTTCTCTGGCAGAAATGGCGCAACTACCGCGACCGACAAGCCGGTCTCACCCGCAAACGCAGTTTCTCCAGAGCCACAGACCTGCTGCTCATCGACCCGCCTGACGAGGCATCCTTCCTCAAGCGGGTACGCAGCGAGGCGGATGCGGACGAATACAAAGTGGAAGAAGACATCCTGGAGATGTGTGTTCAGTTTGGCTACCTCGCCCTATTCGGAGTGGCATGGCCGCTCGTCCCACTAGGCTTCCTGCTGAACAACTGGCTTGAACTACGGGGCGACTTCTTTAAATTAACCCTTGAATGCCAACGGCCACCGCCCATCCGAGCAGACTCCATCGGACCCTGTCTACTCGGCCTAGACTTCCTCGCCTGGCTGGGCACATTATCCACAGCAGCCATCGTCCACCTGTACCGCGGCCCAATCTCGGACGTGAAACTCTCGTCCCTCCTACTAACAGTCTTCCTCGCCGAACAAGCCTACCTCGCCATCCGCTTCACAGCCACAACAGCCCTCCAAAAGATCTTCTCCGATACACTCCGCCGCGACGATACACGCCGGTACGCCGTGCGGAAGAGTTTCCTGGAAGGGAGTCGAGTGCACACCGGCTCACCCGGTTCACCTGGGTCTCGCAAGCCGCAGAGAGTGCGTTTCCATGAAACAGTCAATGTGTATAGCTCGGGTGAGAGTGTCTCTTCGCCGGATGGGAGTCCCTCGCCGGTTAGTGAGCAGCCGCATGATGAGGTGTTGCGGGGGTCGGATCGTGAGGCGGAGTTCTGGAATGGGCCTTCGTGTGATGTGGCTGATGCAGGCGTCAAGCTCATCCGGGCTCTGAGTGTATCTGATGGTGTTGATGAGGCGAAGGGGAAGAAGAAGGTGTAATATAGCTTATGTACAGACACGCTTGGAGCCGTGTAGTGTGGTTTGTATAGATTCATAGAGAACGCTTCATACAAGAACAATCAGAGTTAATTAATACGCATCAGAACAGCGAACGGCATTATCGAATACTTCTCCGCATATCTCGCCAGATCGCGGTGGCCTAATTCGTCGACCACCGTTGGTGTCCCATTCCTGACGCAGTTGTTGTTCCTTCCTGCCTTGGGGTTTGAATCCCCGGTTTCGCTCATTTTTCTGTTTCTTTTTGCCCTTCTTGTTTCTTTCTGTTTATTTACACTCTAGGCAATATTGAGACTGATATCATCTGCACTTGTTACCATCATGGTTAGTGTCCTGCGGATCCTCAGCCCTACAGGGCTGATCCATGGATCCACTCGGCCGATTATCAAATTGTGTACCTCCCGTTTTCGTCCCCTACTTCCCTCCTCCACTCCTTCCTCCTTCCCCCGTCTCCCGATCCTTGCTTTGACCCCAGGCCTCACTGGGTCGACTGTGCAGAAACAAGCGTGAACTCGACATGTGAACCACTCCCTACTTCACACGCACCACCGACCCAACATGGCAGCACCGGGAGACTCCTCCGACACCCTCATTACCGCTCCCGAGCCGGCACACACTCACACCCGACACCCGGCCATGGACTCAGGACTTGAGCTATCAGTCCTCGAATCAACAGCACCAATTGTCCCAAAACTACTCCGTGAAGCGAGCGATATAACATGGCAAGAATGTCTCGAGTCAAAGGAGCAGGTGACTCTCGTCCGCCGACGGGGTCTTCGATCCCATCGCTTCAAGCTGCTGCATCAACAGCAGTTCCGGAACAGCCTTCTCGCAAGCGTGGGCTATCTCGAGCTCGCGAATGCAGGCGACTTCGCCGCCAACGTATGGAACCAGATTCCTGTGCCGACCTTCGCGGCTGTGTTGATGGGTATGGGTGGGACATTAGCGTTGGGCATGGTCTTGGTTGCAGTGCAGGACTTCCGGCTCAGCTGGAGGAATGTCGTGCTCCTGCGGGAGGAGAGGGCTCACCTCCAACGGCTTCGGCAGTACCATGAGAAGAACCCCGAGTTGAGGTCACTACTCGACAGCCGACTGGGTGTTGGGATACGCGAGATTGGGACGGAAGTCACCGATCGTCTTGTTATGGATGCGCTTCTGGGTTCTGGGTCAATACTCGTGGGTGTTGGGACGCTGATGGCCATCGGCGGTGCCAATCCGCGGGTGTTTAAAGCGAGTAATCTGCTCTCGGGGTATATCGGGAATGCCCTGGCAGCGCTTTTTGGTCTCGTCAATGTTGTCTGGTCGGGGTATTTGATTTACAGGTTCTACCAACATGATAAAGCAGTTCTTGCTCGTGAGCCCAGTGATGATATTCAACGCCGGCTACGCACTCGATTCCGTCGTTTCCAGTGGCATGCATTCATAAATGGCCTCAATGGTCTCGTTGCTGGCGCTGCGTCAATGGTCACCGCTGAGCGGTGGTGGGGATACGTGGTGTTGATACCGTGTATCATCTCGCTGATCCTGTGCAACTACTTCTGGCGCCAGAAGCTTGGATATGACCGGCCGGTGCTGGACCATGGGTCGCTCAGCCGGATACAACTCACTCCTTTGGTGGAAGACCTCGAATATGTCATTGCCATGCAGCGTGGTCTTGCCGAGCTGGGTGAGGCTTCACCGCGGGCAATTATCCAGACTGAGTCATTCGGCTCCATGCTTCAATTCATTACGCGGAATCGGATGCTTGAGATATATTGCGATTCCTTGGCGCGCGATCGAGCCACTCGTCCCTTATTGGAGGATATCCCTTTGACAGACGCTTCGCCGGACAAGATCATCATTACCCACGACGTGCTCCTTCGGCTGTCGACCTCGCGGCCAGAAAATAACGAGATTCTGTCAAGCCATGCGAGGAGGTTCCTTCGTACAGAGGGAGTACGTGTCTTCACACACCGCCAGAGACATCTGCTAGAGCTTTTTGGGTACGCTGTCTGGAATCATCAGATGATGATTATGCGGGCGTCCACTCCCCCGCTGATGCGATAGATGGGCTGATCGTTGATCTCAATGTTGCGATACCTGGAGGAATGAGGTCATGTAGTGATCGGCCACTGCGTTGCATAGCGTGCGTGCTGTTCCCTTCCGATATAGATAATATGCTGGTCATGGAGCATCTATAGACTTTTTCTTGTTGGCGAGTCAACATGCACGAGATAGATCTTAATACAATTTCACATCTTCACAAAGCCATCGCATCTCGTCTGTCTGATTCTTGGTGCTTCAGTCTCCATCTAATCCAACGAACGGGCGTAGCCAGCTCCTCCCATGATCTATCCTGCCCAAGATCACCCCAATCTAACCGTCCAGTCCAGGACACTTCTCACTCTTCTTTGACGTAATACCTTCATAAGGCCAGGGATCAGTCCAAATAACATCAAACCTAGATCGCGTCAGTACTGATCACCACACAACCACTTCAACCCCATCCCCATCCCCATCCCCACTAAAGTCAACTAAAGAACTAACCTATCATCCGGATACTTCGGCGCCCTCTTACCCCCCAATTTCCTCACAATACCAGTCAACGCCTCATGCTCCCAACAAACCAAAATATTCCCAGGCCCGGTATACGCCTCCACCACATCCCGCACACAACCAGGGTCATCACGGTCACAAGACGTGTCAATCATTAGACCCAGATCCGTGGCGAGAGGTGCAACTGTATCGTACGGACGATGTCGTTTCCCGTCTATCAAAAATGGATTTAGCCAGACCTGGACGATAGTATTTTCCGCGGATATGGATAAGGGACTAAGCTGTGCGTACCACTTCCTGGCGTCTCCGCCATTATATATCCTATATGATAACTCGAGTTGGCGCCGAAGACATGTCGTAGACATTGTGCGCGCTGCAAGCCCTGCGCGCTAAGTCCGTCGCCGGCGTCGGGTTTCTCGCCGTGGCGGATGAGGTAGACGGTTGGGTTTGCGGCTGCAAAGGTAGCAGTCAGGAAGGATAGAGGGAGAAAGATCTTCATGTTAAAATTTCGCAGTCTTTCTAGTGTCAAGAATGGATGGAGATGTGGAGTGTGACCATGTAAGTCATGAACTCGCAATGGGATGGGATTTATACTTCGGACCGTGGATCGTGGTCATCCGCCCCCATCGAGTGAATACTACCTCCGCTGCTTATTTCGGGTGTTACCGATCTCCTTGAACCATAGATGTCCGGAGGTCGGGGGCATGTCCTGTCGTGGAGGTGTGATTCGTGCTGCGATCGGGGACTAGGCTTGGTTTGGATAATGGTGTGCCCCTGTTACATGCTTGCTGCTTTAATCTGGTTTTGCGGATTCGAGATTGTTGAAAAGGTTTAGTTGTGAAAAGCAGAAAAAAAATCAGTTCTTTTGGAGCCTTGGTGGTTCTCGGCTGATATTCGCGAAAGAGTCCATGCTGACAGGGCACCTGGCTGTGATAGTCACGAGAAGGCCATCGTTGACAAACAAGATCCCTGGTGAGCGTGTAGAAACTAATCTAGACATGATCTGCTGATACACCTTGTCTCCCATAGATATACAACAGAAGCTAGGAAAATATCGTCAAAAACTAAACAACCCACTCCGCCGCTTCCCATACGGATAAACAACCAGCGCCGCAATAAAAAGCCCAATCGTAATCCCAATCGCAACTTGAATCATACCAAACCCCAAACTGAACACCGAACTACTAGACGCCAGCCCAGCCCCAGGCACAGAACTAGGTTGGTTATGCGAAGACACATTCTGCTTAATCTGATCCGCAGATTGCACACCTGAAATCAAAGAGCCCGTCGCAGCCAGACCGGACGGCACGAGGATAAAAATACCCGGTAGGATCGCGGTGGCGGCGTGGCCGTGCCAGAGTCGACTGTAGAGGTTTCCCATAATTCCTATCGTGAACGCGCCGACTGTGTTGGCGACCTGCGAGTTGGAACCGAGTCTCCTGGTGCTGAAGTAGTTGGTTATGTACCCGGTCAAAGCGATGATGGTCATCGGCGGCAGCTGTTTCCATTTGCCCTGGTTAATGATTAAAAGCCAGACAGTCATGACTGCCACGAACGGAAAGCGGGCGAGGTATTGGTTTTTGAAGGCACCGACGCTGGGACACTGGATGTCTGAGACTGCGGCCGGGTCCATCAAGCCGTAGATCGTTGTCCCGACTGTGATGCCGTAGCCGATGAAGAGGGAGAAGATGATAGCGTAGACCATTCGGATTGAGCCGGCGATGATCTGATGGGACTGGAGCTCTAGACTGCTGCAGAGAACCAAGAAACCTGGCAAGATCAGGGCGATGGATGCTTGCGAGATGGCCGAGAAGCAGAATAGAAACTGGCGCTTGCCATCGACGACTTCTCGTGGGATACTTCCGAATGCGCGCGCCAGGAAGGATGTCACCACTGTAGAGGTCACTTCGAAGACGTTGGAATAGAGCACCGAGCGGGGCGCGGCAACATGTTGCATCAGTCCAACGAGGCATCCGTTGAGGAAGATGATGGGCATGTCGATTGGCCTGGCGCCGAAAGCAAATGGTCCAACGGTTGCGGTGGCCAGTCCGTAGACAAGAACGACGATCATTTTGTTATATCGCGGTTTCTTGGTCATCACCTCTTCCAGTTCTTGCACTGCTTCTTCAATACCGATCACGTCGTGTATGACATTCTTGTAGATGAGATGCGTATCCGAGAGTCGGGCGAGATCGACACTCTGGGCAATGCGGACAAGCTTGACTTCCGTTGTTCGTGTCGACGGATCATCAAATGACATGATCATGCAGCCGGGCAGATATAAAAATTGACTGTCGACCTCAAGCACCTTGGCCGTCATCTGCATATACTCTTCCAATCGATGCGTCGGAGCCCCAAATGCCATCAGCGCCTTGCACAGCTGCATGATATATCGTTGCCGACAGATGATCTCCGCAATGTGAACAGTGACCCGAATCTCGTCCTCCAGCCGCATCTGACGTTTCGCCTGCTTGCCCTGTCTCTTCGAAGCAGCCGACAACACCTCACTCCCAACCGGCGTAGTGGCACCACTCAAACTCCCAGCACCCCCATTCCCAGTCGGAGTCGCCGCATTGGGCGGCTTCTTATACCACTTCGGTTTATCACGCCTAGGCGTCGTCGCCCCAGACACCTCAGATCCAGACGGCGCACCCCGCGAAACACTCTCCATAGAAGTCTGACTCGGCGACCTAGAAAGATTTCCACCCCCCTGCTGCCCGCCATTCAACTTGATCAACTGCGAAAGAATCCCACCCCCACCAGACCGATACCTTAACCTGGACTCCAGACTCCCCTGATCCTCCCCACCCACAGCCTCCATGCCACCATGTGGATACGGCCGCGGCCGTGTCTTCCGCCGTTTCCCAGAGTGATCCTGCGTCAGGTCCCGCACAAGCCGGTGCGCCTCCGAGCTACTTTGACCTTGGTGCTGCCGCTTCTCATCATCAGTCTTGTGCTTGTTGTCTGTCACGTCCGAGAGGGGCACTTCGCCCCCGGACGCCCATTCGCCGTGGTACACACCCGGATGTAGATCGTCGCCTCCAGACGTTGGCCGGCCGAGCCGCTCGCCGAAGCGGCTTGCTCTGTGTTTCAAGTTGGCCATGTACTCGCGCCATTTGTCTTTTACGCCTTGTAGGTTGAACGTCTCGGGGAATTGGGGGAATATCCCCTTGGACTCTGGCGCTTTTTCCTTTGGTTCTTTCTCTTCTCGTGCGACGCCGTCGGCTTGGTCTGTCGCTTGGCTGCGCTCACGCAGGGGTGTATCTGTTATATCGGCCGACTCATGGGAATACGGCATCGTCGGCCGATGTGGCAGATTTTCACGCTGTGCTTTGTCCCATTCTGCGCGAAGCTCGTCGGGCGGAGGTCCACGAGGTGCATCCTCCTTCAAGTTGGTCGTGGAGCGGAACCGGACGCGAGGAGCAGGCGGCGCTTGTTCTGGCCTTGGTGTCTCGGGAGCGTGCTTCTCGTTTAGATCCTCCGCCTTCTCTGGAGGATCGGTATAGTTGCCGTCATCGCTGGAAGAGGTGTCTTGGCTGCCCTGTTGGTTCGACATGGATTCGTTGTCGTCCGGCTGCCCTCCGTGCCCTCACTGAAAAAGCATTGGTCGAGGCAATGTCCTTGGTGAACCCTTGTTAGTGAATTGCTCTCTTCTTGGACATGGTTGCAGCGTGGGTGCTATTACAGGTTCAACGACAGGAGATAGCCAGCGTATTGCTAATGCGCGTTGGATGGTTGTCTTCCGTCGTGGCGTGGCCAACGCATTTCGATATCATCAGTGGCTATCTGAAGCATCGAGGATGATTTCATGGAGGCAAGGCCACTATCGGGTAATATGCCGTGGTCTCATACGCATTAGCATTTGGTTCAGCCGCAGTCCTCACTAGGGTTCGGACGGTCGTCGGAAGACATGTCCGGACATCTCAGGTCTTCATACTTAATGACGACATATCTGGATGGGAAAGGAACAACATCAACGGTGTCAATAAAGCGTACCGGCATACGGTGCATACGTCCAATGAGTATTTTCTCTCCGTCGCTTTTGCTATATATTCTCGCTGATATTCCCAAAGAGAGTTGCTGAGCTGAATCATTGGGGATTGTTGACTGAAACTCCGCAGTCTGACGTTTACATCACGCCATGGCCTTTCTCTTCAATGAGGCCACATTGAAGAAAATTCCAGAAAAAGTGGCATTGACCTGCTCCGCGCCCCAAGGCACTGACTTACAATTCAGATGACAGTGTGCAAATCAAGCTTAGGCATTTGACCGTCCTTCGAGAAACTCGGCTTGCTTCGAGTTAGCAAAGTCACGACACGAGGCTTTATTCGATAAGCTGGGGCTACTTTGAGGACAAAATTCACCTTTCAGTCAACACAAGCACAACATGTAAATCTGACCCCGTGAACACCTCGTGAACAGGATCGTGTTGTCAATCAGGGTGACCACAATTATGTGTCAGACGAACATCTACCCACCTGGTTACAGCACACACCCTTGACTGACATACTTAATCAATCAAGTCCTGAAAGCTGCGCCATGTAACTGAGCCTTGCCAATGCCCTGTTATCTAGTGATGATGTATGCAGTTGCGTACGATATGGACGATCAACATGGCCATCTTTGAATCGAATCCTCTGGTCCACAGCCCGGCAGCAGTGACCGAGTCTTAGATGGCCAGAGTGCCCCCTGCAATCAGCAAATGCGGCCAAAAAGCCAGACCCGATGGCTGTTGCCGATCGATAGAGGCCTTTCCCTTCCCAGATTCCGTCTTCCAGCAGTATCGGATACCTGGCCATCGCACACCCTCCCGCACTCTGCTCATGACTCCCGTATGCCCCTGGAAACCTGAAACGCCTGTTCTTCGTCAGCCTCCTGCTCACATGCGCTGATACGATGAACGCGTGTCAATTAATGTATGCACCTACTGAAGATGCCATCTTCACGACCTGGGCGTATCATGACTCGCGGAGACCGGGGCAGGTTGCTCGGAGTGGCAGGTATGCATTGTTGCCATGGCCGCGATGCTCGGCGAGGTATGTGGCCGGGAGTTCGCGAAGCCAGCGACATACCACCGGCGCAGGGGATATGCGCGTCACTGATGCGCCGAGATCTTTTCCACGTGGTGGAAGATAAGATCAAGCGGAGGGCTTAGAACGCGTTGGATCCTGCATTGAAAACTGAGAACCGGGGACTCGAGAATGACACTCACCGAAGGTGATGTTTCCGGAGTCATGGTCGGTACTTTGACGACTTGAGGATATGAACGAGGATGTACGAGGGAGAATTGCAATGGACTCACGCGGGAGTCCCTGAGAAACACTACGGTGTTCCAAATCGAGGAAAATCAAAACAGACTTAACCGACTTCCACACACTTCCACCTCCGCATCCCACTCAACACGCCATTTCATCCACACCACGAAGATGAAAGACGCCACGAAAAGTCATGTTCCAACCTTTGAGATGCACGTCCTCGTCAAGATCTGGCAAGGGATGATCGCCAAAGATCCAGCCGCGGCTACACGCCCACGACCACATTCCAAAGGAAAGATGCCGACACGCGCCATGCCAGCCTTCGCTATGATCAGCGCGCAGAGCGTGTGGACTGGTTGCCTGGCACTTGTATCGAGATCTTTTTACTCCGGCCATTCCCTTTCTCTTTCTTCGTCCTGCCTGGCACATCCTGAGGCTGAGGGAGAGAACTGAGGATGCGGGGATCACTGTCTTTGGCTGCTTTGGCAGCTGTCATTACTTCAGCCTCGGGTGCTATTATCCCTCTGGCTGAAATGAATGAGATCCGTGCCTCTGCCTCTGCAACGGCCCCGAGACAAGCGGTTGAGAAGGTGGTTACCCCTGCCAATGCGAAGGGGACTGTCCCGGCCTGGTTTGAGGCGTTGCTTGCTGGTTCGGCGACAATCTCGAGCTCGTCGAGTACAGCTAGTACTCCGCCGGCTGTGACACCGCCAGCCATTACTCCTTCGACTCTGGCGACCTCGCCCTCCTTGATCTCGACCCCTTCGGTGTCAAGTGCCAGCTCGGTGACGTCCGAGCTGACCTTGACACCTGTACCAACGCCATCGTGAGTATACAATTCGTCTGAACATTGTGAGTTACTAACCACTTCCAGTCCAAGTACCAGCAGCCAAGTGTTCGCGCCTGCATCCAAGACGTGCGCCGGTCCCGCGAACAAATCACCCGAAGTCTACTGGCTCGATGACCAAGACCACAACCGTGATGGAGCCGGGGACGCACCCTACGTCAAAGGTAGTAAGCGGTACCCAGTCTACCGCAATGTGATGGACTACTCTGTCGTCAACGACGGGTCAGGCGACCAGACAGTCAAGCTCCAGCACGCCATGGACGATGACAACAACGGTGGCACCCGCAAGGGGCAAGGTGTGACAAGGTATCCAGCCGAAGTGTACCTTCCAGGTGGCACATACACCCTGGGGAGCACACTGAGCCTGACTGTCGGTACCATCATCGTTGGCAACCCATCCAACCCGCCAATCATCAAAGCCTCTCCGAATTTCCGTGGCCAGTATCTTATCATGGGATTTGATGAGAATGCCGGTCAGCCGGAGACAAGCTTCATGACCTTGATGAAGAACGTGATCCTGGACACAACGGCTGTCGACCCGCACAAGTCTATTACCGCTTTGCAGTGGGGAGTCGCACAGGGATCCGGGTTGACAAATGTTGAGATCCGCATGCCTCTCGGCGCCACTGGACACACTGGTATTGATATTGTTGCTGGGTCGACTATTGCCGTGACGGATGTGGTAAGTAGTATATATGATGCGCTGGTTCAATCACGTTCGATCTACTAACACAGCATAGGTCATCCGTGGTGGTGCGACTGGTATTGTCAACTCCAACCAACAAGTCAACTTCAAGAACATCGTCTTCGAGTCATGCGGTACCGCTTTCAACGCCAAAGGCGGATGGACTGTCCTGCTTCAACAGGCGACTTTCAACGGGTGCAAACTAGGTATTGACATGAAAGGCAACGGCTTGGGAAGTATGGTGCTCCTGGATTCAATGTCCACCAATGCCCGCGGTCCAGTTGTCCTGTTCTACGACTCTTCCCATGACTCCGGTAACCAGAACAGCCAGATCGTTATCGAGAACCTTCAGCATGACTCCAGCCAGCCCATTGCAGTCGACACGCGAGGCGCCACACGCCTGGCGTCGAAGTCGCATGTCGACACCTGGCTTTGGGGCACTATGGTGCCGGGGCAGTACGCTGCTGGTGCTGAATATACTACTCAGCAGCCAGCCCAGCTGCTTGTCAATGGCAAGTACTTTACCAAGCCTCAGCCCACCTATGCTGAGTACGGGAAGGACGATGTCGTCAATGTGAAGACAGTTCCTGGACATGTCGTAAAGGGCGATGGCAAGACCGATGATACTGTTGCTCTGAACGCTATTCTGGCAGAGAACGCGGCTAGCTGCAAGATCACCTACATTCCATTTGGTGTGTACCGTGTGTCCGACACGATCATTGTTCCGGTCGGCACTCGCATGGTTGGTGAGGCTTGGGCTGTTATCTCTGCTTATGGCGATGCGTTCAAGTCTGCCTCCAGCCCTCGCGCGGTCGTTCGGGTCGGAAACCCCGGTGACGTGGGTGTCATTGAGATCCAGGACATGCGCTTCTCAGTAGCGGAGATTCTCCCTGGCGCAAAGATCCTCGAGATCAATGCGGCTGGTCAACAGCCAGGCGACGTTGGTCTTTGGAACACCATTGCTACCGTCGGCGGCACAGCTGAGACGAGAATCTCCAATGTCTGTACCTCGCAAGACCCGAAGGCCTGCATGGCGGCCTTCATGGTGATGCATCTAACAGAGACATCATCGGCATACATCGAGAACTTCTGGGGTTGGACAGCAGATCACAACCTGGACAGCCAGTCAATCCTGACAATCATCTCGACCGGCCGCGGCATTTTAGTCGAATCAACCAAGGGCACCTGGCTGACAGGCACTGGCTCCGAACACCACTGGCTGTACAACTACAACTTCCACCGCGCAGACAACGTGTACGCCGGCCTGCTGCAAACCGAGACACCCTACATGCAAGGCTCAGGCGAGTACGAGAAAGCGCCAGCACCCTGGACCGCCAACGCCCAACTCGGCGACCCTGATTTCTCCTGGTGCGCCGCGTCCGACGAAAAATGCCGCACATCCCTCGCAACCAACGTGGACGGCGGCTCCAACATCGCCCTCTACAACTCGGCCGCGTGGGCCTTCTTCGACGGCTACTGGAACGCGATGTACAACGAGTCGTGCAACGGGAAGTGTCAGGCGAATATGATGCGGGTGACTGGGGCGCCGGTCAATCTGGTCTGGTACTCGATTAACACTCGGATGACGGATGTGACGATTCTGGATGGGAAGACGAACCCAAGGGAGTCGAATCATGCTGGGGGATGGGAGGCGATTATTCAGGCTTATGGGGAGTTTGCGGCTTAGTGGGTTTTGTATAGCGAGCATTGGACATATGCATTAATTAGACGTTAATATCATAGATAATGAATTGAATCCATGACATGCGTGATCCATCTTGAATGGGTTCTGATGTATTTTGAATGGAATTTCGTGCCAATTTTACTCGCAAACCAATTGAACTTGGAGTTCGTCTCGTATTTGCAGCATTCTGTTCTCTTTCTCAATCGAAATAACAAGGAAATCAACTCTTCCTTTGAAATGGAACTGTACTGTACTAGTCCGGAGTATTCCATCTTCATCTACCGCCGCACATCTCCCTAGGCATGAGCCTGCTCGCCACATGATCTCGACCCTGCATAATCCTCATCTCACAACTTCCATAATTTCGTCTTCCTCTCTTCCTCCGCAACCCCCAAACGAAACTTCAAAGGCACCAAAACCCCTTTAATTCTTCAGGGTAAGCACACCCGGCCTCCACGGCAGAGTATTATAGTTGCCACCGGCGCTTGGGTTTTTTCCCTGGTAGAGGAATTGCAGGTTGCAAGGATCGATGGTCATGGTCTGGTCAGGGTTGGTGCGAACCAAATCGCCGTGACTGATGTCGTTGGTCCATGTTGCGCCGCTGTTGGCCTTTCCAGCGAAAGGCTGGCTCTCGCTTGTTGCCTGTGGTGTCCACGAACCGCCGAGACTGGTGGCAGTGAATGAACGGAAATACCGCCCTTGCGAGCCAATTGCCTCGACGATCATCAAGTACTTGTTTTGGCCTTTGACAGTGTAGACCTGAACTGCCTCGAACAGGTTGTTCTGACTGTCACTCAGCACCACCTCTGAACTTGTTCCGAAGTTTCCAGGGAAATTGTTGATAGGCATGCTGGAGCGATAGATCTTGCCATTGTCTCCCGCAAAGAAAAGGTACATATGCGTAGAGTCACCGATAAGAGTCTGGTCAATAGCACCAGTACTCGAGCCTGTGATTTGTCCAGAAAAGAGGGCTTGCTCCGATGACCATCCATTGGCATTGGTAGGGTCATTCGATGTTCGGTAGGTAAACGTGCTCGAGCCCCATTGATAGGCCAGGACCCAAATGTTCTTCGGCTGGAAGTAGAACAATGTGGGCGCAACCGCTGAAAAGCTCATTTTGTTTTGACTCGCGGATGCCATACCAGACCAATCCGAAAAGGTGCCGAAGTTCATCGAGCCGTAGTTCCCATTTGCGTCGGTCGTTGATGCGTACACAATATGATTGTTGTTGAAGACCACATTGCTGAAGTCCTTGATTGCCGTCCATCCGGACTTGGGATTCGCCAGAGGGCCAGTTGATGTCCAACTATAAGTCGACGGAAGTGCGCAGTCGGCGGCAACAACTGGCACTGACGCGAGAAGAAATGCGCCAGATGCCACTAGGCCAGCTTTTGCCTTGAGGAATCTCATTGCCGTTAAGATTTTGGTCAAGCGATGGTTTGAATGAAAACTTGAAGTGGAAAGCCAAAGAACCTGGGCAGGACCCGGCCTTGTTTAAATAATCCAAGTACGGATTAACCATGAATTGCTCGGCTGGATAAATTGGATGGAACGACTTCCTTTTTTTCACAAAATAGACTGAACGATGGTTCAACTGGAACGAAATTTGGCTTGGTATGTTGATTTGAAACGGTCCAGGATAAACTATATTAGCCAGAAACAATCGTCCGCCGGAGTATTGCCTTTCTGGAACAGGTGCCGACATGAATTCTGCATCATCTTAACCTTGCTTTCAGACTATACATAATATCATTATTTGCCCGTTTCACTATAAAACGTACTAGTCTTCAAATACTTTCTGTTTGATAATTATTATCTCGGCACGGCCCGTTGTGCCTTGCCGAAAGCTCGTCGATGGATGTCTGAATTAACGACTCGGAGGTACCTCGGGAGATTTTGCGGGGGAAGTTGATGAAAAGTAGTTTTGGCATGTTTGAAACCGAGACAAGCCCTACTTGGCGAAGCTGGAGCCGGTCAGTTGGACGACCTTTAAGGTACGCTGATCGACGTCTTCTCCACTCGGAGGACCCTCTATTCGCTTCCACTGACCGCAATTTCTCCGTGTTGTTTACGGATACTAGGATCTTGGATAGAAAGGGCGACCGTCCATTCCGCGTCAGCGAAAGTGATGGATGTTGCAACATGCGTTAAGTTTAATTCAGCAATTCTTCCGAGCAGACGTTGTCAGAATTTGACAAAGTTTCATGGCCTTGATGGGATATGATCATCGTCCATTCATCTTCTCTATCCTAAAGGTGCTTTCTAGTCTATTATTTAGGAGATATAGATGTGCTCTTAGAAGCACACCCAAGCAACAGACTTCTAATCTCTCCTCGTTGAACCATTGTCCATCCAATATTTTCAGGCACAGGTCTGTCAACATGAAAGCCTTTGCAACACGCGCTCTCGCTTTTTCCGTTGCTGCAGGACAAGCTCTAGCTGCCGTTACGCAGGGCGTCTCTGACAACACCTACAACCGTCTGGTTGAGATGGCCACCATCTCCCAAGCTGCCTATGCAAACTTGTGCAACATTCCGGCGACCATACAAACGGTGGAGAAAATATACAACGCCCAAACCGATATCAACGGATGGGTCCTCCGCGACGATAGCCGTCAAGAAATCATCACCGTCTTTCGCGGCACTGGCAGTGATACGAACTTGCAGCTCGATACCAACTACACTCTCGCTCCTTTTGACACCCTTCCTCAATGCGTCGGTTGTGCCGTGCATGGCGGATACTATCTTGGATGGCTCTCTGTCCAAGATCAAGTCCAGTCACTTGTTCAACAGCAGGCCAGCCAGTATCGGGGGTATGCAGTAACGGTCACAGGTCACAGGTATGAGAGTTCCCGTCTCCAATTTCACAACGATCTTCCGTTCTTTCCATTCATTCAATGTCCTTTATTGATCTGACTAACATACGTGATCCAGTCTGGGTGCCTCGATGGCAGCAATAACTGCCGCTCAGCTGTCCGCTACATACGACAATGTAAACTTGTACACATTTGGCGAACCGCGAACCGGTAACCAGGCCTACGCGTCGTATATGAATGAGGCTTTCGACTCGGCTAGCCCCGAGACTACCCGATATTTCCGCGTCACTCATGCCGACGATGGCATCCCAAATGTGCCCCCGGCTGAACAGGGATATGTCCATTCCGGCGTTGAATACTGGAGTGTTGAGCCCCATAGCCCTCAGAACACGTATATCTGTACTGGGGATGAGATCCAGTGCTGTGAGGCTCAGGGAGGACAGGGGGTGAATGCTGCTCATGTCACTTATTTTGGGATGACGAGCGGAGCTTGCAGTTGGTAGTCAGAGGCGATTCAGATCGTCCCATTGGTGCGGTGAGAAATGAGTCCTTGGGTGGACTTCGAAAAAAGGAAGAGAATCACTGTCAGAGCATGCGGCGGTTCCTTACTGCTAGCAACTCATGTGTCGCGTGAGAGCTCACATTTCTTTGGTATTTGTATATCAGTCTGGGTCAGTCTGTACCTCTGGTGATTCTAGGCGCGGAGTATCGGCAGATTCAACACATAAATCCGAGAGTATTTCAACATGCCCTCGACCGCAGGCTTCTTATTCAATCAATCTTTTTCATCCTGAATTGGTTCCGCTTGATCTTATTCGTCCTGAAATGCATACTAGTTCGTACACTTTTAGTTTGTTCTAATAATTATTTGTTGGGATTTATTCAATGTTTGACACATCGTATTTTGACTATAGACTGGCTTTGACAATGTCTGACGGTAGCGTGTTACATTGCATGTTCATAGCTTGTCTCCGACAATCATGTAGAGAACCACGACGTGGATGATGAATGGCAAGTCAGCTCATAAAATGATTATTTGCGGAGACATTCGGCAGATCTCTGTTGGTGATAAAGGAAAGAGGATTTGAAGTATAGGCTAATACTATTTACGTTGCATCGAATTCAACGCACTTGGCGTAGGGACCAAACACGTGCATGTTACAGACATGGCCATCAAAATCAACATGGATCCCTCATTCATCATCTGGCAGTGAGCTGAGCGGACTTTTTGACTCAGTTCACGCTCGCACTCCAGTTCGAAACTTTCAAGGTTGCTTGGCCACCGGTGAAAGGCTCAGTCCCAAACTGCAGGTCTATATGAACTCTAGCATTAGCAACGAGCGGGAACGAGAATGAGTAAGGAAACGGTGTAATGCAGGAATGATAAAGGATAAGAAAGGATGAAAAAGAGGCTGGTGTGGAGAATTTTGACACGTACTGATCAGATATTGGCTAGATGCTGGGAATCCGTGGGAAGTCGTCAGGTAGTCCCAGAATTGCTTGATGTCCCCACTAAAAGATGGGATCGTGCTAGTAGCAACGAAGCTATACGTCTTCTGTGTGCTACCGCCGAACCACACCTCCCAAGAATGACCACCGATGGTGACAGTATCAATTTGAGACCCGATGGGTTGAATATTGCCGTAGCGAGCAAGCCTATAATCAGCATGTCTCCGCTTAGCCACTGAAACACTTCTCGGGGAGCACTGGTCAGGCTATCTTACCAAATCATCAGCTCGTAGTCACCACTGTAAGTGACATGATTGATATCGGCGGCAGTGAACAGATCATACGCCACGTCGGCGTTGATGTTCGTATTGTCGTAGCTCCATTGCACGGAGGTGGGAATGCTGCCAATACTGCTGACCAGCTTTTTGTTCAGGGCCACCTGAGAGTTCGCATAGCTTTTCACCTGGCTACTATCACCAGACCAGGTCCAGGTAGTATGCCATGCGACCCCAGAACTAGACACGCCGTCCACATAGGTGCACTGTGAGCCAGAGCCATATGATTGACCCCATAGATTGTTGTTCACGGTATATGGGCCACTCGTGTAGGAACCGTATTGCGCACAGAGAGTTTGCTGTTGTGAGAGCGCGGTTCCGATGAGACACGCAATAGAGATGAGGGTCTTCATTGTAGCAAGACAGATATTTGCACAAGGCAGCTATGTTCAACTTCGGTAGGATCGAAGCAATGGGTGGATGAAAAGAAGTCTACAGAGGACAGAGTGGTCATCGGAGGACAACACGATATATAAAACATTAAGGGGTATTACGATCTATACTTCATGCAGCTTCGAATTAGGAGCTATACATGAAGGGCAAATAGCAGGGATTTCAGCTTGCAGCTTTGGCTGTTTCAGAATACTACTAGTAGGGACCGGAGCAAGCGCCGTGAGAAGCATCATCTTGGATGCCCTACTTAGCCGAAACCAACATTCTATGTAGAAGTGCCAGCCTGGACACTCGAGGGGTAAACGACGAGGCTATAAACAATACATCTTATTTGCTAGACGCGAAGAAGCCGCTTTGTCGCGCGGTCCTCCTACGAGTCTGTTGCTGGGTTAAATTTGAACTCATAAAAAAGATGTCATAGGGGGTTATAACAGCAAGAACTAAGATTGATTAGTATCGAAGCAAGTGAGTCTATGTTATCTTGAAACAAATATGTGTACCAGGTAAATGTTTTTCTTTTCACGAGACCCCGTCTAGACTTTGCGATATTGCTAGGAGCGCAGTGGAGGCAGCTAAGACTCCGAGGAAACTGCGAAGAGAGGAGTATGCGATTAGCCTGCTAGAGGTGCAGTAGGCAGGTTTGAAGGGCCCAGATATAATGGGCAGTATTCAGGGCATTGGTCTGACATGGTATGGTAAGTTACCTCTACGTACCTCGGGGTGGATAGTAAGGAGCTCGCAACATAACTTCCCTAGTTATTCTCTGTCGATCGCGGAATGAATATTATTGATACGGCCTAATTGCCCGAACAGAAGAAACACGGACTAGACGGAATATCATCCGTTCCAGGGCTAGTTAGGATCCCTGCGAGGCCAATGACCCCACAAGCTCTTCCGGTTAAATCTCCTTCCATGAGTCTACAAACGGTCGTGCAAAATGTAGTAGATATTTGAAAGGTGCTGGGTGATAAGTAGTCCACTACCCTCCATGGACTTGTCTGCTGGAATGCCCTGAAAAGATGCCCTAATCAGCACATCGTCATAGAGATAAGACGTGCGGGCGATATACATGAGTGCCTCATTGAACATCATTGTTCACTGCGAAGATTCACTTCGCCTGGAACATGTAGGTGAAAGGCAAAAACGTACAACAGCAGTAAGTATGGTGGTGGTCACCTAGCGCTCACGGTTCCTAATGGGCGCGGCCCTTCGCCCTATTCAATCAGGCTTCAGGCAGCTTCAGAGAGAATTTCACCCACGTGAATATTCTTCACCCGAAGAACACCAGAAGATGCAGGACACGGTCACAAAAGGACCATTTGCGCATTTTAGCAGATAGAAGCGAGGCCCCCAAGGAGGGTCAACGGCGATGGAGGGAGTGCTTTAAAAGGATGCGCCAGGAGTGCGGATAAGACCTCCACGACAGGCGCTCCGACCTCGCCCCTTCTCCGAAATCTATATTGCCTCCTTGGAAAGAAGACTGTCTTCATTATGTTAGTTAGTAAGTGTCGAAAACAAATTCCACTAGCCATAGACACAAATGCATTGTTTCTTGGGGAACCACTCTTATCTGCATCTAACCTAGTGGTAGAACTCTTTCTAAGAACAGTTTTCTATTACTCGTAGGACGAACCCGTGACATATAATACTGTAACTTGCACGAGACCACTGTGCCTCTAGGATTGACCGCCCTGCCCCTCTAGTCATCTTAGAGTATAAATACAGCACTCCCCGGCTTCTAGCCCGATCTATCCACGTAAATGTTTCCTAATCTATAGGTCCATTCCGCTGACAGTGATTAAAAATGACACCGGATCAAATTTGCAAGACTCACTGCCTACTTAAGGAGCTACGTAATCTCGACTGTTCCTGTAGCAGTCCGGCCATCTTCTATCGCAGGGGCAAAACATGGCTTGTTCACCGCTACCCCTATTAGCGAGGGCGAGGAAATCTGACTATTTCATCACTTGTGTCGATGATGGATTCAAGATATTGTTTGCGATTCTCGTTTCTCATATAGCAGAAGCGCGATACTCCGCGGCGTGTCAGGATCTGACAATGATGAGGCTGTAGGCAAATGCGGGTTGTTTCTGTTCTTTGGTTGCACCAGGCATATTAGGTTGGATGTGGTTCTTCTTCTCCCTCTCCAAGCTTAGTTATCTCGTTGAATTCTACCACTAATTGAACATTTATGATTACCGGCGACTGGGCTCGTCTCACAGCTGACAATTTCGCCAAATCCCAGAAAGGGATGGAGCCCTTCAAAATGTGTATCAAGATGCAAATCTTTCTCCTATTTCTTTAAAATAGGTTCTCTCTTATCTTTAAAGACAGACGCCCCATGTGAGGGACCGAGTCTTTTAACAAGGTGCATTCAATGAGATAATCAGAGATACAAAAAGAAGGGAAGTGGAGAGTGCGATGTTGAGAGGTTGATATACCTGCACATGCAATACAAACCAAACTTTCAGAGGAGAGAAGGAAGGAAGGAAGCAGAAATACTTAGTGTATTGAAGCTACTAAAGAAGAGGAAAAGGAAAGAAGATCAGGAGGAGAGAACTGGGGGAAGAAATTGACGGAGGCACACGTAACTATCCCTTCAACACAAATAGAATAGAGCGAGTAAATGAAGCAAATGACAGAAACAATCCACAAAACATCACAATGTTGAAAGAGCTCTGCCTGATTGCCTTGCAATTCTGCCATCATCACTTCGTTTCCTGTCTCTCCTTTGCCCACAAGGCCCGACGTTTTCCGCTTTACTTTCTTCACCTCTCTAAATAGCTTCGCAATACGGTGGTTTCTCTCCTTCCTATCTACCCAGAAGATGCCCTTCGTCTTTCCAGCTATCAATCTCACCAAGCCTCAGCACACAATCATCGCACTCCGCATGTCATTCTTCTTTGGAAATATTTGCGAATTGACGGACAAATCGTCATATATTGGATCAAATAGGAGATGATATCCTAATACATACTGGTACATGAGTCACCTAAGGCGGCAAAAAAGTCGGACAATATTCAGGTTTGGCTATTCAGCTAGAGCTCTTTCACAACTACTGTTATGACCTTACATCGACTCTCAATATGTTCAAGTAGGATCTGCACTACATTTTGTTGGCCTCAAGCTGATGGAAGACACACTCTCAATGAGAGCGGGATGGGGAAACTACCAAAAATGCAAAGCAAATGCGCATGTATCCGAAAGGTCAAGAAGGAAGGAGAGATAGTATCGAACCTCGAGATCAACAAGATTGTGGTGTGGTGATGTGGTCCCCTAGTTCCCTGCTGTCGCAACTAAGGCAAAGTAGATATATGCCTCAATCAATGGAGTCGCAAAAGAGAGTCTGAATTACTGTAGAGGCCCTATCTGGTAATTTTACGCAGTACGCAGTAGTTAGTTAGTTAACTAACGTATTTCATAAACGAGCTGATCACTCTGTGAGTATCGTGCTCAGAAACAGGCGTGAAAAGGATTTTGCACGTAGATGCCGGAGATGGGAATCTGGGGAAAGGAAAATAGTTGTTCCACAGTGCGGTTGACTGGTTGAACTGGCCCAGAAGGCTTTTTCATCTCCAGCACATTTTTGTTTTTCTGCCTCTTCCTTTCCTTCTTCTGGTATGATGCATGTAACAGCTCAATCCGAGATGCGCGGGAACCAGTGGCTTTATGGCCACCGTTCACCGCCTTCCTACTTCCGACGCCTACATACATGCTTTCCCAAACCCACCGAAAAACAGGCGTCCTTCGCTTTTCCCGCTACAATAGGACCCTTCATGGACATAAGGTTCAGTCCCATCTCCAGTCCATATGCGTCCATGGAAATTCCCATGGACGGGTCCCATGGGACTTGCGGAGGTCTAAATGCGGCCTGAGGTGACTGCGATGGCCTCCACCTTGAATACTGGCATTAGCACCACGAGAAAGCAGAATCTGCACCACATTTTCGTGACCTTCGTGAGATGCGGCTTGGAGTGCACTGCCAAACTTTCCACCTGGGGCATTCACATCGGCACCCTGCTTTAATAGGATCTCCACCACTTTTTCATGCCCTTTGTATGACGCAGCTTGGAGAGCGCTGCCGTATTCTCCACCTAGGGCGTTGACATCGGCACCCCGGTCTAGGAGCATCTGCACCATGTTCTCGCAGCCAGGGAGTGATATAAACTTGCGTGTATCGCTAGCACCGATGCCGGCAAGCCTGTTTAATAGGATCTGTACCACCGTTTCGTGAAAATCTTGCTCCGCATTTTGAGCCCCTCCCATTGCCAGTTCCATGCATGCGGTATGTAATGCATTGCCACTGCCAATTTCAGGATTCAAGATCAACTGAATCCGCTCCCCGACTTCGTATGGTGCCTTCCTCGTCAACCACTTCAGCGCTTCATATTGCGCCTGCTTCACCATTTCGTGGCATCCAAGTGATGCTGCCTGAAGTGCATTGCCAAATCTTCCACCTTGGATATTGACATCGGCACCCCAGTTCAACAGTATCTCCACCGCCTTTTCATGTCCAAACTGGGACGCTACTTGTAGTGCGCTGCCGCCTTGAGCGTTCACGTTAGCGCCCCGGTCTAGTAGCAACTGTATCATCTTTTCATCGCCCTTCAAAGATGCAATCTCAAGTGCAGTAACACCTTGAGCGTTCAGATCAGCACCCCTGTCCAGTAGCATCTCCACAACCTTTTCATGGCCCCTGGATGACGCTGCTTGGAGTGCGCTGCCATATTTTCCACCCACGGCATTGACATCGGCCCCTTGCTCCAACAGGATATCTAGCACTTTTTCATGTCCTTCGCATGATGCTGCTTGGAGTGCGCTGCCATATTTTCCACCCACGGCATTGACATCGGCCCCTTGCTCCAACAGGATATCTAGCACTTTTTCATGTCCTTCGCATGATGCTGCTTGGAGTGCGCTGCCATATTTTCCACCCAAGGCATTGACATCGGCCCCTTGCTTCAACAGGGTCTCCACTACTTTTTCATGCCCTTTGTATGATGCTGCTTGCAGTGCGCTACCATGTTTTCCACCCAAGGCATTGACATCGGCCCCTTGCTTCAACAGGATATCTAGCACCTTCTCATGTCCTTTGCATGATGCTGCTTGAAGTGCGCTGCCATGTTTTCCACCCAAGGCATTGACATCGGCACCCTGCTTCAACAGGATCTCCACCACTTTTTCATGCCCTTTGTATGATGCTGCTTGCAGTGCGCTGCCATGTTCTCCACCTTTGGCATTCACCTCGAACCCCTTAGAAATCAGTGCATCTGAGATCCAAACAAATCCTAAGAAGGACGCGTAATACAAAGGCGATACCGTATCATCAATAGGACACCGAGAAAGAGTCATCGGACGTTTCTCCGGATTAAGCGCATTGTGGAGTCTTTTCCAGGTGCTAAAACAGCCTGTTCGGTCCTCAAACAGCTTAAGAGCTATTTTCTCAACGTCAAACCCTTCGTCCTGAGACTGTATGTAGTGATGATACCATTCCATAGCAGCAAACTGAGCGAATGGATATCTCACAAACATTCCCTCACTTATATCCCCATCAGATAGTGCAGGATCGAGGAGGTACACAAGACAAATTTGTGCAATCTCTTTGTGTGCAATCCGAGGCTCCATTGTGAATATTGCAGCTCTATTTTGCTTGATGCTGTCTGATTCGAGGTATTGTCGCACGGAGAAGTGGGCGATTCGAATAATAGGAATTTCTCGCCCTAGAATGTCTTTAATCCGGGTAAATTCAACTAAAGTGCCACAAATGTCGAGAAGTCCGTCGATGCTCAATATTCGGCCTTCGCTTAGATGTGGAGGCTCACTGAGATCAACCGCATGGGCATGGAGCAGTTCAACCACAGTCAGAGGTCGATTTGAAAAACAAAGTACTGTCAAAATTCGCCGCACATCGTCGATATACATCTTATCGATACTGCACAAAAGCCGTTCGTATGTTTCATCCAGATTCCGGGGTAGTGAGCGTAGACATGTATCAATATGATTCAGATGCCGAGCCTTTCCAAGCTCCTCGAGTTGGCAGGCGACATAACGGAATCTGTAGATACTTCCGGTTAGCAGGTTGAGAACAATTTTTTTTTTTAATTGTGCAATACTTACACTCCCTGCGCACGTTCTATTAACGCCGCTTGGATCTTGTCATGGCGCGCCTTCCACATCTGGAAGTTTTTATCCAGTCGATAGGCGACAAAGCAAGCAATATCTTTGTCAATTTCTGCATTCCTCATCATGACGATTTGATCATGAGTAAGACTCAGAGATATGCGGATATCATGGTCGTCACGACTGGTAACCAGAAGATGTAGGCCAGGGAAGCCCCATTTCCGCATTGTCTCTACCATGTCCAGAACACCCCCTCTTCTTCTATGGTATTGAGGGCACTCATCCAATGCGTCGAGCAGAATGTAGGTGTTATGAAAACGCTCAATAAGCCGTCGAAGATGGTCGATCAAAACTTCCACCGGTGGAGTACCGGAGCAGTGCGATGAATATAATTTTTCAAGAACCTTTTCACCTTCTTTTAATTGTCCTGACAACTGCAGTAGCAATGCACGCAGTACTCCAGAATCACTTTGTTTCGATGGATCGCTGAAATCAAAGTAGAAGAAAGCGATCCCAGCACCTTGCTCATGCTGCTTCTCACGAAGTGTTTGTTCAATGGCTGTTGAGCATAAGACAGACTTGCCACAACCTGCAAAGCCACTGATCCAGAGAAAGGAATTAGCCATCCTCAACCAATTTGTAAACTGATGGCCTTTGATAAACCATAAGCCTGTTCCTCGGTGCCGATTTTCACGTGAAATGTCGTGATCACGAGTTGAATCTGGTGCCATGAGCCAACCACGGACTGTTGAAGAGATGTGGCTCGCTTTTAAGAGCTCGACGGACGATTGAAGCTCTGAGACGTCATATTGGATTGTTTTGTGATCGTTGAGCTGTAGTGCTTCAAGCGCGAATGAAAGGTTTTCACGTATTTCCCGGATATCGTCCTCAAGGTTCTGCAATGTACCCTTTCGGAGTGGATATAACGCACGTCGCTGAGAAATTTGCATTCGTCCGTTGAAACTGCTAGCCGAAGCTTTGCAAAACATATCACACCACTGTTGAAGCTCCTTGATGATCTCCTCGCATTTCTGGATTGTCTTTTCGATCTCTTGGACGAGCTCTCGTTCATCCGTCCGAAATTTGCGCCTCGGTATCACCGCATCGAGAAATCGAAACACACATAGAAGGCTTTCAAGCTTTTCCATCATTCTGGCTACGTCGGTATACTGATCTTTGTATGCGGCGTAATATTTGAGAAGGGTCTCAGTGACCTGGATGCCAAGTGAAAGCAACCCGGCAACGCCTGCTGCAATGGAGAGTCCATCCATGGTAAGGGTCGGCAGTCCCCTTGGGTCGAGGATTCACAATAGGAAAGTTCAGTGCGAATATATAGCGTGAGTGAAGAAGACGGAATCCAAAATCGCTCTTGCCCACCACACAGCTTTTATTTAATCATGAGATGCTGCGGCTCAGCAGGTGGGGTTGTAGCCAATCATGAAATATCCTGGCTGATGCGTACTTGACCACTAGCCGTGGCTCCACCACCTACACCGCGTTCTTTTGCGCAAAACGGTGTAGGTGGGTGGAGCCACGAATAGCGAGTAATAATCGTCGACCCCATCAGGTACAAATCCTCACCTAACTACTTAACTAACTAATTAGTATTACCTGACAACAGACCTATGAATGCCTCGAAGGATTTCCATTTCCGTTTTGGAGTGACTTTAATGTCTACCAATTTATAATAAAGAGTAAGTAATAATGATACTAATGAGAGAAAGATGTGCAGAGGAAACAGTGCAAAGATCTTTAAGCTTTGACGAGTGGTAACAAACAGAAAGCCAGCCTCTGAGGACGTTGACAGGCTAGGGGCCAAGCTCAAGATCTTACTGTCAAAGAGCGAGATTTGCAAATGAAACAGCGGGAATAGCCGCCGGACGGCTTTTCTAAGCATTGCGTCCTAGATTACTATGTCGAAACAAGGGAATATCTTCTCTCTGAAACATGGCTGTGTGCAGATGCCAAGAGGCCGACTGTTTCAGCTGGAAAAGTGCAATCCAATACGTAGATAACATTCTATCACACTTCCAGCTGACTGAGTCAGTGCGGTGATCGTGGCACTCGGGATTACAATCACCAAGCTTCTCGCCCCGTCTATCGCGCATCTCACCCAGCTCGCCCAGGCTATTGACTGCACATAAGCCACCCGACGGTAAACAATGAATTGGTTAAGTGGCTTCTACCGGGGGATCAGTCCGCCTTGATAAAGGTTCGAGCACCGATTTGTGTTAACTAATAGACGTCTTACAATTAGTAGAGCTGAAAGAACCATATGGCGCAAACATTCAGAGTGGAGCAATGGACCCGTGATAAGGAGATCGGCAAGGCCCGTTCCGCGTCGGGAATGAAAGGTTCTGGGCTTTCAGCTAGTACGATTATCGCACTCCTGACGGCACTGCTGGGGCAAGGGCTTCTTCGCCGTTATATATATATAATTAAAAAGAAAAACCTACCCTTAGATGAGAAGAAGAAGAAGAAGACGACAATGACAGTTGCATCATTGTACTGATTTCCTCCGGCGAATTAAGCTTTCATTTTGCGGCTAAAAAAGACAACCGAATAGGAGCAAGGTGATTGCGACGGAAGCTCGCGAGGCGCGAAAAGTTCAGCCGAGAAGACTCGTCAGCTGTGAAGGTGTATCCAAGACGTTCAGGTGGAGAATTAGAGGGATAAAGGGGCTGAAAGGTAGGGCGGCAAGAGCAGTTCCCAGGACGGATCAAAAAGAATGGGTGAGCCCCGACATACAACAACAGGGATTCGCCGATGGTCACCCATCCAGATTACTAACAGTTTACTGCGTAAGTATGGCTGAGCGGACGGGAAGTGCTGGGAAAGCTGGTATGGTTGTTAAGGAGTCACCATGTTTACGTTTCCCTGCATGGGCCATTCCGGACCTTTCTTTTCTTAGTTATGGGAGCAGACCTGTTCAGTATTTGACACATTTCATGGGTATCGCAGTTACAGGGCCGTTCGAAATCAGTTTTACTGCTTTATTCACGTAGATCTTTCCCGGACCCTATTTTGAAACACGCTAAACCACTTTTGACTTAGCTCTTTTCCGATATTTCGTAATGTTTGTAACGTACAATCACATAATAACAAACCGCTGAAGTTACTGGAAATACACATACAACTCTTACTCGACATCGATGCTTATCATAGCAATTGCTCAGCCCCGCCTTGGGCATCAAAGCAGCTGTGGCCCGGCTCGATGAGGCTGAAGCCCGGCTCGGAGATACCAACTATATATATTCAATGGACGGCTGAATCGCTTGTATTCCCCGTCTCAAGAACTACTATCGATCACGATGGCTGATCCACTCGCTATCGCATCAGGGATTACCGGGCTGCTTTCGCTTGGCATTCAAGTCACCCAATCCTTGATCAGTTTTTACACCACATACAAAGACCAAGACAGCGACCTAGCTAAGATTACTCAGAATCTCGATAACCTTCAGAGCATCTTTCGAGCCCTTGATGTTGCTGTTGAGGAGCGCCGATCGCAGGCCGACACCCAAGATCTACTCCAAGAAGTCGAGAAGGCGGTACAGCAATGCGAGGAAATCATCACCGAGCTACAGAGCCAGTGTGAAAAATTCTAGAAAGACTCGGCCGCCAGTTTGAGGGATCGCGTTAAGGTTGCCGGGCGTCGCGCGGCCTATCCGTTTCGCAAAAGCACCCTACAGAAGCTTAAAGAAGACGTCAGCGACATACGGGAAAACCTATCGGTCGCACTCGATATCCTACAGCTGAAGTGCCAGAGTCAGATCTAAGACAGCATATCGGAAGTCAAATCACTTGTTGAGCGAACCAACGCTAGTCAAGTCTCTTTTACGATTCGTTGCTGGCTTATGGCGCCTGATGCATCTATCAACCACAACGATACGTGTGCGAAATGGCATCTAAGCACAGGTCTATGGTTCATCAACGGCCGTCAATTCGGGACGTGGCTAGAGGAACGCAATTCCTTCCTATGGCTAAATGGTTTCGCAGGATGTGACAAGTCGGTCCTCTGCTCAACCGCGATTTAGCATACGTTTCGCGAGACGAGGCACAAACATGGAGTCGGAATCGCGTATTTCTACTTTTCCTTCAACGATAAGGTAAAGCAAGACGATAACGGCATGTTACGCACGTTGCTGTTATAGCTATCAGTACAGCTACGAGACGGCCAGAGAGATCTAGAGCAACTATATTCATTGCATAAATCCGGATCTCCCCTAGTGGATGCGCTACTTGAATCACTACGGCGCTTCCTTGAACGATTCCGCGATACTTATATTCTACTTGATGCACTAGACGAGAGCCCTCGAGACTACAAAAGGGAAGGTGTCTTAAGAGCGATATAGGTGATACGCAGTTGGTCGATACCTAGTGTCCATCTTTTAGTGACAAGTCGCAACGAGTTGGACATCCGTGAATCATTAGTTCCTTCTTGTGACCAAGATCTTCCGCTTAGGAATTTGGAAACCGACAGAGACATAGCAAGCTTTGTCTCTCATCGGCTTAAGAATGACGCGAAGCTCTAGAGGTGGCAAGCACGGCACGAGGAGATTGAAAATAAATTGACAACAGGTGCACAAGGAGTGTAGGTGTTCGACAAGGAAAATCCAGTCTCCACTATTTTAACTAAGATAACATATAGGTTCAGATACGTCGAATGTCAGCTCACTGCTCTTCGGCGGGTGAAAAACCTAGACCAGCTTGATAAATACCTGCGCACATTGCCCCGTGGTCTAGATGAAACATACGAGCGGATCTTGTGCAGCATCGATGATGACTACTTTGAAGATGTGCGGCGGGTTTTAACTATACTTTGTATCTCCACCAGACCGCTCACTGTTAATGAGCCGATCGACGCACATGCTGTTGATCTAAGTGAGCCGCCACGCCTTCGCCGCGACGGCCGTTCGTACGCCCAAGATGATCTACTCGACATCTGCCTTGGGCTTATCGATATCGCGGCCACGGAAGACGATAGTGGGCAAAACATCTTGACTGCTCGCATAGCACATTTCTCAGTCCAAGAGTATCTGCAATTAGACCGCATCTTGTAACAGAAAGCAAAAGGCTTCGCTATTCGAAGTGCGCCAGCGAATACAGAAATGGCCCATATCTGTCTCGTCTACCTTATAGAGCCAACTCTCTCTGATGGTTTACTAGATGAGACAAAGCTAAAGGAATTCCCACTTGCTCTTTTCGCCGCTATGTATTGGTTCCATCATTATGTAAACTCAAGCGAGGGAATGGCCGAAATTGAGCAACTTGTGGTTCGGCTCTTTAAAGACAACCCAAAGTCTTTCGCAACGTGGATACGGTTACATGACATAGACAATCCATTTGGAGAATCCCTGGATTTACAACGTCCAATTGCTGAAATGGCAACACCTTTATACTACGCAGCCTTGCTAGGATTTGGGTCCATCTTAAATAAGATCTTACCGATCGACACTACGGATTTAAAGTTATCGGTAATCGTGAATGCTCAAGGTGGGCGACTTGGCAATGCAGTCCAAGCTACATCATACGGGGGCCATGAGAAGGTGGTGCATATGCTGTTAGATCGAGGTGCCGACGTCAACGCCCAGGGTGGTTTCTATGGCAATGTACTTCAGGCCACATCATACGAAGGTCATGAACAGGTGATGGAGATGCTCTTAGATCGAGGTGCCGACGTCAACGCCGATCGTCAGTCATGAGACTTCCCCAGGAGCATACCCTCGGTTGCTTTTAGAGGATCAGGACACGCCATATATTTCCTGAATAGTAGTCTTGATGTATCCCGCTCAGCTAGAGTTGCTCTTGCTCTATTCAAGCAGCGTGGTTCCTGGAGCGTGTTGGTTACTTGCAAGGCCCGCAGCGGTTAAGGTGGGTCACCAAGAAACAACCAAGTTTCCAGCCTGGGAACGGAGACAGGAAGGTCACGTGAATTTCCTAATACCCCAGCATGCCCCGGAGCTTGAGCAAAAATCATTTCGCTCGCTCCCTGAGCAAAGGGGTCAGCAAGGGTGAGTAGAAGATGTGATTCACGTTTGGCTGAAGATGTCCTCCGTCGTCACCTGAGGCACTTTTCTCACCTTGACCTTCAAACTCCCTCCTACATGGCGCCGAGACTCCCTCGAAGCTCGAAATGATTCGTCATATGATTCTCAGCAAATCACTGACTACGTCGTAGATGGCTGAAGCCGGTGAATGTAGTAAGCGTTCCATAATCAACATCAGCAACAACATTGCCCGGTTCGCAAGTGTCAGAGCACCGCCAACTCGTGTCGGCCGACGACGAAGCATAACCCCTCCGATGATACAAGCCCTGTGCGACCATCTTCTCGAAAAGCCTGGTTTATATGTCGACGAGATGATGATCTTTTTATGGGACGAGTTTCGTGTGCAGGTCACAAATTCGAGCCTTAAACGGGCTCTTGCTTCCGTCGGCTAGTCGACAAAGGTGGCTCGACGGAGAGTGAAGGAACAGAATGCCGACTTGCGAGACTTCTACCTCTATAATATATCGGACTTCAAATCATATCACCTAGTCTACGTGGACGAGTCTAGATGTGATAAGCGGATCGGGTTTAGGCGAACTAGGTGATCTCCCTTAGGTTCGACGCCGTTACAGATCTCATTTCCATCGCGACTAGTGGTACCAAATTCTGCCCGCATATGCCCAAGACGGCATCGTCCTCTCTCGTGTTTTCTAAGGCTCAACGGACACCGAATTATTCGAGGATTTTATTAAGTAGCTGCTCAGACATTGTGGAAAGTTGCCCGAGCCAAAGTTTGAAGGTCACGAACATATTTCCCATGGCGGGTTTGTCGCTACGCTGCTTGACCAGCAAACTGGGTCAGCCGTGATTTTCAATCCTGGGTTTGATAGCCCTAAAACCGCAAAAGTTACTGTCCAATATTTTCGGCCACTAAGAACGCCATCAGCGGTGCTTTGCAGAGGCTGGATTGAGAGGATCGATGGGAGGAAGATTTGGGCAAAAGCTATCCTTCAAGGAGAGGATGGGGAGCCGATTGCTCAGGGGGAGGCGCTTTATATATTTCGGGGTTAGTTTGTAGCTAGTTTTCACTTCTTTGACACATTTTATTTGCTTAGAATATTTCTGTTACGCGGTGCTAACTGGTCGCTGTTAGTAGAGCGGGATACTTACCTGGTTCCCAAGCTCTTCAACGATCTGTCTCGCAACCGTCCTGTCGCCTACTAGTAGGCTCTTAGGCCTTACACAAGCTCGGGTCTATAGAGGTATCGAGGAACAATGCCACGAAACTCCAAGCAGGAACGACGATGGCCTCCAATTGAAGTGTGATCTATTTCCGACTGTGGCTGTGCAGTGATGCCTGAGGCCATATTAGTCGATCTTCGCCTCAACGCATCTCAATTCCGACTCCAATCCATTCCTCCCTCATCTCAATCACAGCAAACGTCATGCGACTCTTGGCTATTACGAAAACCCGAAAATCCGGTGCTTCAACCGCGTCAATCAAAGCCAAACACCCCAAACACACTTTTGCCGAGACGCGATGACACGGCAGCGACCTCCACAGCCGTTCCAGTGCTGCCGCGAGCCACTCACATGTCCGGAGCGCGCTCCATCTTTACGGAGATCATCTCCAAGAAACACCCACCCACTCCTGAGTTCAGGAGGTCTAGTGTGGCGGTGGACGCTACTGCCGCCGAATCCCGGGTCATATTGTTGGCTGAAGGCAGCAGAATTCCAGCACCAGAGCGAGCAGAGCAGGGCACATTTCTATAATCAGTCATCTCATGAGGCTGTGCCAGCACCCTTACCATGCTACACAAACAGGCACCACGTTCATCGAAGCTTCTAACGCAAGATCATGCAGGCATCCGCAGCGGCTTGCTCGGGGCACGGAAGACGGCGCAAATCATCGGGGAGCAGGTGGATCAAGAGATGACGATTGACACACCCAATTTCGCCGGACGAGTCTTCCATCCTTCCTTTCGGCTCAGCGCCGATTGCCGTAGGGCAATGTCTCCGTCCACTTCCCCATAGAGCGTCATGTCGCCACAGCCACACCCGCTGTGAAGTTGTGGGCTGTTACTATGTATATCATGGCAGGAAATTGGATGCGGGATAGTCGGGTACATATAAAGGTTCTAGGGACCCAATTCTCTCACAATAACACAATCAACAATCACCTACAAACACACCTACTTCTCATCCACTCCAAACACCCACCACCAAAATGAAGTTCACCCTCCTCAGCACCGCCCTCCTCCTCTCCACGGCAACAGCCCAAAACCTCAACGTGGACTCCGTCGTCTCCGCAGCAGACAGCATCGCCTCGAATGCCCAAGCCAACGGGCAATCCCTCGGCTCCGCCGCCGCTGCCGAAGCTACCTCCATCGGCAACGCAGCCCAAACAGGCGGCAGCGCAGCCGTGAACTCGCTCACCGGCGACGCAGCCTCCATCGCCTCGGCGGCCGAAAGCGCCGGCAGCTCCATCGGCTCAGACGCCCAATCTCTCGGCTCCGAGGCTGCGAGCAAGGCTTCTGGCATTGCTAGCCAGGTGACCCATTTCACTACTACCGACGCGGCAGGGCATACCACTACCGAGGCGTCAACGATTACTTCCAAGGCTTCGCCGGCTACCAACACGGCTAGTATGACGGCGTCAAGTGCTACGCCTACTGGGACGAATGCGGCTGGTGCTCGGCCTGAAGCTATGGGTGCTGCGGTTGCTGGACTGGGTATGCTGGGCTTTATGGCTGCTCTGTAAACATGGAAATCCGGCGTGGTCGTTTCTTCCTGTGCCTATTATGGTTACGCTTCTTCACGACTCTCCTTGATCTGTGAGACTCAGTCTAGACCGAATGGTCATTATCCGGCGTTGAATCTGTATATACATTGTATCTCATGAATGTTTCCAAGCATATGTCTTCTGCAGTAGATGAACGCATCCACTTACCACCAGTAGCTTCACCACAGATACCAACATCACCGACTCTCCCAAAACTGCGCATCAATCGCGACCAATCGATTAAAAAGCTGATTCCTCGACCTCATCCCCGTAAGATGAAATGACTGCCCCTCCCCACCACCACCCGTAACAACCAACCCATCCGCCGCCTCCTTACTCCCCGCCGTAAGCTCAACAATCAACTTCCCCTTCCACCCGAGTCCCTCCGTCTTCTTCAGCTCCACAATCTCCGTAACAGGCACCTGGAACAAGACAGACCCCTTCTTCCTCGCTTCAATCCGCAGATCTTCCAGCCCGGCCGACTGGTACGTCGTGAAATATAGCACGGGCGGTTCCTTGGTGGAATCGATGACTGCCGCGCCGCGCTTACGCTCGAATTTCGCGTCGAATTTGAGTGGGCCGAAGGGGGTTGATGAGAATTGGCGTTTTTGGAGCATGCCGAGGAGGTGTTTTGTGTGTGCTGAGCCGGCGATGGCCATTGCGCGGTCGAAGGCGATGTGGCCCCGGATGGCGGTTGCGATGGTTCGCCGGACGAATTTGAGGAATTTGAAGACGAGTCGGCGTTTTGGTTTCGGCGGTGGTTGGGGGAAGGAGTCTGTGGATGTGTTCTGGGGGGTGACAGATGGGTCTGTGTCGTTGGAGAGGGTGGTGAGGGTTGGTGCTTTGGATTTGCGGCGCTTGATGGGCCAGGCGGGTTCGTTTTCGGAGGTGTTTGGGGGTGGGGGGAGCGGGGAGGAGTTAATTTCGCCGATGCGGAGGAGGGTGAGGGTTAGTTGGGCGTTTGTGGGGACGCCTTCCAGGAGGGTTCTGGGTGTGTTAGCGGATGTCAAGTAGGAGTATGTGGGAGAGGTACTTTTGGATGTCGAGGTGGTCTTTCCAATTTGGAACCTTGCGGTTTAGGAGGTCTTCGGTGAAGGCGAAGATCGGCCCGCCGAAGAAAGCAAGGCCGAGAGAAAAGCCGACGCCTTTGATGATCCAGTAGCTGGACGCGAAGGGTGTGACGAGAGCCACCGTTGTCAAGATTCCCAAGAGGCGTAATCGAGGCGCAACGAGGTAGAATGGAGGCGTGGGAGAGAGGAGGCTGCATGGATCGTTAGCCTGGGCTGATTTGTGTTCCAAAGATCACATACTTTGCGAATTGCTCGTAGACATCTGTGATATCACTGACCACCCGCATGACCTTGTCTGTTCCCCGCGCCGTCTTCGACCTGATGGGCTTCTTGGTCTTGGCTTCGGGGGAACCATCAAGCGGCGTCTCCGGAGCTTCATCAATCGGCTCAATCGATTCACCAGCAACAGCGGGATCCTCAGTAACTGCCTGTCCATACTTGGCAGCCGCGCTCTCAATGGCAACCGTGGCAACACTGTCAACCAAGTTCTTTGCTTCCTGCTCAGCTGCTTCGCCTTTGTGGACTTCCGGTGCACCCGTCAAGCTATCTTGGGACTCCGGCTGCCCGAGACCAGACTGAGTCTGGTCTCCTGGAATATTGTCTTTGGGAGGAGGAAATAGGACCGGCCGTAATGGTGGAAGCATAATCACCGCAACCATCAAACCCAACAAGGTCGGGATGAGCAGATCCAGAAACCAAGAGACAAAATAGACCTGCAGAATGTCAGCTCCGTCCACACGTCAGCAAAACCAGAGCCAGAACACACCGCACAAAAGATCAAAGTCCGCCGACTCTCCCTCCACGACCGCAACCGCGCAACATGTCTGCAGAACTCCGTCACGCCAACAACAACAGAGGTATAGAACCGCTCGATCGTCATACGCAGCTTCTCCGGCGGAAACTGTTCATCCGCCGCCCTATTCAGATCAAGTTTCTGGCTAGCTGCATCCGGCACAGCCTTGACATGGTATATTTGCTGCAATCACATGTTAGCTCCGGGTATAACGAGGATCGATCCCAGCCCCCAACGACACAGACACCAGTTGCCAGACCGGGGTGCCTCCCGTGCCTACCTTATTGAACCGTCGAATCAACATCCACAGATCTTCGTTGGACAGGCCCTCGGCCAGGGCCTCGTCCGCTGTTCGCGAGGAGGGTTTCCATTGGGTCGGGGATGGTTTGTCGGTCGGTGGTCGTGGCAGTTCTGGGCCGCTGTCGTTGGTTGGGACTTGGGTGAGGTCGTAGCTGTCTGTGTGTTCTAGCTCGCCCGGGCTTTCGTGGTCATGATTCATCGTAGATGGTGGCTCTCTTCAGGGATGAAGATGAGCTGAGCTGGCTTGGGATAATGTTGACCACGATTATCTGGGGAAAGGAGGAGGGGGCTCGTGCCGCGTGTTGATTGATGGGGAATTGTGGGGACCGACGTCATGGGATTGGTTTTTGTTTTCGAGGACAGCATAAACACTGACTCACTCCTACGAGAAATAGTGATCTTTTGCTTCAATTGCGAAATCAATTGAGGAAAGAAACTGGATTGTATTTGGTCTGACTGACACAATGTATTTCTAGCCAAGTCGTCACTCTGTCTTACCCCCAGCTGGCCCGGAAGTATATACAGCGTTGTCCGACATACCCGAGCTAGCCTCATCAACAGTCGTGCGAGGACCAGTATACCAACGCCGAGCGAAGAGAAAATAATAAACCATGCAACCAACCCAGACAAACCCATTGATAACAACAGTATAGTTCATCTCCGCCGCTACTCAATCATCAGCACACTTCATCAGTCAGTAGAACAAAACAGCAACTCACGCGTAGGACTCGGCCCAGAAGTCGGGAACATCGACAACACGACCCCAAAAACAAGATACACAACCGCAACCCACGCAATGGACCTACTAAACCTCCCAGTATAGAACTCGCCCGGCCTAAACCGCTCCTCACCCCAAACAAGACGACAGAAGATGGGCATGCCCCAGGATAAGTAGTTGCTCGCGACGAAGAGCGAGAAGAGGGCGTTTGCGGCGGCACTGTTGATTAGAGATAGGAGGCCGAGGATGAGGCAGATTATTACTAGACCGCAGACCATTCGGACGGGTTGGTATTGGATGCGTTTGCTGACGTGGCGGAAGAAGGTTGAGAAGGGGAGGGCGCCGTCGCGGGAGAAGGCCCAGGATTGCCGGGATGCAGCGACGATCTGGGGTGTTAGTGTGGAGGTTGAGACTGTGGTGGGCAACGTACTACGCTGAGACCCATGAGGAATTGGGTGATGCAGAGTACGATCATGAATCCGAGGGCACCGTTTTTGCCGAGTGCATCGTAGTAAATCTGTAGACATCAGTATCCACCCTCGAGGCAGTGCTACAATGAGCTTACCTGTGCCATTGGTTGTCCAAATTTACTATTAATTGTCCCCGCCACGTTCGGATTCATGGTAGCAGCAATGACAGACAACACCAAAAACCCAAGCACACACGCCGATCCAGCAGAGAACAGAATCCCCAACGGCACCGCCCTGGCAGCATGCATAGCCTCCTCACTCATATGCACACAAGAATCAAATGAGCCAATGGACCAGATCGGCGCTAGCCAAGCGAGTATAAACGCCCAGCCGGTCGGCCAGGTAGTTTTATTGTCGAGATGACGGAAGACGTAGCTACCGGAATTGAGTGGTTCGCCGCGCGAGACTTTACCGACTGGCAGTGCGATAACTGTGGCGATCACGATGGCGATGTTGATATAGATACATGCCGTCTGGATCTTGGGCATGAGTCGCCCTGCCAGTGCGCCGGTGAGTCCGTGCAAGATGATGAGGCCCACGTAGACGGCGTAGATGACGCCACGCGAGGCGGACCATTCTGAGTCGCGGGAGATGGAGACGCACGAGAGGATCATGAGGGAAAGCGTGTCTACAGTGCGTCAGGATGACAGATCAATGAGACGAGTAGAGAGTTGCTTACAATCCACCGAGCACATGCCCCCGATCAGGCCAAGCGTGTTGCTATACCCGATCAAAAAGCTGAGAGGTCTCTTATACTTCTCGCCAGCGAAGTAGTGTGTCCAAAAATACAAACCTCCAGCCGTGGGCATTGCAGAGGCGAGGTCAGACTGGCTTGTCAGCAACGATTCAAACATCAAGGTAGACACCATACCATCGCCAGCCCAACAAGTAAGATAAAGACACTTGCCGTGAACCATCCCTACACCGACAGTCAATACCCATCAAACAAGCGAACAGAAATACCCACCCAAACCATGCCAACCGGCCCCGCAGGCAACGAGAACGACAGCGTCGACGCGATAGACGGTACAAGACCCATAATACTAAACGCGATCGCAAAGATCTGCACCGTGGAATAATGTCTCCGCAGCTCCTGCTTGTAGCCCAGCTTGGCTGGAGTGTGTCAGCAAGCGCGTCCCATGTGCATGTGGACGCCGAGTACGCTGACGCACCTAGCAGCTGCGAGTCATCGGGATCTGCCAGGGCAGACGCGTCGAGCGTCCTGGTGGATTCTGGGTCGGTTTGTAGAGCGTTGGAGTGCATGGCCGTAGCAGGTCAGTAACGGGACAATGCACGAGGAGTTGACTGGCATGGCGGAGATGTTTGAGAACGAGGGGTTACACAAGCCTCTGCAGGGGCTGACGGTGGATCGGCTTGCAGATATGCATCTTCAGCCGAGTCTTCATAGACAGTTTTACCGAGTCTTCAGAAAATCGATTGTGCTGAAAGAAGGTATGTTTTCATTTTCCGAAGAGAGAATTGGACTACAACCCTCTATTTCATCTTCGCCGAAGCCTTGATCTCTGTTGCTCGATCTCAGGAAACCCATTCTTGAGGCCGGCGATCCCTGCGTGCAGATGCAGGGCTACGGGCCGCTGTTGGTGGAGACGCCAATCAACACCGCGACTACATAAGTATTGTACTATGGCGAATGCTCCTAAACATTTACCGTAGATATGCTGGAGTATGTCCAGAGTAGTCCCAATTCGATAACAAGACATCCAAGTCATGATTAGATCCGAATACACAACAAATGTCAAGGAACAGGTACGAACAATGCCTATACGCCACTTCGCCTCTGAACCAACAGCCTTCCACAACCTTCGCAAACCAGCCGTCGACTCCCGAACTTTTCAAACCCACACAGCACCAGCGCCAACCCCAGACTAACGCTAAACCTGCTCGTCAGGCGACATCACACCCGGCGATAACACATCCGGCACCACCGCCGCCGCGCCATGCTGCCCAGAGGAAGCCCTCCCATTCTCACCACTCACGGTCCGATCCGAACCCACCATCGACGCGGTCTTGGCCTTACATTCCCACTCATTATAGTCCTGCCCTGGATTGATATTCTCCCAGCGGACAAAACAGAGCAGACGGTAGAAGCCCGATGCTAGGAGTGAACCCAGTAGAGGACCGACCCAGTAGATCCAGTGGTAGCCTGGGAAGGAGCGGTTGATTACGTCGGGGCCGAGGGAGCGGGCGGGGTTTAGGGAGCCGCCGGTGTAGTAGTCTCCTGTACGTATATTAGAGGATTGAGATGGAACAGTCAGGGAGTGGTTATGGATGGGCGGGTGAGTACCAATTAGTTCTGTAACGAAGAACGTCAATCCAATGCCCACCGGTGCGAGGTAAGTTGACTTGTGTTTCACGACAGCTAGCATGATAATCACCAGGACCAGCTGAGCCGTGAGGAACATCTCGATGAAGAGGCCCTGAGCGATGGAGGCACCGCCGCCTAGGCGGGTACTGCAGTTTAATGGGCCGGGGAAGAGGGCGCTCACGACGCCTGCGGAGGCGATGCCTGCCACCAGTTGGGCAGGGAAGACCATCACGCCGCGGAGGGCGGGCATTCCGCCTGTTAGGCAGAGGGCGAGGGTGACCTGGCGTATTAGCTTGTGTTAAATGAAGGGAATGTTGAGGGGCTTACTGCCGGGTTGAACAGACCACCCGTGACGCGGAAGAATGCCCATACATTGACGGTTAGGGCAAATCCGAAGGACAGGGCTGAGTATAAGAGGTTGGATGTATTAGGTGGAGATCCTGGGGGTGGCATTGGCGTATTGGACACCTGGGTCCCCGCGAAGGAGAAGAAGAGGAAGAGGAATGTCCCGACGAATTCACCTCCCACGCAGAGCAGGTTCCAGCGCATCTTGTCAGGGAGCTGGAGCATGGGGAGCTGGCCGCGGCCGCCGGGGCCGGGAGGGCCGGCGAGGGTAGACGCTTGGGAGGGCATGTGCTTGTGGGTGAAGAGCATTTTGCTAGAGCTATGATGGGGCGTGTAATGAGTCTGGTTGTTCTGTCTTGGTCAAGTCCGAAAGACAGTGGACAATTGACGACTTGATAAATACATTGCCATTGAAGACATCTTCATCGCAGACGTCACTAGACATAGCCCGTCCTCGTAAATTGAGTATATGGATCATCTATCTCAACGATCTCGTCTCACTCGGCACGAATCGTCAATGGCAAGAAACAAAGTCCAGCTCATGAAAGCCGCATCCGCAGCTGGCCGTTAACCCCATTAGGCCAACGAACATCAAGCGATCGAATCATTATCCCAGAGGAGAGCATTCATCCAAGGACAGCACAGGGTGAGCTCAGAACACAAAAAAGTGATGAGGTCAATATCTCGATGCTGGCAGTTGAAGTATGGATGGTGGCTGTTGTCCGGAGAAGTCGTTGGACGGGAGGAGCCGAGCTTCCGGAAACGGCATGGCCCCGGTTGTCTAGACTACGAGGGTGTGTCAATGGTTCAATGATTTGTTCTAGAATCGACCGGCTCTATAGTTGAGCCAAATAGTTAGCAGTGGGATGTTTGCATTGCTGTTGACCTGTGAGGTCAGGTGCGCTCGAGATTCTTAAGTTCGAAGAATATTGCTGGAGGCTGTGCTAGATGTGAGTTACCTAGGTAGTTCATGGTTCTTACTTGAGCTTACTATTCAGCTAGCTCTCGATATCTAGTCAGGTAGAAGACTCACGGAATATACCCTATCCAGCTAGGACAGCTGTGATCGCACAGAAGTACTAGTATACGGAGTAGTGCACTTGGCTTTCAACCGCCGACACCCTCCCTCTAGTCCATCACATTTAACATGCCAATATCCATGATATCCATGATACTCATATCACACTCCAACATACCCCGCATGAAGTAAAGATAAAGATTGACCCCAGCAACAAGATTCGTCGCCGCGAACCTGATCGCCATCTTATCTCTTATCAGCCACCTATCACCAGCACCACAAACAACCCAATCCCTGCATTGTAATCGGAGTTTTCTGATTGGCAGAATCAAACAGAACAATTTTTGGCCGCGTGTTACTGGCGGTTAGTCGGCACCGGCGCCTCTTCCTAAACATTCTCGTGAGCTGACTGCTCGGGATGGGACGGCGTGCGCCAGTGAACTGACGGGGTTTGAACTATGAAAATGAATCATTCAGAGTTCATGCTGGATATTTATGGGAGCTGAATTTTGAGTCTGATGTTCTTATCGAGGGTTGTCTACTCCCCGAGTGATCGGCATTCTGACAGGCGAACCTTATCATCAAAGTGATATCGACGAAGTATTCAAGTACTCCTATAGAAAGGAATAAAACATAGTCATCGTGAATTCACTTATAGATGAAGAAATTACCTCGTGGAAGCAGGTTTAGCAGACAGTATCCAGATTAAACCCCGGTCAATTCCCGCGCAGAAAAAAAATGGAGCCCACGCCGAGAAATCGCCATTTCGGAGCATTCGCCCATCGAACCATAGTCACACCGGTACCTGGTCTTATCGACATGTACCTTGCTACTTCTATCCAGCCTGTCCCGCGGAGATGCTGGTTTTTCTCGGGATGGCACACACCCAACCATGAACGAACAGGCTCCTTTCGAGGCATTTTTAGAGGAGAAACTGTTACATGATGGTGGCTCGCTTGTGCGATGCTGCGTGTGCGGTGGAGATAAATAGGGCCCAGCGCCGTCTGTGGATTACCATTTTCTTAGTGACTGATCTCTATATCCTGTTCATCTAAATTTTTATATCAAGCACTGATCTCGACTACCACCATGGGTTCCAATGTGGGCTTATGCCCAGACCAAATCACCCTCATCAAGGCTACCGTGCCCGTCCTCGCCGAGCACGGCAAGACCATCACAGACGTCTTCTACAAGAACCTGCTGGGCGAGAACCCGGCCCTAAACTCCATCTTCAACATCCCCAACCAGCGCAATGGCCACCAGTCGCGCGCGCTCTCCGGCGCACTATACGCCTACGCCGCGCACATCGACGACCTGGGAGCGCTCAGCTCCGCCGTTGAGCTCATCTGCAACAAACACGCCTCGCTCTATGTCCAGCCGGAGCACTACAAGGTCGTCTACAAATACCTCATGGAAGCCATGGCCGAAGTCCTGGGCGACGCACTCACCCCGGAGATCAAAGATGCCTGGGCCACGGCCTACTGGCAACTGGCTGATCTGATGATCGCGCGCGAGAACCAGATATACCGCGAAAGCGACGGCTGGACCGACTGGCGTGACTTCAGAATCACAGACAAGGTGCAGGAATCCGAGGAAATCACCTCCTTCTACCTGGCCCCCGTCGACGGCAAGCCCCTGCCATCCTTCCGTCCAGGACAGTACATCTCCGTGCAGGTGTTCGTCCCAGAACTGAACTACACCCAGCCACGCCAGTATTCCCTCTCCGACAAGCCCAACCCGGAGTACTACCGCATCAGCGTGAAGAAAGAGGCCGGCCTGAGCAAAGACGACGCCAAGTCGTACCCGGGGTACGTGTCGAACCTGCTGCACGACAAGTTCAACGTGGGCGACACGTTGAAAGTGTCCCATCCCTGCGGCGACTTCTTCCTATCTGCAGCGGAAGATGCCTCCACACACCCGGTCGTGCTCCTCTCCGCGGGCGTGGGCCTCACGCCCCTCACCTCCATCCTAAACACACTGACCTCGAAATCGGCCTCCAAGGAGCGCAGTCTGCACTTCGTCCACGGTGCTCGCACGTCGGGGGTGCGCGCTTTCAAGGAGCACATCGCCACCCTGTCGAAGGAGTATCCCAACCTCAACGCGACGTTCTTCACTAGCCTGCCCTCCGAGGATGAGAAGGAGGGTGAGGACTACCACTTCGCTGGACGGGTGGACCTGGGCAAGCTGGACGCGAACAAGGATTTGTTCCTTGATAACCCTGAGACAGAGTACTTTGTTTGTGGGCCGGAGAAGTTCATGACGGATATTGAGGCTGGGTTGAAGATGAGGGGTGTTGGTGCTGATCGGATTAAGATGGAGTTGTTCGGCACTGGTGGTGTTCCGCATTAGAGTGTTTTCTGTGGATGTTTGGCGTTGGTATACCTCTCTGCTCTTGATATGACTTACGAATGAAGATAGCGATGTTTCAAGGAATTGGGTCTCAGTGATGAGCAGAGCATTGTAGATGAGTTTGTCACACAGCTGAAAGTAAAGATGGTCATACTCACCCAACGTAGAGACTTACCCCAGGTTTACTGGTGATAGCGCCGCAATTCCAACTGTCTGCCATGATTCCTGGGTCAGATGATGGCAGTAAGAGCAAGTGACCTCATAAAGATAAGATGGGCGCGTGTCAAGAGCCGCACCATGGAATCGATGGCAGCTGGACTAAGCTCATTCCGGAAATTCCTCAACAGGGTCGAACACCTGCTTAACATTGACACAAGTCAATACAACAGAATTGACCAAAGCCCTCGATGCGAACCATGGTGGAACTATTCGTGTCCAGCTACACTACATGACCTACAACCCCATATCCCGCTGCCAAGGACCGACGCCCGCATTACGAGCTTCACGAGCGTATAGGGCTATTTTAAGCTCTGCGGGGTCTTGGCGACTTATTCCTGTCTGCCAAGTCTCGTATTCATTTTAACAGCATCTTGACGATGGTATTCATTGGCGAAAAGATGAGCACGCGAGCAGGAGACAGTAGCAATGTCACCATACTCGCAGATAGACCATGCTAGTACGGTACCTCGAGGGTGAAGATCTTCGTGAGACCTCAGTATATAAGCAGTCTGATGCCTCTACATAATCCCATCATTCAACAATCCACTAGAACAGCCCTCCAAATGCGTATCCTCAATCTCACAACATCTCTCCTCCTCCTCCCCGCAGCTCTAGCCGCAGACTCGCGCTACTGCATCGACAAAACAACCCTCACCCCAAGCGACTTCACCCTCCAAGAATCCCCCGACAACACCCATCTGGCCGCACTAGCATCCCACTTCCAAAGCATCCGCAAAAACGCCAGCATAACAACCGTCCTCTCCTCCTCCAACCGCGCCCTGAGCAAAGGCTCACCCCCAGTGGGAACAGGATCTCCATCCGAAGCATGGGCCTGGAACTCAGGGGACTACACCACGACCAAGTGGGTGCCGCAGGGGATAACCAGTTCGGCCGACGCACTCGGCAAAGGAACATGGGACGGTCGCGAGGCGTGGATAGTTAGTTGGCACCGCGATGATGGGCAGAGTGTGCGGGTGAGTTTTGTGGATCGGGAGACGCACACGTATCGCCATGTGATGCTGGTTAATCCCACTGCGGACGACGACTTCGAGGCTATTGCCATCCACGCGGGTGGGATCATGTGGTATGGGGATGTACTCTATGTCGTTGACACGGTGAATGGGATCCGCGCCTTTGATCTGGAGAATATCTGGGAGGTGGAGATTGCAGATGGGGTTGGGAAGATGGGTGATGGGGGTGGGTATTCTGCGGATGGGTATCGCTATGTTCTTCCCCAGATTCGGTCTGTCTTCTCTCCTCTCAGGTGAATTTCCAACAGCAACTGACGAAACTAGCTCCTATAAATGGACACCCGGGTCTACATCCCCCTTCCGCTTCTCCTGGCTCTCCCTCGACCGCACCGACACACCCGACACCCTCCTCGTGGGCGAATTCGTCCGCGAAGGCGAAACAGATTCCAACGGCGACGCCGTGCCCATCCGCCTGGTGAAATACGAACTAGACTACACGACGCGGCGCCTCCGTACAGACGAGACCGGCCTCGCGAGCGCAAGCTGGGCGCACTGCGTGGATATCCTGCGCATGCAGGGTGGTGTCTCGCACGAGGGCACGTTTTATCTGTCGAGGAGTAATGGGCGGGATCCGGCGGCTGGGGATTTGTTCACGTGGGTTGAGGGGCAGTTTGCGAAGGAGTTTCCTGGGTGGTTTATGGCGGGGAATGAGGATTTGAGCTTCAATGGGATGAGGGGGGAGTATTATACTGTCACGGAGTATGATGGGGGGAGATATATTCTGGCTTATAAAGCGTAGGATTCGGGGAGAGACGAGGGATGGACTGACGCTGGTGATGATGAGTGAATGTATGTGATTCCATGCGCTGTATTTTCCGTGTAGATATCTTAGATCTGGAGATGAGCTTAAATCCCGGGGGATTCCCGGGATTCATGTCAATCATGATTCATGTCGGTTCTTTGTTGCAAGCGGAGCACCGAACGTCATTTCTAAGCAGCGATCTGCAACCACCACCACGCCACAAAAAAAGCCCAGAGATCCTACAAGCATCACAAACACTCCCATTGCATCCTAGAGACAGAGCCACCATCACAACACTACAAGAAAACCCCAACATCAACGCCACGGCACAATGAGTCTCAAAATAGGAATCTTCCCCGCCTCCGGTGGCCTGGGAGGAAGCATCGTCAACCACCTCTCAAAACTAGTCCCCGCCTCACAGCTCGTCCTGATCGCGCGCAAACCCGAGAAACTGGAGAGTCTCCGTCAAGCTGGCGCGACAGTGCGACAAGCCGACTACGACGAGCCGTCGAGCTTGAACACCGCATTTGACGGCGTGGATGTCTTGATGTTGATTTCGTATGCATCTTTTGAAATTGAACACCGCACCAAGGTAAGTATTACACGGCTTTGTTATCTGTCGAGTCTTCTCTGACAAGCAAGGTCCACAAACTCGCAATGGACGCCGCGATCACTAGCGGCGTCAAGCACATCTTCTACTCCTCGCTCTGTTTCGCCGGCGACACAGAACAGAGCGTGGCACATGTGATGGGCGCGCACCTTAACACGGAGAAATACCTTGCGGAGCGGGCCGACAGAATCACCTACACAGCCGTGCGGGAGGGGATATACTCCGAGTCCTTTCCCATCTACACAGCATGGTTTGACCCGTCGCACCCAGTGGACGAAATAACCATCCCGCACGACGGGTCTGGACCGGGCGTGTCGTGGGTGAAGAGGGATGAGCTGGGTGAAGCAACTGCAAAGCTGATTCACTCGTACACGCAAAACCCGACGGGGTTCAAGTACCTAAACAACAGGGTCCTTTTGACCGGCCAACGGGAAATTTCTCTCGCTGAGACGGTGGATATCCTGGGTAAAGCTGTGGGCAAGCCGTTGAAGATCCGCGAGATTTCCGTTGAGGAGTATGTGACGCTGCCGCAGATTGGGGATAAACATACGTACCATGGGGTTGATTTGTCGAAGGAGTGGGCTACGGCTTGGAAGGCTATTCGGGACGGGGAGGCTGCTGTTGTTAGGCGTGATATTTGTGAGATTTTGGGGAGGGAGCCGGAGGAGTATGAGGTTACTGTTAGGAAGCTTATTGGGTGAGTCTGGTGAAGTTGGAGGTCAAATTGTGCTGCTATATATACGCTGTGCAGTGATTGAACATATGTACCGCATACGGTGTTCAAATGCAGAGTGCCAATACAAAGGAGCGACATGGCACTACCGGAAAACCAAGCCCATCAACCCAACCTAGCAGATCCCTCCTTAAGTTGCATCTCTTACAACTCCTTAACCCAAAGGTTAACCCCCTTATAGTCCGCATTATGCGCCCCATACCAGTAAATCTCCTTCGCCTCACTCTGGCTATACCCATCAACGGCGAACCACGCCTTGCCATCATGCGTGAAGTATCCGTCGTCATTAACGCCGAAGCCATTCATGCTGGCGCCCTCGGGCACGGCGCCGGAGTGCGGTCTAGTCAGCGCGATGGGCTGGACGCTGTTCTCGACCAGGTACAGGTTCTGCCAGCCAGTTGGGGTTTCGGACTGCGAGGTGAAGGAGACCATGCCGTTTGAGTCGGAGTGGACTGTTGGTGTTAGTTTTAGGGGTGACTGTGACCGGTGTGGATGTGGTGCTTACGGATTAGGACCTCGTGGGTGGTGGTGTTGGCGCCGATCCAGGCGTTTTCTGGGTGTGTTAGCTGGGTTTCGTTCATTGGAATAAAGTAGAGAGGTAGCATACCGCCATCAGTCTGAACGGTCAGACCACCATCAGCTACGAGGGTGAAAGCCGAAGGAAGACTGGCGGCCGAGATGGCACCGGCAAAGCTGGCGAGAGTAGCGAGAGAGAACTTCATCTTGAATTGAATTGTCTTTGAAAGCAATTGAAGTGCTTGATTGAGAAGATTATCTCGAGCTGATCGGGCTTTTATACCTCCTGTGACCCCGTCAAGCTGGCTCGGAACTTCCCCGGCTTGAGTTAAGACATGCTTAAACGGATTGAGGTCATCGTCGGGGTTCATTCCATAAAGAATGTTCCCATTACTTCACCTCGACCCTTTCATTGGGCCCTCTGCTGAAGAAATTGAAACATGTCTCGCGGTACCGGGCTGACAGTGCAATGTCATTGTACTGTACACCGCATGTTGAAGATCACTCGGTTACTGGGCTGACGCTGTCGACTCTACCACGTCTCCTACTTATCAGAACGTCTCCTACTTATCAGATCAGGACAGTAGATGCGCATTGCAGTAATAGATAGGATAGTCAAATTTTTCACCACCATCACCTATCCGCCTCATAACCCCTTTCAACGAAGACCCTGACCCGTTAATTCACCAGAGTTTACCCGACCAACGACCGGGCTACGGAACAGACGCCACTGCCGATCCAGTGGAGTTGACTCGGGGGTTTCCCGTTCCGGCGATCGTCTATTCTTAGCTGAGAGTGATGGACAATCTTATCAAGGTGTCTCTTTTCCTTCTGGTACGAAGTGTATGCCTTCAACCGAGGCTCGGGGACACCGCCTGTTCTGCTCAGCCTATAGGCTGGGCTGAGTCCGTAGGGCTGTGCTGAGTTTGCGCGATTTCACCGACTGGTGGATAGACGATGTGCGAAATGAGACGATTTCTCCGGAAACAATTGTTCACTGGGTCAGTAGGAGCATCTTGGAAAATTCGACTTACATCTCCGGACTTCCGATGTGGAGTTTGGGGCGGAGGTTGGTCAGCCGAGGTTAGGTGAAATAGGGCTGAGCACTCTGAGCACTCAGTGACGCTATTGCCATGTTAACGCGAAGATGGCCGGGTTGATCAACAAAATAAGTACTGTCTCGGGGTTTGTCGGAAGATATACTAAAACGATTGATATTCGCAAACTGAATGCATCCACGGAATGCTCCACGGATGCATCATCCAAGCAGCGCCCAAGAGAAACATACAAAGCCGTTCACTTGTGCAGATAAAAGAAATACATCCCCGCATCAGACGTCTTAGCATCCATCGCCCCAGCAAGGAGGTCATCATTCACATAGCGAAAGTAATCAATAATAGGAAAGTCATCATAAACCATCGCAGTGGATAAAACACCCCGGAACTCGATCTGGCGAAGCTAAAATGCGATCCGTCAATCAAATCCAACAAAACCAGAAGCTAGAAAAAATGCAGTCTCAACTCACCCGCGCATGTCCCCAGGCCTCATTCCAAACCCGCGACCCATCCTCCTTGTACACCATGATGGGATCAACGTCCTCCGTCGATCTGAAGTCCTTGCCGGCCCATTTCATGCCGGTCAACTTGGCCTCAGTTGGATGGTTTGTGTTGACGTTTGCGCCCGTCCAGCTGCCAATGAACTTCTCAGGTGGGACAGGTTTGAGCTTGTCGAAGGCTGTCAGGACTTCGTCGGTGGTTAGGTTCTCGCGTTTGATGAGCGATTCGTATTGTTGTTCTGGTGTGCTGGTGGTTTGGGAACGTTAGTTTCAATTCTCAGGCAATTGCGACAGCGTCAAATTCAATGGGTTTCATACAGAGACATGATGTCGACAAGTTTGGCTGCTGTATAGCAGGTGATGCTATCGAGGGGAGATTGAGATGGGGCCTTCATCAAGGCCGGCCATCGTTTTTAAATCTCAATCTGAGAGATGGCGCACACATCACAGTGTGCGCCATTAGTCACGAAGGCACGACTTGCGTGGACTCGAAAATCGATCTGCCCCTCCATCGCGATGTGTGTATACCATTCGCCTTCCCGGTCGAACGGTGGGTCTTATCGCGTAGATCTGCGCGATCACGATCTCCCGCGGGCGAACTTGCGGCACACTAGTCGTTAGTTGAGAGCGCCTAGGGCTGCTCGTTTTTGAGTGATGCGTATTACATTTTGCGCGCGCGTCACTGCCCGCTCGAAGACCTAGGGACCAACGAGAATCTTGGGCCTCAGTCCACGAAGATCAACGAATGTTTCCACGCGCTGATGCAGCGGTGAAGGGACCGTGTGCAGATATGATATGAGAGTCGCCTGCTGAGATCGACGACCGAAGATCTCGGAGAAGACCGAGTGCGTGAAGATGAGCGTGTGTGGGACGGACATCTTGCAGAACCCCACCGAGGGGCAATCTCATCGTTTTGTTTGCACAGATTGATCAACCAGGCTGCAAGTGCGTATATAGGCCCATCGCTTGTGTCACAGCGTGCGTCACAGACGCGTTGATCGCGGTGGATTTGTGAGAGTTGAGCCCACCGCTTGGATGGAGAGCTCGCCGGTCTGCGAGTTGCGGTTTCATGTCAAGGACACCGGGAGTTCCCTGATCGCCATGATTTTGTCCTACTGGTGCCAGGTCAATATGAGTCAAAAGATGTTGTCTGATATGTCTTCAGTCTGCAGAAAAAGGCAGACTGTGAAGAGACTGATGGAATCTCTCGACAGGAGAGCGAATGATGCAGTAGGTCATCCCTGTTGACTCGCTACCAGATACTCACTTTCACCACTTAACTCACGTGGACTGTCACTCCTCGATCCGTCGAATTTTGCCAGTCGGCATCAAGTCAGCATACACGATCCAAAATTTACCTCCTATAGCCAATCTCACAGAGAACAACGTCGAATCACCGCTGAATTCCGGGACTGGCAGATCAACCAAGCCGACGCTTACCAAGTCTATACTCACACTTCAGCGCAACGGCAGAGACTTTATCCCCCTGTGATCATTGACCCAGAGCTACTGACGTCGATCCCGTCCCCGGAAACAGAAATCCGGGGAAAGCTAGACTCGGCAGTCAGATCGAGGTTTGATCCGTGGAGGGTGCAACAATGACGGTGTCAATGTTGAGCCCGCTAACCACCGGATCGAGATATTGCCGTGCTCACTGACTTGAAGACTGAAGAAGCTCAGGTTTGGTGATACCTCGCTGAATAGTTAGTTTAAACAGATTTATTTCTATCCTGCTCGGCAAAGAGTTCTAGGTTGCCACCTAAGTAGAGAGTTGTATGCCTCTCTTTGCATATCTGCAAAACGTTGGTCTCACAGTAGACCAAACTGACTACAGTATGAAGACTCGAGTCACAACCTTTAGTGCTCATCACAAAATAGGCAAGAAACCATCCCTGTACACGGAATCCGGATCACGAAGCCGACTCACACAACAACAGACGATGGCATCCCGACAACAGACGGAGCTCACCGAGAGACAAGCCGGATCCTCATCCCGTTTGATATTCGTGAAGATGAAGGATTCAATGTCACGAGTGCAGACATCGGTAAACATCGGACACGAAACACCACGTCTCAGGAAGGTCTCAGGAAAGAGTCGATCCGGATCACCCCACGGCTAGATGTGGCAAGTGGGCTTGTAGTCCCCGGTCTAGTATCCAGCAAGTAGCAGACGGAAGAAAAAGTCAGTCAGCGGGAATTGCGTGCATTTGAGTGGACAGTCTGCAGCCAGAACGGTGCACTAATTCGGAAGCAGGCATGAGTTATGCTCATAGTGAGAGCAGGCTGGGTCCACTGATGCACGGTGTCGGGAAGATCCGCTGTCAGGCTTGCAGTGAGGCTGACACCTTGGACGCAGTCTATGACTACTAACAGTATTGCCATGGCTCATTTTCGGGGGCGCCTTTGATACTGGAACAGTCAGCAAGGTAGTCGTTTATGTTAATAGTTATAATAATGGCTGTGGCCGTGGCTTTCTGTCTTCGCCTATTTGAACCTTGAATCAAAGATTAGCCACAATGAAACAATACGCAGTGATCGCCGCCAATGCTGTCAAACTAGGTATGTGTAATCACTTGCCCGACTAGTCCAGCAGCAGATCACCCGCATCTGCAGGGCACAACATGTATACCACCTCAAAGGTACCTAGGTACTTCTCAGCCAGGGAAATAAATTACTCCGCAGTCTTGCATCAAGAGCAATTATTATTCCCAACCAGAGGAGGGCAAAAGTACAAGAAACGAAACCGGCTCCGAGTCTCGGCCGGTCTCCCCTCAACACCTCGTCATCCACTGGTTCCTCGATCTTCCCGCTGCTCCACCACAACGGTCAACCGTTGAATACTGACCCATCTTCAACGGTTTCACACGCTTGGAGAGTACCCTGTGCGATCAATCTCGGAACTCTTAACGGCTCACCCCCATCGGAGCCGGCCGATGGTGATCGATCTGCTAAGGTGATCTCGGCTCGATGGCACCGAACATCAAGCAGCCCGATGACTACACACTTCGGGGCGAGCAGGGTCTTTCTGTCTGCCATTCGATATCGCCCTGACATCACCATTCAAGTCGGCTGTCGCTCGGTCGAGGAGCTGCAAAATCAACACGTAGTACTTTCCGACTGGCCCCTGTCAATTCTTGACGAAGATCGGTAGGGATATAAAATGCTCGGCCTAGACCAATTCTTCGTAGCATCCATTCTCGATTCAGATTTCGATCGTTGCCACTGTCCGTACTTTTGATCAGCGCTATATCTTATATTTCGCGCCCTCCCCACTGTCTGATCAACAACGCATGTGCACGACTCACCATGCCTTTCAATCGACCCAATCCTCCGCCACCTCTATCCATGGACGACGACAAGTATCTCAATCAACAGCTCAGCCCTATGAGCCGCCCTTTGGATCCATTCTCTGTCACCAAAGGGCCAGGGGCTGAACCCCTCACTGGCAATTGGTCCTACGACAGTGCAATCGACCTGTTCTCTCTGACACCGGCGGACATGGACCGGGTGCCCTTCGACTTTGCTGATGGCCTCGCCAACACGGATACCAAGGACCTGTTCATGGATCCATTTGGATCTTCCAATACTATCAATGGGTTCACCATGCCAGCAGCAGAAGACAGTGTCTCCCTCTCGTCGGTAAGACATCCACCACAGCCAATCAAACCAACCTAACATCTTCAAGGACCTAGACAGCGACGACCAGTCATGGCCAAACAACATCCCCAGCACACTCGACATGAAAACCGAGCAACCACCAAACAACAATCCCTCGACCTCCCTCCCCAGAACCTCAACCAGCACCACCTCAACAAGATGGTCCTCCAGCCCCGAACTCCAACCCCAAGAATACCTCGCCCCTAAACAACCCACCACAACCATCAAACCCTCACCACCCGCCCACCGAACCCGCACACAGACAACACCAACAACCCGCAAACCCCGCAGCCTCTCCCAAGACTCATCCCACTCCAACACAAGCAACAGCACAACCAGCCCACCCCAAGTCCAAGTCCAAAACCAAAGTCAAGACCCGACAACCCGCAACGCCGCCAAACGCGCCGCGCACAACATAATCGAAAAGCGGTACCGCACAAACATGAACGCCAAGTTCCTGGCCCTGGAGCGCGCCATCTCGCCCTCCGGGAGTGGCGTCCACAAGCCCAGCTCTCGGGGCGGCGCGGGATCACTCAAGAAATCGGAGATTCTGACGAATGCCCTTGCTTATATTGAGGGTGTGCAGCAGGAGAATTTGGCGTTGAAGAAGGAGGTGGCGCTTTTGAGGGGGGAGAGGGGGTTGGTATCTGGTGGGGGGTGGAGGGGGTCGAAGGGGAGGTGTTGACTTGTGTGAATGTGGCTGTTGTGAATGGAACTGGGAGTCATGATGTGATGTGATGTATATTTATCGTCGTTGTATTGACGACTGGCGTTGACTTGCTGGCGGCGTTCGGGTGGGATCGTGGTTGAATACCTCTCACCTCTTCACTATGGTGATAACAAAAGTTGTTTTGCTTCATATCGGGTTCTGAATTGTGCAGGGTAGTCCAACTCTGAGAACTGATATATCGTATATCTCCCTTCTTGATCTGTCTTGTCGAGAAATGACTTAGATCAAAGAGGACTTGCTGTGTTGTTGATCGGATGAGTATGTGGAATGCAACCGTTTTTGCTAAGGCATTGTCCTGAGGGACTCAGGATCGAGAATAGAAGATGAGTACGTTGCCATCTGTTCATCGGCAGTATTGACATTGAACGACAGGGCAATGCACACAGGGAGTTTCTCAGATGGTCTTGCTCGTTCTGTATTGCACCATGCTCACGGAGGATTGACCTCCAATTTACCTGATCACAAACAGATCCTTCGACAACAAGGGTGTTTCGTCGAGTCAACCCCAAGACGTCTTCAACAGCATTCAACAGCACGCTTTTTGGCCTATGGAGAGATGGTCAAGAAACCGTGGAATGCAGAAATAAGATCGATCTCGATCTCGCTGTCCATGGATCTGGGCAGCCGAGAGTCTAGTCAGATCATGGCCGAGTCCACAACGTGCCCAGCTCGACGGCAGATAGCAGGGAACGCCAGTGTTCATCAGATTGCAACTCTATGCTCATGGCATAGCAGCATTAGACAAGTTGACGGAACAAAACCGTGTCCATTCTTCACATCAAAGGGTATTGAGAAGCAGACACCTCACAGACCAGGCACACGGCCCAAATCCAGCACACCTCGGCATCAACCGACAACGACCTGGTTGTACATGCCTAAACAAGTTTGGGCGCCACGTGGGATCGGTCAGGAGCATGAAGCTTCATTCTCCACGCCATCAACATGCACATCCTCAGTCATAATCGGAGGATATCGTGAACATTCAAATCAGCAGACCAACAACAAGAAAACAATATGTCACAGAATTATCACCCCGCATTATCATCGAAAAGACCCGACTTCATCTTGTATCTGCCTGCATCCACATCATCCACCTGATATCGCCCTTCTCCACGCCTCGAACAAGAGGAGGAGATCCCATGGCCTGTCGGCGATGCAGGCCAATCGCCAACTCCGAAGCTGTGTATACCGGGGAACTTGTCGAGTGCCAGCTCGAAGAACCGCCGTACGTACTGGTTAGCTCGAGATCTCCGTGCCCGTCCGCGCCGTTCCACTATCACGTTGTTGTGATCCTTGTTTTCCAATTTGAAGCCGCGGAGAGGGCTCAGGTATTCTTGACTACATTCAAGCTGGGCCTCTGGCATGTTGGTACTGCTCGATTGGACTCGGGACCTTGAATTCAAGCTCGGTATAGATCTGGTTCACCTCGGGCCATCAGTGCAATTGACTACTACTTCCCTAGGACGATTTAACAACAATCTGGCATCGGCAGACAATGCCCGTAACTAATACTGCATTAGAACTGCCGGTGAATACTATTATTATCCGACGATGAACAGCCGAGCAGGCTTCGATAATAGTCCCCGTCTATACTACGGTCGTCAGTCCGCTGATAGCGATAGCGGCTCCTTATCGCGTCGCATGGACCTGCTCGTTTCGGATGAAGATTGCCCCTGGGTTCCCGATGAGGCTTCTACAAACTTCATGGCTGCAGGGATGCAGGTACTGACTGTACTAGATTTGACTATGGAAATTTAAGTGAGGATTTGGATTTGCAGAGGCTCAAGTTAGTGGAAGTCAATTGCGTTGACTTTGGGTTGGACGATGTGGTGTAGCGGCCAGTCAGAGATATCAGCGAGTTTGAACATCTATCGAGGAACACGACAATTCTCAGGGAGCTCAGTGATAACATTGACATATGAGATCCATCCATATCAAGACGTCACCTCCACTGTTCACTCTGTTCGCTGTACTTTCACTGCCAACCCACCTTATCAACGTGCAACGTGGGGCGTGGAGAAAACTGGAACCGCCCGCTGCAGCAAGTCCATCCGAGACGAATCCACCCCCCGCAAAGCAGAAAAAAACTCGCACGCGATGATCGTTTCTATGACCAACAGCTCCCCAGCCCATGACCAATTGACACAATTCCCGTCCATCAAATCTGCCTCACCTCAAGCCATCATTGGCTGCCTATTCCTCCCCAGCTTTATCAGCCGCCCCCATATCACTTTCCCCGGGAAACACAGCAGCGCCAGAGAACTTAGATCTCGCAGAGACCGACAATCGACAACCGACAGCCAACGTGAGGGGACGATCGCGTCCAAGCGCAGAACAAGATATATAGAAATCTGCATTTCCCCAGCTTTGATTCTGAGGCCAAGCTTCGGCAGAAAATGGGCCCATCCTTCACCTGCTTCCGACAAGAATTCATCTTTATTGCCTCTGGTTGAGAAAGTTATGGACGTGGAATCGAACTCGCTGCCACTCAAGCCGCCGCTCGAGAATGAACAGGATCTCCAGGATGCCACCGATTTGGCGGCCATGGGCCATGCCCAGGCGTTGACGCGCAAGTTTAACATCTGGAGCATGTTGGCTCTGGCGTTTTGTGTTCTTGGTAGGCATTCCATTGCCGAGAGTGTTGAGCTTGTTGGGATGTAGACTAACGCCACCAGGCACTTACTCTACCTTCGCGCAGGACCTCAGCAGCGGTCTTACCAATGGCGGATCTATCACCATCCTCTGGGGCCTGGTGGTTGTCACCGCTTGCAATCTCTGCGTGGCTGTCTCGCTGGGCGAATTGACCAGCAGCATGCCCACAGCCTTGGGACAGGCATACTGGGTGTATAGACTGTGGGATACGCCATTTGGCCGGTTCACCTCGTACATGTGTGCGTGGATCAACACCTTCGGATGGTGGACCTTGACTGCGTCGCAGGTCGCCTTCATGACGGAGTTTCTCCTCGGCATGAAGACCATGTTCGACCCTGAATGGCAAGGTGCCAACAAGGGCTGGTTGAATTTTGTCGTGTTCATTGGCGTCGACTTCACCTTGACCTTTATCAATGTTATCAGCTGTCGAAAAGAGAAGGCCCTACCTTACATCAACAACTTTGTTGGCGTCTGGTTTGCGGGTCTATTTGTGGTCCTGTCGCTCGTCATGCTGATCTGTGTCGGCGTGAAAAGCGACCTCACCTACCAGCCCGGCTCATTCGTCTTCGGCCAATGGATCAACCTGACCGGCTGGAGCGACGGCGTGGTCTGGTTCACAGGCCTCGTGCAAGCCGCCTACGGGCTAACAGCCTTCGACTCCGTCATCCACATGGTGGAAGAGATCCCGGCACCCCGTCGCAACGCTCCCCGCGTCATCTGGATGGCCGTTCTCTTCGGTGCAATCACGGGCTTCATCTTCATGGTGGTCTGCCTCTTCTGCATACAAAACGTGGACAAGGTCACCAACGCCAACCTCCCCTTCATGGAACTGATCCTCGAAACGGTCGGCCTCAAAGGCGGCGCCACCCTCCTTGCTCTATTCATCTTCAACGGCCTAGGCCAGTGCATCAGCATCTTCACCACCGCCTCCCGTCTCTCCTGGGGCTTTGCCCGTGACGGCGGGCTCCCCTGGAGTCGGTACTTCAGCCACGTCGATCCCGTCTGGCAGGTGCCCGCCCGCGCACTCTGGGGCCAAGCCGTCTTAATCGGCCTAGTCGGCGTTCTATACCTCTTCGCCAACACGGTGCTAACAGCCATCCTGAGCGTCAGCACCATCGCCCTCACAGTCTCCTACGCCATGCCCATCGTAGCCCTCCTAATTCGAGGCCGCGACAAGCTCCAGCCCGGTCCATTCCAACTCGGTCGCTGGGGCCCGCTCATGAACTGGGTCAGCGTCGTCTACTGCATCATCACGACCATCTTCTTCCTGTTTCCCGGAGGGCCGAGCCCGCCGCCGAGTGATATGAACTACGCCATTGCAGTGTTTGGCGTGATGTTGGTGATTGCGGTTGCGTTTTGGTTTATCAAGGGCAGTCGCACTTATTTGCAGACGGAGGATGCGATTGCGCAGATGGTTTATGCGCAGCATTTGGAGAATACGGATGCGTCGGTGGAGGTGCCTGTTGGTGGGAAATAGGATTGGCTGGTGGAGTGAGATTGGTGTTACTGTTGGTGTGAGAGGGTAGATGGTAAATAGAGACCTGTGCTTCGGCGCATTGTATATAGATTGGTGTTGACAGTGCCTGTATATCATGTTCGCGGAATAAATATCTGTGTTGTTGTGCCTTCCCAGTGTTTCGTATGCTGAGAACCTCATCAGGCAAAGCGGCACGTGCCATCATCTTTCTGTCTCTTCCCAACGACTCAACCTCCAAGAACCCATTTGAGAACTCATCTGACATTTCCATCGTTCTGCACAGCCTTGTCACACCGGAACACCGCGGGACCAGCAGGGGACATCGCGAGACGTGCGACTACCAATATATTGAACAGTATCTACCGTCGCTCTGGTATGATCCAGGGCAGGGACACAAGCAGGGTTTCTTCACGTCGATCAATATTGCACAACGTGAATCCGTCAGATACTAATATCCCAGAGACCCGAATATTGACTGCACTGTGCAACGATTCCCCTGGCAGCCAGCAGCTTTGCAGTCGAGCATTGAATATGCGCATAGTTCGAGCCAGCCTCCGGAGTCAAGATTATCGATTGTCTGCATCAATAATCCTTTCCGCTCCTGTCATGTTCTTCATTGTTCAATATTGACAATGACTTTGTCAGGTCCAACTGATTGGCCCACAATCATGCAACATCTTCGAACATCACGCCAAGCAGCCTCTTGGCAAGGACACGATACTCAGCCAACGCGCATTCCGATCATCCACCGACGCACCTCCCATCGGCCATCCGTTGACTTTTCCCACGATGCGACCCAAGATCCAAGCCACGCCCTAAATCGTGCTCGACCACGGAAGCGCATCTCCAGCCCCGTCGGAGGTTGAACAAAGCCCCTCGCATGATCGCTGTATCAAGCGGGTGGGTCGTCCCCTGCCGATCCTGACTGCAGCGCGTCGCGCTACCAGCACCTCGCTAGGGTCGCAATGTCTCGCAAGAAGGGAGGCGCGATCCATACCGATCACATCACTCACATCACTGGCTCCGTGATCCTCATTAAACTGGGTGCGACAAATGTGGGAGCTGCGACGTCGAGACCAGGTCAAGCCGGCAGGCTGCAGCCTGTCTCTAAGAGTTGATAAACAGACCACCTGAGGATCTCGCCGACGGACATCCGCTGCTGGCAGGGTCCACAGACAGTGGAAACACGCAAGGCCAAGAAGAGGAGCAGCTCAAGCTGGCGATTATCCAGGGCGCCCGTTTCTTGGACTTGCATTCCAGGCTGCTGCTCGCTCATTCCCCCTCCATCAATGCAACCATAATAATAAATACTGCCTGGCGCGCTCATCTGCCCCTCCCGACCTCGTGTCGCTCATTCCGAGGCCACTGCCCTATTTATATTATTCCGTGGCCGCTGAAGCTCCCGTGGCTTGGGTGTCTTCATTCGCTCGTTGCTCATCATGCTTGCATCTCTGTTGAACCGGGGCGTCGTGTCGCTCGCGGTTGTATCGCTTCTTGCATCGTCTGCTGCGGCGGAGGTGTTTGAGAAGCTTGCCGCTGTCCCTCAGGGTATGTCGTCTCGCCGGGATGGTTGACGCTGCTAATTGATTATTGTTAGGATGGCACTACTCCCGCACACCGCGTGCCAACCAGCCAATTCGGCTGCAGGTTGCCCTCGCCCAGGGCGATGTCGCTGGTTTCGAGGACGCCCTGATGGAGATGTCGACTCCGGACCACCCAAACTACGGCAAGCACTTCCGCACCCACGATGAGATGAAGCGCATGCTGCAGCCGAGCGCTGCGTCTGTCGAAGCGGTGCGGGAGTGGCTGGAGGATGCTGGCATCACCAACATCGAGCAGGATGCCGACTGGATGACCTTCTATACTACTGTTGAGACTGCCAATGAGCTTTTGGACGCCAACTTCCAGTACTACATCAACAGCGTGAAGCATGTTGAGAGGCTCCGGACGCTGGAATACTCCATTCCCCACGATCTGGTCCCGCACGTTAATCTGGTTACGCCGACGACTCGCTTTGGACAGCTCCATGCCAACCGCCACACTCTGCACAGCAAGGCGAAGGCTGCTGATGAGACTTTCCGCAAGGCTGCCCTCTCCGCCGGCAACTGCAACAATGCCATCACCCCGCAGTGTCTGAAGGACCTGTATTCAGTGGGTGACTACGAAGCCGACCCTAACAATGGCAACAAGGTCGCGTTCGCCAGCTACCTCGAGCAGTACGCCCGGTACTCGGACCTGTCCTTGTTCGAGAAGAACCTTGCTCCATGGGCGAACGGCGAGAACTTCACTGTCATCCAGTACAACGGCGGCCTGAACGACCAGAACTCTCCTGCCGACAGCAGCGAGGCCAACCTGGACCTGCAGTACATCGTCGGTGTCAGCTCGCCTGTCCCTGTGACCGAGTTCAGCACTGCCGGCCGCGGCCCTCTCGTGCCTGATCTGGACCAGCCCGACCCCAGCAACAACAACAACGAGCCGTACCTGGACTTCCTGCAGAACGTCGTCAAGATGGACGACAAGGACCTGCCGCAGGTGATCTCCACCTCCTACGGCGAGGACGAGCAGGTAAGACTGACCCCCACCCCCTCCATCCACACCACTAACAATCCCAGTCCGTCCCCGAGAAATACGCCCGCAGCGTCTGCAACCTCTACGCCCAACTCGGCAGCCGCGGCGTCTCCGTCCTCTTCTCCTCCGGCGACTCCGGCGTCGGCTCAGCCTGCCAAACAAACGACGGCAAAAACACAACCCACTTCCCACCCCAATTCCCGGCCGCCTGTCCCTGGGTCACCTCCGTCGGCGCCACAACCGGCACATCACCCGAGAAAGCCGTCTACTTCTCGTCCGGCGGGTTCTCGGACCTCTGGACCCGCCCGAAATACCAGGACGAAGCTGTCAGCGCTTACCTGAAGAAACTGGGCTCCAAGCAGGCGGGCCTGTTCAACCCCAACGGCCGTGCGTTCCCCGACGTCGCGGCGCAGGGTACCAGCTACGCTATCTATGAGAAGGGATCACTTACCCAGGTGGATGGTACATCCTGCGCCTCGCCTGCTTTCGCGGGTATCATCGCCCTCCTGAACGACGCACGTATCAAGGCCGGCCAACCGGCCATGGGCTTCTTGAACCCGTGGCTATACAGTAAAGGCCGAGCCGCGCTGAACGATATCACGCTCGGCGGAAGCACAGGCTGCGACGGGAACGGACGGTTCAGTGGCCCCACGAATGGTGGACCTGTCGTCCCGTTCGCTAGCTGGAATGCCACGCAGGGCTGGGACCCTGTGACTGGACTTGGGACGCCGAATTTTGCGAAGATGAAGGCTGCTGCTGTTAGGCAGTAGATGTGTATGTGAAGGGAGTGGTCGAGGTGGATTGGAGATGAGGTTTGTTGATGCATTGATCTCCACTGTGTGGAGTTCTGGACGCATGTTCTGTCCGGTATAGATGCACATAGATCTGATGTTGCTTCTTCAGATGTATAATGAAATCATTTGTGCATGGCCGCGCATTTTGTCTCTGGCTCGAGGCACCAGAAGCCACGCGAAGTCCCGTAAACATGCGTAGCAGCTCAAGCCAGCCTTCATCCTCACAGCCGACTACGACGGTCCAAGTGTTCCCATATTGTCCCGTAGATAGGTGATAATTTCAGTTGTCTCCGAGTTGTAGAAATGACGTACTTACACTGCCGTTTAGAGTGCGGTGACTATGACCCGACTAGGCTTAGTTCCTACAGATCTATGACTGGACCCTCTATGCAGAACCCCATTTACTTGCACTCACAAGAAACGAGTCTGCTTCAGTTCAGAAGTATCATCAAATCGACAAGCAGGTCTTGACAGTATAGGCCCATACAGCACTATCTTCAAACAGCCATGGACGCTTCACTCGTGCACAAGCGCCGCTACAGGCCCTTGGATCGGAAGCGATTCAGAAAGGCCGTGAGGAAATACTACGACCTAGCGAAAGCGAAGCCAGAGTTCTCACCATCGTCGTACTGCCACGTTCTGGGTCGCCACGAGTTCATGTATGAACTTCAGACTTATGAACTCGTGCCGAAGGCTGTTGACCAGGACATCGCGGTCAGTCTTTTTGAGGGGGAAGATGGGAGTCTTTTCTCTGATCCTGGTAACGGTGAGCATACCCTTCCTCTTGGCTTTGAAAAACATGGTGTTCCTCACCCCAGATCATCGACAGTATATCTGGGAATTCTCGTAACCCTTCGCCACTGGACATTTCATTCTCACTCTTCGAATTAACCACCCACACGCCTCTCCACATGTCTCCAAGAATAATTGTCTCTCAACCGAAGAGCCAAACGACCACACTGCATACGTTTCCGTGAATCGTGAATGCTTTGCCGCTGCCTGTACCAAGCCAAGGAGCTCTGAATAGCGGTAATAGCGACACAACACACCACACCACAGATTACCATGAATCATTGCCATCGGGCATCGAAGAGCCAAATGACCCCACGGCATATGTTTCCATGGACCATTTAATTTGAATGTCACTCTCCAAGCCACAAGGGCAAGCATGAATAACGGTAATAGCGCTATGACTCTCGCGGAAAGGATAGCTCCACAAGCCATCACCAAGGGAGTACATTTTCTTCAGGGGCAGCTTGTCGTCCTTCTTCGAGAGGCCGATGCCGAGGATGAACTCGTCCACTCTCAGGTTCGGGAGCATGGCGTTGGTCGTGGCCGTGGTGGAGCCGTCGGGCCTCTTCTGGACGTAGTGTCCGGCCAGGTCCGGCTTGGTCTTGCGGCTCTCGCTGATGGGGATCATATCGAGCGTGGTAGAGCACAGGTCGGCAAACTTCTTAAGCTGCTCCGGCGTCCACTTGGGCTCGTTGGCGTTGGTCCCCACGATCTTGCCGCTCATCAGGACCTTCTGCCCGTCCGTGGAGCCAACATATTTGAAAGGGTGCCAGGCACGCTGTAGCGTACATGGGTGGTTTTTCTGAACTCTTGGATGACTGTCAAGAAAATGAAACTGAAGAGAGTCAAAGCTGGTCAGCGCGAGGCCACACACCTCGATGGGTGGAACCATACCATAATTATTAATAGATGATGCTCTCATGATGAGAATGGATATTGGTAGAGCAGTACAAGGCATTCCATATCCTCGGACAAAGCGGATTTTGAAGATATTGAAGCCAGTGCAAGGCAAAACTGAAGAAGGGAAGGACAGGTCAGCGCCAGGCCATACATCTCAATGGACGAAGACCTACCATTTTTGTTGAAGGATGACGCTCTCAAATTGAGGATGGAGATTAGTAGAAAGCTGCAAGTAACTTTCTGACAAGGTGGAAATGAAGTAACCCCAAACTCTTTTGGTGTCGATTTTGCTTCAGCCTTGCTTGGAAGGAACCAGCAGGGGGTCCTCGAAACACTCGAACCAAGTACCATCAGAAGGACAATGCCTGATGAAACCGAGGCAAGTTAACATGAGATAAGATGCACCAAAGGAGGAATGCTTACCATCAGGCGTTGGGTCCATTCGATTTGAGAGCGGTGTTCAAGACAGATGCCAGTGGACGCCACCATAGATGCAATGGGCGAGAGCATTGACAGAAAGCAAATCGAACAGATTGGCTCCAGCTCTGATCAAACGCGGGGCATGTCAGCATGAGATAAGACGCGTCGAGGCCAAGGATGAATGCATACAATAAGGCTAAGGACTTGATAGAAAATACCATATGTGAAAGAATGCCAACGCCCACAGGCCAGCTTGCAGCTTGGTCTATTGGGTCATGAACAATAATGCTGGCCTGTGGACGTCGGAGAAGAACAATGAATACTTGGCTGGGAAAGACTTGGTTGGGAGAGGAAGAAAGAAGAAGGACTCGGGAGGGAAAGAATCGAGGGTATTTATGGACCTCCCATGGACCTCAGGCGCCTCCCAGATCACGCGCTAGACATCCAGATCACTCAGGCGAATGTTTTCTTGATTAGCGAGACTCGTTTGATTGGTCAGGTCTGCGTGATTAGCGAGGTTTGCTTGATCTTGACGGATTATTCCGAGGGGAGACCTCATTGGTGTGATCTGTTTGATATACACGGATTTTGCCGCTTGCAATTGATCGTGAGTCCAGGAGCTCCAGTCCTCCAGGGGCTGATATTGGAAGTGTGCTGGGCATGGGAGATTTGGTATCATTCACGGCTTGGCTATCTCACTGTCTACAGGTTCAATACATTGAGAAGAGCTGCACTGATAGGGGAATCCAGACCTATAACATGTACTTCATAAGAGGCGTTGCCAGCGTGAACAAGAGGTTACCACAATCAACACTCTTGATCATGAAGTATGAAGGCATCTCATTGAGATCTAGTCAAAGAACCGTAATCCCACAAAATCAGGACCATAGGACTGGAAAGACCCAGCACCAGCAGCATTCCCCACAACCAACTCATTATCTCCATCCTTCCACCCATCAACTAGTATCCCCAAAGTCGAAGAGTCCCACCAGCCCAGGCCAGGTCCAAAAAGCTCGCTATGGCGTCCAGAGAGCGGCACATCAAGTCTGACAGGGCCACCACCGTTCAGGGAGAGTGTTAAGTTGCGAGAGTTGGAGCCCCAGCCCCAGGAGGAGGAGAAAGCGATGTCATTGTTGATGTAGTCGATCTCAAGGTATTTGGATGACGTGCTGTTGCCGGTGGTGGAAGAGGATACCGTAGCTGGGATGGTAATGCGGGCCGTGCTGGTGGCGTCAATGTAGCCGATCTTTGAGCCAACGGGCTTGCAGAAACCGGATCCGCAGGTAGTCAGCTCGGCGGAGCCTGTGAGAGAGAATGATGTGCAGGGGTAGTATGATCCGATGGGAGAGGTGATCTGAATTGATGAGATAGGAAGAGAGGACTTGATAATAATCTTGTTGGCAGTGCCAGCTGTCAAGAAGACTTTGGATGAGACGCTTTGGCTTGATGCAGGAACCCGAATGGTTTGGCTTTGTTGATTTCCTGAAGAGAGAAGCGTGATGCTGGTAGCCGACGAGGTTGGTTTATCAAAGAAGATAGAGATGGAATGGTTGGCGCTTGTTGTGTTTGCATAGATATATGAGAACGAATATTTACTTCTAGTGACGAGTCAGCAGGGAATGGAGCAAATGTTTGGCTTCGGAAGACTCACCCGTTTGATGTTGCGAAGTACTTCGCTGGATACATACCCGCCTGGATGGTATTCTCGAGTTCCAAGAGCATGGCACCGTGGGCGGCCACAGTGGAGGTGTAGGATGTCTTGACATTCGTTGATTTCTTCGCAGCCCAGATATCTTTGACACTGCCGGCGTACTGGATCCCAATATCTGGGAGGTTAAGAGTTAGCTCGCGAGATTCGTCAGCCCAGTTGATCAACGCAGCGACAGTGCGGCCACCCGACAATGGCCCGCTCCAAACTTCATACTCTTCATCAGACCATCGGCGACGAAGAGCAGCACTGCGGCCCAACGAGTCCTGATTGAACCCGATCACGTCTGCATTCGAGAGAATCGAAAGCGAAGCATCACTGATAGACGTCCACTCATCTTTCAATGCTCCACCAATGACAAGCGGACTCTTGAGGATAGCCCACATCGAGAAATGAGTCTGTTCCTCCGGCGTAGTGAAGATGTCATTGCCGACCTCCAGCATATCAAGATCAGGCCATTGGCCCGGTCCCGCGAATGATGTCTGCGGCACTGCCTGGTTGAGGGTGCGGAATATGGCCCGCCAGGCTGGGATAATATCGTTACCGATACGCCATGTGTTTCCGAGTGAAGGCGCCCACAGTGCAGGGAAGTCGACTCCCCAGTCGCAAATTTGGAACAGGACTGCTTTGCTCTGGTCCGCGAGGGCTTTGGTCATGTTGGCGTACCGAAAGCGTGGCGATGTGCTGGGGGCATAGTTTACGTCCGGGTATCCCTCGCTTGCATCGGAGTAGCAGTTGTCATCTGGTAGCGTCAGAAATGGGATTTGAGATTGATGAGCAGAACATACATTTGAGAGCGTCGATGTTCCAAGAGGCGAACGTCGCGGCGTCTTGAGGTTCGTGATCTGATAAAACACATTAGCGTGTGTTGACTCGAGTGATCAGATGGATATGACTTACATAGACTGCCTGCCTGCTGGCTGGTTGTATTGCAGGTCCAAATACCTGCATCCTCATACACACCGAACAACAGACCCAGGTCATGCAGATACTGACCAAGGGCAGGGAACCCGCTTGGGAAGAGTGTCTCATTCCAAGTCAACGAACCGTTGGCGAGTCTGTCTGGCACAGTCCAGCCACAGTCCGTGGTCACATAGCGGTATCCGAGATCCGCGAGGCCGAGATCAACGAGAGCCTTGGCGTTGGAATGTACAATGGACTCGTTTGGGGAACATGAGTAGTGGTTATAAGTGTTCCACCTAAGGGTGTTAGCTCGAGAAAGAAAGGGTCAAAGGTATGATCATACCCCATGGGCGGTGTTTGAGCAGGTCCATTTTCTAGTCGAGGCCTGAGCGCAATCGCATGGACTGTAGGCAAGGATGCCCATATTAACCGAAGGAAACGCATCTTGCTTGTTTTATCACAGCATCTCGAGGCTCTGAGAATCTCTCAATATATACTCAACGAGTCGATGACTCCAATCGCAGCGGGGTAGTGTGGTGAAAAACATGCGCCGGAAATTTTCCCGAATGGGCTGCAGGCGATGCAGCTAGAGTGACGATCCGGGGAAACTCCATGTCCTAATAGCCGATTGCACCGAAGACTTGCTGAAAAGGCAAATATGAATTGAAAGGTGTATTAGAAGTGACATGTATCGTTACTAGTACATGAAAGTAGTTCCCATCACGCGGTCCTGGACAGTGAAACCATATTCACTCCGAGACCCGGAAAACGCCACGGCCCATCTCGCCATCCTCTCATTCATTATCACATCGATCCCTTAGACAAGGGCACCCATAAGGGTCGAGCAGAAGAGCATAGCCACAACTCCCAATCCTGTCTTCGAAACAGGCGTGTTCACCACAGCGGCATTCGTCGAGGTCGAGGTTGAAGTCGAAGTTCCAGTGGAGGTACCAGTAGAAGTTGCCTTGGTAGTAGCCGCCTCAGTAGCAGTAGCGTTTGGCTTGCTGTCATTGCAGAAGACACCGCCGTAGTTGTTGGACTTGCTCATCAGACAGTCCGAGAGCTCGGACACGGTCTGGCCCTGGGCGAGACAGTAGATGCCGCAGTCGTTGTTGTACTTGACCGGTGCGTCGCCTTTGCAGCACTCGTCGAAGACGGAGGACATGTTCCCGTTGAGTTGGGCGCCGCAGGCGACATCGGTGGTCGGGAGCTGGTAGACATCGGTGCCGCAAGTGGCAGCGGTGGCGCTGGCGAGCGCGGAGGTTGTTGTGATGGACATTGTGGTTGTGTTGTAGTGGGTTGGTAGAGGTTCACTGCTGAGGTGGATGAGTGAAGAAGAGAAAGGTGAGAAGTTGGAAACAGGGAGAAATTAAAGGAACCAGGATTAATCTATCGCAGGGACCGGTAAGACATCACGCCAAAACTTCACCACTCAAACTCGATTTTGTGGGGAGAGGGACCCACTTGGGATCTATAGATAGCTCACTTCAAGACCCAATATTCGATGATTTATATCATACCGATGCATCAGACGTGGTCGGACGTATGACAGGTGTCTGCAGTGTAAATCTCACTGCTTAGAAGTGCAATAGTTACATGCCACATGGACTGACATGTCCGATGGAGACTCGGCATTTAGTGATGATCCTTGCGTTGACAGCGACGATCCATCTCAAACTCAATCATGTCCAGTCTGCACATTTAGATGTGTTCCAACCTATGCTCGGTATATTGACTCCTAGATGATCCGTTCGAAAAACAAATGGTCGGATGTCCAACCAGTCGTTGTTCTGCATAAGAGACGTGATTACACAATGATCCATCACAGCTATCTAGTCGCAATACATCGTACCCAGGGATCCCCTGTACACCGTGCTCAAGGGGTGACCATTGTCAAAATGTTCAGCTCCCTCTCCCTTGAAAACTGTCTGCTTGTTCATCTTAGCCTTTTGTATCTGGGTGTCCTTACTGACCTTCATCCATGCATGGGCTGCTCCCTAAGAATAAATTCCTTGCAAGCCCGTTCAAACTTGGTTCCACTTTCGCTTCATACTTTGTTTCTACGTGGACTAGTATGTTGCTTGATTTTAATTTGTTGTTCTAGAGGCCGCATTATCACTGCTACTCCCTTTGTTGCTGCTTCTAAGTTGTTTGCTGTTTCTCTACCCCAGCCCGGGAATTTCCTTCAACACCCTCTACCGTGTGCTATATAAACGCCACCTTCAGTCTTCAAGAGCTCTTCTCTGTCCATCGCCATCCTCCCTGAAGCCCACCTTCCTGTGCAGAGTATGGAGCCTATGGCTTGACCATGTTCGTGTCTTGCGTTCTTCGCCTATAGCTCTCTCTTCTTCCCAGCAAAGCCTCACCACGAAGCCATTTCTGCTCTGAGGACATATACACAGAGACGTGATAATGGAGGCCCCAGCAACAACACCCTGTAAGACCGGGTTTGGCGGGGGCCTATTTACTTGCCTTGAGACGACAGATTGTGCCGTCTTCATCGTGAGTTCGGCTTGCTGGTTTCTTTTTCTTCTGCTATTTCCTACAGCATCATTGACCATATGAGGTTGAATCCACGCTCCGGCACGCTCGGTGCATGTTTCTATGAGTGTAAGGGAGCATTGCTATGTCATGTGGGGTCCCCAACCACAGATGAGCCTGTTGATCTATCTTCCTATACTTTGGCTCTATACTAAGATCGCACTGGAGGTGGATGATCTCGCACGAAACGGTTGCAGAAAGTCCGGAACAGCGGCTCATTGTATCGCCAACGAAGCCCCTCATTCAGTATACACAGCTCTATACCCTTTCACAATGTCGCAAGAATGGTGGAGGAGCAGTAGTCGCAGCCCAAAGACACATCTTGTTGATCACAGGGCTGGGCGTCGAAGGTCAGTTTCACGAACCAGGACAAAGAGCACAGGTGACATGGCTGACACCGAATCGCTTCCAGAAGAGCCCGAACACGATTATCTACCCACCAAGCTTCTTCAATCCCTGGAAGAGCCAAATGGCGACTTCTTGCCTTCCCGGTCAAGCCTTTGGCCTAAGTACGACCCCATGCGGACTTTGATCGCTGCCACACTAGGCTTCCAGGGCCACAATGAAATCCACTGCACCTCCGGAGACCGTTGCCACTTGCCCCCGGCCTACCCGGCCTAGGAACACCAGCTCCGCTTCACCAATATTCTCCTGCAGGCCAACTTTCCGCTAACCCCACTTGAGGCTGCCCGTTGCAGCGGCGTCGGCATTACCTTCAAGAAAAACCTCGATGCGGAGTGCTGGATCATCACCAGCCCTGATTCCGTCTCCTTTGCAAGCAGATCTCTATTCCCGGATTTTGCCCAAAATCAATGCTTCCGCAGACCCCGCGGAAAGCTGCCCTCCAGGGAACTCTATACGCAAAGGTAAGCCAAGAAAAACCTCTACTACCAAACGGACTCAGCTGACTGTACGAAAGGGCCGCAATACAAGCTATAAATACCAACCCGGGACCCGCGAACCTAGCATCTATATACAAACTTCCAGAATCCACTGTGTTGGTATTCGACTGTTCGCCGCAGCAAGCTCCTCTTGCATTACGGCGCCCAAATATTGAGCGTGCTCGATTTGATATACGACAGACCAAACCGGCGATTCTCTTACGCGTACCATTCGAATGGTCGACGGATCGGAATGAGAACCTCCACGGAACAGCTATGGAGTCATTCTGGCCTTAGAGCACACGACCTACAAAAGCCGAAGGCGAGGTTGGGGAGGTATCCCGCAATCTATTTATAAGGGTGAAGGTGGTCTCAGAAGTTCCCACCCGGACCACGCCATCCGAATTTGCAACAGAAGGCTGCAGTGGAGTCTTCTGAGGTATTCGCACAATCTGGTCCGAATACAGGAAATCTGAGGAGGTCATATGTCTGGAGTCGGAGATGTGCTTACGGCCACTACATCATCACTCCGACATCAAGGCAGATATGACTTGGTCATTGGAATAATGATCCTCGAAGCAAAGGCCAATTCTGGTTCTCGGTTTGTGAGAAGGTGGCAATTCTCTGCGGAAGCTGGAAACCGACGACCCGCAACGGGAACAGTGTGAAAATGGTCTGCCCGATTCAGCAAGATGTCATGCCCATCGAACACAACATGGGCCTTGTGGTGGCGTTTTCGGGATCGAGGCAAGCGGCTGGTTGTGTTCTCCGGCTAAAAAAGCATCGAATCCTCCCCTGACCTCTGAGATTGGTTTCGCGCCCGCCCTTTAAGGCGGTATCTGACTTCCTCTTTCTTGTCAAGCTGGGACGGATGCTGGGTCATCACAAAATGCACCATGGTATCGTTTCACCAAGCATTCCATTCCTTGTGTGTGTTTCCACGTTGCTTTTGCAAGCCCAGGTCAGGACAAACCCACTGCATGTGGTGGGCTCTGAAGTGGCTCAGAAGACGGCACTTCTTCCTGCTGCGGGTGGTGGAACTGTGTAAGATCCCCTGGGAATGAGGCTCGGGTCCTAACTGTTATGGAAAAAAAGGAATGCGGTGGTCTTTGGTGGGCTCAGAAGGCTTATGCTTCCCTGGGGAGAGTTCGTCATTCTTGACCACAGAGTATCAACGCAGATATATATGTACGCCGGGTCAGGAAGGCGTTGAACAGTGGCCATATGCTGCTGTCCTCTCCCCATCCAGAACATAGCTTCTAACGAATTTTGCAAGCGCATTGTTGAGGCACTTTACTCTTTTCCACGAGTGATTCAACAGTTCATATACGTGACATGTAGTGGGTCCTTGAATTCCAAGAGACTGTCATCCGTCAATTCAAAGCCAAAGTATCTAAACAAAATCTACTCTACTATACCATCTATACCTCCCTGCGCAATCCAAACCCCGCATAATCAAATCCCACCCTCTCACTTCCCATCCTCACTATGATCAGCCACAACCTCCCTCTTCTCCTCACCCCCCTCAACACCCACAAGCGCAAGCAACCCAATCTCACTCTCAATGCGATGCTTCCTCGCCGCATCAGCAGCAGCAATACCCGCCGTCCCGAACAACTCATCCATTTCCTCCAGCGTGCGGCCCTTGGTCTCGGGCACGAGGAAAATCACGTACAGAATGCCTATGACGGTCACGCAGCCGAAGAAGATGAATGTGCCGTAGGCGGAGGCGCTGATGAAGGGGGATGTGGCTGTTGCGACGGCGAAGTTGTTTAACTGTTTTCATATTGTTAGATTGGGTCGAGAAGACTGGTGGAAGTTGCAAGTCAAAAGACTTACCCAGTTGCTGCTGCCGCCGATACTGACACCCTTAGCGCGCATGCTTAGCGGGAAGACCTCTGCAAACTCAGTCAGCACATCTTCCTATCTCTTTCAACCTCTCCACGAAGGTTAGTATATCCTTGGATCACCCACCCGAACAAACAATCCAAGCAATAGGCCCCCACGAAAAGGCAAAATGAATCACAAAGATCCAAACAAAAACAATGGCAACCCATCCCGCAGCGCGATGCTGATCAAAATGGCCCTGGTACGAGCCAATAATACCCGCAACGATAAAGTGGCAGATGGCCATGCCCGCGGCACCGGCGACGAGGATCTTCTTTCGGCCGATCTGGTCAACCCAGAGCACGGCGGGGATAGTGAAGAGGAACTCGACGATGCCGACCACGCCGGTGGCGAGGAGGTCGGTTGTGTTGCCGGGGAGTTGCATGTTTTGGAAGATGTAGGGACTGGGGGTGTTAGTATAAATGTGTCAGGGATGGATGGGAGGTTGTGAGTACAACGAGGTGTGTGAAATGATAATGAGAGGGATTGGTTCACTCACGCGTAGTAGTTGATTGCGTTGATACCATTCCACTGTTGAAATACCATGATCATGCACTGCAAAGTCAGTATGTGAAAGCCCCATCCAAGTATCGAGGCAGACATACAGCAACAGTAGTCCGCTTAAACAGTGACTTATTCGTCAAAAGGGAAGCATAATCGGCGAGCCCAATCCGGAACCGACTCGAGAAGGACCCATCCTGCCATTGAGGATACTTCTCCGCCGCCGTCTCAACCTCAAACATATGCAGACTCTTGATCTCGAGGAACTCGATGCGAACGAGAATATCGTCTGTGGAGGTATCACGCAGACGCGCCAGCGTCTGAAGACACTCCTCCTCACGACCGGTATTCATCAGATGACGCGGGCTCTGCGGCATGAAGAGCATCATTCCAGCGGCGAGGATGAGAGCAGGCAAGATCTGGATACAGATTGGAATTAACCATGCTGCATCGGACTGGCCAGCCCCCGTTCCACCAATATAGTTCGTGCCGTATCCGATCCAGAAGCTGACCATGATACCGAACGTGATGGCAAGCTGCTGCACGGCGACGAGCGAGCCACGAATTTCCGGAGGCGCAAGCTCGGCATTGTACAGAGGGACGATCATGGACAAGCTACCCACACCGAGACCGGTAACGAAGCGGCCCGCAAAGACGAAGTCCTTATTCTGCGTGCAGGCTTGGACAATGACACCGACGCAGAAGACGACCACGGCCACGAGAACTGTCAATCGACGACCGAGTGCATCGGCCAGGTACCCGTTGAAGAGAGTTCCAACCCAAGCACCCAGCTCCAGGATAGAGGTCAACAGACCCTGGGCGATACCAGTCTCGGCAGCGTACCCCTGTGTCTTTTGTTGGAAGGCGTGCATGGTCAAGACCTGCGCAAACATCCCCTGGTTATACCCATAGACCAGGCCACCCAGCGAAGCGAACAGTCCAATCGCCGACGTCTTCTTGTTACCGATCAACCCCAGAATCCCACCTTTGCCCGCGAGCTCGGCTCGCTTGGCCGAGACGGCAGTCTCGCCTGGAAGAGGGGGCGCCATATTGAAACAACGAAGAAAAAGAAACTATCTCCAAGACCAGGAGACGATGAGTGCACCACAGTGTATGTCCAGCTCACGGGGCCCAGCGCTATTTATCAAACCACCCACCCACCTACCAAGCAACACCACCGCGCTGGGTAATTTCCCCGGGACTTTATCCCCATGGGGCCATACCTCGACCACGCGAACCAAGCATCATGGCATGACTGGGTTACGCTCTCCACTCCGCGACGCGCCGGGGTTGAACCGGCTCGGCTGCCGTCAGTGGCACGGCCGTGCGTTTGCAAGTGCGGGATTTATCCGGCCGCCAGGCTGGTTTGGGTAAAATAGGTGCTGTTTGTTGTTGATTTATACTTCTGAGGCTGAAGGCGTGGCGTCGCGGCGTGTAGTCAGTTTGGACTACATTCATTCTTGATCTATGCAGATGTGTGTCACTTGAGAGTCGAGACTGGCTGGTTCTAAGGGAACGCACGCGAGTGTCGGCTTCGCCCGCCGCAGCAGGACTCACTCAATATCCGTACCCGAGGCGCAGAGTCATTGGCGCATCGCGGTGGTATGTACCCACTCGATTCCGGAGAAGCCATGGGGAACCCCGCGATCCATCTGGCCTCGTCTGTCTCCAGTCCCTCGTCCAGCTCAAACCTCAATGCGGAGTGCCAAACTCACCAAATCGCAGAAAGACAAGATAATCCCAATCTTTCACGCGCAAAACCATCTACTCACCCGATATCAAAGTCTAAACCAAAGACTCGAAAGCTGATCCCCACATCTCCACAGACACAGACACCAACGGAAAAATCCAATCCCCAATTTAGCCTGTATTCACCCCTGCAAGCCCATCAGCCAAAAACGCCACCGACGCCTCACCCGCGCCTTCAGGCTTATCATGCGCCTCGGCTCGGCCGGAGATAGTGCGTACGTACTACGTGTGCAGCGCCAGCCGTGCCGTGTGCCGGGAGAACGGGTTGGAAATGGCAGGTTTGGATGAGGTGTGCGTGTTAACCTTGTCGTTGTACGAGGAGCTTGGGATGATGTTACGGATAAATGCAGTCTCTGGGGTATGCCGCAATGGCTACAACGCACTGCTCCTTAGCTGCTTTAGCTCACGATGGAGTGACACTGTCAGCCTCGGTCCGCTCGATTCGGAAATCCCGCGTTCTCTGTGCTTCAGACTCGAAAGACAGCACAGTAGATAGAGCCGGCATTATCCAAACTCTTACGTGTAGATGGGAACAAGATCTAGGAAGATTCGATTTTCTGTAAATAATGTACACTGGTGAGTAGAATAAGCTATGAGCTAATCCGCTCTAAAAGATCACCGCAGCAAATGATTCAAGTTGCACCTTTACTCAGCATCGCTCCACGCCATAGCGCTTGCCCACCTTGAACAGGCGTCCTCCGGATGTCAAACAACACCTCAACGTAGACTGTCAATACCCCTGTGCCATCGCAAGGCCGACTGTGTATCCACGCTCAATCCCCCTTGAGTATCTGCCTGGTAATAGCCGCACTCATCTGCACCCGCTTGCGCGGAGAGATAATAGTCCTAGGTCCCGATCCAGGCCCAAACCAATCTCCCACATCCACCCCATCCTCACCCTCACCAGCAACACCTCCCTTCTCATCAAGACTTCCATCCACCCCCTCAGCCGCAGAGCCCTCCTTCTTAACTTCCTGCTGCAACCCCCGGCCAGAGATGTAATGCTGAATCTCCCAATAGAGCTTCTCCCTCGCCCGACGATCATTTCCATCCATCTTCCTATTCAAAGAATCAGGCAAGAGACGGAGAGAATGCGCATGTGACTCCGAGAATTCGGGACCCTCGATTTCATTGTCCAGACACCAGCGGACCACGAAGCGGAGGAGCGCGATGCCGATCCCGTTCCCGCGGTAGCGTTGTTCGACTGTCCAGGCGCGGATGATTGCTTTATTTTGGAGGCGGTTGCCTTTGTTGTCGGAGTTGGTGGTTTTGAGTGGATGGGGCGTTGGATGCGTATTCAGGTACCACGTATTCTCGATGCGGACGACGAGGGCAGCGATGATCGTGTCGCCTAGCTTCGTAACAAAGACATAATCCGTCTTGAAATCGGGATCACGGTCCCCACGAGCTCTCTTCGCTCTGGGCGTCTGCTGTCCCCGTCCCTGTCCTTGTCCCTGCGAACCCAGATTGAGACTCATACTCCTCCCAAACCGATTCCTGATCCACTGATCCCCATACAACCAACTCCACCGCCCAACCCGCTCCGCCGCATCAAGATACCCCCGCACAACCCACTTGATAACTGCGAGCGTGGCCATGAAAACACCCACCCAGATGACGATGATCAGCGGCCAGTCGGATGAATCGTGGTACCACTCCACGTAGAAGTAGGGGAGGATGAGGAGCAGGGCGGACCAGTAGGCTGGGTGGGTGAGGAGGGCGATGGCGGCGAGTTGGCGTTGTTGGGCGACGGAGTCAGAGGTTAGTTTTAGGGCGGCGATGAGGTCTGTGTCTGTTCGGGCGATGTAGGTGGTTGTTTCGGTTGTGGGGTTTGTGGTGGCGGATTTGGGGGTGGGAGGGCTGGGTTCCTCGATGGGGTGTTTCGGTTCATTGGTGTCATTCTCGTGTTTGATGTTGGAGGATGGAAGTTGCGCTGGGCTGGTTGTTGGTGGAGTTGGCTCTCGCGGCTGGGGCCGAGTGTTGTCTGTCGTGTCTGGATAGACGGCATCAGTCTCGCTGTCAGGGAGGATTGTGAGACGCGCCATGGTGGTTGATGTGGGTAGTGACAGATGCGACGGATCAAAAGGATGGTGGTTGATGAAGAGGGCGTGTGGGAGAGAGGGTTGATATGGTGAGGTGGGAGAAGAAAAGAGAAGAAAAGGTCGAAGTGAAGTGAGTCAAACAAAACACCAGGCAAGGGCTTTGCCTCAGATGGTGCCAGTTCGAAGAGAAACTTGCTCAGAATTTGGTCTCAAACATGCTACGAACAATATCAGCTTGACAATCTTGAGACACCGCGCACCATCATGTTAGAAGACCACTACCGGGAACATGACAGCTACATGCCTCCTACTCCTGGCTCATGTCTACGGTGTTACACTCAGGTCGAATCCAAGGTTCACGCTTGTCCATAATCAGGATCGGACGTGGACTTGCTTCTTATCTATACCAACCAACTTCACAAGCCGGAGGTCAACCGTGCAACCCGCATTCTACTATGGCACCCCTACATCTGAGACTCAAAATTGCGAGAGCTAGTCCCAATACTCCGCCACGATGAGGTCCTGGTCCACAGATATAATAGAATTGGCGCCGGGATAACATGAAACAAGCATGATGATGCTCACAGTTCTCTCCCTCTTTGCATCTAACATTTGAACGCCTGCAGAAGCCAGAAATATTCTACGAGTACCGCCTGGCGGATGCACTCTAGAAAGACAAACACAGCTCTCAGGATAGAGCCAGAGCACTTCTCGTATCCAGGCAGAAGGACACTCGGATTGGGAACAGCCTAAGCAACCATGGCCAGCTGGACCCAATATGACCATTTCGAGGTCAATATAGCTACTAATACGCACAATGCTATGAATCATCAGTCCTTGTAACCCCCAGAACAATCCTCGGCATAATACGGCTACTCGCATCGCGCACACAACTCGCGTGGATTCACATGTAACAGCGTCGGTATCTCCGTGCTACACCAATTCCCCGAGTCTCTACCACGGACACGGTACAGGATCTTGGTCAGGATTAAGCAAAGACTTCATTAGCTATTAGAACGTGCTACAGGATACCATAGCTAGAACTGTGTTCTATGAGATAGTTGCACTTCAGAAAGTTCCGAGGATCACAGGGACTGTGTTCCCGTTGAACCCATTCATCGAGCCTTCTCTCCTTTTTCATCTCCGCATAGCAAGACTTCTCCGGGCAGGCCCAGTGCAGCGGTCGTCTAACAACAGAGCCGCTAGTCACCCTGCACAGTGGTCATGGTGGCCTCCTTGTTGCCGCCTCGCTCGTCTTGTCTTTCCTCGTCATCGACGTGGCCATTGTGCACATTGCCGTAGTCCTCGCCGCTCAGGCTCTCCAGTGTCTTGCGCTTTGTCTCGGGAATCAGCAGGCTGGTGATGATGCCGCAGAACATGAAGAGAGCGAAGATCTGCATAACGTGATTGAGCCAGGGCGACTCGTCCTGCTTCTTCGCGCCACGGTGCACGAGGGGACCAAACACGCATTGGGCGATGATGGCTCCAATCTTGCCCGAGGCAGCGCTGATACCGTGCGAGGTAGATCGGTAGCGGGTGGGGAAGCACTCGCCAGGCACAATGAAGGTCGTGGCGTTTGGTCCGAAGTTGAAGAAGAATTGCGCGAGTACGTAAAGAGCAAGAAGGCCATTGTGGGAGTGCTTGAGAGGCTCGTACGCGAAACCGATGACGATGAACAGGATAGTGAGGATGATGAACCCGGCGAGCTGAATGGGCTTGCGGCCGATAGTGTCGACAGTGGCAACAGTGACCCAGTAGCCGGGAATGGCACCAGCGACGATCAGGATCAGGTTGCCAACGGCGTTCCGGTAGAAGGTCTCGTACACGTTCTTACCACCGGTCCAACCGATTGCACTCAGGATAATGGAATTGTTGAGTCCGAGACCGTAGAAAGCTAATGAAAGTCAGCATGTCGCAGTCTTAGAGTGGCTGAGATCACGTACCAACATCGAGGAAGAACCAGGACCCAGCAGTACCGAGCAGGGTCTTGCCGTTCTTCCAGTTCCCGTAGTGGTTCCTGAAATCGGCCCAGCTGGCCTTGGGAGCCAGGTACTCAATGCTTTCATTGCGAAGGACCATAATGCGCTGGATCTCATCAGGGTGGCCCTCGGGGTGGCCCTTGAGGTAAGCACGAATATCCTCATCGGCTTTGATGATATCACGGTTGACGTCGAAGGTATAGCGCGGAGTCTCAGGAATCGTCAGACGGAAGTAAAGGGCCGCACAGGCGGGAACAGCGCCGAAGCCGATAATGACACGCCACATCTTGTCAACCGCAAGCTGGCACACACCCGAGCAGTGGGCGACGTCCTTGGCGGTCTCGAGGGATCCACGGAACCCGGAAGTCACGATCAGGGCAACAATCGCTGCGGCAAACTGGCCGATACCCTGCATGGCAAAGACGGCACCCATCATGGCGCCACGCCATTTGGTGGTCGCAAATCTGGTAGCACGAGTCAGTCATGTGTCACATACCACATGGTACCTACTTACTCCGAGGTGATAACGGATGACAGGGGATAGTCACCGCCGATGCCGACGCCCATGATGACTCGCCAGAAGATCAACAAACCGGTGATGGAGATTGCACGAGAGGCAGAAGACAGAGCCTGGGCAAGAGTAGCCATGATGATGATCATCAATTCGATTCCATACATCCGCTTGCGACCAATGCGGTCAGCCAGCCATCCGAAGAACAGCTGACCGATGACAGTGCCTCCAGAGGTTGCGACCTTGATTGCAGTGTCGGAAGTAGATGGAAGCTTTCCAGGGTTGTGGTGGGCATCTTGCCAGTAGACCACACCCAGCATCGAGACAGCCAGGTTGATTGCGAAGATGTCGTAACTATCGGTGAAGAAACCGATGCCAGCCACGATCACGGCGCGAACGTGGTGCCAGCCGAAGCTGGCCTCATCGATCTTGGCCAGGGCGAGACGACGGCGCTCCACGGGGTCATAGATGCTGGAGAGGTCGTCTCCAGACGCGGCAGTTTCTTCGTGAGAATTCATGATGATGTTTTTGAATTGGAGAAGTGAGAGAAGCGGGAGCAGAGAGATCAGGAACGAGTAAACTTGAGCGCTTGCGAGCAGAAGCTTGAGAGAGGAGGAAGAAGAAGAGAAGGAGAGCAGAAGATAGTAAACAGAGGGTCACACGGTCAGGAGCGGAGGATATCAACCTCGTGGATGATCGTTACACTGAGACCGGGCAATGCTTTGAGTTCGAGGTACCTGCATCCTCCGCCAAATTGTATACTTCTGCAGGTACCAATGACTGATCGCGACGCTACTGCCGTCTCTAGATTGGGACAGGAACTATAGGACGAATGGGCCAATGAGAGGGTCAGAACCGAGCACATGTCGTCCGGTCGTTTGCCCTAAGAAAAACCCGAGGAGTTTGGTGGAAAGTACCTTTACAGTGTGTTTGCCGTAGAAAAGGTACCTTGGTGGAGCACTGCGGGAGATCTACGGGTTCATCGTGCTGTCATGTTGAACCTAGCTATCTTCAGCTTCATTCTACAAGACTCGACTACCATCATGATCTTAGAACTTCATCTGAGAATTTGAAGCTGGTTATCATATTCTGAATTTCATGTCCCTATTGACCTCCAGGTTTTTGGGGCTACAAATGCAAAAAGAAGAAGAAGAAAGTCTTCCAAAGAGTCAATCCCTCTACTTTCCAAAAGAGATTAACACCTCGGCGGGTTGGACTTACGAATTTTGCCCAGTTCAACCACCAGGCGCCGAGGTTAGCACTTTGACCTGGAGCTTGGACATAGCCACTCAGATATCCCATGGCCTTGCCAGACCCAAACCTCATTATGATATAGTCCGAGCTCCTGCGGACCGATCCACATGCGGCTAAATCTGCCCACGCCTATCATTCCCCCTTCTCCCATTGCTACCCTCGCCATCGCTATGGTGACAATAACCACAGTCTAGAATCCTCGACACGTCACCTGGCCACAAGAACCATCCAGCAAGCACACCACCCTCATCCTCGCACCCACCACCGCCATCCGCCTCCCGCCATCGAGCCACCCCACCACCACCACCATGTCATAACAGCATCACAACGGCAAACCCCTGGCCACATGTGGCGCAGCCAAAATCTACTTATACCGGGCCCAACACCACTGCAAACCCGGAAGAAAAATCCAGGGGGTAATTCATCAAAACATCGAATAATCATACCGATCTCCAAAAAACGGAGAGCCAACATCAGAAATTCAAAAGGCACACTTGACAAGCCACCACGAAAGTCCAATCCAAACCAGTCGCCGAAATGGGACGCGCCGACGGAAACACCGAGAACAAGCTGCGCGGGTACAAGGCGTGCGTTGTCTTCCTCCTCTCCTGACTTGTCCTGGCTATAGCAAGACTAACATCATCCCTACACAGCGCAATGCACAACCCGCGGGTGTCGGAGCAGGCGAAGCAGCATGCCAAGGAGGAGGTGTCGCGGTATTCGGGGGACCAGAGTGATGAGGAGCGGCATGAGGGGAATATGAAGCGGGGACTGAAAGCGTATGTATAGAGACGTCTTGGGGGTTGGGAGATAGAGCGGAGTTGCTAATAGCAGTAGGGCGATGCATAACCCGAGAAACAGTGGGGAGGGACGGACTTCGGCGAAGAATAAGTTGCGCGACATGGGGGAGGATGTTGGTCCGGCGGAGTAGAGTCGTTCGTTTAGTATAGGAGTGATTTCAATACAGTCTATCTCGGCTACTTCTTTTCATAGAGTGCGTTCTGTTAGTAATTCTCCTAATGTCTTTTCCCTCAATTCAGCTTATGCAAATCCCCTTTTCATCTTCCACCGCATAATCCAAGTAGCAACCGGATAAAAAGCCAACGAAACCCCAATCCAAATAAACAACACCGCAAAATCCAGCCCAATCCGCGAGTGCGTCCCAAACAAGATCGTCCTCAAAGCCTCAACAACTACAACACAACAGTCAGCAAGATCCCAATGCCCACTTCCAAGCATAGAACACTTACTCCGACACTTACTCCGATGAAGCGGCCACGCATACCCCCACCGATAAAACCCCGGCGCAAGCTCAACCGCATAAAAAGCCGTGGCCACATTGGCAATAACCCAGAAAACGAGGAACAGCGAGCTCCACGGGAATCCCAGGATCATAGCCATGTTCTCACATGGAAATCCTAGCGCGGCCATACCGACCCAGTTCAGCATCCAGAAGACGACGAACGAGCCTTGGCCGTAAGCGTTGGCGTTCAGCGCGGGAACTGTATCAGGTGCTGGTTGATTCGTGAAGGGGATTTTGAACGCCAGCGAGACGAGCGAGTAGAAGAATGAGAGGAAGAAATAGGCCGCTATATTTGATAGAACCCGCCAGAAGAGCCAGTGGACTTGTTTGAGGGGAGGGTGGTTCTTCGGATTCATGAATTGCGCATGGATGGGAATTAGGAAGGGGAAACTGAAGAATGCAATGATGATTAGGTAGATTAGGCCGATTGTCACGGCTGGCGCGGCGACGGCCGGTGTAAATGGGCGTAGGTCGATACTCGTGAACCCGATGGCTGGGTTGAGGGTTTGTGGGGGGATGTTGGAGAGATTTAGATCTGGGGAGGCTGAGACTAGTTCCCGGGCCCACTGTGGGCCGAAGGAGGCTAGTACAGTATTCTGGAGGGTGGCTAGGCCGGGGAGGATGTAAGTGAAGTAGGTTGTTTCGTCGCGGGCGGAGATGACGACTGTTTCTATTGCGCCATTCGGATCGTAGCTGCTGTTTGTGCTTGTGATGGCGTTGCGGAGGAGGGCTGTGGCGTTTGGGTTGACGATGACGGCTGCCCAGGCGTGTTCGTCGTAGATGGCTTGGCGGACGGCGATGGGGTCATTGTTGAAATGTGATGGTGGTTTGATCTCGTAGCCGAGGTGGAGAGTGTCTGAGACGAGGATTTGGTTTGTTACGTTGGTTACTGCTGGGCCGATGATCGGGTTGTTTGTAGGATATGTGTCCGTCTGCCCGTCGAAGTCGACTACCCAGACTTTGAGGGTTGTGTAGTTTTCTTCTGTGGCGAATTGCGAGCCCCAGTAGAGTGAGAGCACGGCGAAGACGAAGATGCAGAGGACCAGGAGTGTCCGGCTCCATTGGATGTAGACTCGTCGGCGGACCTCTTTCAATGCGGGATCGAAGAATGAGACTGGCGCCGGCGGGCTGGCCTGCTCGCCGTCTGAGATTTCTTCCTTTTCATTGGCCATTCTGAACATTCGATGGCCAGTGTTGAAGGATCAGAAATTGAGAAGAACCCATGTTGGGAGATAGGTTTGCGAAGCCGAGGCGGCATTCTGCCGCATCCGGCAATGTTCATTTTACTGTTTTGGGCGATGACCTAATGCCAGCCACGCGATCGACCTCTGTCAGAAAATAGACATGAAATTTCTCTCAGCAAGTAGGTAAAGTATCAAAGTATATCAGTTGCAATTATTTGACGTGTTTCTCTTCGTTTAAATTCATACAGTTCGTCGTCCAGATATGCGATCTGGTCCTCCGACATGTATACTTTACAACTTCCACCCAAGTCGATCGCACTTCAACCACGAAGATCAGACCAGTAAATTCGAGGATGCAGTGTAATTTCCCCATTGGCCGGTCAATATGCATCTACGTACATAAGATCGACTGGACCATGCATCGCATCTCATCCCTTGCGACTCACTCGCCATCAAGGGGAGCCAATCATCTCCAGCAGTCAACGGTTATATATGAAGCTGACGAACGCGAAGTTGCATCGAATTTAGCCCCAACGTGAGACCCTGGTTGGATCATCGCCACCCTGGTCGCTACCTGGGGCATTATTGGTTGTTCATCTACAGGCACTCGCGCGGGGTATACAATCCTTCGCTGTATAGTTCCACAAACCAGCAATATCAACGTAGCAGTGTTCATCTCGATTAATAAAAATAGGGTATCGTATCGGTCTAAAATACAAGATCCACGAGCAATCCGAAATTCAATCGCTGAAGTTCCAACAAGCGTAAATGCAAGCAAATAACCACCCATTTTGTCCAGAATCACCTATTCCACCCCCTCAACTCCATCACACATAACCCGATAAGATCCATACCGCCTCCCAAGCCCCGGAATCCGACAACTCTCCAGACTAGTCAACGGCCCCGCAAGATCAGACCCCTCAGCCGCGTCGCACATGGTGTTATCGAAGAACTCGATGCGGCAGGGCTCGGGGACGGAGGTCAATTTGTAGGCGGCGGCGACGCTGTTCAGGTCTGCGCGGCAGCCTGTGCTGCCGATGCCGGTGTGTAGGTCGCCTGTTGCGTTGCAGGCTGTTGTGGGGTAGAGATTGAAGGACCATGTTTGTTCGTCGCGGTTTGTGAGGGGGAAGGCTGTCGCGGTGGAGAGGATGGTGAGGACAGCGAGGAGGTAGGAGTGTAGAGCGATGGACGGCATTGTAAGGTTGTGAACGAGTGTGTTTGTGCTTGAAGAGAATCAGTCTTGATCTCGAGGACAGTGTCAAAGTGAACATACCAGCGCGAGGGCAGAGTCTTCAGTCTTCAATCTCTTTTCGAGTAAACCAGGGTCCTCGAACCAGATAAGCAAAATAAAAGTGGAGAGAGACAGGAACGAGCCCCGTCTTAAAACCTTGGCTCTCGACGGGCCCGACGCCACTTCACTGGGGCCAGCAGCAGGTTAAGTGTGAACGTGTTTCAGCGCACGATGCTCAGACTTTTGGCCCTCAGACTCCCAGACTCTCAGACTCTCGCCAAGCCCGTCCGTTCCTGCGTACGTATGCTTCTCCAATCCTTCTTGGCAGGTCCCTGCACTCTCGGGATGGCTACATACGCTATGCAGCGTGGTCGGAGTCCGGGTGTGCTTCCACAGCAACCAGTCAGTGATCACCGGGCCGTCAATAATGATATGCGAATTCTGCAGTGTCTCTGTATAGATATTCGCCGGTTGTCCAACGGTCATTCCTGGTTGTTCTTGATGACGGGGTGGCTGCAGGTGGAAAGGGACTAGTCTGTTTGAGGATAGTACGGTGGGGCAGATTGTCCTCTTACGTAGAGGCATACGTAGGCTTGCTGAGTAACAAGGTGTTGATCTCTTTAGTTAATTTGCCGGGCAACGAGATTTCTATGAGGATCGAAAGCGATGATGCAGATTGATTGATTCTGGAGTCACTATAAATATTGTTCTGTGGGGAAGATATCTATGGCCGTGTTTCACTTGGATTGTCGACTTTATATCATATAGAAGTATATCCTATCAAGGGGTGCCTCTGTTTGATGATAACACATATTCTCACTGAACTCATACAAATCTATATAGTTACATGTTGCCTTCTAAGTGATCAGCCTAAAGGAATTGTTAATCTCAAGGGAACCGTTTTGCTACACGAGAGTACACAAGCACAGAGCTTGGATCCAGCTACTGGTTACAGGCAGGCAATCGCCACATCTAGTATGAGCACGCTATCACGAGATATCTGACCTCTGCCAACTAGGGATGCAATGTGTACTAAATGTGTACCACGCGGCTTATGGCATTGAACTAGGTCTTCAGCAAACACCGGCACTTCATATTGCATGACCTTCAGAAGGCGAGCAAAGTACCATATGGTATCGGCCTCTTCCAGCATTTAGCCAAGTCCTAAGCTCACTGACAGAGTTTTTCTGTTCGTCTAGTGGCAATATCATGTTCAGCAATATCAGACAATGGCATTGACCTCGAGGATCGCGTCTCATGGAGCCAAGACATATTATCTATCCTTATCTTATCGATAGCTTATCTCATTATCAACTTATCTTATCGGTCTCATTCTACGGAGTACAGTTGACTCACTTCTAACAATTCCCGAGGTCAATCAGCTCTCTTGATAGATGGCCAGCGAGAATGTCTGCAGAGCAAGACACACAAGAAGTGGCTGGTTTTCATGAATCCACATTGGATGAATTATTCTTTAACGGTTCGAGTCCCCAACCGATCCTGCGAGACATACTAATCCTGTAGATAATGGTGCCTTCGATGAATCATTTTACAACCTGGACCAACCGGATTATGCGACACAACATGTTGAGCCGGACCAGACTAGTTACAACGAGCTCAGTCTATTGCCGCTGGACTCATTTCTGCCAGAGCACAATTCCAGCATCGATAACTTTGCAGATCTTCTGAACACGCCTTCCTCTGAGCAGAGCCCATGGATGGACCAAGGAAGCCAGCTAGACTACCCTTCAAGTACTGTCACAGGCAGCCTACCATGGCCCTCGGACCAATACCCCACAGCCACCACAGACAGGCCTTCGCAAGCTTCCAACGACCTCCAGACTATGGCCAGTCTCCAGCAACAAGTCCCACCTCCTGACCGAACCCGACCTGGCCTGCCCAGACGACGCAGCCGATACACACTCAACAGTTCACAGGCTACACCCACCTTCATTCCCAATGCAAGCACACTCGATCCAATGCAACGATGGCAGGAATCACCACCAGAAGACGAGCCAGCATCAATGACCGCCATCATGAACGCAATGGAGAAAGGCGATATCTCAAACAGCACTGCTAAAGCCTTCACTCATCACCGCCGCCCAGCATCCATTACAAGCGCTGAATCCAGCGCATCATCCACAGACTCAGCCTGGTCCTCCGCCTCACAGTCCGCCCGCCGAGGCACTCGCCGTCGAACTCGCGGCGTAACCAAGTCCAAGGCACCGGACACAAAACCCCGCAGATTCTGCTGCACCTTCTGCTGCGACCGCTTCAAGACGCGGTACGAATGGCTCCGCCACGAAAAGTCCCTCCATCTGAATCTGGAAACATGGTACTGCGCGCCACTGGGACCATCAGTCTACTCTCCCGTCACGGGCAGATCCCACTGCGCATACTGCAACGCTTTGGACCCGACTCCAGAACACCTAGCCACCCACAACCACGACGCATGCCAGACCCTCTCGAAAGAAGCGCGCTCATTCCATCGCAAAGATCACCTAGTCCAACACCTCCGCCATTTCCACCGTCTCCAAACAGTCCCGCTAATAGACGACTGGAAATTCGAGACAAAGAACATAACCTCGCGGTGTGGATTCTGCGATACCAGACTTACCAACTGGGACGAGAGGGTTGACCATCTGGCAAAACACTTCCGAAACGGATGCACGATGAAAGAGTGGAAGGGGGACCACGACTTCCCGCCTGGTATAGCAGCGCGTCTGAAAAATGCATACCCGCCTTATCTACTCGGCTGGGAGTCGGAGAGTATGATTCCCTTCTCTGCTACGAGCACGGACGTGCGGGATCACTATGCGCAAGTCACGGCTCGAATTCGAGGACTTGATGAGGATAAAAACGCACCACAGGCAGAAGCCAGAGGGTCGGATGAGAGGAACTTGGAATTTGAGGACTTCCTAAATGTCTTTACTCGCCATTTGAGCCGGTATGCGCGGGAGCAGATGCAGAATGGGATTATCCCAACGGATGAGATGTTCCAGCGGGAGTCGCGACGAATTCTTTTCGATGGTCAGGATGCATTTGATCAGACTATTGCTGATAATCCGGATTGGCTTTCTTCTTTTCGACGGTTGCATTGTGGGACTGGTGATGATTCGCAAACAAAGTCCTGAACTATATACTGAGTACATCGCAGAGCAGACCAACCATCAAAATCTAACACAGCAAATTTACATCCCATCTATAGCTCCAACCTCTGCATTCCATCAGCATCCCCATAACCACGAAAGCTAAAGAGCGTAGGTAGGTAAACTCACCAGATCATTCCACCCCCCACCCGCAAACAAACAGCCACTAATTTTCACATTCACAAACCCAACACCCTCATAAAACCTTATCAAATGATCATGCGCAATAAGCACAACCCTCTCAAAGCCCAGGCCCAGGCCTCGAGCATATTCAACATAAGCAGCAACCAACTCCCGTCCGACACCCTTTCCCTGGAACTCAGGCACGACAACAACAGAATGGATCGCAATAGTCTTACCGGCGGGGTCATTCCCGATCACAGTCCCGTCGGCGAGTGTATACGCCTCGTTGGCTGGTAAACTGCGCCAGTTTTCCGGCATAAGCATCGACCCGTCTGTTATTTCGGACGCACATGTTCTTGTCGCGATTACGTGCCCGATTTGGCGCATCCCTGTCCCTGTCCCTGTTTCTCTTTCTGAAGGTGTTGGGATAAAGAGGCCCAGGCTTAGGGGTGGTAATTGGGAGAGGCGGTAGTGGAACTGTACATAGCATTAACACTGATACTTATACCTGTGTCCTGCGTGAAATAGACCGGGGATGGGTTGGTGGGTAGGGCATACCTTCTCCTCAGAACACCTCTCATGCGGCGGGAATGTACCCTCGACCTTGACGCAGGAGTCGACGTCGGAGGGTGTCAAGGGGCGGAGGATGGCGTTGAGAGATGTGAGGGTGGGGTATTGAGGTATTGGGATTATGGAGGACATTGTGAGAACGAAGAATTGTAGATGAGGAGGTAGAGTTTGCATTTGAACTTTTGCTTGAGTGATGCTGGGTTTTATACAAGATCTAGGAGAGGAGAGTAGTTGAGTGCACCCTACGGCACGCCCTGGCCAGCTTGACCCACTAGTTACGCCCTATGGATCTGTGAGTCAAGATGGAGGAGTTGAGATTGTGTATTCTCAACTGGATATGAATGTAGATAAGAAGGTCTATCCTTCACGGAGTTTCATGTATCTACGCTGAGTCTTAGTACTGAAGAACCATCCAGGTAGACTATAGCATGCACAGCCCAGTCTAATATTGCAGTCAACTAACGTATGTCTTTGTCTATGGCATGAATCATCACAGCACAACGGTCATCATCTATCTAAGCAAAAACCTTGACCTCGCCCTCCTTCAGCTTCCCAGCCTCAGTAAGACGCTTCGCCTCATCGCCCCAAGCAGCCTTGACAGCGCCGCCATCCCTGCCAGCAATAGTCAGCTTCTCAGCCAACGCAGCCAGTTCATCCGTATCAATCTTGCTCATGATGAGATCCACATCCGTCAAGACAGAGTCGACCTGAGCAGGCGAGGCCTCGCCATCAGCAAAGTAGTTGACCTCCTTGACAGAGCCCTTGAGAACACGCTTGTTCTTCTTCGCGGCGTTCTTGGCAGCCTCCTTAGCCTTCTTATTCTTCTCGCGCTCGGCCTTGGCCGCCTCCTCCGCGTCCTTCTTGCGCTGCTCCTCCTCGGCCTTGGCCCGCTCCTTCTCCTCCTGCAGACGCTTGGCCTCCTCCTCCTTGGCCTTGCGCTTGGCGTCCTTGCCGGCGCGCGCCTGCTGGCGGAACTTCTTGATCCGCTCGTCTAGAGCCAGACACTCGTCGACCAGGGCGCGCAGACGGGCGATGTCCTCGGACTTCCGCTTGCGGCGGGCGTTGGCGTTCTTCTTCTCGGTGTGGCGCTTCTGGTCACGGCCTTCACCGTCATCGGGGATATCCTCATCCAGATACTCGAACGAGCGCCAAGAGTCAAAGTTGTACCAGAAGTTGTAGAAAGCCTCGACCTCTTCCTGGGTACTGTTCTCGTCTCCAAGTTGCGGCACGGGCTGCTTGTTAGAGAAACGGCCCTCAGCCTCGAAGACCGGTCCCCACAGCTTGTAGAAATTGCCCTTCTGTGTCTCCTTCTTGGTAGGCGGCTCGACATCGGCAGCCTCGTCGACAGAGTCAAACTGGCGGCGGCGGACAGGGTCGAGCAAGATCTCAGTCGCCTTCTGGATGCACTTGAAGAAGTTGTCGTTCTCGTCGCGCTGGCCCATGGCGGCCTTCTTGTCGGGGTGGTGGCGCAGGACCTTCTTGCGGTGGGCGCGCTTGATCTGCTCGGGGGTTGCGCGCCAACGGTACTTGGACAGACCCAGAACGGCGTAGTGGTCCTGGCCCTGCGGGAAGTTAGTAAAGCGAAGAACCGAGATACCACTGTGCGAAGAAGAATACTGACCTTCCAGTCCTTGGCCTCACGCTGGAGCATCATCGGGTCTTCATCCTCGGAGATGTCATCGTCCTCCTCGTCCTCGGTCTTCTTGACATTCTGCTGAGCCTGGATACGCTCATCCTCGGAGAAAGTGCGGTGGTGACGCTTCTATAAGGCTATTAGCACTGATACAAATGTTGCCCGCAGAAGCAGAGATTGGGGGGTACGTACTCGGCGGGCGTGGGCGAGGAAGTGCGGGCCAACGGGCTCAACATTGCGCTGGGTGGCAGCCGAGAGGGCACCGAGAGGCTTGAAGTCCTTGTCGGCAGCCCAGCCCTGAGGCAGGGAGGGCAGAGAAACGTTGACAACCTGAACAGATGCCATTGTGGGGAGAGTGATGAGAGGGGGAGGTGTGAGAAGGATGGATTTTTTTGCGTAGCTTTTTTTCTGCCAGGAGTGGCCGCCTGCCAATCACAAGTCCGATGATCCGGTTGCTGGCTTCTAGATTCTTTTAAGATTCAGTTTACATCCTGTTTTTCGCTGTGGCGTGGTCTTCGAGAAAATACGAGATTGAATAGGTTACTCTCATCTCTGTCTCTGTGAGAATTTCCGTGCCGCTGCTTGACCAGCCTCCGTGCAGTCACTAGCCTCAACCTCCCGAACAACATCCATCAGAGAACAAACCACCAGAACAAACCCCCAACATCCAACCCCAAAATGACAGCCACAACACCATCAGCGTTGAGCGCCTACCGCCAACTCCTCCGCGCAACCCGCATCGCCTTCCGAGGTACGCCAGCCACTCCCTCACCCAACCAGCTCTACCAGCACCCCCAGTACAGTGCAGTCCAATGCTAACATCACTCAATCCAGACGACACAAGAGTCCTCCTCGCCGCACGCCAAGAAGCCCGCCGCAACTTCGACCAGAACCGGCGCGTGGGCGTCGACACGGGCATGCAGATTAACCATGCCGTCGAGGTTGCGAATATCCTTCGCCACAATCTGGTGCAGGGTGCGAGGGAGGATGGGGATGAGTCTGCTAAGTGGGGTATGTTCCTTTCTCTTTCCTTGAGTTGGTGTTGGTTGTGGATGCGAAGATATATTAAGGTTGGGGATGAGGGCTTGGCTAACTGGGTACAGAACTGCGGATTCATGATGAGATTGAACGGGGTGATAATGATTCTATCAAGGTCGGGAATAAGGATGTGAAGATTCACAAGGCGTGTTCGTCGTGATGGATGATATGGTTGCCTCGATACGCGACAACTGCTGTGGGGCATGGCCGTACATTGTGTGGCTCGCACGATGTGTATTATATTATACCCGACTCTTTTGTTTGGCGTCAACGGGGTATTTGATTGTTAGATACTGCATGAACAGAACAGCCTTGAAAACAGACCAGACCAACGCCCGCTGAGTAAACCATATGCAAACCCCATCCCAATAATCAACTTCTAGTCACCCGACATACTAGCATACTGGACACTGCCAGAGCCTGGTGGCGGCGCCACCGCATAGCTCTTGGCCTGTTCCTGGCCAGCTGTCTCGCCAGCGGCTGTGATAGCCTTCTTGTCAGTTTGTCCCCTGGGAGGTGTGCCAACCGCCGAACGACCTTCCCGAGCATTCTTGAGCCGCTCCTCACGGTCCAAGTTGTCGAGGGGCTTGGGCTTGCCCCAGCGCACGCGCAACGGACAGCCCTGAACAATAGCCTTGCCTTGGCACTTCTGCGCGGCAGCCTCGGCATCGGCACGGTTGATGAAGTTGATGAAAGCACAGTGGGATCGGTGAGAGCAGACCAACGATCGGAGCTGGCCAAATTCGGAGAAGAATGAACGTAGTGCGTGCTCGGGCAGGTCGTCTTCAACGCCGGTCACGAAAAGAGAAGTAATGTTTGGGTCCGCGGGAGGTAGGATATCCTCAGCAGACGGCGGAAGCTGTGCAGTACTGGGGAATGGACGTCCACCGCGGCCACCTCCACGAGCAGATCCTCCACGCCCAGGCAAGCGATTACCCAGCCGACTCTCACTGGTGCGAATCGGACCGGGTCCGTTCCCATATCGGCTATGTGTCCGTGGCTGGTCCTTCGAGCTGGATGCTTCTCCTTCTTCGCCCTCGGCGGGTGGTGCCTCGATCCGGCGCGGCTTGCGGTAGTATGGTTCACTGTTGGCCAGACGGCGCAGCAGTTCCCTTGCCTTATCGTCTGTCTTTTCGTATTCCTCGATCGCGCCGACCCCCTCCTCGATCTCTTTCTCATGGTTCTGCGCGTAGTATTCCCGGTTGATAGAGCTCTCCGGTCCGGGAGCAACCATCTTCAAAGCCGCATCTCGGACGACGATCGGCAAGCCGAAGGACAGGTCGAGCATGCAGCATTGGCAGCAGTTCTTAAGACGGGCACATGTGAGACAGATATTGGTGCGCTTCTGGCGCGAGGTTCGGTCCGCCTTCCAGCGGAAGATGGTGAAGGGACGCGTACACTGGATGAGTTAGTTTGTCATCTTCTGATGTCGGACATGATGCGCAACTTACAATCTTGCATTCGGCGCCGTGGTCTTCCTTCAGCATCTGCACATAGGGGTTCTCGGGGAGGCAGTTCTCACACACCGATGGGAAGTCGGTGGACTCCCACCCGGAGCGGTTTAGGTCGTGCTTGATCTGGGGTGGCATGATGTGGTGACCTTGACCGTGGAGAGTGAAGCAAAGAATCGGAGGCGATGATCCCACGGTGGCGGTGTGTGGCTGAGCAGCACGTGACAGTCACTGCTCGGAGGACAATAACTCCTATTTTGGTAATTATTTCTGGTCTTAGTGGATGAGTCCATGGTCTGTTGACAATCGGAGGACTCAGACTGGTTCCGAGATCTCATTCCATCCTCGTTAGTGTCTCTATAGAATATCAGGTCACTTCTGTCAATCACCGGAAAGAGGCATCTCCGAATGAGCCACCGCCCGGAACTTTTAGACTCGTTCGCTCCGCAACTGCTGGTGCCTCAGGCCATTCGGGGACCCTAAAAAAAGTGGTCGTGGCCAGCTTCCTCTATTTACTCCTTTCTTGTCCCTCGTCTGCTTCTTAACACTCCGTTCCTCCTCTCCCCTCAATCTCTTTCTCTTCTATTTCACCGGGTTCCCAATTGCCTTCCCAAATACCCTTCTTCGGACCGGTGTTGCTCTTGCGCATTTGACCTCTACCCCTTTTAATACTCAATCCCCGTTCCACTCCAATCGCCATGGCCCCTACTGCTCTTGAGCGCGAGGATATCGCGCGCGATGCTGCCTTCAACCAGGCTCTGCACGGCAAGTCTGCCAAGGCTCGTGGTGGTCTGGCTGCCATGCGTGGCAAGGACGCTGCGGCCCAGAAGGCTGCCGTCGACGAGTACTTCAAGCACTGGGATAACAAGGATTACGCCGATGAGACCGATGCTGATCGCGAGGTAAGGCGGATGCGCATGCAATTGGGGACTCTCGCTGACCACTCTGCTGCACAGGCCCGGAGAACCGAATACGCTACCCTGACCCGACAGTACGTCTACATTGCGCCGCATGACTTCCACATGCCTAGGTACTAATTGCATGCAGCTACTACAACCTCGCCACCGACTTCTACGAGTATGGCTGGGGCTCCTCCTTCCACTTCTGCCGCTTCGCCTACGGCGAGCCCTTCCTCCAGGCCATCGCCCGCCACGAGCACTACCTCGCCATGCAGACCGGTATCACCGAGGGCATGAAGGTGTTAGACGTCGGCTGTGGTGTCGGCGGTCCTGCCCGCGAGATCGTCAAGTTCACCGGCGCCCACGTCACCGGCCTGAACAACAACGACTACCAGATCGACCGCGCGACCCACTACGCCGAGAAGCAGGGTCTGGCCGACAAGATGGCCTTCGTCAAGGGCGACTTCATGCAGATGAAGTTCCCCGACAACACCTTCGATGCCGTCTACGCCATTGAGGCGACCGTGCACGCCCCCGAGCTGGTCGGCGTGTACAAGGAGATCTTCCGCGTGCTCAAGCCCGGCGGCCGCTTCGGTGTGTACGAGTGGCTGATGACGGACGAGTACAACAACGACGATCCCGAGCACCGCCGTATCCGTCTGGGTATCGAGCAGGGCGACGGTATCTCCAACATGGTCCGCATCTCCGAGGGCCTGCAGGCCTTCCGCGACGCCGGCTTCGAGCTCCTCCACCACGAGGACCTGGCTGCCCGTCCGGACCCCATCCCGTGGTACTACCCGTTGGCCGGATCCTTCAAGCACATGGGTTCCCTCTGGGACTTCTTCACCATCGCCCGGATGACCTGGTGGGGACGTGGTCTTGCCCACCGCTTCGTCGGTGCTGGCGAGAAAATCGGTCTCTTCCCCAAGGGCTCGCAGAAGACCGCTGACTCACTCGCTTTGGCCGCGGACTGCCTGGTCGAGGGTGCCCAGAAGAACCTCTTCACCCCGATGTACCTGATGGTTGGTAAGAAGCCCGAGTAAAGACGAAAAAGGCGTTGTGCGAATATATCCATGTACTATGTTCTGCGGCTTGTTCCCACCTACCACACACTACACCTTTTCCACCGCATACATCCACTTTCCATTCTGCTGTTCATTATTTTCACTCTACATGCCGCAAATGTGTTCTTCGATTGATATCTGAGCCGACGTCGTTGCGATTGATGGTGACGATTCTTTTCCTGTCTGATTGAAATAGATATGTAATAGCCTTGAGGCAGAATAATGTGCAAAATGATTGTTCCAACAGACTTGGAGTGTCGAAAGAGATCATTTCGATCGTGGTCGAGCACAGGTCGGCGAACCTCTTATGCTTCTCCGGCGTCCACTTGGGCTCGTTGGCGTTGGCGCCCACGATCTTGTCGCTCATCACGACCCTCTGCCCGTCCGTGGAGCCCGTGTCTAAGTTATACGTGGGAGGTCAAGTTAGGCTCTGCTCTACCTCCTCGCTCGCCTTCTTCTCCGCCATCTTGCGCGCGAACCTGCCCTGCTTCTTCTTCCTAGGGCTGGGCGTCACCGAGAGTCCCGTCAGGTTCGAGGTCAGGTTCCCGAGCCTCTCCTCCTCGCGGTTGAGGACCGGGGTCGTGTTGTTGTCGTTGGATATGTTGGTGTAGTCCTTCGGGTAGTTGGTCTCGAATCAGAATCTCGATCAGGTGTTATAGCCACCTCGTCCTTGCGTCGAGAATTTTCAGTCGAAGCAGGATCATTGTACCTTTTCTTTCCGCCGAGCATGGGATATACACGGACAACGATGGGCTTCCTGCCGCGGACATTACCAGATGTCATCTTGTTGACCAGTTCTTCCATTTCAAGGGCAAACTCATCAGCAACTGCATGAGTTGGCGTCAAGACGAGCACTTGGTGGCGAGTAAGGTCTTTGGGGCGCGGCTTTTCCTCGCCCACCTTCTTCTTTGGTTCGGTGGAGGAATTTCCAGTCGTGCGAACCGGCATCCCGGCGGTGTCCCCTACGCGAGCATCTAGTCGTACCGAGTGGGAATTCGAACTCGACGACGACGATGCCGAACATCAACATGTGCTACTACGTGGGCGGCTTCTGCACATCGGATGTCTGTGCGTGGAAAAGGAACACGAAGGGTGACAAGCGTTTCGAGTGCTCCTGCTCGAGGTTAGCCATGGCTTCCATGATTTGTGTGAAGAGCATCCCCCAGTACCTGCCTGAACTTCTGGCCCGGCTCAGGCTCTAACCTCGGCATCGTAGCAATGATCACATTTTGCGAATGGAAGGTGCCAAAGAGGTTCAAGGTGAGTGCAAAGTGGGATGTCAATACAATAAAATATTGTTCCGTAGAGTCATTGGGGCAGCTTTTGCAAGCTTCTCAGGGCGCCATCACAATGTTGTATCCCTTGTTCCTCTAGCCCTTTCGGCTGCACGAGTGGATATATGCCTCGCAGGCAAAGACTGCAGAAGGAATGTTGTGCTAACTATATATAACAGTTGGCCTTCATGACGGCGGGGTGTCAGTATTAGGAGATGACAGAGTCGGTATTTCTCAAGGCTTACCTGGCGGCAAAGAAATAACGATAAATGCGAAGGGTCTGGAATAGCCAGGGAGCGAGGCGGGAAGCATGGTCACTTAAATATCTAGCTCGGCGTCGAATGGAAAGTTCCGTCAAGCAGGCTACAAAGGCAATGGCATAGCATCGCATAACCTTCGTCAGTTGACAAACGTACACCGCGTGACTCGCAGGCTGAAAAGTGTGAAGAAGGCCTGGGCTTTGAAAACTTCCAACGGTGCATGCAGAATCAACCTAATCCAAAATAAATGTCTATGTCTTCCCACATTTCTTTTTATTGCTTCGGGTTTATGCAACATCGCATAGGCTTATTTCTACGGTTTGCATTTACACAAATGTTGTCTACCCACTATGATGCCTTCATCATACTCAACAGCTACAGCTAGATATGCACGATTCTCAAGATTGTATTGCTCGGTAGATCATAGTGGATCCCCCACATTGTTCTAGCCTACATGCCCCGCCTTCCTGTCAAACTAGCGGTGACGACAAGCAGTGTAAGGTTCGATAGATCGAGAATTGAGAACACCTGTTTCTCCAAGACCACTGCCTCGGTAAGAGAGCCAGCCCTCTACTCAATGAGTGACACTTTCGGCCAATCCCCGCTCCTAACATTTGCAACTACACGATTACACACCTCTCTTTAGGACCTGTAACATATGCTCATTCTAAACAAGCATTGCGAGCCACAACGAACGTGCCTGTATTTGACAGGCACAAAGCTCTACCATTCGCCTTCACCATTCAACCGCGCATATGCACTGCACTGCACTCTGCACAGGATATGCGGTCAAGGATCTGACCCCCGCCCCACCCATTAGCCTTCCCTAGCTCCCCGCGCTGAACGAACCATTACTGCTTCCAGTCAAGCGATAGTCGATCACCGAATAGATCTCCTTCCGATCCAGCTTTCCTTGTAAAATTTCAGCTGTGGTGTCAGATTCTTCGGGATGTGTGAGGGGTGGCCAGCTGGGCCGAGCCGTGGTGGGGTTAGGGTTCGTGTTGTAGCAGGCGGGGTTCTTATACCACTGTTGTCGGTCTGTGAAGACCATCCTGAAAATTGTTAGCAAGCACTCACGGCAAGATGTTCGCAGGCGCGACTTCTACCCAGTCGGTCTTGAATGGCCTTGATGGCTCTGAGATGAGGATTCCCCAGCTGGAACCGATGTTCAGTCATTGGCCTATGGGGATCAACCAATATCGGGAGAGACTGGAAGTGGACATCAACGTCAGAATTGATGAGTATGTCTCCGCCACCAAATCATACTCATCGCTAACAGTCTGGCAGTCTTTGCAAAGTCAAGAACGATGAATTGGCGACAAAAATGAAAACTTGCGACTTCGCTCTCTTCGCATCTGCACTCTGGCCTCAGGCCTCTTACGACCGTCTACGAATTATGGCTTTCTTTTCCCTGTGGATTTTCATGTGGATTGACGAAATTGACGAGGCTACGGGACGATTCTTCGAGAGACTTAGTGATGCGGATACCTTGAGAATGGACACACTGCGTTACGTGCAGTCGTGCCTGGGCTTGAGTGAGAGCAAGGATGATTACGAGCCTGATAATTGCATCATCCGCAGCTTTGACGTTATAGGCGAGGCGATTCGCAAGGTTTATAGCGAGGGTAAGTTGATTATCAAAACTGCTTGGGCTACCTATCTCACGTTTATCAGGCCAGCGACAGAGACTTCTTGATGAGATTGCCTACTTTATCCAGACATCACGACAGGAGCAGTATGCAAGGATGAAGAGGCAGTTGTTACCTCTGGAGGAATACAAGCGCTTGCGCATTGGCACGACCGCGACTCCGGTTTTGATGGCCCTGAATGAGTAAGTCGAAACACAAATGTTGTCAATGCACATACTAACCGTCTGTCAGATACATCACCGAAGAGCAACTTCCACAGAAGCTGGTGGAGAGTCCGAGGATGAAGACTCTTTCTGATCAAACCTCTCTGGTCGGAGCATAGTGAGCGAAAAATGCACCCTTTTCTCGGCTGATGCTAACGAAACAGTGTGAATGATATCCTGTCTGTTGACAGAGAAGTGGTTTGTCTAACCCATACCCTGCAAATTTGCCACAAGATCTAACATTCGCAGGCCAAGGGCGCACCCTTCAGTCTCATCCCGGTGCTATATGCCTCACACCACGACCTTGACCGTGCAACCAAAGAGGCAACCGACCTTCTAGGACACAACATCAAAGCTCTGGATTCGACCATGGACAAACTCGTGACTGAAGCCGGTGCAGACAGCCAGCCTGCTATGGCACTCGTTAAGTACTGCAAGCAAATGTGCACGGGCCTGCTATACTGGACGTGAGTATATCTTGCCCGAAGATCGCTTGAATCGACTAACTTCTCAACTTTGTTATCAGACTGCATAGCGAGAGATACAAACTAGACTCAATTCCCCGTGACTCTGATGGCAGCCTCTGCTTCTATTTGAAATGCTCAGAGCGTGTGTCGCCACTGGTGGCAATTGGTGGAAGCATCTTGCGGACCATTGGGGCTGTCTTCCATCCACCTGTGCTCCTCCCCGTGGCATTTGTCTCGATTGTTGGTCTGAAGCGGTGGCTATGAATCTGTATCTGAACATTACAGTAGCTTTCCTAGAAAAGTCAAATTCTCGGGAGGATCGGCCTGCTGTTTCTTGACCATAAAGTTACACTCAGGCAACTAGATTCGGGCAAAGGGTGGCTAAAGAATAAAGGGTGGTCTAAACCGTGAGTTGGCATCATTTTGCGATCTCTCGAGCGATAACTCTAGGGATTTGATCGGCATAAGCCAAGCTTCATGGATCATGACTTTATTACTCTACTGATCGTTGGTGCCTGTCACATCAATTAAGTTTGCTTGATAACAGTCTGAGCTCAATTACCGGCACCTTGTACGTCAATCCCGCCAAATACTTCTGCTGTTGTTATTGCTTGGCACCAACCAGCTCGAGGCGAATTCACCTCATCCAGTGCACGTGGGAAGCCATGCACACAATGTCTTGGGTCAAAGCTTGACAGTGCTTGAGGAGCTTGTAGCATGGAAATATCTTGATCTCATCTCGAAGCCACAGCCAGTCACAGCCAGTCACAGCCACCGCGTAAACAACGTGCCAGGAACAGAGCCCCACAGAGCCCCACCTTACTTTACATTGCTTATTCTCCACCAATCACAGATCCTGCAATCAGCACACCTGCAACAACCTGAGCCAGTCACGTTTCGTTCGGAATGCAACGTGCGCGACGCGAGCAGATGCAACTTCATCTCGTTTCGACACCTGCTCCTTTGGGAAATGAGGGGCTGTCGCGAACTTAATCTCGCGGGACCGGCGACTCCCGATTTGTCTTTGCCTGTCAATTCCTGTCACCGGGAGCAGCTAAGGCAGTATAAGATCACCTCCCTGCCTATGATGCCCACCTAGCTTGTTTCCTCCCTTCAGTGACTCTACATCTCACCAGCGGCGTCATGTTCAACAAGAAGACCCTCGCCTGCTTGGCCAGCACCCTGGCCGTGGCCTCGGCTTCCCTCGAGTACCCTACCACCGCTGAGGTGGAGGCCGCGGCTGCTACCGTCCAGCCCTTGAGCCCGACCTCCAACGTCCATGGTCTGGCCTTCAACCGTTTCGTCAACATCTGGTTCGAGAACCAGGACTACGAGACCGTTGCCGCTGATCCCAACTTCTCCAAGATGGCCGAGGAGGGTATCCTGCTCACCAACTACTTCGCCGTCACTCACCCCTCGGAGCCTAACTACTGTGCTTCTGCTGGTGGTGACAACTTCGGCATGGACAACGACAACTGGCACCAGATCCCCGCCAACATCTCCACCATTGCCGACCTTTTCGACACCAAGAAGATCTCCTGGTAGGTCCTGCTTGAACAGCGATCCCGACTTCACACTAACTCGTACCAGGGGCGAATACCAGCAGAACCTGCCGTACGCTGGCTACCAGGGCTTCCGCTGGCCTGAGACCGGTGCCAACGAGTACGTGCGCAAGCACAACCCTCTCGTGCTGTACGACTCGATCGCCAACTCGGACGTGCGCCTACGTCAGATCAAGAACTTCACCTCCTTCTACGACGACCTGCACAACCACACCCTGCCCCAGCACAGCTTCATCACCCCCAACATGACCAACGACGGCCACGACACCTCTGTCACCTTCGCCGGCAACTTCCTGAAGAACTTCCTGCCCCCTCTCCTTGCCAACGACTACTTCTCCAAGGACACTCTCGTCCTGGTAACCTTCGACGAGGGCGGCAACTACTCCGTCCCTAACCGCGTCTACAGCATCCTGCTCGGTGGCGCCGTCCCTGCCAACCTGAAGGGTACCACCGACGATACCTTCTACACCCACTACTCGATCATCGCCTCCCTCTCCGCCAACTGGGGTCTCCCCTCCCTGGGCCGCTGGGACTGCGGCGCCAACCTGCTGAAGATGCTGGCCGACAAGGTCGGCTACACCAACTGGAAGGTCGACCTGGAGAACGTCTACCTGAACCACTCCTACCCCGGTCCCCTGGCCGACGGTGCCTACGCTGCCAACCTGCCCCGCTGGCCCGCGCCCGCCACCAAGGGCCGCTGCTCTTCCGGCCACGGCATCCTCGGCCTTGTCCAGAAGAACTGGGCTGGCCAGAAGCCTACCTACAACTACACCAGCCCTGTGCCGTACGACTCGGTCAGCGGTACCAACACCGGCATCAAGTGCAGCCGTACTTTCGTAAGTCAATTGACCCACGCTTGCATATGACCTTTGCTAACATATTGCAGCCCAACGGTCACACCGAGACCTTCGTCACCGAGTAAATGTCCCGAAGTGAATCTCGTGTAGAGGTGGGATAGCCACTCTTTACCTTCATAGATTGTATATATCTTGAATTATATTCGTCCATATCATATCCCAGATCACCCAGATCCCACTCATAATTCTCCATCCAAACAAAAACATCACCCACTCCAACACCTCATACCCAATCCCACCCAAAAAAAAACCCCTAAACCCCCTCCCCATTCGCACTCGCAGCACTCCTCCCCGCCCTGGCCTTCTCCGACCACGGAAAATGCACAACAGGCGGCAACAAGAAACTATTACTGGAATCCGCAATACCCGCGAACGCATTATACCAGGCCAAGAACGCACCGAGAAGGGCAAAGAAGCCCCCACTCTGCATCAGGCCCGTGTTAGGCAGCATCTCTGCATTGGGGTAGAAGTATGCCAGAGCGATTAGGAGTAAGGCCAGGTCGACGAAGAAGAAGAGGCTGAAGAAGGCTACGGTGGATTTGACGGTGCAGAGCATTATTAGGAAGGTGAAGATGAACCAGCCCTGCAATTTAACAAAGGGTTAGATGTTACAAGCTGGGGGTTGGGGTTGGGGTGGTACTTACCATTAGGTATAGAGCGAAGGAATTGTAGAACATAATAGGTGATCCTTTGTCTGCTGCAAGGAGGGACTCTTCGACCTGAAACCCGCCTGGGATGAGAGTGATAGCCAGCGAGATCCAGAACCCGCCGTAGGAAGAGAGGACCGTTGCGCCGAAGGTATTTCCAATGGCCATTTCCCTGCAAACACACCACAATTAGCACAATCCCATGTCCCAACTACCACGAATTAACCCTCTATCAAGAGAGAGAGAGGGAGGGAGGGAGGGAGGAGTGAGAACATACCACATCCCAGCCAGAAGCTGCACCAACCCCCCATACGCCAACGCCGGCCCAACCAGCATATTCGGCTTCGTCAACCCCCTGACATTCATCTGCACACAGCCCAGCACGAAAGTCGTCAACGCGAAGCCACACAGACCCAGCGGCGCCGGGTTGGCGACCTTGCGCTTCTTGGGCGACCTGAATAGGCCGGGCTGGAACTCGCCGCCGAAGGCGGGGACGCGGCTTTCGGCTGTGTTGACGTGGGCGAGGGGGCCGTAGTGGCCTGTTTCGATGGAGGGGGGTGTCTGTGTTGTGGAGGTTGTGTTCGTTTCTGAGGGTGAGAGTTTGTTTGGGGGGTTTTCGGTCATTTTGACTATGGATGAGGTGCGTATGAAATTGGTGGTTTATAGGGTATTGGTGGTAGTAATTGGGATGAGCTTGGATCTGATGAGATGTACTCCGTAGATTGACGAGTGAAGTGACAATTGCATTCTATCGGTTTATATAGACACAACTCAAGCAATAAACTTCCCCGGTCCACAAATCTACGTTGAACGGGATTCAAAGCGGGACTTGTAACACCCTCTCCATGCACCACAGCATTGAAGAGCAACACATGAAACCCAGTCTCACCCAAAATCAAGACCAAGAACCTAGCCTCAGTCTTCGAGCGGTGCAACATTCCGCACGTCCGCACCCCCAAAAGAGTAAGAAAGGGGTACGATCGCCCATGATCGACGTAATTGTCCCTCTGGGCGCGAGGTTATTCCTCACATATGCGGGGTTACCCCGGACCAGACCCCGGATCGTGCAGGGGGGGGGAGAGCTGTGTGTCCAGTGGGAGTTGTGAATTTGTGAATATGTATAACTGCGGAGGAAATGTGGAGGTGTGACCGATGCGGAGGGAATAGAGTTAAAGTGTGGAGATCGGGGAGTCGGGGATCATGGATGGCTTGGTGGTCCTTGTTGGGGAGTGAGTTAACGTTCCCTTTGGGCCGAGTCTTGAACCGAGTGATCTTTGGGTTTGGACTTGATGTGTGTGGATGGTTTTCTGGTCATTGGTGTTGGAGCTAGGTTGTGTGGACTGGGTCTGCTGTGGAGACCTAGTCCCCCATTTCTCAACGTCTCAGGAGACGTGAGCAGATTGCTTATCGGATCCGATCAGCTATCATATCCCAGTCGGGCTTCAAGATCGCTTAGGTTGTCCGTACCTGACCCAATTGGTATTCGTCAATTCCTCTTTAGGGTAGAGCAGCTCGGTCGTCCGGAACCCTGCACATGCATGCGTATGCAGGGTTAGCTCATCTCTATTCTGAAGTTAAACTACTAGCTGTTGAGGAGTGACGCACTCAGAAGCTAAAGAGACGAAAGGCATCTACTGCTGTAGATGGAAGGAAAACTCTCCTATCGAAGCTATTCAGAGAGGTGAAGAAGGAAAAGACAGAAAACAGCGGTAAACGCTGTAGAAAAAGGAGAGACTACAAACGGAGCGCTGATGCCATAAGAGTAAGGCCGTAAGGCAGAACAGGCCGAGTCATCTCAACACTAGCACCTCATACCATCTAGTCCAGGTCTCACCACGTAGATAATTCTCACGGGTATGTTAGACATGGCCGCAGATGTATTGATCAATACAAAGCAAGCGGCGTTTACTACAACCTAAGAACCCGATCGAAGGAGCCAAACACGCCAAAGAACTATAATCGCAAATGATTTAGAGGATTAGTAAGAGATTTGGATTCGAGTGACACTTAAGCAAGAGATATAATAAAAAGAGACAAACTTCTTTCCCTATTCACTTGTTGTAGGCATACAGAATAACAAGAAGTCATGCAAATGCTGTAACTACAAAAATGGCGTAGGCATGCCGAGTACATCTTCAAACCACTGCTCACTCCCCAAATCCATCGAATGCATCCAGACCATCTGATCTAGATCTGGGATAGAGTGATTGTGCCGGTTCGTGTCAGGATCAGCACCCTGACTCGGCCTAGCCTCTCCGTTTTGTACATTCGAAGTCATGTTCCACCGAGCCTCACCCCATGCCCGACATCTGGATAAGAGCTTGGACAGGTACTTGAGTAAATGATCGTCGCACTGGAGTTCCGGCTCCTTTCTGGCTAGTTCGAGCTTCTGACACATGTAATCCATCGTCGATAGTAGGTTCACTCTGTTCCGGACCGCTTGGCGATCCCATTCTGGGTCTTTGAGTGTGGATAGGTATTTCAAGAGGGTGATGCTCAGAATCATCTGGGACCAGAAATGAAAGGGTTGGCCGATCAGTTTTGAGGAAGAGATTCTGTAGAAATTGTCCAGCCATGACTTGATGTTCTCAACTGATCGCCACAAACAGTCGAGGCGTTCAAATCCTGGTAAGATCCCATCGTCGCTCCTTCGTCCAGAAATGTGAGGAGGAAGGGTGTCTGGATTCATGGGGTAGGTTAGGTGATTTATGTAAAGTTCGACGTATTGCGCGTGTGTAGTGAGAATGTCTGTATATTGAGCCCGGGTGAACCCAGGTGAAAGTATCAGTCATCCCGGAGCGATAGTAATATACCAGGTTCCCGCCTAAGAACCTACTTACCCAGCTGGGGAAGGTCTTGGCGAAATGAAGATCTCAGCTCATGAAGCTGCCTTCGTAAAGTCTCGAGATACAGTAAGCGAGGAGCCGAGGCTGCGGGTGGAGCTGTTCCTGTGCGAGCACAAGTTGTCTCATCCTCTCGTCGGATGTCATCCGCTTTCTGCTTTAACAGTTGCAAGCGTACTTGAGAGACAAGTACCGCGTCCGCTGGGCATGACTTGGTTATTGTGAGGAGGCGAAGTGCCTCTTCCATCTGGGGTGTCCATCGTAAAGCGTCTTGGCGCCCAAGATGGGATGAAATACTAAGGATAATCATACGTTAGTATGGCTTGACCTTAGAACAAGGACGGTGGTGAAAGTATCAGCAGTGAACCAGGAAGCCATGCGTACTTCGAGCTGAGAAAAAAACATGCAAGCACTGCCCGCTGCCTTTCCAATAAGCCGGCAGGTGTTTGATCCATGGGGCTCTGACTATTTTCATCAGCCCGCCCCTGGGTAATACTCATCATGACTTGCACATCCGGTGAGGATGGCTTGAATAACCGCAAATCATATACCAACGAAATGGCGAGCATCATGACTCGAGAGATGAGATCTGCCCTGCCAAGAAAAGCGTCGGTACTCCATGCCAGATACGTGAGCAACCCAAGCAGCAGATCAATATTTGACTGGACATCGAGCAAAGCAGATGTGGACAGATGTTGCTTCAGCTCCTCGACTTGAACTAGTCTTTCCTGTGTGGAGAATGTGGTGACTGTGCGTATGGCTTGAAACAAGAAAGGCTTGGTTTGGCGCAGATACCAGCTTGTCATATCCGGGGTAAGGTCAATGAAAGGAAAAAATGGCAGCATTCGGCATCGGAAGAAATTGAGGCATTCCTCTTCTTGATTCGTTGATAGACCAGGGGGAGAAAGAGGATAATGGTGAGACAGCAAAGACGAGTCTGGACTCGGTGCCACTGCGGCCATTGAGTCCGTTGTTGATTCCCCACTAAAGGAAAGATGAGTGCTCGTGGGATTCACCAGAGTGCCGTTTGAATCAGATGTGAATGATGAGATGCCATGCCCGTTGGAAAGTTGAAGAAGGTTGACGGAAGACACAGAAGCTCCCGGGGTATTGATGAAAGAGCGCATGGCCGATAATAAGCTCTCCATTTTGTCTTCCAGCCGGGAGATCCGCATATCAGACGCATCGGCTGCAGCTGTCTGAGCATTACGCCTGCGAACCGACTCTGATGGCTCGCAACTTTTCTTGAGACGAATGCATCTGAAAGACGATTAGTCGAATGGTATTTTAGACCCGGTGTTATTTGTTGACCTTTCACAATAATTGGCCCCTGCAGCACGCACACATCGGCATTTTGCCTTGTAGCACTGCGTACAAGCTTGGCCATAGGTGCTAGATTGGCCGAGGCCTGGATTTGATCTACCCATTGTATTGAGTATCTGTAGAACAAGCGATACCAAAGATTTTGGATATCTCGGTTGATGACAGGTAGGAGAGATCCTTTGTTCTGTGCTTATCGAACTGAAGGACTATGTGGACTCCGCCGGGGTTGTGCCGACGGATTTGATCCCCCGAACTCCGTGTGCAAACTGGTAACGTTACTCTCTGTTTAGCCTTGGCATTCTGTCCTCTCGCTCTTGCTGCTACTGCTACTGCTACCATGATTCTTTCTGTTTTTCCTACCAGTTTTCCTACTGTCTCTCCTACTGTTTTCCTACGGTTCCTCTACTCCGTCTGCTACTGTCTCTGCTGCTGCTTCTGTTCTCTCCACCTTATAACGCTTTTTAGTCGCCTTCACATTCTCTATACGTTACTCGATCAATAGGAGAAAACTATAATAGTAGTGTCATATCTTCCTAACTATAGTGCTCAAATGCGACGCGCGTATGCGCGGCGCTCAAGTCTTGTAACTTTGTATCTCCGGACCAGGTGGATTCAGCCGCACGGCCCGGGCCGAGGCTCTTCGTCTCTCCGCAGTCCAAAAGGCCCATATATATCTCGACTGCAACAGCCTGTTCTAATTAGAGCTTTAGTATTACCCGGGCACGTAGTAAAACAGCTTGAGTCATATTTCCTTCACTTGTATCCCAGCCCCGCGGCATGGTCCAAAATAACCCGACGGCGTAGTGCCAACCGGAGTTCGGCTCATGATTACCGTGCCCTCAAGTCCGTCCTTCGAATGTTCTCACCAGTAGTGAAGCTCTTCGGAACTTCAATTACTATTAAGTTGAGAGATATCTGCAACAAGCTACTTTTGCTTCGGTTTATTGCACACATAAGCCATCTCATTGGTACACCTTCATTCTGCACGTGCGCCTTCTTTTCACAGAAATGGCTCCAAAGAATCAGGCCGCCTGGATTCCTACCAAAAAAGCCATCCCATTCAAAGTTAGCGATGCACCGTACACCTCGCCTGGCCCCGGCCAGGTCGTGGTGAAGACCACCGCCGTGGCTATCAACCCTTTCGACTGGGTACTGCAATTCATCGGCCCGGCAGTTGCGGACTATATCAAGTACCCATTCATCTTTGGCACCGACATTGCCGGTGAAGTAATCGAAGTCGGCCCCGATGTCGAGCGTTTCCATGTGGGCGACCGAGTCTGCGGAAGTGCCACTGCTATTGCCAAAGAGGTCAACCGTCCGGCCGAGGGAGGGTTCCAGCTCTACACAGTGATGCGACAGCACATGCTGGCACCAATTCCCTCTCACATTACCGATGAACAGGCCTGTGTCTTAGGGCTGGGCCTTGGGACTGCTGCGTACGGCCTCTTCCACCCAGACTATCTGGGTCTCGATATGCCCCGGATCCCGGCACCCACCGACGTTGTGGGTAAATCAGGCAAGCCGCGCGCTGTCATCATTACTGGTGGCTCGTCGAGTGTTGGCAGTAACTCTGTGCAGCTGGCGGTGTCCGCTGGCTACAGAGTCCTATCTACATCGTCTCCGAAGAACTTCGACTATGTCAAGAGCCTTGGTGCTAAGCACGTCTTTGACTACAAGAGCAAAACATTGGTGAAGGACCTCCTCGGTGCTCTCAAAGGTTACGAGCTGGTGGGCGCCTACGCTATTGGCCATGGTGCTGTCGAGGCATGCACAGCCGTGATGAAGAAACATGATCCCAAACTCACCAGGAAGCGCATCGCCATGGCGGGTGCTATCATACCCGCGGACAAGCTCACGTCTTTTGTTGGCAAAGGCACATTCCTAATGGGAATGGCGTTTGACATGGCCAAGTGGAATGCGACCCGCCTCACAACCGGAGTCGAGGTCAAATTCATCATTCTTGATGGTCTAGTTGACCCCATGAGCGTTGTTTCTCGTGTCTACGTGGACTTCCTGCCTCTGGCACTTGAGCGGGGCCAGTTTGTTCCAGCTCCTCCACCGCAAGTTGTGGGCAAGGGACTGGATAAGATCCAAGAGGCGCTGGATCTCCAGAGGAAAGGTGTCTCGGGGAAGAAGCTTGTCGTGACGCTGTAGTTGATTTACTTGAGTGGCTCGATGATGGGAATAGCCCTAGCTTGGGTATAGGATGTCGAGTTTTGCAATATACCATATCCCTCCGCTTATCTGACAGCTCTGTACATAATGGTCGCTCATCCTGCTATCAGAACGAAATTCTCCGACTTGGCATCTCGTGATGCGGGTGCCTTAGAACGACCCAAGTGTCAATACAACCAGAAGGCCAAGACCATGGAGGCTGGACCCGTTATGAGACTCTTCATGCTCGAGGCTGCTTGCAGAATAAGATAACCTCGTCACCTTTTCTCATTTTGAACTTGTGATGAGGTCGGTGGGAATTTTCCAAAGGGCCCAATGAGTACTATTGAGCGCTCTATAGCTGTTGATACAAGATCTATCTATCATAAACTGGGCAAATTCCCCAATGTTAATGACAGGAAAGCACGCTTGGGGACAGCAAGCAGCAATGAAGCTGAAAATGACAAATCCCACGTTGGTAGACAAACAGCTGCAACGGCCTGGGGATGGTGTGAAAAAGGGTGAGGAGTGTGAAGAGAGATGATGAGAATCTTGCACAACCTACTACTGACCACTTGCCTGCTTGCCACCCACCACTGCTTCTCGTCTTGTCGACTCTTTCTCTCCGCTGCCAGTCGACTCCTCGCTAATGGCCTGAAGATCCTTCACCTTGCGAATATCCTTCCATCCAAGTCCCGGAGCAAAGATCAAGACGCCGATACTCACGGCGATACCGAGATACATGACGTGGTCGATGCTCTTCGCATATGCCGCGAGCACAGAAGTTAGCTGGGGACCAGATACCAGGCCACGGATGGAACGGACCCCAGCATCGATGATGACGTCTGGAGAGACGCCAATATGTGTAGCTCGCTGCTGAAGCTGCTGACGAAGGCTGTTGCTGAAGATGGCGTTCGCAGCAACGAGGGAGATTGAAGCACCCATGTTTTGCCAAAAAATGATGATAGCCATGGCGAGGGAAATTTGTTCCGCGGGCACGAGGTTTTGTATAGCGATGTAGGGCTAAAGGAAAGATGCGATCAGTGAACGGAATCATTCTTGTCCAGGGTCGAGAACTTACAGCCGCTGCCGTGCACCCGCTCGCAACGCCGTAGAGAATTTGATACCCGACCCATTTGGCAACTGCGGTTGTAGGTCTTAGTGTTGACAAGAGGCCGTAGCCAATTGCTGATATCGCACCCCCAGCAAGAAGGAATGGGAGATAGTAGCCCAAAACGGAGACTGCAGTACCAGCGACAGGTTAGCAACAGAATCACGGCAGAATAAATACTACAGGCGAAAACACTTACTCAGGGTGCCTGAGACCATAGTAAACATGACCAAACCGAGCGTGATTGGGAGCATGTGTACGCCGCTCATCAACGGCGTGTCGTCGTGGATCGCCTGAAAGTAAATTGCAATGTAGAAATCAGCCACAAGGACACTGGAAAGGCTGAAGAACATGGTCATTGCGCCGGACCAGATAACCCGGTGTTTGAGCATTGCAAACGGCACCATGGCATTGTCTCCCTGGCGGCGCTCCCAGATTAGAAAGAGACCGAACGTGACGGCACCACCAGCCAGTAAACCAATCACGACCGAACTGTCCCAGGGGTGTTGGTTGCCGCCAAACTGTAGCCCCAAGAGAAACATGGTGACCGCAGGGCAAATAAGCATAAACCCTGGGAGATCCAGGGACTTGATGGCGGAGCCGAGAATCTGCAGGGGTGGGCTCTTGGGTTTTGGTTCAGGGACATTGTTGAAGAGAAGAAATCCACCGACGATAACACCCAGAGGAAGGTTGATGTAAAAGCCTAAGACGAGAAAGTCAGCCCCTAGATATTTCTAAGCAAGTGTGAGGTCACGAACACCACCGCCACGACACGTTTGTGGTAAAGGCCCCTCCTATGATGGGCCCTGTCGCGAGGCCCAACTGGCCCATGCCCATGTTGAGTCCCATGAAAAGCGCTTGTTTTTGCGTTGGGAGCACGGCAGAGATGGTGGTAACAGCTCCATTGGCTACGCCAGCAGACCCTACACCCGCGATGGCTCGACCAACGATGAACATGGACGAAGACTGGGCCGCTCCGCATATGGCAGACCCAATCTCGAAGATAATAAAGAAGACGAGAAAGGTCCACTGCATGATGACTCCGTCAGAATGAGTTTAAGCGCGGGCACGATGCGTGAGGCGTAGACCAGGGCATACCTTTATGGAAAACTGGTTATAAATCTTCCCGCTCAAAGGCTGGAATGCTGCACTTCCAAGTTGGTAGGCTCCGCCATACCTGACCAGGATGGATCAGTATCTCTCCTAAAAAGGAAGAGGAGGAGGAAAAGGAGCAAGAGGAAGAAAAGAAAAGCCATCTAACTGCGGTAGTCAAAGGCCATGTGTACTTACCAACCGACATCCACCAAAGAGTTGAACTGGGACGTAATGGCCGGCGTAGCCGTAGAAATGACGGCAAGGTCAAGGAAAAACAGGAAATAGGCCAGTGTAACCGATGTGAGGATTAGAGTGACCGCTAGCCGCGTAGGATACTCGTGTTTGAGCTCTACATCGTCGCTGGTGGTGTTATTATCGGGACCGCTTTGCTTATGGACTGAAGCATCCACGGCGTTCAATTTGGTCTCAGACATTGCAAGTTGGGAGTGTCTAACAGCTACTACAGCTGAAGAACATCTGGTATTGTAGGAACTGATTTATGACTACAGGGTCATGAAAGAGTATATAACTGTCGCCCTTCATTGATATTAATCCGGATCGGGCAGCTGTGTATAGACTGGACCGGAGTCTGCTTCCAAATTCCGAACTCAAATCGGACTTCTACCTCCAGCAGAGATAATACCACTTCAAATGTACTTAAGCTGTATGAATAATCCGGATTGTGACAGGAGCGTTGTGCTGACCGGGGTCTGCCTCCGAAATCCGACCTTGATCTAGTTCCAGTCAGGGATCTGATATCTCCGCATGCCCCGAGAGTTCTAGGCGCTTGGAATGATTGGATCACGTTGTGCTATAACGCATATGACGCTGGGTTCATTTTTGAATTCAATCAATTTATAGGAACAGCGTGTGTTGAGAGTTAGTATGTTCGAAAGCATCAAGCAGCACAGCGAAGCTGAGTTTGATCTCCTGGCATGCAGGAGATGAGAGACTTCCTAGAGGGGCTGTCACAATCATATATGATTGAGTTGTCTTGGGTATATCTCATCGCTAAATAAATGCTTGCTTTTTCATTTCATAGACTATTGAATCACGTTTCGGTAAACTCCGCCGGTTCCAAACATTACTCATGCAGTGGTGATACTCCCTGATGAATGCAACACGCTAACCAGCCGCATACGTACTCTTCCTCCGCAACGCCTTCCCGAACCTCCACAGAAAAATTGGCGCCGGAATCCCAATCCCAATCGCAATAAACGCAAGCACACTATTCCCCCACCCATACTCCAACGCCTGATACATATACGGCGCAAAAAGCGGGAACCCAAATCCAGCGATAGAGCGCAAAAACGCACCAGCCGCAAGTGCACTCGCCGCGAACCGCGTATACGTGTCAACCATGTACGTCTGCATGCACTGGAAAGACACGATGGTCCCCGTGCCGAGGAGGAAAGCACCGATGTTCGGTGCTATCCAGTGGCGGTGTGTCTGTGCGGTCCAGCCGTAGATGAATAGGCCTGCTGGGAGGAGGATGGATGCTATACCGAGGAGGGGGACGCGAAACTCTGGGCGGCCGGTGTTGTTGTTGCGGGCTTTTAGGGCGCGGTAGATGCGGTCGTTGAGGGGGGCGCAGATTTGCGAGCCACACCAGAAGCCTAGGCCGAGGGAGATGTAGTTCAGTCCGCCGATGCCGATTGATTCGTTGTAGTAGGCTGGGCTGGTCCAGAGGGTGGGGAAGGTGGAAAGGACTAGGTACATGATGCCGTAGATGTAGGCCATGTAGCAGGCGAGGCATTGGACGATGGGTTGGGTGAGGAGGAGTCTGAAAGGGCGGATGAGGGCGCCGCGGAGGACTTGTGACAGGGTCTTTCTTTGGAGCTCGGCTTCGGTTTGGTAGGAGTCGTCGCCTGTTTCTTTTCGCAGGCGCTTGGCGCGGTCTTTCAGCAGTCGGGGGCCATATGTTTCCCGGAGGAAGAAGAGACCCATTAGCTGGATGACGCCGTCTGCGATGGAGGTGGAGTAGAAGACCCATCGCCAGGTCGTGTTCTCTGCGATGAAGCCACCTGCAATTGGACCAATGGCTGGTCCGAGCAATGGGGCGAGACTGTAAATGGCGATGCTCTTCCCGCGCTCTTCGGGTCTGAAGCAGTCTGATAGCACGCCACCGCCAACTGCTAGTGGTGCGCTGCCTCCTAGTCCAGCAAAGAAGCGACAAACAATCATCTGCACTTTGTTTTGAGACACTGCACAGCCGATGTTGAATACCAAGAAGAATAGGTTGGCCAACTGCAGGACAATCACTCGGCCATACACCTCTGACAGAGGCCCGAGGATGAGTGGACCGACGGCATAGGCGAGGACAAAGATGGACAGTGTGAGTTGTGAAAGAACTTGGTCGGTGATGTTAAAGTCTGCTGCAATAGATGACAATGCAGGAGCAACCATGGACGAGGACACTGGGGAGATGAAGGTGAACAGGGAGACGGTGACTGTTGCCGCCCACTTCTTTTTGTTTGGCCAATTCTTTGGATTGTCTGGGTCATCGGGGCCATTCCAGTTCACGATCTTCGAGTCCCGTCGAGATCTGTTTGACCGTGTTGACTTTGACTTTTCCAGCTCTGCTTCTGGCTGGTTGCCCTTTTCCAAGTCCACATCCCGCTCGTTGACAATGCCACCTCTCACTTCCTCGATAGCTCCCGCTGTCTCTGATGAAGTATTGTCCGATGGGTCGACATCGCTATTGATTGCATGGTCGCTGTGATAGACAGACTGGTCGTCCAGGTGCTTCGCGGAGTAGACACGGTCAAGATGGGGGACTGTCGTGTTGGATGCAGATCTGAGCCGTGACTTGATGGACTCAGCGAGCCCTTGAGATCGAGACTCTGTCCTCGATGCTGGTTCCTCGGAGGTGCTGTCAGTGAGAGAGGGTGAACGTGACCTGCCCGACTGGGAGTCGAGGTCTTCTTTCGACATGCCGTGGCTCATGCAGGAACAGGAACAGATATAGTGAACAGCAGAATTTATTTGAGTAGGACAGCCGCTTCGGAGGGACACAAGCTAAGATACACGCGACACAAGACAGGAACCGGCAAGACCCTATTTATACAGGGTTCCATCCGCAATACGACGACACGGATAACAGAGACCTCCGAAGCGATGCATACGGCGATAACCCGAGCTTATCACCGTGAATTATGAAATTTGAGGCCATGTTATTGGATCTGCAGGAAACCTCGGGGGCAATGGGCATAGGGCCAGGCACTGAGCCCCGCAGGTTGATGATTTTTCCTGTTGATGGCGGCCTGAACCGGCATGCCTGGTATGGTCACCGCCTCATATTGCGGCAGAATGGAAAAATTTGGTTGGGCGGTATTACATTCACGTGATCCTCATCCCGGAACCGGGATGCTTAATTGGACGTCTCGGGTTTTCGGCACAAGGTCACGTGGAATCAGTCTACTGGCTGTTGATCAAGCATTATACTAGTTCTATAGATCTAGGATCATCTGACAGGAATAAAAACGGAGACTCCGATTTGCCCTTGTTTCGTATTCCTTGTATGTGTGTTGTGCAGTTGAAATTATATACATTGACGTCATGATCTAGACGGAACTAAGTATATGTAGACCTCGGCAAGTCCCATAGGACCCGTCCATGGGAATTTCCATGGACGCAGATGGACGGGAGATGGAACTAAAGATTTTGTCTATGGACGGGCGGGAGGGTCCTATCTATAGGTAGCTCTATGGAGAGGATTTCCTCTGCCGGGCGGGGCTTTCCTATCTGAGCTGCCGCCGCTTTTATGAGGGCGCTCAGAGTCAGGCTCACGGAGTAGAAAAGCAGCATTGTAATGCAACAAGAAGCATCTCCATAGGAGGCGTCAAGGTAAAACCGGAAATGTTGACTGGTTGATTCCCTATCATAGGCAGACTTTGGGCAACTGATGATTTGTGAGTGGGATCCAGGTGCCCTTTTTCAGCGCGAGGGTGGAGCGAGTCGCCTCTAGTTCAGCAATGAATGCCACGGTATCTGGGTGATCACCGCCCAGTGACAGGATGCTCGCAGACACCAACTCTTCCTGCAATCTGAGCGCCTTTTCAATGCTGCCAACTCGTTTGTAGTCCAGTGCCAGCTGGTTAACAGCCCTCATGGACTCGAAGTATTCCTCATCTATAGGGAGCCCACTTCTCTCCCCCCAAATTATGTTAGGAGCCATGGGAAATTTGCCTAACTCCGTGAAATAATAGTTCCGCGTCCCCCGAAAAGGAGGCAAATCGGACTCTGATGTCCCCAGCCGAGGCGTTTCCCAGACAACACTTGGTACCATCATATTCATCCGCCAGATTTGTGTGCGTCGAAGTGGTCGTAAGAGGGTTGAAAAAGTGCAATTCGTGGTGGTGGGCAGCCCTTGGTAAAGTGATTGTGAATTTTCTGACTGAGAAATATCAAGATACTCCCGGTCGGAAGGCACACAAAAAAGGACAGTAATTCGCACGGAAATAACAGGAAGAGATCGATCGAGATGGAGGTAGTCTGGAAAAGAGTCAGTTCCTGCTCCATTGGCGATGAGGATGCTTGAGACATACAAGCTTCGGATGCCACAGGGTCAACCCCTCCAAATGCGTGAGGTGAGGCTATAGGAGAGGCCTCTGTGCTTGCACAACTGTAACTGGCGTGTTTATTCGAAGCCCTTGAAGTCTTCCTTGGCGATAGCTTTTTCAATGCGGCTTCGACAGCAGGGGATATGTGAACAGAAATGAAGTCAAGATGGGGTCCTTTCCTTAATAAACTGTGGTCTAGCGAGACTAGGATATTGGTATATGTCCTCGTATTTGTTCTATTTTTGATTTGCCATAAACCTTGCCAGTTCCTCATAATGGGGTGCTTAGCTGTACGAATAATCATGACCCTCCTCAGTGGAGCAGAGTCGCAGGGGGAACGGAGATCGTAATATCAGATGTTTTTGCTTATTGGTACGGTTTATACATCGCTCTCTCCTCTGTACAAATCAACCTTATTGATCCTAACTTCCCCCCAAGGAATCATTTTGCGACAAAGCTTTCCCGATATCCAGTTCCATTCAGGCTGCATCGAATTCATACCCAAAATCCATTGAAACTAATATAGAAATGTATCTTCTTTCTGTGTTAATTAGGATCCGACGGTGAAGTACAATTACCTGTCGAACAATAAGAGCGATGCAAAAGGATATGTCGAAGAGACAGGTTGGTCGCAGATCATAGGCAGGTAGACCGTGTGAATTGGTAGTCTAGGTATTTACAATCCCTTCCCCAATAATTCCTCCCCGATCTCTTGCAGCAACGGCTCTTTCCGCAACTTCGGCACCTTCGACTTAGCAGCCACTGTTTGTGACGCTTCTATCACGCGGCAGAGACCAAGCAGCGTGCCATCTAGCGGCGCTTCATACACAAGTAGACCCAATGCAAACAATAAACCGTGCAGCGCTTCCATGCTCTGGTCTTCGCGAGAGGTGGCCTCGAGTAACGACACGGCCAGCTCAACCTGTTCCTCTTCGGTCAAGAGATCAGGCTTCCCGGTAAAACGGGCATTGTGGTTGAATGCGGCGAGATTGTAGGCGAAGGAGGCGGCGACGACGCGGAGTTTCGACTCTGGGCTTAGCAGGGAGTTCACGGCGAGACCAAGGCAGGTTTCCCGTAATTGATAATTGCTGCTGCGGAGTTGGACTGGGTAAAGCGGGGTGCTGAAGAGGTTGCATGCCAGTTGCATAGAGACGATGAGGAGCTTGTATGGGCTTGAAGAGATATCAGTCTCTGCGTGGGGGGACAGGAGGGTGACGAGAGTGACGTGGTTCTTTTCTTTAGCAAAGTAGGACCCCGCGCGTGGGTCCTGTATCAATATGCGGACGAGATCGACGACGGCAAAGTGGCTATCACTAGGAAGATCGCGGTATAAAGACCGTATCGTGGTAGCGAAAGCCAGTAAGTCTGGAATCCCGGTGTCGGCCGCAGCAGCGCTGTTGGTAGTCGACGAGTGCCGGAGCTTGATAAACTCGATCACTGGTGCCACGCCGGGATCTTGCTTGAAGACAGCAGGTAGCTTTTCCACGAGCTTGTCAAGTGGTGGGACTTTCTCGTACGTGACGAAGTTGGTGATAGGTCGTTGCAGGTTTGGAAGTCGTAGGCTTCGGTGAGGATGGCCTGGATTCGCCGTCTCCAGAAGCTTGCGAACGTTGCCACGTTCTGCCGTCCAATATAAGGGTGTATGTCCGTCGGAATCTTCCACGCGTGGGTTGACACCTGCTGTCGCCAGCAGCAACTTGACCACTTCCTCCCTGCCGTATTCTGCCGCTATCGAGAGTGGCGTGCGCCCATTAGAATCCTTAGGGTCCGGATTGATGGCCTCTGCCGTCAGTAGCAACTTGACCACCGCATCATGACCCTTCGCTGCAGCACACCAGAGCGGTGTCCGCCCGTTATTATCGACGCAATTGAGGTCAACGTCCTCCCGGGCGAGTAGCAGCTGGACCACTGCCTCATGCCCCTCATGTGCCGCCAACAGTAGCGGTGTGACCATATGACTATCCCTCGAGCCGGCATCGACCCCCTCTCTAGCAAGCAACAACTTCGTCACCTCTTTGTGCCCGTTCTGTGCCGCTAACGATAGCGGTGTCCGTCCCCCAGAGTCTCTGGAATCAGGGTCAACGCCTTGTGTGTCGATGAGTAGCTTAACCACCGCTTCATGTCCGTTTTGGGCTGCCAAGAGTAACGGGGTCACCCCGTTAGGATCTTTGGAGTCTGCATCGACACCCTTTGCTGCTAGCAGTAGCTTGACCATTGTTTCATCTCCGTTCTGTGCTGCCCACGAGAGCGGCGTCCGTCCGTTGACATCCTTTTTATCGGGGTCAACGCACTCCGTAGCGAGTAGTAGCTTGACCACCGCTATTTGTCCGTGTTGCACTGCTAGCAGCAGGGGCGTTAGGCCACGATTTTCAAAATCTGGGTCGATACCATCGATGGCAAGCAGCAGCTTGACTACCGCTTCATTGCCGTTTTGTGCAGCTAACAGCAGCGGAGTCCGCAAATCCCTCAGTTTTGACTCATGGGCCCCCGAGGATAAGAGTAGCTTGACCACTGCGTCATGTCCATGCTGCGCTGCCAACGAGAGCGGCTCCCGTCCAAACACAAGATCGAAAGAGTCTAGATTAACGGCCCCCGTGGCGAGTAGCAGCTTGGCCACTCCCTCAAATCCGTTTATTGCCGCTAATGACAGTGGCTTCAAACCATAAGTATCTTTCTGGTCGGGGTCGACACCTTCTGTCGCTAGTAGCGACTCAACTACCGCCTCATGTCCGTTCTGAACCGCCCACAATAGCGGCGTCCGTCCCAGGGAGTCTTGAGTGTTAGGGTTGACGCCCTCCCTGGCGAGTAGCAGCTTAACCACAGCCGCATGACCATTTTGCGCTGCCAAGGCTAGTGGTGTCCGCCCCTCGGAGTCTTTAGTATCAGGTTTGATGCCTTCCGCGCCCAAGAGTATCTTGACCACTGTTTCGTGCCCTTTGTCAGCAGCCCATGATAGCGGCGTTGCCCCCTCACAATCCGTAGAGTTAAGATCGACCTCCTCTATAGCGAGCAGTAGCTTGACCACCGTCTCATGTCCGTAAGTTGCCGCCAGCGACAGCGGCGTCCGTCCGAATCGAGTTTCCTTAGAATCTAGATCAACTCCCTTCGTTGTGAGTAGCAGGTCGACCACTGCCGTGCGCCCGTTTGCTGCCGCTAATCCTAGTGGACTCAGACCCAAATGATCCCTAGCTCTTAGGTCGACGCCCTCCGTTGCGAGAAGTAGCTTGACCACCCTCGTATGACCTCTCTGTGCTGCCAAAAGTAGTGGTGTTCGTCTGGAGGGAGAGCACGTAGAGTTCGGGTCGACACTTCTCGTTCCTAGGAGGAGCTTAACCACGGCATCGTGTCCGTTGTCTGCTGCAAACGACAACGGCGTCTGTCCAGAAGCATCATTAGAGTCTGGATCGACACCCTCGGTGGCGAGAAGCAGCTTAACCACCGCCTCGTGCCCATTTTGTGCCGCCCCCGACAGTGGAGTTCGTCCGAGACGAGGGTCCTTATAGTCCGGGTGCACCCCTTTTGTGGCGAGCAGCAGCTTAACCACTGCCTCATGCCCATGTGTGGCCGCTAACAATAACGGCGTCGCTAATCCACCAAAATCCTTGATATCCGGATCGATGCCCTCTGTGGCGAGCAACAGGTTGACCACAGCTTCATGTCCGCCCATTGCTGACAAAATCAGCGGTGTTCCTCCGGGACAATCCATCATGACTGCAAGAGAATTTCTGGAGTTTGTGTCGACTTTCCCTGTGTCGACGAGTAACTTGGCCACCGTCTCATGCCCATTGTAAGCCGACAATGCTAGCGGCGTCGCCCCGAACGAATCCTTAAAATCAAGGTCGACCCGCTCTGTGGCCAGCAGTAGCTCAACCACAGCCGTATGTCCGTTCTTTGCCGCTAACGCTAGTGGCGTCCGTCTGTTCTTAGAATCGACAGAGTCTGGGTTGACGCCGTCCGAGGCGAGTAGCAGCTTGACCACTCCCGTACGTCCGAATTCCGCAGCTAATGTGAGCGGCGTCGCACCCTGATAATCCCTAGGGTCTGGGTTCACACCCTCCGTAGCAAGTAGCAACTTGACCACGGCCTCATGCCCGTTTTGTGCTGCCATCAACAGTGGCGTCCGTCTGAATTTCTTATCGGTAATGTTTGGGTTAACCCGCCCCGTGGTAAGTAGCAGCTTAACCACCTCCTCATGACCGTTTTGTGCTGCTAAGCACAGTGGTGTCACCCCTTCCGAGTCTGCAGAATCTATGTCCAGGCCCTCTATCTCGAGGAACTGCTGGATCAGCAGCTTAACCACGTACTCATGGCCGTTCTGTGCTGCTAAGAACAGTGGCGCCACCCCATCCGAATCTGCGGAGTCGATGTCAAGGCCTTCTACCTCGAGGAACTGCTGGACTGTCGCTTTATGTCCGCGCTCCGCCGCCCGTCGCAACAATGTCTGAGGAGATCGAGGCATAGTGTCGTTTAATTAGGGTCACCGCTCAAAAAAGAGACAACGCTTGAGGAGAGTATTCGCCAGCGGGAGCAGCCAATTTCGAGAGAAAGGGAAGAGGCAGAGCCGCGGAGCTCGTATTTCCTCATGAAGCGGGACGCGTATATAGATCGACATGGAAGTGCTCCACTCTCACACGGCATCTCAAACGGTTACAAAATCGGTGAGCAACCCGCTTCGTATTTTAAAATAACAACCGACTTGACGATCTTTCCCGCCAAGGAAACATGTTTATCCTCCAATCAACATAGCGGCATCAGTTGAACCACGAAAGACGCGCGAGAGGACGATTCCGTCTTGGGTACGGAGTATACGCAGGGAGTATCTGATATCGCTGGTCGCGGTGGAATTGTGATACTTGCACGGGAGCCTGACCAAGCGGTGACCAACCCGTCCGCCAAAATCCAACCCGTTTATCACATCCAGATTCATCAACGTATACTAAGTGATACGAATGAAATTCCGATAAACTGTGCAGATAATACTCCCGTAGATCGGCATTGTGCTCCTTAGCCCTGTTTCGAGCAGTCTTTTTCGACCGACCTTTAGCAACAAGGGCCCTTCGAATACTGGACGGTAACCAGGGTCTGAAACTCATCCCAGAGAAAGACGACCATCTCATCTAGATAGAGACCGGGCTTTTCAAGCAGGTGGTCGCAGAGCGCTTCTAACATTAGTGGTGTTACGGTGCGTCTCCGTGGTCGGAGGGGCGTGGACGCTTCCAAACTGCCGTAAGTTTCTGCGAATATTTTTGATCGTCGGCTTGCTGCAGTTGGCTTCTTCGGCCATCTGAGAGGTTGTGAGTGACTGGCTCTCTATCATATCGCGGATGAGGTGTAGCTTGGATGGAGGGAGTCTCGGGGCCATGTTGCGCGGTGCAACTTGAGACTCGATGGAGAGGAAAGCTGAGGACCAAGAGGTAACAGCACGGAAAGAGGGGCAGGTAGGTAGCAGGCGTATTGGAGTTTCGTGTAAAATACGCCAAGGCAGGTTCTGCGAGCGTCACATAAAATACGAGGTCTATTCTTGGGACCCGGGGATCTTGAGCTAATCCATATTTAGACTAGCGTGTTTAAAATTAGGGTTCGGGAAACAATTGGTGTGAGAGTGTGGGGTAAACTGATTTCGAATTTAGCTGTACTCAAAATAGTCCTAAACTCTCAGTCTAGTGCTCTCACCAGAAAGCAGAGCGCAAAGGTTATATTTCTCTAAGCTCTGAATTATTGTATAAGTCACATGGTCCAGTCGCTGACCGCATACGGCAACCTACTGGTCCACCTCGTTGATGTAATTGACCAGCTACTCTTTGCCTATGCCGCATTATTTTCAATGATTCCCGTTATATGAAAGCCGATAGCTCTCAGCACTCGCAAAGCGCACAATAGAGAACCCACGTACACTGATGTTCCTCAAAAGCCTAGGCAGTCGTGGTACATCAACCACGAAGTATATGAACTCAGCGACGCCGCCAGGAAACAGAGGTGAACGTTCTTGCCGGCCATCATAGTTCTTGATGTTGCGGTTCAAGGTGACATGGCTTTATGATTGCCCAATTCAATCAATATTATGACTAAACTTCGTTCCTTAGGCTCGACCACGTCCCTGCTGGCATTTAACAACTCATGGCTCCTCTTCCGGCTGTGACAATCGAACCGCAGCAGTGGCCCTCTGTTTAGGAAGATCAGATGAGGGTGTGGATTGGACTCTTGGTTGGGGTTAGTATGTCTGCTGGGCGTGAGGTGAAAATGATTGCTGACATTGTGACTGTTGTTGGAACTGGGCAGGAACCCATGATAGTTGAAAGGGAGGTCCTTACAGTGTGTCGACCTCATGAAAGTTGTAGATGACCTCCTTACGCACCGGAGGGGATATTCTTACTGAGCGTTAGATTATAAAAGGCGGTTGATGCATTCTCCAAGAGAACAAAATAGGCCGAGATTGAGATTGCTCAGGTGGCTTCCAGGGTAAGCCTGCGTGGAAGGATCGATTTTCTCTTCTTCACTAAGAGCGTCTGGTAACTAATAGGTCGGAAATAGGATGTCCTCTTTGAATCCCTCGTCCGCCCATTTGTCCTTTGCTTCCTCGAACTCATTGTCCTTCTGATGAACCTGAACCTTTACATCGCCCTCATCTACGGAATTCTGTATATTTTTATCGAAGCCTTCCAACCGTCTTTCAAGAAATACATGACTTTAATTCAGGACAAACCCGCCTGGCATTCCTGGGTATTCTGATAGGGGCTGTTTGCAATGCATTTCCAGGGTACTTCTATTGGAAATTTCGCTGGCAATCCAAACGTATCGACCCTGACGGCCATCTTTCCCCGGAAGAACACCTTCCTCCAGCGCGTGTTGGAGGTGTGTGTCTCCCAATATCCCTTTTCTGGTTTGGGTGGACGGGAAACTTTGCAATCATCCATTGGATTGTGCCGATCATTGCTTCTGGTCTGTTTGCTATTGGGGGATATCTTATCTCCAATAGCATTTTCTGTTACGAGGCACAGGCGTATCCGAAATACGCAGCCTCAGTCCTTGCTGGAAACGACTTCTTACGATCATCTTTCGGCGGTGGCTTTCCCCTATTTGCAAGCCAAATGTTCCATAATCTGGGTGTAGGTTGGGCTTGTGTATTGCTTGGTTGTTTGACCGTGGTATTAATGCCGTATCCTTCTCCGTTGTACATATTCGGGGAGCGGATCCGGATGAGGAGCAAATATGACCAGCACGGTAAGTAGCGAGGCTGAGTTTTTCGGTGGGAGCAGGGAACCGGTTAACTCAGGGTTTATCCTTGTTCGGATGAGGGTAAGGCGACATTTGGACTGCTAGTTTTCTTGTTCATTCTTGTAGCAAGTCACGGCATTGTGGTTGCTGCCTCCAGGTTTGTTCCTATGCTCTTCTTATCATCACAAGAGAAGCAGGCGCTGGGGGTGAGGCGAGAGTGGAAACGGGCTTTGCATTACTGGGTGTTGCTTAACATGTGCGAAGCTTTCCAGCCTTTCCTCCTCCACACGAACCAACCTAAGGTAATACAAGCCTTCAGGGCCACGGCAAGCCACAACCCATTTGCGAGCCCGGTCTCCTTTGCCATTCCACCAGCGGTCATGGCACCCAGAAAGTGTGAAATCAAGGCACCTAGTCTTCGGTTTCGTTTCGGATTCGAGCTCCAGGGGCGCCGGTATAGCTTGGGGTCAACAAACAAGTCGCAGACCAGGACCGTTAGAACGACTGTGGGGATCTCTGTGAAAGCCAAGAATCGCGAGGCGACAATTTGACCCGCGGCCTGAAACGCAATCAACGAGATTGCGAGAACCTGAAGCCAGTCAATCGGAATTTGAGGGTCCAGACTGGAACTAACAACCCGTTCTTGAACAAGAAGTGCGGCTCCGAGGAGGAGGGCAGTCTGAATGGCAAAAGACACTATCAAGGTGAAGCGCCGGAGGGTACCCAGGTATCGAGAGCCGTAGACAAAAAAGACGTTGCCGACTAGGAACACTGCAACGGCAACGAGGGCCTTGGCCCACAGCATGGGTTGGCTGTCGGGCTTCCCGGACACTCCTAAGGCGATGAAAATAGTGTTCCCTGTTGACGTGCATTCGACTGTGGTTAGTGCTCGCTCTTCAGGAAATACATGCTTTGGCCCCTACCTGTGTGCATGTTCGAGAAATTTCCCCACGCATTGTACGACAGCGCGTCAATCAAGCCGCTCACGTATGCACAGCCTATCAGAGGGAGATCGCTCCATGTGGTGTCAATTTCGGAAAGGAAATAGGCGGCGAGGGCATGTCTGAAGGGTAAAGCTCGATCATTAGGAGCCTGCCTTTCGACACCGTCGAAATTGGGAGAAGAAAACCCAGGTGTGCCAAGATCAGTCGATTCCATCTCTAGTGTTTTGTTGGGGAGAGGAAGAGTCCGTTGAAGCATCGGCATCGTGATGGCAAATAGGTCGAATGTAGGACAGACCGAAGTCAGAAGAAGAAGCTGTATGTGGCAATGGCATGGAGTATATAAATTTCAGATAGAAGGACATATCAAGGCCTAGGAGTCCCTTCACTGCAGGATTGCATCACCTTCTCGAAGATTTGCATCCAGTGCTGGCGTGCCCTGGCACACTGTCGAGATGGTGCGACGGAGGCCAAGGAGAAACGATCGCCAGTACACCCTTTACCCGCAGAGATCAACATGGCTGTACATCCTGCCACTTTCTGCAGGCCATCGGGACGGAAATTATCATTGCCCAAAGCGTCCACCACGCGCTCGCGATGTCACAGTGATGCTGCAAGTCTGGGCTATGCTGTGCAGGGTTAACTGCAGATGAAAAGACGCAACGGTTGCAGGTCAGCAAGTTGCCGGCCAGGCATTGCATTAGCTATTCATCTTGCCCCAGCCCGTGGAAAGTGGCCCTTCGGGGAGACATACTCGCATTGGATTCCCCTCCATTATCAAGTTCAAACTACTTACGAACAGGTGCCTGGATTCTCGAAGAAGCGACTCGAGATCCTGGTCCTCTTCAAATCACCCTGAATTGGCCAAGGATGACGGTTCCCACTTGGCCAAGCTCGCCAAGAGCCCATGACCGGCGATTGACACCAACCTCGACCTTCGAACGATCTTGGCATCGTCGTCCAAGAGCCAAGAGCACGCCCCTCCTCCAGGTAGCAAAGACGGTCCCTGATAGCGCGCTCGAGACAAAAGAGGCACAGTTGGGGACCGAGGACGACTGCCAATCTGTGGCATTTTCAGGATATTGATGCATGAAGCCGAACATGAACCGAAGACACCGGCCGGATGGGTCAAACCGATGAGGAAACTATCGGCCCGTAACCGACCCGTGATCGCCCCATGATCGCCCGGAGATCGGTGTGCGGAAACTGCAAGAGCCGTGCAAATCCCACCCTCGTGGGCTGTAGTAGTCTGTGATTCGTCGTGGTACTTATCAAAAAGTACTGATAAAGAAAGCAAAGTCATGTCCACCACTCGTGCTTCTAGGCACGACGCTTGTTGATTGTAACTCGCCACTCTAGGAGGTAGTGGATATAGGTTGACGGGTCATCGGCATATACTCATCCCTCTTCCCACTCAGACAACTTAAGTAGTTTGAGAGTATCTGGCCGTGATTAGTTTACAGTCTCGAGACCATTCTCAGGTACGTAGGACGGGAAGGGACTGTAGGTGGATCGCGTGGCGTTCGGGCTGCGAGAGTATCCGGGGTTAGGGCGTACTGCGAGCTGTGTTCCTATGGTTCGAGCTTCGGACAAAAAGATGTAATCGATGTGATTGCTTTGGCTTATCTCTAATAATAATGGCAGTCCTTAGAGGGCGCATATTAGCTTCAGTGGAGCTCGATGGGCCTTTTGCAACGAATGAACATTGCAATGGAGACAAATTCGCTCCTTATCATTGAACCTGCTGCTGCAGCACGAAAGCAAGGCTACAGTCAGGTCGAAGATCCACCTTCACAACGATTGTCTCGCCAGGAGTGTCGGTATGGATGTACCCGCGGCAGCTGGCCAGCCACCCTGAGAGTTCTCCTCAAACGCTATGTAACGAGTCTCTCCAGGAGCGAGGGAAACCCTTCTGCATGCTCTGCCGTACCAGCTTTCCAGTAAGCCATCGGGGCCGATCTTGTTCCAGATTGCGACAGTCCATGTGCCGCTTTGGCACAAGTAGCTGCGTGTTTTGAAACGATCGCGCTCAACTGACTCATGACCTTGTCATTATGGGTCCACCACGCTTCTCTTCTAACAAATTACTTCTGTGTAATGTCTACCATCAAGCGGCTTGGCAACTTCGCCCAGAAGTATTTCCGTGTGCACAACGCATACATATTGGTATCTTAATGGTGGCTTAAAAAATACCCGCCGGCAAAAGCGCAGTATTGATATGCGGAGCCCATTCCGTTCGTCGATGACGAGTAATCTCTATATAATACATCTCCAAGGGGGCTTCCAGCTGGAACTGAAAGTGCGCATGCGACCTGCCACACCCGCAAGTCACAGTTACCGAGTGGCTTTAGGACGCATAAGGATGTCTCAAAGCAACCAACCGGGTGATATGCAAGTTAGTGAGTACTCGATTCCAAATTCAAAGTGAGCGATTAGTGACATGAATAAACACAAGCCGATGTGACTTCCTGCTCCCCTCTTGATGAGGCCGATATGTATTTGTATCCGTCAACCTGGAAGCAGCAGGAAGATACTGCATCCTGTGCCATATATTCTCCTCACGAATACTATTTTTATTGTCGTGTAATATGCAGAGAAGTTTGGCAACATGTCCTCGGAACTGCGCAAAATGGGAATTCAGGAAACTGTGGACGTATTAAGACAATGTAGCCTCTTCGTTAGTACTGTATAACATGGACGAACTTACTGAATTTGACTAGCCTGGTGAAAGTGGTCTCCCTTCCTGCCATCTAACGCGTAACTGGAGTTACACCGCGCTTGGAGGTTCCACATTGAGTAGGTAGCCCAGTGGTCCGACCCATAGTTGTCATGGTAGAGATGGCACTTGACGAACATGTCGGGCTTGTCTGTCGCCGTCTGTTCTATCGTAGTGTTCCTCCCTGGGTGGCTCAGCGACCAAACCGTCGTGGTTTCCCTAGAGGCAGCTCTGGAGGCCATAGTCATGAAAGAAATTGACCACACCGGCATCCTTGATGTACCGAGGTTGAATGTGGTTGCTCTTCCACGCTGGCGGCGGCGGTTGAAATCGCCAGAAAGAATAAGGCTAGTTCAGTACAGTCGTTCTCCTGCCATCTTGCATGACTGTTTGGATCGTGTCATGTATTGCTAATAGTATGTCTGCTACCAATCCTTCCTCAGGCGTGTATTGGTACAGGCGGAATGTAGTCTGAGAGAATCAGAATCTGGGAGCTGTGCGCTGTCAGATCTGGATGGTCGCATAGTGTCGTTGTTGATAATATAGACGAAACATTCTTATTGGCGGAGAGATATATTGGTGTGAAAAACTCCTCAAAATCGTGCTCGTCCATCCCATTGTGATGATTGCTAACAGCAGTATTTAACTTAAAGGCCAAAACAAGAGATAGGGGCCAATATGGGGTTTTACGCTCGCTTTGTTGATACGGAAAGCACTATTCACGGGCTTTGGTCGATGAATGGATACCTCCCAATCTTCGACTGGTGCCGTCGCCATCTTGCGCCTGAGGTATGAAATTGGGGGCATGTGAATACCATTCGTCAATTTGCAACATATATAAATCCAAAGTCGTGTTCATTAAAAAACTTTTCTGCCTATGTTAGGATTCCGTAATGATGACAGTGTACTGGCATACCTCACACCCTAAGGGATTGAACAACCCAGCTATTGCGACAAATTTCCTTCCCACATGTCTTTTTCTCGATTGGGCAGCCGTGCACTTTTTGGTTGTGCAAGGCTGAGCTGAGATGTTGGTTCAAACAATGACGAACTCGTCGTGGCATATGTAACACCCCCAGTAGAAGCAGTTGTATGCGCCAGAGGTGGTGGAATATTATATATTATCTTCTCCAGTTCACCTGGTCTACTTTGCAGGGAAATAATGTCACTTGTGCACCAACAGAGACAGGGTCTCATTATTGTTCTTTGCTTAATGTCACAGAATAATTCCGCGCGCTGAGAATTGGGGGTAACCGCACACGTCTGCTGATAGACTAGCCATGCCCATAGTTAACGAAAATTTGTCCAATTGATCCCCAATTGCATAGCCACTTATATAAGAGTCTTCTGAATCTCGGGGAATAGATCATTGGGTCGTACTAGTGTCGAAATCCCGGCACTCTTCGAGAAGATGCCATGGATATTCGCTGCGCTCACTGTGAAATCCTCCCAGCAAGTAGGCCTCCCGCCCTTTGGTCCATCCATTTGAACGTGATTGAAGGATCGACATCAGCTGATCGAGCAGTGCAATAGCAGTGCTGATACCATCACAAGATCCCTGTATCAGGGTTGTTGCGTGCATCGATGGAATTACTCCAACAAAAGGCGCTAAAGGTTCTTTTCCTGCTTCCCTTTGGCCCAGTGTCAACATGCTGTGAAGCCGAACAAGGTTTTCTCTCGATTTGAGAATCCTGTTCACTAGGCCACCCAGCGTAGCTAGGCTGGCATTTATGTCAGAGTTCAGTACGCCTCTCGTTATTGCGCAGTAACCAGGACATTTAGCAACTTCGTTGAATGCGTAGTCCATCGTCTGACCTAGAAGGCTTCCTTTCCCCTCTTGATCTTCAACCTTGGCAATAGCTTCGGTCATTGATGTCCACTCCAAACCACCCAGGAAACAAGGCTCTATATGGATGAAGGCATCTGCAACAAGGTAAGGCCTCCAGCAGAGCAGGAGAGTCCGGCCCATGTCATTTTTATGTGCCGAAGTCCCACGGGCGCAGATCAGTTGGCGGATTCCCCGTGCATGACTGATCCACGAACGATCACTGCTCCCATCTAGAACCTCATACCCCCCTAGCAGGACAGCAGCTGCAAGTGTCTCATCTGCTAGTGCAAACCGCGTATGCAGGAGAGAGGCCAGTTGTTTTATCCCGCGACTATACATATGACGAGCACATAGTATAGCATTTTTGTTGTCTTGTGCGGTCCCCATGCGCAGAGTAGTCAGCGCGCGGAACCCCCAGAGCAGTGCCTGGGGAAATGTGGACCACCTGCTCCGTATGAAATCCATCCAATTCACTTCAACGCGGGAACTCCAAGAGGCAACATAACTTGGAAAATGGTAGTCCATCCACCTTTCAAATAATTCCTGAGTTTGGATATTGATCGCTGTGTAGGTCAAATTTGGAGCAAAGGTTTCGTCAACTGCTAGTCGACTGTGTTTCCGTGCAATCTGTCGTGTCTGGTCCTGAAATTTGAGACCCCGATCATAGCCTGGGCATTTCAAGCCCCGATTGCGACACCGCAGGCATTCTGGACGAGATTCGTCGCACTATAGTCTATAGATCCTTTAGTACATGTTCTTATGATTTCTCCTCGACCGAATGATACAGGTGAGGGATGAGGGGGTTAGAACGACAGAGCGCATGTAATATATCAGCACTAACCTTGATCCTGCGGCTTATACACTGCGAGCATCCTTTACTGCGAGGAACACCAACCATCTTGTTCAATATAAGGTGAGTCGGACCCAACCCAGACTTATCGGATTGAAAGTGACATGCAAGATAACGGAAAGAGATGAGCAGTCGATAGTGCAAATATACTGCTCAAAATTGACGCTTCACATCGGATAGGAGAGCGGCACGTACATGGAATGAAGACTGGGTTAACACAGAATTTCTTGATCCGAACTCCTACCACCACACCGCCCTCTACCGCCTTAACAAAACTAACTGTTGAGAGGAAAGTCACGTAGCCTTGTGGTCAGCTGACCACCCTGGATATGGATCTCCTGTTCTCTCTCCTTCTCTTTCCTCCAACAACCAGCATCAGACCTTTTTCCTTGATCTCCTGTCCCTCAACACTAATAAAGCCAGCCATCCAACCGTTTGCAGTGATGAATAAGTTTTCCTCTACTAGTTAGCTCTCCAGAGTGACAACTTAGATCGATTCGCGAACCCTATTAAGTTCGATTCGCGAGCCATTTAAAGGCGACCCGACCTTCTCGAACGAGGCCGTTGCTAATTCACGCAGAAACCTAACAGGTGACTAACAGTTAGCCGTCTTGAGAGTAGGTTCTCACCTAACCCGAAAACAGTCAGTCAACTTCAGCCTCTAGAGATATAAGTGCCGTCAGTCTCTGTAGACATCTGGTGTTCGAGAACTTGCGGCGCAGTAGCGATCTGCTAAGCAGCGCTTGGCAAGCTGTCACACAGGCGATAACTAGGCTGCGGCAAAACCGCAACCGCAAATTTACGGTTTTTGGTCACCACTTTAAAAACCAAGACCAAACCCGCACCTTTGCGGTTAACCGTAGTATAACCACGGTTTTACTACTCAAAAACCGCGCTAGCATAATTCTCGCTTCTTTACCCTTTTATGGCCTACCACCTGACATTTATGTCGCTGACTCACCCTTAATTCTTTACCAGAAATACACTCGTTTTGGTCATAACAGTACTCCTCCACAATTTCTCCCTTTCTGTATACGAAATAATAAGAAATGCTAATGTATATAAACATATTTCTACAGCTAATCTATTAGGTAGATCAGGCATTTAGATATGGCAGCTGTCTGTAAGTTTGAAAATGTTGATTGACCTATGTTACCGTTGGGGAGATATATATTTAATAGAGCAAGATATGCTATAAAATTTTTGTCGCGAGGCAGCATTCATGCCTGAGGCGACGAAAAGCCTCGTGTCTTTCTTTTTGAACGCTCTTGTAATAGAGCTACACTCTCTTCCACGAAGAGCATCCTATTCTCTGAAAATCAGGGACTCGCTACGTCCTGGCAGACCGGAAATCGGTTTAGCGGTTGCCTTATTCGGAGGTGGGGTTTGGTCCATTATTACTCCCTTCTCCACTTCAGAGTCGCACAGGACGTGCTGAGACTCCGCAGAAGTGGTTGATACAGTTTCACCAGCACGAACTCCCGAGTCCTGCGAGTCCGTCCTGTCCTGCGAGACCCTCTAGTCCTGCGAGACCATCTAGTCTGTAGCATTTGCTCGTTGATGGCTACCTCCGTGGTAAGCCGTCAATTCTATCATGATGCGCGGCGTTACAGATGTGATGGTACGTCTTCAATAGTGACCAGAAAAGAGCAGTTGACAGCCTGTGAATAACCTCTTAGCACGATATTCTGTGCAAGAGACATATCTTAGGACAGGTTTTAGCTTATGAATATATGCGGTATATGAAAACCCTCTTAAGAACTTCTAGGAATGTCGTGGATCCTAAGTCTCTTCGGATCCAATTAGTGGGTGGTAGATCTACATGGGAACTCTGACACGATTCACGCGTCACAAAATCAAGTCTTGCCAGAGCGGTTTCCGAGATAGGTAAAGAATATAAAGAATATGGGGGCCCTTTTCCCAGGTTCCACTTAGCCTTTGTTCTCCAAGTCTGACTCCAACGGATCGGCATGTTGATCCCCCTTGATCTACATGCACTGGGCTTACCCCGTACTTCCTTAGTGCTATGTTTGAATTAGTCATCGTTGGGAATTGCTTCCAGTTCCCTTTTCTAAGCAGAATGGCAGGAAATTATGAGTAGTATTGGCACAGGCCGCATACCTCTTCTTCCGCCATGATATCGTTTCTCGCAGGAGAGCAACGGTTCACTGAGAGCAGCGAATAAAGATCCAGGGCGACCTATCAATTTCACTCTACCTATCGATGTTTCGTAGATCTTTCCAAACAGATCATTTAGCTCCAGGTGGTCAAAGCGACAACGGGTTCAGTGCAGTCAGGTACCCGTTTCCTTTCAGGCTCGTGAAAAGTTTATCCCAAGTACCATTTTCTTCTTAAGGAAGTTGGATCAGTCTTTTGAGCCCATGTGCGGCAAAACGGCACAAACAGGGCAACGTCACTGCTTTTGTAAATTGATTTTGATGAAAGATGTGGAACAAGCCCCTGTACATCGCTCCATCAAATCAACCTATAAAAGCAGGACAGTTTCCCGTCTATTTCTACTCGACACCTACGCCGCATCATTTGAGCCGGCCATCATTTTCTTCCTGAAAAGAATCTCGAGAGAATCAAAATGCTTTTCAAGCCCGGTTTTACCGTTGCCTTAATGGCTGCCCTTACTGCCACCCATGGACATGCTCGACGCACCGGTTCATCGTTGCAAGCTCATGAGCACGCAAAGCGAGGCGGCTGGACCCCCGAAGACCAGAGTGGAAACTCCCAGGCTTACTTCACCTGCGACACGCACACCTATCCTAACCCTGGTATGTCCAAACCCACGCATCAAAACATTCAGGCATCTGACAGCTATTCAAGGTGGCGCCCATGGAGAGGGTGAAGGTGGTGAAGGCATCAGTACGTCTGCGCTGGAAGTCCATCTTCCTGATGGCACAGTTCTCAAGCCTTCCGACGGCGATTGCAAACAGGACTCTGATGCCGGCGTTGCTTCCTACCTGCAAGTGTGCACTCTCAGCCACCCCAGTCTTGAGGACGGACACATCATCATCCATGTGTTCTACGAGGACATTGCGGGTGAGTGCTCTATGAACTTCGGCTATAGAGGTCAGAGTTACTCCGTGGACAACCAACAAGGCGACCCTACAAAGTCCTGCGGCTGGAGCGACAGTGGATTTGAAGCCTTCGGAAGCTCCTTGACGGATGTGTGCTACTTCAACATAGGGAGCAACACTCCGTCCTCGACTTCTTCACAGCCTAGCTCAACTTCTTCCCCAAGCAGCACCCCAACTCCTCTTCGCCGCCGACGATTTAAGGCAAATCGAGATTGAATGGGCTGGGTCGGGGGTTGAACGATCAAGTCTTTCTCAGACAATGAGTTGCTGTGTTCTGAACGTGAATGTTGCTCTCAGCACTTGGGATTACTGCACTATTATATATTCCACTCATTTGACAAAAGACTATTGTGCAATCATGTAACCTGGAAGGTGATTATATATCTGGAGTCATCTTTGGCAATCGGCATTGTCCGAATAGATCATTTCAAATAATCTCGATAGTGCAGACGTGGCCGCCTTGCATGGCAGTTCCTATTCTGATGCTGCTTATCCGGAATGCACACCGGACACAGCGTTTTGTCTGCAGTTCGGCCCGCGTCAGGGGTCTGTATGGAGTGCCGGTCTGCCGGAGGGCCACCGTCAAGTCTCTCCGGTTCGGATGTAGGCTCGGGCGCTATGGACGGCAGTAATTGGTTTGGACCACATAGTGCTTACAATTGGCCCTTTCTTGGGCTACAAAGGTCTCGTTGAACTTCCGGCGGCTGGAGAGGATCTTCCTTTTCGTGAAATTGTCCAGGGAAATGTAATGGTTTGGATTGCCCTCGATTTGCATTGCGAAAACAAGTTTCATACTTCGATAAATTGCTAGTTTTTGCATTGCCAGTCTCCTTCGTAGATCCGAAATAGTATTGGCAAGTAGTGTCGTTGCGGATACTTATTCCGTGCTGAATTTTGTGGTTAGGCGTTATGCGGTCCAAGCGGGGATAAGAATTTGGGTTCAATCAGCCCTCGGTAGGCTGCGGCAATATCCAACGGTATGTTGGATGTCCGCATATCGTATCCGCAATTTGCGGACTTGGATATCTAAATCAAATCGTTGGATATTGTCGGAACGGAGGGTAAAAGTGGATATATCTCAAAACCAATGGGGTGGTAACAGTCTGAATCGCTATGAAGCCCCTGGATCTGGCAATTTATGGGGGTAATCTGACTAATACAAAACAAGGCAATAAGGCATCAATATAAACCCAATTAGGACCTCCACAACCTGGATTCCGACAGCAGCGACCTCCGGCCCTAGGTGCAAGTCACAACACCATGCAATACAGCTCACTCCATTGCCCTCATGCCAACTGACATTCAATCAAGCTTTCTGCGCTATTAAGGGGAGTCCATATATTGGTGATTTTGAGACCGACCGGCTCGACCAATTTGTGCCATTGTTGTTCGGTGCGCTCCTTAGCGGCAAGATCAACCATCATGATAATGTCCAGGGATGTGGCCTGCCAATGAGCGCCAGTATCGGGAACGACATTCTCGTTAATCAAAATCTTGCTGTATCCAGGGGTCATCGCCGCCACAAGTTGGGAGAGAATCTTCTGGCACGTTTTGTCGTTCCAATCGTGGAGAATCGAATGGAGGAAATACACTCGGGCACCTACAAATGAGACAGACCTTCAGCGATTGACAAAGGCATAATTACCGTGTCAGCGTAGCTTACCTTTCACCGGTTGCTCGGTAAAGAAGTCGTGAACCATTGGTTCAATGGTCGAGTCTAACGACTCGACTTCCTTCAGAACATGAGACTGATCCTGCAGAATCAACCTACCAGGGGCGTTGGGCCACTTGGATTTGAATTCCTCCAGGTCATGTCCCTTATTTCCACCGACGTCCACAATAAAAACCTCGCCTTCTCCGGTTTTGGCTCCATCAATGAGTCTCTCCTGTACCGGATAGAATCCCGAATCCATCCAGCTAGGTCTACCTTGATGGTAGGCTGACATGAGATTGTTGAATTGTGTTCCAAGATCAGGGTATCCAGGGTTCTTGCCGTTGAGAAACTCGAAGAAATGATAGTTCGTCTGGAACCCCATATTGAAGGGGCAGTTTTTCCCATCGGTAGGACTACGGTAGCCATTCTGTTTAAGCCAAGCGGGCAGCGAATATATTGAAGGAATGGTGCAACCGTTACTGTTTTCAAACAATGAGGGTAAGTCAGCTATCCAGCCAATGCTAGGGCGGAAATGGAGGAATCGATATGGGGAACATCGCTTACATCGCCGGCCATGCGTCACTGTACCGCTTTATGGCCAAAGTAGTGGTGAGCCCATTACGACTGTACTCATTCAAGCCAGCCTCTACAAAGACTCCCATTGCAGCCAAGTGCTTCATAATACGCCCTGAGAACAAATGAGCCAACTTGCCACACCTTGTTGCGTACTGTTGTACTAACCAAGTAGCTCGGGCTCTGCGCCTGTTCTCGCTGCGAGATCTGCTACCGATTGAGGCTTGTTGGTCTGTGCAAGTAAGGTGAAAATTCCCAGGTCGATACATGTCTCGATTCCGGCGAAAGAAGTTGGCTAATAGTGAAAAAAGATAATTAGCACTCGTCCTTAAACAATTTCGTCTCCTGAGCTAACGCACCTCTGCCCAGCAGTACCGTAGCATGGTTTCCTGGGGCGTCTCTATTGCTTGCACGAGGGAACGGGCCGCATCCAAGAGCCTTAAACGAGCCGAAGTATTCCCGCTTGTGTAAGCTTGAGACTCTGACTGAATCTCCTGCGTCAGTCGTTGAAGTTCTCCAGGAGAGCTAGGAACAATAGCAACTTGGGGTTCGATAGCGACGGCTGCGTGGCCATTGGTGGCTGATCCGTTCGATCCCTTGAGCTGCGTCATTGCCAATATACTGGGAGTATCAAGAATCTCAACAAGAAGCACGGTAAGAACAAGCCACCGTGAAGGATATAAAACACTCGAATCCGGAGGGCAATTGAAAGAGGAAAATGAGTGGGATATAAACTCCAAGGTACCTCTTCCCCCTAATTGCGCTTGACTCCATGCTAATTTTAACGCCGCTGCCAATGTGCATGAGATGTGGACCGTCTTCTCTCAAAGGATCAGAAATTGCTTGTATTAGACTCTTTTAATGCATATTTGGCCCGCGTGGGGGCCAAAGTTGGAGTCAATGGCACCTGGATCTACGGACAATAGACCTGCTCTTCCCGACAATGATTGCGCAATCCTTGCAAAGCCAGCAGACTAAATAGGAAATAGGTCTGATTGCAGCATGGGCGCATGTGGACTTCCCGCTTGATCGTGTTAGCTTTCATTAGTCTGAACTAACGAATCCCTCTGCTTTTCACAAATAGTAGCAGAGACTTTCGCTGATTGCCCAAGCTGTACCCGCATAAAACAAAATTCACCCTACACGGTGGCCGTATATAGGAGTGAACCTCTTTGCACCCTTCACGTTGTTCAACAAAACGCACGTGCAAACGCACCTGTGCAGTGCCTGAAACGAGTTCCATATACAGTGGCTCCCTACAGCTACTAGTGGGTGCTAGGCTTCAAACACACTGGTCTCTATGGCGGGATCTTCTGGCGGCACTGCCGAGACGGGCAGTAAAGGGCCTACGATGATGGCTGTGATGTGGTCGATGACCACTCTCGCCACTTCGCTTGTTGTCGCCCGTCTATGCGTTCGGCAACGACTGTTACGGAGTTTCGGCCTCGATGACTGGTTGATCGGTATATCTATGGTGATTTGAAAGCCCTCCCTTCCTTCCTCAGCCTCACCTATGTTTTTTCTTCTAACGTCCGTGGTCGTCCTAGATATTCGGTATACTGTTCGTTGCGGCGACTTCGGTCTCCGTGTCTTACGGATATGGACAGCATACAGTGCATCTTGAACCTGTGGCTACGGAAAAAGCCCTCCTATGGAATATGATCTCATTTATATTCGGAATCATATCCTTCGCTCTACCCAAACTCGCGGTCGCCGCTCTCCTCAACCGAATCATGAATCCGAGCCCAATTCAACGTGCGATCTTATGGGGCTTGGTCACCACAGTTACTGCCATCGCCCTTGTGAATATCTTGATCTATGTCACCGAATGTGATCCACCACGAGCACTCTGGAAGATAAGCATGGTCACAAGTGGAAAGGCGACGTGCCGGGACGTTTGGATTCTTATTGATTTTGCCACATTCAATGGAGGTAAGTAGCCTCGTCAAGCAGAATCCTGTCTAAGTGGCTGGGAATAACCATACATAATCAGCTTTCTCTGCATTCGTCGACTTTTACCTTGCAATTTATCCCGGGTTTGTTACGTTTAATTTGCAGATGTCTCTGCGTAAAAAGATCGCATTGACCGCAGCACTAGGCTTGGGCTCGGTGTATGTCCACCTGGGATTTTACCTCATTTTTCCAACCGAAGAACTCTCTAATCAGCCCATTTACTTAGTGCGGCCGCGATTGCCATGGTCAAGTGTGCCCAGTTGAAAGGACTAGCCAACCAAGCAGACCCTACGTGTGAGTGTCTTAGCCAACTGCACCAAGTATTTGTCGCAATCTAACCGGTACAGATGGCACCGTTCCACTTGTCATCTGGACCAAGTAGGAGACACCCTGGGGAAGAGGCCCAATTTTGAGACTAACAAATATTTAGTGTCGAGGCCAACGTGGTCGTCATCGCAGCCTGCATTCCAACACTGCGACCGGTCCTGGATCTCATCTTGAGGAAGCTCAAACTTGTCTCAACAGGCAACAGCAAATACCATTCCAATTCGTATCATCAGGGACAGGTTTACGGCAGCCAGTCAATCTCCCGGGCGTATGCACTGAAGAATCCAACTCCTTCTCCCAAGGTGGACAGCCAGGAGAGCATCCTCCGTGAACCGGATCAACTGCAGATACGATGCACGGATGAGGTCCAGATTGAGTACGAGATGCAGACACAAACCAAGCCGACACAGAAGCGAAGCTTTGGATGATACGCGACCGCCACGAATTCTTGAACATACCTGATAAGAATAATCCAGTATCGGGGGACTAGTTCCAGTTAAGAGATCATGCAGATTTATTGGTTTATTTGCTTTTATGCGACACACAGAAATGCGCCTCGTGAGTAGACTTCAAGTCTTAACGCAACGCGCCATGAAATCCTTCATACCTCAGATAAAGATTGACCTAGCATGACAGTGTCAAGACACTTTTATAAACGGGAGGCATGTATGATGGAACATAGATTGAAGCCGCAGTAATCCCCTTTGCTTTTACGCTCGAATATTTTTTAATTCACGGTCTCTTGTGCTCCGATAAAACAGGTCTTTTTCATTTCTGCAACTTCCGCGAATTGTATCTCAGTCTGTCGGGACTGTGCTATAGTTTTTGGGGCCTCTTTTGACTCAAATGGTGACATCGAAACGTTTGAGGGCGGCCTAATATATTTAGGATAGTCACTGTGAACCCCTCGCAAAATAGCTCTATTTATTTCTCTATTAACTGTTCTTTATATGGAAGTGAGCCTGTTACGTTTGCCAAGCCTGAACACGAGGTACATGAGTTCGGAACAGGCCTGAAAGAGCCTATGTGATAATCGACTTTTATCGAGATTCCAACTTGGCTATTTTTCCTCCTACCGTAGCTCACGGGCGCCATTGACGATGACGGCTTGTGAATGACTCCGACTGACGGGATCACGGACTGTGGACTTTCACGTAGGACTCTTGTTCCTAGACCAGTCCGCGAAGAGTGACATGACCAAACTCTTTGCATAGTCAAGCGACGCACAGTTGTATCTCCGTCTCCTACCCAGAGATCCTCTGCCTGGCATGTAGTATGAAGTTGACGCTCTTGTGTTTCAATCAGAATGTCCAATGAAAGAGCCTCCCGGGTGTTACTTCAGGGCATTGTGGAGCACTCCCCAGCCAGCATCCACCAAGCATCCGCGATCCTCGCAAACCCCTGACAGCGCCGATCAGTCATGTAACATTAACCAGCTGCCTCCATCCAGACTTAGAGCAGTTTGGTTCTCCAGATGAGAAAAGTATTTACCAGACTGTCATGGCCGATGTTGTTGAAATGAACAGCTACTCGCTGGGTAGTGGCCAAGGCTTTCTGGCTTTTTTTTTAAAGATGCACAACTGTCCCTTGACCTTTGTGGAAGAATTTGACATGGCACTCGTGCCCGGCGAGTGGGTCCGGACTCCATCATCACACGGATTCCTCTGCTTGGCAACCAAGATTGCCCGCACACGGGATTGCCCCGAGAGACATGGTCTCCCATGCCGATCAACAAAATCAATCGTCCGCCGCGGTCATGCAGCTCACTTGTTACGGATACTCTCCACCCAACGGACTATTTATCAAAGCTTGTTTGGTAATGGTGCGAGGCAGAGAACTCGAGCACACAGTCGCTTCTAGTCACAGCAGATGCCCCTTGACCGTGTCCCCCTCCTGGCACGCCGCGACGTATGAGAGTAGTGCGGTGACCATGGCAACTTCGGAGAGGCTGGACATCTTCCTAAATTCCCCCTTCTCCTCCCCGGGGGATGTTCCTCGTACTTGCTCGTTAATTAGATCTCATCTGGCACGATTGCTTGGCTGGATCACATCGGTTGCCACATCGGTAAGCGAGCTGACCAAAAGGCTAACTAGGCAGATAACGCCATCTATCGAGACCGTTCCTGAAGAGCAGATAGCCATCCCGACCGAACACCTCAAATTACCACATTGAAGGTGGCACGCTACAATCCCATCGAGTCACAGTATCTCTGATTTATCGCTTTCTACTGTACTTCGGACATGAGAGTATGGTTAAACTGCTACTCGCCGCAGAAGGCGTCAACCCAGATCTTAATGGTCCAGGCGGAATGACATCGCTCATGCTAGCGGCACTGAACGGGCATGAGATGATAGTGAAGATTCTCCTCGAGGAGGAAGGCGTCAATTCACATCCTAAGGGTCGTAATGGCGAAACACCGCTGATGCCGGCAGCGTATAACGGACATGGGGCGGTAGTAAAGTTGCTTCTCACCATGGAAGGGATCGACGCGGATCCGAAGGACTATGGTTTCGGACTTACATCCTTCTCGCGGGCCGCGAAGAAAGGATACGAAGCGGCAGTAAAACTGCTACTTGCTGAAGAGAGGCGGCACACGGGGAGAACTTGGTGGGTGGAGCCACGGCTACAACCAAAAAGCTATTGTCCCTTGGCTGCAGGGTTGAAAGTTTGGGCATACTTAAATATTCAATAGAGTGACCCATCATAAACGCAGGCCTACCATCCCATTCTCATGCTGATCGTACTTTCAGCGGGTGGGTTAGGCCAAGTTTCTGGCCCGAGCACCTGTCCTTATCGGGAATCAAATCATGAAGCAATCAAGAAAGATACCTATCAAAGACGTCCATAGCAGAAGATATAAAAGGCTCTGCACGACCCAACTGTAGAAGCCCTCTTATTGGCAGCTTCTTCGAGGCACAGACCGTCGCCTTGCGAAGGATCCACCACCTCAATACCAAATTCTAGTAATTTAATTCGCAAGGCTCTCTTATTTCTTGACGTCGTATCCGGTCTGAGCCTCAGGGTCAAGGCTCAGGTACTTAAGATCTAATATCACCCACAATTGACTGACTTGTTTACCATCCGTCACGAGCCTCATACTCCATCATACATCGAGAATTAAAGTCCCTATACTTCTCGCAACGATGCAATTCTTGATTCTTCTCCTCCAACTCGCCATCAGAATCTCTTCGTGTAGACGTCGGGACAAATGGTGGTAAGAAGTAGGGGCAGATGTACTGTATCAACATGTACATAATGATCATCCCTGAGCCCTCATGATCGTTGCACGACGTTAACTAGTCGCCGTCAGTAGAGCGGAACCCTTACCTGGTTTAGAAATCTCGTAAGCGGTTGATGTCGCAACCGTACTGTTGCTTAGTCTGTCAGGCCATACACAGGCTCGGGTCTATAACTAGAAAAAGGGAGGAACGACACCAGAGAGAGTGCCAAAGTAGGTTAGTGCCGAAAAGCAGTCCAAGAAGCAATCATCATATAATTTCCAAGGTTAAAGTGATCCTGCCTCGTATTCCAAAACAGCAGCCCAGTGGCTACCTCACGATCTTCACTTGATGGGGGGACATTCCGAGAAATTATCATCGACAAATACGAACGAGTCACAGATTGTGGGGACCGGAAAGCTTAACTCAACCGCACACCAGCGCCCTACTCTGGCACGGGTGCAACGTGAACAGTCGTAATGGCTGCCTTGCTCCATGATGACATATTCCGAACGCGGACTGAGGCCCACTAGTTGAATGACAATCAAGATAAGTCCGCACCTGAAAGAAGTCATTATGAGGAACCTTCTATCCTTAAGAACATCCTCTGCAGACAGGAGCGCACGAGAGGACCTGTTGTGCGAAAGAGCTTGTGTGAAAAATATGCATTGACGGGATCTTTCCTGAGAGATCCATCACGAGCAGCCGCACCTGTCCAAGTTGCAATGTCCATGCACTATCCTGTGGTTATCAAGTGGAAATATTCGCAACCGGTTTGGTTAACTTTGATTTCAAGAGGCTCTCTGGGGAGCCTCTCAGGGCAATGGGTTACTCGTTGACCCATTTCCCGTCCTCGTGTTCCTTCATGCTCCATGTGGGGCGGATTGTTGCTAGCCAGTTGGCCCTTATAAGGGTGGGTCGTTTATCTGTTCCTCCATTTTGCCATCGGGCTAAAGCAACATGGGTATCCGTGCCAAGCGCACCCACTGGCCTTTACCCAGTGGGTGCGCCACACCGTAACCGCCAACCACACTGTAACCGCTAATTCCCTTGTAAACACCCTTTTGAAGCTATTCCCTCCACACAACATGCCAAAAACCGATGATATAGCCGAATCTGGAATGCTCGAGGCTTGCTCAGCTACCAAACGCGAGAAAAAAACCTAATATCTCCAAGATTGCGCGTCAATTCAACGTGTCTCGTCGGACTCTTCACGATCGCGTCAAGAAGGATGCTCAGGCTCGTACGGCTAGGAAACCGGTCAATAAGGTCCTCGAGGGGTATCAGGAGGAAGCTTTGATACGCTGGCTTACCTATATGCGTGATTGTAACATGCCAGTGCCTCCTTATGTGCTACAGGCATGGGCAGATCAGGCACTCTCGCGTGCTGGTAAGACCGAGCGCGTCAGTAAGATGTGGGCGTATCGCTTCATGAAACGGCTCTTTGAGGGCCTAAAACTGCGTCCGGTGAAGCAGAAGACGAAGGAATCGAAGCGTATATCAGCGGAAAACGCGGGCATCCTAGCACATTGGTATAATCAGCTTGCGAATGTCATTAAAGACACCCCCCGCGCGGCTTGTGTATAACTTCGACGAGTGCGGCTTCCAGCCAGGCGAGGGTCAACCATGAAATATCGTCGGCTCTACAGGCGGCCCTGATCTTCCTGAAGGCGAACGAGGCGAAACGATCACTGCTATAGAGTGCATCTCGGCGGATCTCTCCTTGTACAAGTCCCCAATCGAGAAGCTAGTGGCAATTGAAGATTGTTCGGCCGTTGGAATGGCGAGGCAAGCCATGGTCTCTTGAATGGCGATGGCAGCGTGTACTTGCCCAGGCTTAACGATGTGGCATGGAAGCCCCTGCAGGGCCATGCTATTCCTGTGCCAAATGTCTCGGGCCGCTCACGTCTTGCGTGGTGGCTGTTGTTGATGGCAAGCTTCTGCGTCGCGGTATTTGCATATGCTGTTGTATGAGTTATAATCCTCGTCGATGTTCATTCGGTAAGAGAAGCATCAGAATCGCAGTGATGGTGCTTTAGCTGATTCCAACAGTATTCGATAGGGAAGCCCAGGCCCCAGCTGCTACTTTGCCTGACTGGATCCTTGCGTACGCTGCCGAACAAGGAGCAGAGATCCCTGCAGAAAGAAATGAGATTCGACTCCCCGCATCAACCTGGCGGGTAGCGATCAAAGAGCAGCGTAAGATCATTGCAGCGATGGGAGAGACTCAAACTCGATTGAGACATGATGTTGAGGCTTTGACTGGCTGTCTCGAATTAACTGGACAGCTGAAGTCAGCAGAGACGGAGACAAACAGACTGCAGAACCAGGAAGTGGGGGGTTAGGAGGATGAGAACATGATGTCTCTGTAGCGTTCGATTCATGTCTAACTTGTGGATTGGAATGGGAGTGGTAGTTCGTGATGGGGAGATCGTTGACAATTCATAGTAAAGATTGAGAATGGCTAGCAGATTTCGAGTTGTTAGAATTGAATAGACAAAAGTTGCACTACTATCGAACTTCGATTCTCAGACTGCATGTACATCACGTAGATCTTGCAGATTGCGGATCATCAACGATTTGTGCCTTGAGCCTTGAGCCTTGCATATGCTTTCCCAACAATACTTCAACGATATTTTGTTAGACCAAGGAGGATCATTCGAGGAACCTTTTCAAATTGATGCAAAAAGAATTCACTGAAGCCTATCAGAGAAACCGTCAGCAAAGCCAAAACCACGCGGCGAATAGAGTTTGTTACCCCACACCCGAGCAGCGCCTTATCAGCAGCCCCCTTCTGGTTCGCCGACTTCTCGTCTTCTCACTGCTCATGCCCATCTTCATGCAACCATGCCACCAGATCGACAGCCGCGGACAACGCGAATAGTGCGCGTGCGGACCGGATGCTGGACCTGCAGACGCCGAAAGAAGAAGTGTGATGAGGCTAGGCCGATCTGCGGCGGCTGCAGCCGCAATGACCTGAGCTGCTCCTGGCCATCCACTATCCCCGGAAGAAGGGATTCGGGCCCGGAAAACGATTTTGCTGGGTTCACTGAAGAGGAGAGGCGGTCGAGCCTTGCGCAGGCGATTGACGAGTTGGAAGGAATGCAAGTGCCCGTCAGTCCGGCTTCACAACGGCACCCGTCTATCTCGTCGATCGGGGGACGGTCTGGGGTTCTTGGGGTTGGACTTGAAGATGCCACGATGCAGGAGGAAAATATCGACCGTCGGGCTTCAGTAATTGGGACTACCGACAATGCTCTCATGGTGGGAAATCTGGTGCCCAGGAACCTCTCCATGCTACCAGGCTACGATCCGGACTCGTATCAGCTGCTCAGCCACTATCTCAGCACGACGGCCGACTGCATGGCAAACGGGTCAACACCCATCAACCCATTCCTAGTCCAGATCGTGCCCCTGGCTTTCACAAGTGATCTATTGTTGCAACTCGTCATCACTCAGAGCGCTGCCCATCGCGCCTTTCGACGTCGCGATGAAACAGACGCCATCGCCCATTCACATTACACCAAGGCCATCCAATTATTCCGACACGGAGTTACCGAATTCATTGAAGGGAAAGAATCAAACCCCCTCATGTTGCTGGTTGGGGCTCTCGTCATGTGTTTTACTGAGGTAGGTAAGACAGCCTTACTACACTGAGTCTTCAAGGCTGACGGCGCGTAGACTGCCAAAGGTGATATGACGGGAACAGTCTTCGACCATCTTTCCGCGGCAAACTCCCTCCTGGTGAAATTGCTTGCACAGAGCGACACAGCCGTCCCGAGGGAACTCAAGGACTTTGTTATTGAATACTACGTCTACACCGCGACCGTGAGCATGATCTCGATCGACGCCCGGTTAAGCGGCCAACTCTTCCTCAACTTCGACTTGGAGCAGAGGGCGCGTCAGTTACTGAGTACGCAGTATGTCGGCAACCTGTGTGGATGCTGGTTGGAACTGCTGCTCTTGATCCCATGCATCTTCGATCTCGGTCGACAGTGGATGATGGCGGATGCGGAGACCATCATCCCGACCGCAGATGACATCGCCATGTTCGCATCGATCCAAGCCCAGATCCTGCGCTGGTCGCCGTACCCGGGAGTCATTCCTGAGGTCTACTGGGGTGGCTTGATCTTCCAACAAGCCATGTTGATCTATCTCTACACATCGCTCGGCGGGTACCAACACGCCCCAGATGGCATGTACAAGGGTCTCATCGACACTGCTGTCACAGAAGCAATGTCTTACCTCGACGAACTATCCCCGACAACTCGAATCAACTCGGGTCTCTGCTGGCCCATCGCCGTGGTGGGTTCATGTCTCACAACCCTCGAGCAGCAAGAACGCCTTCGAGCGCGACTACTCGCAATGTCGAGTCACTTCGGTCTTGGAAACATGCAGAGAACCCTTCAGCTCCTGGAAGTGATGTGGCAACTGACACCCTCCGAGGCGGGCCCTTGGAATATCTGTCGAACGATGCAACAGAACCAGATTTGGATTTCATTTGCTTGAATCAGGAAGTCAATTTTGTGCTTTCATCTAAACTGGATACAGTGTACATCTCACGGTCCAGCCGCGTTCTTGGGCGCCTCAGTCGCAGGACCCTCAGGAGTAACATAGGCCTTGGTCAAGCCGCCATCAACAACAAAGTCCGTGGCATTGACGAAGCTGCTCTCGTCGCTGGCGAGGAAGATCACCGCGTGCGCCTGCTCAATGGCCTCGCCAAAGCGACCAGTGGGGAAGTGCACCTCACGACGGAAGCGCTTCGCCTGGTCGTCACCAAGCCAGTCCTGAAGAAGGGGGGTGCTATAAACCGTCAGCCTGCTGAACCACCACCACCACCACAACCCAAAAGAGTGAGGGACATACTTCAACGGCGCAGGACAAAGCGAGTTAAACCTGAATCCCTCGCGCGCATGCACAATCGCCAACTCTCTCGTCATAGCCAACACAGCCCCCTTACTAGCCGTATACGCCAACTGCGGCGTTGCCGCACCCACCAGCGCAACCATACTAGCAGTATTAATAACACTGCCCTTCTTCTTCCCATGCCTCCGCAAACTCTGCACCGCATGCTTGGACCCAAACCAAACACCCTTGACATTAATACTCTGCGTCAGATCCCAGATCTTCTCGGGGGTATCGACCGCATCCGCATCGTCGGAGTGCATAATCCCCGCATTGTTGAACATAACGTCCAGTCCGCCCCAGGCGTCGAGGTGGGATACCGCGGCCTCGACCTGGTCTTCCTTCGAGACGTCGACGACTTTGCTTTCGACTTTGCCGCTGCGCGAGGCGGGCGGCACGATGGCGTTCACTTTTTCCAGGGCTTTGCTCAGTCCCTCCGAGCTGATGTCTGTCATTAGGACGGAGGCGCCTTCGCGGAGCATGAGGATTGTGGTTTCCAGGCCGATGCCGCCGGCTGCGCCGGTGACGATGGCGTTTTTGCCTTCGAGGCGGCCGACCATTGTGTATTTGATGTGAGGTGGGAGATTGGACTTGAGATGGAGGTAGAAGATGATAGATGTTGTGGCAGGTGGAATTGTAGTTGAGGAGAAATAGCAAGATCTAATTTATACCTATCTCCCCGCGTTCCCTTGCCTTCCCCACTACATGACAATCGCGTTCCAGTACCCAGGTTCATCATCGACCTAGAAAATAGAACAGGCGCGTATCTATTCAGTCCCATGATCACCCATCTGAGGACAGGCTGTTCTACGCGCTCTGCAGCTTCCCTCGACAGCAAGCGCTCTTGGAGGATACAAGCATGCGACGGCGCGGCTCTGAGTGAGCGCGGGGTATGAGGGGCATCATTGTCTCGATGATAATGCTGATAATGCTGATAGTGTATAGACCCGGGAATGGGATGGTGGGTTTGCCGCGCTCTGGGGTGCGCGGTCTCGGTCCGCGGTGTGGGGCTGGGCTTAAGTTGGATTGTGATAGGGCGGAGGGAGTGGGCGATACTGTGCGAGATTGGGTTCGGAGAAGCTCGAAGAAGTTGAGGATAGCATTGTTATGGTTGAAGGTGTGGCAGGTTGGATATGTGTCGGTTCTCGCACGGCTTGAATGACGGATGAAGCTGATTCAAGGTACATTGTTGCTAAAGTCAAGTATTCACGGAACATCTATAGATTTCTTGTAACGAAACAACATATCTAACAACAGCCCCATCTACACAGCATACTTGACGTGGTAGCTCTTCAGCTTAACGAAACCGTCAAATCCCCTCGGTCCCAATGTACACCCCAACCCGCTAGTCTTCCACCCAGTCCAGGCCAGATCCTATGGGAATATTAGCACGCATCAAAGAAGCAGCTGCGAAGAGGAACATACCGGACTAGGATAATCACATCGGTTGATAAATACCGTACCAGCTTCAATGAGATCAATCAGCTCCTCGCCGCGCGCGATATCCTTCGTCCACACGCTGGCGGTCAACCCGTAGTCACTGTCGTTCATCAACGACACAGCCTCCTCATCGCTGGATACCTTCATGATTGGCATCACCGGGCCAAAGGTCTCTTCCTTCATGGTGATCATGGAGTGGTTGACGTTCGTCAGGACGACGGGGGCGAGGAAGTTGCCTTTCGTTGCTGTCGTGGCTAGGGCGAAGGTGCTGTTTTCGGGGGTGGAGTTGATGGCGCCTTTGCTTAGGGCATCGTCGATGTGGGATTGGATCTTTTCCTTTGCCGGGGCTGAGATGACGGGGCCGGTGGTTGTACTTTCATCTTGAGGGTCGCCGAGCTTGTAGCTGTGGAACCCGTCAGTCACCGTTGCCATAATAGGGAAGAGCCAAACTTACGACTTGAGCTCCTCCTGCACACATTGAACAAACTCATCGTAGACCTTCTCATGCACGTACACCCGCTCAATCGAGCAGCAGCTTTGACCGGAGTTGAAGATCGCCCCGTCGACCAGGTTCTCGGCGACACTCTTCACATCGACGTCGGGACGAACATAGGCTGGATCATTACCGCCAAGCTCGAGGTTGACAGGCTTGACCTGCTTAGCAGTAGCCTCACGGAGACGGAGACCACCGGCAGTGGACCCGGTGAAAGAAACAGACTGAATCTCAGAGAGCTGAGCAATTTGATCCAGAACATCGAGGCTGCCGATATGAACAACCCGGAGAACATTGTCTGGAAGGCCAGCCGCCTTGAAGATCTCTTCAAGTCTGTTTCCGAAAATCGGCGTCTGTGGCGACGGGCGCAGAAGAACGGTGTTGCCCGCCAACAGAGCCGGGATCAGCGCGTTGACCGTTGTCAGGTAGGGGTAGTTCCAGGCCGAAGCAATGAGAACCGGTCCAACAGCGACTCGCTTTACCATCCTCTTGAAGCCAGCCTGGGGTTGACCAGGGAGATCGGCCAAGCTCTGCTCCGCGATACCGAGCAGGTACTCGGCGCGAAGGCGAGCTGTCTTGATTTCACCAGCGCAATACCTGATGGGTCGGCCCATCTGGGTGGTGAGCTCTTTGGACAGGACATCGATGCGCGAGTCGATAATGTCGAGTGCGCGCTTGACAATGTCCTTTCTCTTCTCCAGACTCAGGGTCTTGTAGAACTGGAAGGCCTCCTTGGAAGCTGTGGCAATCTGGCGAGCCTCGTCGAGAGAGATGCCGGGCTGTTCGAAGATGACCTCGTGTGTAGCGGGGTTGATAGTGCGAATATGATTTTGCGACATTTTCGTGGTGGTTGTTGACAATGCTGTGTTGAAGATGTTTCTGCGGTGGTGGAGGGGCAGGAGGGGCATCCCGCATTTTATATTCTTAGCCGCGTGTTTGGCGATCCGCTTATCGCGGTCTTTGCTCGCGCTCTTCGTTCCTTGCGATTCATGCCATGAACTTGGAGAAGATTATGTATGTATTCTGTATCATCCTAGCTCATTTACAATGCAGACTCCTCAATGAACTTGACAATTCTCCTCCCGAGTAATTCTCCATCGTGGTGTTTCTCGGCCCTGGCGAGCCCATCTTTATACAGCTCGTCGTCAAACAGACCCTGATCATGTCTGGCTTCACACAGATGTGTCATGATAAATTGGTTGAACTCTGGATGTGCCTGAACTGAGAGGATGCGCCCAGGCATGTAGAGCCCTTGGATTCCGCATCGAGGACTATAGCCCAGGTTGACACAGCCTTCGGGCACTTCATGCACGATATCGCGGTGCATTTGATGAAGATACTATGAGGTGTTAATATAGCTTCACAACAAGCTCAGACATCCTTACAATCTTTTCTTGGTTGAACAGCTCCTTGCCCGCATCTGTGAGCGAAATCTCAGAAGACGAGATCTCCCACCCTTCACCTCGCCCAACACGCGCATTCAATGCCCGCGCAAGAATCTGGTGTCCAAAGCAGATGCCAACAACGGGCTTCTTGTGACTCTGCACCACATCCCGCACATACTCGGTCAACGTGAGAATCCACCGGTCATCACCAAATGCGTCATGTTCTACCCAGCATCAGCGAGGCCCCAACATACAACCACAGACCAACTTACTACTCCCTGTGAGCAGAAACGCATCCACCTCATTTGGATCAGGATACACCGGATTCCCCACGACATGCCACTTGCTAACCTCAATCTCCGCAGTGGAGTTGCCCGCCTGTGCACCCCTCTTCAACAATCCCTCGAAGATATCCCCGTACCCGCCCAGCTTCTCCTTCACAGGCGGGATCGGCGTATCGCATTCCAGCACAGCAACGTGGAGTGAACGTGTCATCTTGCCGTCGGGTCTTGGTCTTGCTGAGACTGTGCTTCGGGTGACCTGCTCGCGCAAGTGTTGTTTTATGGTCCATCGGGCTCCCGATAACCTTGCCGCATCGGTGAGCGCGCTAAGCCCCACCGCGCGCGCTCCGAGGAGTTTCGTCCGTCCGCCTCCGCCAGGGTATCCGAACTTGTTGGACTTGGAGGTGCGGCCAATTAGCGCGATGTCTTCATTCGGGGCTGGAGGTGTCTGGTGGCGCGGTACCTGGACCATTGGAGCGCGCACGCGACTGTACACTCTTGTTGACTGCGGAGCAGGGACTCGCGATGAGAAGCCTGAAATGACCCGCACCGAATTTGTATATTAAGATCGGGCCTCTACCAAAAGAGGTTGCTCTACTTACAATCTCGTTTCATACTCATGTCAGTCACAGAATGATAACACCCACCATGATCACAGTCGAGAACCTCCCCACCCTTCTTGCCGATGACATCAAAGTCAAGGTCGGCGGCATCGACGCCGACGGCATCCTGCGCGGAAAGGTCATGGCCAAGGAGAAGTTCCTGGGTATCGCAGAGAAGGGTTTCGGGTTCAGTTCTGCGGTATTTGGCTGGGATATGCATGATATGCTGTGGACGACGGATGCGCGCATTGCGCCGCCTGAGCAGGGGTATTCTGATTTCCTTGCCATTCCGGATTTGAATACCTTCCGGAGACTGACCTGGGAAGACAACATTCCATTCTTCTTTGTTCGCTTTGAGAGCAATGGCAAGGCTGTTTCGGCGGATGGGCGAAGTATGCTGAAGGGACTGTGTGATCGGCTTGCAGAAGAGGGATATCAAGCTATGGCTGGAGGTAATTGAATCCTGTGTGGGTTGTTGGATATGATACTAATGTGCCTAGTTGAGCTCGAGTTCATGAACTTCCAAACACCCTCGGAAGACGGGTACAGCGCTGGCTCGCAACACCCGAACATTGCTTCTTACCTCGAGCACAATGCACCAGGAGGTCTGCGCCAGTTAACAGCGGGCAGCTTCTCTTACAGCTTGACCCGGCCAGTCGCCAACAAAAAGTACTTCTACGATATTTTCGACACCAGCGCGAAGGTGAACTGTCTCATTGAAGGATGGCATACTGAGGGTGGACCGGGCGTGTACGAGGCTGTATGTCAAACCTACAAGTCCGCAGGGTACATGCTGACTAGTCCAGGCACTGAAAGTATGCGAGGTCAGCGAAATGGCAGATCGAGCAGCTCTTTTCAAGTACGCCCCCTGCACACACCATTCCACACCCATCTAACAAAAAAAGGTTCCTCACAAAGTCCCTCGGCTCTGACTATGGCGTCACACCCTGCTTCATGGCCAAGCCCGTCCACGGACTACCCGGACACTCAGGACATATCCACGTCTCACTAGCAGACAAAAACGGAGCCAACCTCTTCGCGCGGGAATCGGCCGATCCCAACGCGCAATGGCCCGACATCGAACACCTCTCCGACATGGGCAGACACTTCCTCGCCGGTCTACTCGAAGCCCTCCCAGACATCATGCCCCTCTTTGCGCCAAACATCAACTCCTACAAACGCCTCGTCGAGAACTACTGGGCACCCGTGCACCTAAGCTGGGGTCTGGAAGACCGCATCGCCTCAATCAGACTTATCACCCCACCAGTCTGCAAGCCCGGCGCAACAAGGTTCGAAGTGCGCATCCCCGGCGCAGACTTGCATCCTCATTTCGCGTTGAGCGTCATCATCGCCGCTGGGTGGAGAGGCGTGCAGAAGAAACTCGAGATTACTGTCCCGCCTATGTCTGCAAGGAAGGCTGGGGATCCGCGGCCGGAGTTGCTGCCGAATACGCTTGAGCTGGCTTTGGCGAGGTTCTCGGCGAGGGAGAGTGTTGCGAGGGAGATTTTGGATCCGGAGTTTGTGGATTTCTTTACTGCGACACGGCAGCATGAGTTGGGGATTTGGAGGGAGGCTGTGACTGATTGGTGAGTTGACTTTGCATCTCAAGGGGTGGAACGTACTAACGGGTTAATAGGGAAGTGAAGCGGTATATTGAGACGGTTTGATTGCTTGTCTGACGATGATGTGTATCCTAGATTTATCAATGTCAGAATACCATTTGCTTAGAGTCTGGTTTGAAATTCAGCCCGTGCACTCTGGAGTTAGGGGGCATCAAATACGCTGAATAGCTTTGATGCAATCCCGTGGGGTGTAGAGTGGAGGAGACTACCATACATGGACTTTATCACAGCCTCATTCTTGAGCCTTAGGAATCACCCCGTTATAAGACCCATGCTTTACGTACTTGCAAGTATAAACCAAAGGAGCAGTGGATTGAATTGCGATATATTACTTCCAACATAAACACTTATATCTCGGCGACGTTATCAAAGAGCAATCATCGGGTATAAAACGAATGTAAGAACAATAACAACCATGTCCAAACCCAACGGCCAGGACTGAGGGCCCCATCAACCACCATGTCTCAAGTCCAGCATGTTTTGCCCCTTATCTGCGCCCAGACAAGAAAGACGCAATAAGCGCCCCAACGCAGGCAATAAAGCCCAGGAGCATAAACGCCGTATCCGCCTGAGCAGAAACACACCGGCTATGCAGCTTCGAGCTATCATTGTCCCACCAGCACCCCGTCTGGCCATTATTAGCCGTCACGCAGCCACCGTCAAGAAGCTTATTCGTTGCGAGCGTGAGCCAGTCGCCGCAGTTCGTGCCGCGGAGACCAACAGCATACACCTGGAAATCATCAGCAACCATCCAGAATCCAGATGATGAACTGGAGGGAAAGGTAAACATACGATACCACCGGCCAGCAGGGCAATGCCCGCCACACCATCCACGAGCCAAGTAACGACGCCATCTAGACTGTCGAGGAAGAATGCCACGATGCCGAGTAGTCCGGCGATGATGCCCAGGGCGCCGGTGAATGCGGCGTAGCCCGTTTCCGCGGGGACGCTACCGATGCCCTGGCCTTTGGCGAGGGTGACGGAGAGGCCGAGGACGACGACGCTAAAGAGCAACTGGGAGGGTTAGAATAGCCGGGCATGTGTTGGACAAGCTTCTTACCTGAGCCACGCGGGCGATGCCTGTTACCAACTTCATTTTGGATATGTGTTTGGAGAATTTTGGGAAGATGCTCAAGAGACAGGGGCGAGGGGGCAAGCGCAAATTTATTTAGGAGGATTGCTTGGCTGCTGTGAGCTGTGTTTAGGGCATCCTTTCTGGCACAGCCTTGTGCCATACTATCCTCTTTTTGAGCCGCACTGGTTCGGGACTAGCAGTCGGCGGGTGAATTGGGGCTAAAGGGGCCGTTAGCTGCAGGAAAGGAGGTCCTAGCTCTAACGCGATGGGATGTGATTCGATGATGAAGGTTAGGGAAGCCCGCTTTTGCGCCGATTGGGGCTATTTGTGCCAGCTTTCTGACTTGTTGTTAAGTGACGAGATGATCATGATCGGTGAGGTTGATGTTTGACCTAGGCGCCATTTCTACGGAGAAGTCAACAAGGCAAAAACTGTGACACCCCATCTAGGGAAACTGCTAAAATGGAAGCAAAACATCTCACTAGTCATCCTGGCATAATTTCCAAGTGCCATAGGATCCAGGACAAGAGTGAATCCAAATCCACCTGCAAGAGCCAAGCATAGCCCAGCCCGCAGCCCCAACTTGGCAATCCAAGCCGCCCGAACTGCACCTCCTTTCTCGTTAGGAATGGATCAGTGTGTTGTCCTGCGAGAGATTCGCTCAGCTATTTATAGCCTCTTAGCGAGTCGTGGGGGCCATCGATCACCGCTATTCTGCGAATACAAGATGCGGCACGTCCCGCCCCCAACTTCTTGGGTTCGTATTTGCGCGCCGGAATTTCAAGGGAGATATAAAGGCGTGCAACCTCACTTTCACTTGCTAGGGAATACGACATTGCATCCAAGATGTTCGCTTAATAGTGATAAAGTGGTTGCTGGACAGGATCGGATTGGTTACGAGAACTATGACGCATAATGGCGGCCTCCGTCTTAGGCTTAGGGTGCAATTATGACTCGACGGTCATATGTCGTATATAGTATTTATACCCCATAAACAGCGTCAGCCTCCATCTACCTCTGAAAAACCACTTTGTCTTTGCTATATAGCAAACGTCCAAAATGACAGTCTCAAATCCAACCCGCGTGCAATTCAAAATCCTACCCGCAACAGAGGCAGATTGCTACACCCTCGCCGAAATCGAAGCCATCGCCAACACAGAAGCAAACAAGGCGAAACCCGAGGAAAACCTGTCCAGAATTATCTTCGGGCCTCCAAGCAAAGCCTCGATTGAGTTTCGCGCCAAAGGTCTAGTCGATAAACTGAACAACGATAAAGAGTCGCGCATGTGGAAAGCTGTGATCAGCGACGAGAACGGGGATGAGAAAATCGTCGCGTGGGCGCATTGGTTCTTTTATAATGAGCCGCCGACTATTGAATGGAAGGATATTGAGTGGCCGGCTCCGATTAAGGGGGATGGGGCGAATGAGTTTCTCAGGAATGGACATGCGCTGAGGGCGAAGTATATGTCTGGGAAGAGGTTTGGGTGTAAGTTTTGCCATTGAAAAGAATGATTGATGGGTGGCAGGCTAATTGGTGTGTATAGTCCTCTCTGTCCTGGCGACGCTGCCGGGGCATCGTGGGAATGGGATCGGCTCGGCTTTGATCCAGATAGGCTTGGATGAAGCTAGTGCCTTGGACTTGACTGAGTTCTGGCTGGATGCATCGAAGGATGGTCATGATTTGTACGTCAAGTTTGGGTTTCAGGATGTTGAGCTCATCCCGTTGGATTTGGAGAAGTATGGGGGTGTTGGGCAATCGAAGGTCATGACTATGAGAAGGATTTCGAATTGAGAGGGCCTGGTAGGAGGAGCTGGAGGTGATCGATAGCAACTCAGTATTATGCCATCTCATGAGCAAGTGATTTGAACATCAAATTGCCATTTACAAGAATCAAACACATACTTGCAATAATCAGAGTAACATCGCACAAAGTTGAGGGCTCAGCGTCGCTCAATATGAGGAGAAAATCAGATAAACATTCTTCCACATGCTCCCCGCTCAACTTGAACTGTGGCTTCCAGGGCTCCAGAAAGGACAGTCAATGAGTCCCGTTCTCCTCGTCCGCATCCTCGACAGTAGCAGATAGATCACTGGGTTCCGTTTTCGATTTGGCAGTAGACTCGGTCTCAGTCGCTGCACCTTCATCCTCGTCCTCTTCTCGAGCCTCTTCATACTCGGTCTTCTCCGTGGCAGTTCTCTGCGGTCCAGCAGGTCTGTTCTCCTGCACCGTCTTACCTTTACCACCTTTCTTCGAAGGCAACGGACCCTCAGCCTCACTCTTCAAATCTGCAGCTGACTCCTCCCCGATCTGGGATGCCCTCGAACTTCGATTTCTTCGAGCTCGAGCATTCGCACGGCGAATCAGTTTGTTGTGGTAGTTCTCCTGCTCGACCTCCGGATCCTCATGGAGAATGCGACGGGCAGCTTCTCGGCCAACGACAGGCAAGCGGTCCACGCCTTGTGCCGAGCTAGGCACGAGTTTTGGATCAAGCAGGCCAACTTGAACGAGTACACTAGCTTGATCCCAGTACGTATGTTCCGAGTACAATCTTCCCGCACGCATGCTCACGATACTAACAAGAATAATCTCGACGCGTCGATTGGTGGGTGGCACGCCGGGCAACATCCAGGGAATCTCCTGTGTATGTTCGAATGCGACGTAGAGTTCATCGACAACTCTGTCTGGGCCTGACGTGCGAGAGAGGAGACGAATGCGCATGGACGGCGGCAAGCGACCGAGGAAATGTTTCTCGTAGAAATTACGGAGAGCTTGGGTGCCGATGGCGCCGCTGAGTGTGGATGCGTATGTCACCGCTGGTGTCTTGTGCTGGACGTAGCCGTCCATGGTGCTGGATAAATTGGAGGCGAAGAATTTTGCTGCGCTATTTAGCCTCTACTGCAGTGACAGGGTTTGCATGGGCTTACCTTCTTGGTGCTCCTCCCATCGTCTCTCCAAGTCGACATCCCGAGAGAAACCCTTTCGTAACACTTGCACAGTGCGTGTCCACGCCAGACCCGCTGCTAAGTGGTCATATTCTTCCAGGTCCGTCTCTGCAAAGCCTGGCTGCGCATAGTCGTAGGTAAATGCCGGATATGCGAGCTGCGCGCGCTCTCCAGTCCCGATTCCCGGGTTGATAGGCCGAGTCTTGCGACGCTTTTTGCCTTGCAGGCCCAGTGCCGTTGGGACAGTGGTCACATCGACGGATTTTCCGGCCAAATGCACCAGCACTCGAACGGAGAGGGGGAAGCGAGATCTGGTGTCGGGAATGTTGCTGGGGTAATATGCAACCAGCGCGCAGAGTCGGCTGGCGTTGGTGGGCTTGAGGTAGTAGTCTAGACAGTAGTTGGCTGCCTCTCCGAACGCTGTAGTGTGTTGGTCAATGGAATGCCAGTTATCTCCAAGTCAACGCACCGACGACGGCGTAGTTCTCCCCCACGCCAAGTCCCTCCTTCACTCCCATCAGTCGGCTCGCATATTCCTTTCCGCCACCCTCGAATGGCAGGTAGAGCACATCGAATCCTTCGTCCTGCCAGTTCTTGATGGTCTCGATGTCGAATTCTGCTGTTTCGGCGGTGATGCACAGTCGTGCGTTGTTGTTGCCGTTATTGTATAGAAAGCCACTGCTGAGACCTGGTGCATTGATCGAGACAGTCGCCATTTTGCTGTTCGTACGACCACGATGGGGGTAGGTAGGTGTTTATTTACTGCTGTATTCGCGATAGAGCCTCGCTCCAGGCTTGCAGGTTTTACCAACTTCAAGAAGAGAACTCAGAAGGCCACACAGGTTGGATTCACCTTGACTTGTTAGATTAAAAAGAAAGGAGATAAAGAAGCGAGCAGTGTACACAGTAAATTGAGATGGCTGTTTGACAGCTGGGACGATACGTCATCGGCGTTGACCCCGGTCCTGGATCCCACGACGTCATTTCTGGCGATACAATGAAGAGGAGCGCGATAGATTGATAGGCCACGTTAATTAATTCTGTGTGGAACAAGCGTCACTTCAGGGATCATGGGCAAGTAAGTTATTAAAGACCTTGGATGATCATGAGATGGTGAAGGCCAGTACTGTAGATCGCAGGTTAGTGTCTCCAGTATCTGCCAAAGTCATAGATCTTAGAGGATTGTTTGCCTGCACTGGATGTAACACATGGAATGCGATAGATCTTGTCAATCATCTTTAAGTAGATCTTCAGTTATAATTCCTGGACTTGGATTCTCATCCCATACCGCCAAGTCAGGTCTGGTCAAGACCATGGATATCCAGACGACGATTCTAGGAACTTCCACGCTCTATATCCAAGCTAACTGGACCTCGCAGTTTGCCACTCTTTTCCTGAAACCAGCTCTTCATCAAATCCAAGTATCAGACACTCGTGTAGCATGCCCCACCGTCTCGTGTATCATTGGTGTCCATATCATGTTTTGACACTGAAGTCATCCAGAGCTTGGATAGAGATCCTTAGCTCCCGAGCGATCATTAGAAGGCGAGATATACCACTCTGCTTCTTTGATTTCCCCAACACTCACAGATATTGTTCTCTTTTGACTGACATGAACTAACACTACTCCAGATCCACCGCTAAGGCAACCAGGCCATCACGCTAGGCGGAAGAAGCTTCCAGACAGGCGTGGCTTCCCCTCTTCCCAACTCCAACACCGCATTCCTGTTCAACACAGTGCGCGATGTCGCTCGTGCAGCACGTCTCTGTCCTGGAGGGCGTTGATCGTGAGCCTGAAGTTGATGTTGGAGAGGACTTCCACCCAATTGCGCGGAAAATTAGCTACGACGTGCTGCAGCCGCCGAACCAGGGTGCTCCGACCGCTGAACAAACGGCGCCCAGCACACCGGCATACAAACACTCTGTCTTAAAGCGACTGGGTAGGTAGCGCGTCAATGTTGGTGAATGTTGCTAATGCTGTCCAGCTCAGGTTGTTTTTACCATTCTCGCGTGCTGGGTCGCGTCGGGGATTGTGTTTGGGTTCGCGGCGCTCAAGCCTGTTCTCGTTTCGGAGGGTGTCTATCACGACCAATGCAAGGAGGATGAGCTGCGCGAGGGTGTTGAGCTCTGTTCGCAGCAGGATCTGAGGTATGTTCACCTTAGATGAGACTTGGATCACTTCTAATACATTCTAGGCTCAATCTGTTCTTTACTATCGCATCCATCACTGCGAATGTCACCGCTCTCCCGGTCGGGACGATCCTCGATCGCTATGGCTCGCGCGTCTGTGGCATCATCGGCAGTGTGCTCCTCGCGGTCGGCAGTGTATTCATGGTCATCTCATTCCAGCGACCCGAGTTCCATGGCTTCATCGCTGGGAATTTCTTCCTTGCGCTCGGAGGGACCTGCATCTTCGTGCCATCGTTCCAAATCGCCAATGCATTCCCTAGACATGCTGGTACCATCGTGGCCCTTGTCACGGGTGCATATGACGCGTCGGCTGCCGTGTTTCTGTTCTATCGGTTTGTCTATGAGGACTCCAACAAGACCTTCACCCCGGACAAGTTTTTCCTCAGCTATCTCATCGTCCCGGCAGTCATCCTTATCTCCATGTTGACGTTCATGCCGAAGAAGGACTACCACTCCACCATGCAGCTCGAGAGCAAGATGGAGAGAGCTGAAGATGCCACTCGCGATATCCACGAGTCGGATGACGAGATCGACAGCGAGCGTGAGTTAGAGCAAGTGCGCAACAGACGTGCCGATCGCCGCAAAGACACCATCAAGCAGATCAACAAGGTCCTCGGTGACAAAGACGAGAGACAGCAGCGCGCAGAGCGCGAGGAAGACCGCCACCACGCTGCTAAAGTCTGGGGTGCATTGCATGGCATGGAGGCACACAAGCAGATGGCGACACCCTGGTTCATCTTGATCACCTTGATGACGGTCCTTCAAATGCTTCGCATGAACTATTTCATTGCGACGATCAGGACCCAGTATGAGTACATGCTTGGGTCGGAAGAGCAGGCAGCCCGAATCAACAAGCTCTTTGATGTTGCGCTGCCACTGGCAGGAGTTTTGTCCACCCCATTCATCGGCTTCCTCCTGGACCGTGTCAGTGTTCCGACCATGCTTGCCAGTATCGTGATCTTGACTACGACCATCGGCGTTCTCAACTCCATCCCAGCCGTCTGGGCAGGGTACATCACAGTCATCCTCTTCGTCCTGCTCCGACCACTGTACTACTCCGCAATGAGGTATGCCCCCAACCACAATACCCCACCTCAGGATATAGACTCTTGCTGACCCCCGCAGCGACTACGCCACCAAAGTCTTCGGCTTCGCCACCTTCGGCCGCGTCTACGGGACAATCATCTGTCTCTCCGGCCTAGTCAATTTCTCCCAGTACGGCCTAGACGCACTAACCCACGGACCCTTCAACGAAAACCCCATCCCGATCAATGCCTCCTTGGCACTGGTCGGCTTCGTGGTGGGTGTCGCGCTCGTGACGTTCGTCACTGTTGAGGGGAGACGGTTGCAGGCTCAGGGGATGGCTGAGGATGATGAACGGGTGCCGCTGCTTTTGGAGGAGGATGAGCCTGAGGATGAGCGGGATTTCCGGGTGAATGGGAATGGGCGTTGAATATGGTTTGTTTGGGTAGAAGTTGCATTGCATGATGCGTCTGGCGTATTGCATGCTTAATGGTAATGTCTTGGTTTGAGCCTGTTCATCTTTATGTGTGGATAGATTCTGCTTGTGTTCCTGACACATACTAGATACTCCTCGGCCAGATATTCTCGGGCTAGGAACAGAAGATCACTACGTGGCTTGCCATCCCACAACTATATCTAGACTGAGACCATGTAGCCGAACGGAATGCTACCAGTTAGCACTCAATCAAACACCCTCCGCCCCGAGTCCGTCCTGTAAAGTGAAATCACCCGACAAGAATATCCTCATCAACGATAGCCAAGAGTGACACGTCTCTGGCGTCAATTACCTAGGTTATAAAAGCAGTATACCTCGGATGGCCCAGGTAGAAGGAGGCTCTTGGCCAAAGTATGTCTGGGAAATAGAGTTCCTCGCTCGTATATGTATGTCGGGTTAGGGCTTGAGCTCCGGCATTAAAGTATACTTAGTTTTGGCGTTGAAACCTAATGGTCCTTCGACATGGTTTAGTAGTTATACCTAGGTAGTTGTACCTGGGTAGTAGCGCTGTAGTCTTGATGGGGATAGGGACGGGAGAGTGTGGTTGTATGTCGCCTACGTCCATGATATACCTCTCCCTGACTGAGGTAGGCAAGCACTAGACGGACCACCACTCACAATAACAGATCCCGCTTAATCCTGCCAATACTCCCAGGCTTTTTGACCTACCCACCATCCTCCCCAGGAAAGGACGCTACGATCCCACTGCCGAGCTGCCAAGCACCAACTCCCCATTCCCCGCATGACCCCAGTCAACCCCAGATCCAGACATCACTAGCTCCTCGCCTCAGCACCACCACCGACCCCATACCCCAGTCTCTAGCTTCTCCTTATTCTCCTGCCCAAACTACCATCCCTGCACGACAGCCCCATCCCAGGCATAGCTAGCGGGGTCGCCCCTCCCTCGGAAAATAGATCGTCTCTGCCAGCTTAGCTACCTGCATCTCGCCACTGGCCCGAGGTAGATGGACAGTTTCTGTCGGCTATGTCTGTGTTCTCCGGGTGGTGAGGCTGGGCGGGGTGTTTGATTGGGCAGGATGATCGGGGGAGGCTGATTATCGTCTTGTTCTGGGGGTTTCCTCCGGTGGGTGTGGGATGTGTGTTGTTGGACGCGATGTTACTCCGCAAGATAAAGAGTCTCTTTCCTGCTGTCTGTTCTGTATTATTTCTACCTTTTTGATCTCATCTCACCCCTATCTTGGTCTCGGTCTATATTTTATATCTCCTTTCTGGTGTAAGACAATGGCATCTACAGACGAGAAGCCACCGACTATAGACCGCATCGAGGACATCGCGCAGGGAACACCCAGCACAGACGAAGATGAAGAGTTCAGTCCCGCGGAGCAGAAGCGCATCATCCGGCGGATTGATCTGCGGCTGGTTACGATGACCGGGCTGGCGTATTGTATCTCGCTGATGGACCGGACAAATCTGAGTATGGCGGCTGTTGCGGGGATGGTGGAGGAGTTGAGGTTGGATGTTGGGAATCGCTATGTATGTGCCTTCATCCTGGGGTATGGTTTGGTATTGCTCTGACTGATGTTCTAGTCTATTATTGTCTTGATGTTTTTCGTTCCGTATGTTCTGTTCCAGCCGCCTATGACGGTTGTTATTCGCAAGGTTGGGCCGACGTTGTTCCTGGGGGTGATCGTGGTTACTTGGGCGGTTATCATGATTGTAAGTCTTGGTCGGCTGGAGTGTGCGAGTGCTGACATGTCCAGGGCATGGGCTTTGTCAAGGACTGGGGTCAATTGGTTGGACTGCGTGTCCTGCTTGGTGTCCTGGAGGCTGGATATTTTCCCGGATGTGTCTACCTGCTCTCATGCTGGTACACTCGATGTAAGTAGCCAGGAACGTACCCTGACTGGTGCTAACCAGACCAGATGACGTCCAGAAGCGGTTCTCCATCTTCTACCTGATCGGATGTGTGGCTTCCGCGCTGGCAGGTATTCTCGCCTTCGGGCTGATGCAGTTGGACGGCACCCACGGTCTCGGAGGCTGGCGCTGGATCTTCATCTTGGAAGGAGTGGTACGTACCTTACCACCACGGCGATGATCGTATACAAACAGCTCGCACAGATCACCGGCGCAATCGGCCTCCTCTGCTTCGTCCTCCTAGTCGACTTCCCCGACCGGGCCGCCAAATCCTGGCGCTTCCTCAACCAGCGCGAATGCGACTTTATCGTCCGCCGCATAAACAACGACCGCCACGACGGCAACGTGGAACCCTTCTCCCTCAAGAAATTCCTCAAACCCGGTCTTGATCTCAAGATCTGGGGCTTTGCCATGATCTTCTTCTGCCTGACAACAGTCACCTACGCCATCGCCTACTTCCTCCCCATTATCCTGAGAGACGGAATGGGCTTTGGCATCGGGGCCTCCCAGTGCCTCGTCGCACCGCCGTACGTCTTCGCTGGCATGATCATGTACTCCACCGCCTGGGTGGGCGATCGGTATCACGTTCGCGGGCCGGTCCTCGTTTTCAATGCCCTTCTGTGTATTATCGGACTGCCCATGATGGGCTTCGCCACGGGCAATGCCACCCGCTACGCGGGGGTATTCCTAACGGTGGCCGGTGCCAACGCCAATATCCCGTCTTGCATGGCATATCAGGCGAACAATGTGCGTGGGCAGTGGACGAGAGCTTTCTCCAGCGCGACGCTCGTGGGTTTTGGAGGAATTGGTGGGATCGCCAGTAGTCTTGTGTTCCGGGACCAGGACGCGCCGGGTTATCGGCCTGGAATGTATGCGGCGCTCGCGTAAGTGTACCTTGGTTCCTGGGTTAGTGGCCTTGCTAATGGAGACAGGTGCAATGTGTTGATTATCGTGATTGTGGGCTTGTTGAGTGTGTGGTTCTGGTTCTGTAATCGGCAGGCTGAGAAGGGGAAGAGGGTGATTGAGGGAGATGCGCGGTTCCGGTATACTATCTGATCGCGGTATCACATGCGTAGAGAATTGAATAGGAGTGTCTGGAGGTTCAGTCAATCTGTAATCCGTGATTCGATCAAATCTTTTTGCTGATTCCTGCTAGCTGTTAGTATTCATGTTAGTATCCAGCTCATCAATCTAGACCATCCGATCCCCGATGTTCATGACTCGGTGCCAGTTCAAAGTTGACTATGAAATGTTTCCCGTCGGAAAACGCTTTCGTCCGGGCGGTGAGACTCCACTCTGATTGCTATCGGCGCCGTGATTAGCCCGATAAGGACTCTTATCGCCCTCCGGCCGTTTCCCGATTGCCCGCCGGTCAAAAGTTGCAAAAGGAAAGGGAAATGCAATGGCAATGGAAATTAAATATTCATTTTTCGGCTCTTTCTCTTGATCTCTTCATCCTCCTTGCTCTTCTTTACCTCCCTGGTGTCTGTCCGTGGATGTGTTGAGCTCTCCTCTCTCCCTTCCTACGTCACTCCCCGCTACTTCTCCATGGCGGCCTCCTGGTTTGCCCTTCGCGGCGGCCGCCAGCTTGCCCTGCGGTCGCGTGTTCGTGCGACTCCCTCCTCGCTCGCGGTGAGCTCGGCCTCGCTCTCTCCCTTCAATGCTTGCAGACGCTGCTTGAACACGTCGGCCCAACAGCCGCAATCGCCTGCGGCGCGTCGTGGTGTTTACACCAGCTCCGTCGCAGCCCATGGCGACCCTCACCCCCAGGACATCTTCCAGCCCCTCGACACCTTTCCCCGCCGCCACATTGGCCCCTCGCCTGATGCGGCCGCCGAGATGCTGGCCGTGCTGGACCCGCCAGCGGCCTCTCTGGACGAGTTCGTGAAGCAGGTCCTTCCCGAGGATATCCTGTCCAAGAAGGACTTGAAGGTGACCGAGCCCCATGCCAACATTAACCTGTACCGTTCGCCCGTCCAGGGCGGTCTGGGTGAAACCGACATGCTCAAGCTGCTGGACACCTACCGCAAGCAGATTGACGTGTCAGGCAAGACATACATCGGTACCGGGTACTACCCGACCATTGTGCCACCAGTTATCCTGCGCAATGTCCTGGAGAACCCGGCCTGGTACACCAGCTACACTCCCTACCAACCCGAGATCAGCCAGGGTCGTTTGGAGTCTTTGCTGAACTTCCAGACTCTGACCGCCGATCTGACCGGTCTGCCCTTCGCCAATGCCTCCGTCCTGGACGAGGCCACCGCCGCTGCGGAGGCTATGACCATGTCCTTCGCCACTATGCCCGCTTCCAAGCAGAAGAAGGCCGACAAGTCGTTTGTGGTGTCGCATCTGTGCCACCCCCAGACCATCGCGGTGATGCGATCGCGTGCCGAGGGATTCGGTATCAACTTGGTGGTGGGCGATGTTCTGGCGGATGACTTTAAGCTGGTCAAGGACCAGGGTGACCACTTGATTGGTGTGCTGGCTCAGTACCCCGATACAGAGGGCGGTGTCTTTGACTTCCAGGCGCTGAGTGACTCCATCCACGGCCAGGGTGGTACCTTCAGTGTTGCGACCGACCTGCTGGCTTTGACCGTTCTGAAGGCTCCTGGCGAGTTCGGTGCCGACATTGCCTTTGGTAGCGCCCAGCGCTTGGGTGTCCCAATGGGCTTCGGTGGTCCTCACGCTGCTTTCTTCGCCTGTGCCGACAAGTACAAGCGCAAGGTGCCCGGTCGTGTGGTCGGTGTGTCCAAGGACCGTCTCGGCAACCGTGCTCTGCGTCTGGCTTTGCAGACCCGTGAGCAGCACATTCGTCGTGAGAAGGCCACTAGCAACATCTGCACTGCCCAGGCTCTGCTTGCCAACATGACCGCCATGTATGCCATCTACCACGGTCCCGTCGGTCTCAAGGCGATTGCCCAGCGGATTATGTCCATGACTGCTCTGCTCCGTGAGAAGCTTGTTTCCCTCGGCTACAGCGTTCCTGTTCGCTCGAACACTGAGGGTGCAGCTCTTTTCGACACTCTTACCATTGATTTGGCTGATGCTGCTGAGGCGGATGCCGTGTACTCCAAGGCCCGTGAGCAGTCTATCTTCCTTCGTCGCCTGGGTGGTAACAAGGTCGGTCTGTCGCTGGATGAGACCGTTGGCCGTGAGGAGATCAAGGGCATCCTGAATGTGTTTGCTGCCCACAAGTCTGCCGCTCCCGTTGAGGTCGATGGCACTCTCGGTGTCACTCCCGTCCCTGCCAGTCTGGAGCGTACCTCTTCCTACATGACCCACCCCGTCTTCAACACCCACCACTCCGAGACCGAGATGCTGCGCTACATCCGCCACCTCGAGTCCAAGGATCTCTCGCTCGCCCACTCCATGATTCCCCTCGGCTCTTGCACCATGAAGCTCAACGCTACCACCGAGATGATTCCCGTCTCCTGGCCCGAGTTCTCCCAGATACACCCCTTTATGCCCGCAGACAAGGCCAAGGGCTACATCCAGATGATCGATGATCTCGAGCAGCAGCTCGCCGATATTACCGGCATGGCCGAGGTCACCGTCCAGCCCAACTCCGGTGCCCAGGGTGAGTTCGCCGGTCTGCGTGTGATCAAGAAGTACCAGGAGGCCCAGGGCGGCTCCAAGCGCAACGTTTGCCTGATCCCTGTCTCTGCGCACGGTACCAACCCCGCCAGTGCTGCCATGGCCGGTATGCGCGTCGTCACCATCAAGTGCGACACCAAGACCGGTAACCTGGACCTGGCCGATCTCAAGGCCAAGTGCGAGAAGCACAAGGACGACCTAGCTGCTTTCATGATCACCTACCCTAGCACCTTTGGTGTCTTCGAGCCCGGTGCCAAGGAGGCCTGCCGTCTCGTCCACGAGGCCGGCGGCCAGGTCTACATGGACGGTGCCAACATGAACGCCCAGATCGGTCTCTGCTCGCCTGGTGAGATCGGCGCTGATGTGTGCCACCTGAACCTGCACAAGACGTTCTGTATCCCACACGGTGGCGGTGGTCCTGGTGTCGGGCCTATCGGTGTGGCCGAGCACCTGCGTCCGTTCCTCCCCTCCCACCCGACCAGCGAGTACCTCCAGTCAAAGCGCGGCGACTCGGCCTCGCCTCCGATCAGTGCCGCTCCCTGGGGTAGCGCCAGCATCCTCCCTATCACCTTCAACTACATCAACATGATGGGCGACCGCGGCCTGACGCACGCCACCAAGATCACCCTCCTGAACGCCAACTACATCCTTTCGCGCCTGAAGCCGCACTACCCGATCCTGTACACGAACGACCACGGCCGCTGCGCACACGAGTTCATCCTCGACGTCCGCGCCTTCAAGGAAACCTGCGGCGTCGAGGCCATCGACATCGCCAAGCGTCTGCAGGATTACGGCTTCCACGCGCCCACCATGTCCTGGCCCGTCGCCAACACCCTGATGATCGAGCCGACCGAGTCAGAGAACAAGGCCGAGCTGGACCGTTTCTGCGACGCCCTCATCTCCATCCGGAAGGAGATCGCCGAGGTCGAGGCTGGCAAGCAGCCACGTGAGGGTAACGTCCTCAAGAACTCGCCACACACGCAGCGCGATCTGCTCTCGACCGAGTGGAACCGGCCTTACACCCGCGAGACGGCCGCGTACCCGCTGCCCTGGCTGTTAGAGAAGAAGTTCTGGCCGACTGTGACTCGTGTTGATGACGGTATGTCCCACCATCAAACCCTTCCCTCAATCAAATGCTAATTATGCTACAGCCTTCGGTGACCAGAACCTCTTCTGCACATGCGGCCCCGTCGAAGACACGGAATAGATATATGATACCCATGCTCGTGCGTTTGGCTTTCCTTGGTTTTTAACATTGTGACATGAATGCGTCTGCATTTGCGGGATCCTTTAACAACGCTTCTGCTTTTCTTCTTTGTATACAATTCAACATTTCCTTGCTATGATTACGATGCGGATTAGATCTGATTGCCCTTGGCTTTTGGTGTGGTATGTTTATGTGGCGAGAGGTGGTAATTGATTCAACATTTGAGAATGATTTCTTCACTTTTAGTGGTCGTAATCCTAAGCCTGGGTGAGGGCCTGGGGGTCAGCTGTCTGTCTATCTTGAAGGAGGTGCCTTCTTGTTGACGTACCTAATTCATCATTCCGGATATATGTAGTTTCCTAAGCAGAAAAATACGTTCCAAGTACTTTGATTGATGCCTGAAGAGCACTTTAACCTTTAAATAGGACCTATTTTCTGAACCCCCCACTCATACATATTCATTTCATCCTGCACCAGAATGTCCCGATAAGCCCAATCTAAGCTTATCGCCCCTCTTACAATACCATACCCCAAACCCGCACTCGCCCGCAAAACGGAAGACACACCCACCCAGTTCACATCGTAAATACACGTACCAAACCCGGACGCAGGCGATCCCCGCGTGCAAGGAACTGGGCATAATCAGGTCTCTTCGACGTTGCATCCCTCTTCTGACACCCAATCTCACCTCTCGCCTGATTCAAGTACCAATACCAGATCACCACGGCGAAAACCGCCGTCCAAAGAAGCAGGAATACCCTGCCTCGCTTACTCCGCGTGCTCGGCCGCTTTGGCGCTTAGCTTATCGGGCCTTCGTGGCAGGGGAGTAGGTATATCAAGGCGCGCTGGCAAGATGGATCGGTGATTTGATTTTGGTTTTTGTCTTCCTGGTGGCTGCTTTGAACTATCATTAAGTAGCCCTATATCTGGAACTGGTAGTTTGCATCCGATCTTCCCTGCATCATGTCGCCATACGCATATACCGTCTACCGGGGCACGTTCGTCCAGCTGCCCCGTCTACTGAATTCCAGCGTGCAGCCAAAGTTGGAATTGGTTTGCAATCACGGTGCGCTCTGGGTATCCTCCGAAGACGGCCGTATCAAGGGATTCGATTGGGAAGTTCGCGATGAGGATGGTTTGCAGGCGTTGATCCGTCGGATGGGCTGGGTTGATGTTGATGCTTCTACGAATGGAGACGGTGGGGATGGGTCATTCGTCAAGGTGAAGATTGTTTCTGCCAGCGAAGAGAGGAATGAATTTTTCTTCCCTGGGTTTATCGGTATGTCCATCCTCCTGTTGTTTGAGTGGGTGAAAGTGAAACTGATAATGAAAGATACGCACATCCACGCACCCCAATTCCCAAATATCGGCCTCTTTGGCTCTTCAACACTCCTAGACTGGCTGGAAACATACACGTTCCCAGTAGAATCAGGCTTCGGAGCAAACAACGACCCAAGCAAGAAAGGCAAAGATCCACGAGACGCACCACCATCCGCACTACGCATCTACGACCAAGTCATCGCCCGAACGCTCTCACACGGGACAACCTGTGCCTCGTACTTCGCAACGATCCACGTGCCCGCAACGAATGCCCTCGCAGCATTATGCCATTCAAAAGGCCAGCGCGCCTTCATCGGCCGTGTCTGCATGGATAACCCCGACTTCTGTCCGTCGTACTACAGAGACGCTTCAGCGGATGACTCCCTACTAGCCACGAAGTCAAGCATAGACTACATCCACAAACTCGACCCGCAGGGAACACTCATAAAACCAATCCTCACACCCCGCTTCGCACCAACATGTTCCCGGCACGCCCTGGACGGCCTGGGCAAACTGGCTGCGTCGTTCACACCACCCCTCCACATCCAGACACACATCTCGGAGAATACCAACGAAGTGGCACTGGTCAAGACTCTCTTCCCAGAGGCGAGCAGCTACGCTGCTGTCTACGATAATGCGGGCCTCCTCACAAACAAAACGATCCTCGCGCATGCGGTGCATCTCACACCTGAAGAACGGGATCTAATCCGCGAGCGGAATGCGAAAATCTCGCATTGTCCGGCGTCCAATTCTGCATTGGGTTCGGGCATTGCGCCTGTGCGTGTGATGCTTGATGAGGGCTTGAGCGTTGGTCTTGGGACGGATGTGAGTGGCGGGTATAGTCCTAGTATTCTTGAAGCTGTGAGACAGGCTTGTCTTGTTTCCAGGTTGCTAGGGCATACGACTGCGCATGTGGAGGAGACGAGTCGGCGCGGAAATGGAAGTGGGCGTGGTGATACGGGCCGTGAGAAGCTGTCCGTTGCAGAGAGTTTGTACCTCGCTACGCGTGGCGGCGCGGCTGTCGTTGATATGGTCGATGACCTTGGCGGGTTTGAGGAGGGTATGCTCTGGGACGCGCAGTTGATTGAGTTGGGTGGTGTGAAGGAGTTGAATGACAACCCGCTTGACGCGGTGCCTCTGGATGTCGAGACTAGCTCTGCGGGTCGGAGTCTCAGACCTGGTCCTGTGGGCAATGTGGATTTGTTTGGAGGTGAAAGCTGGGAGGAGAAGATTCAGAAGTGGGTTTGGAGTGGGGATGATCGGAATGTGAGGGCTGTTTGGGTTGGGGGGAGGTTGGTGCATGAGAGGGATTAAGCAGCACGGTGCTCCTGTTCAACACTGGCTTCTTGGCTGAGATGCTAGAGTTGGGTGTCTTCATTGGTTGTCTGCCTTTCGTGGTGATATATGCGCTGCTTTAGCCTTCCGTCTTGTTTGATTTTGATGTATATAGGGGTTGTTAGAGGACGTTGAGCCGTCAGGCATTGGACATATAAATTACAGTTCGATTTAGACTTGATTCCTGTGTCTAGTACCCGGTGATAAAGTACGGAGTTCAGACTAGAGCATTCACTTGAAAAGCTCTACACAATCAAAGATCTGGATTCTCGTCACTACTTCCTTTTTAGCAGACGGCCGAAAGAGCGCTTACGAAGTTAGGACTCAAGAAGTCATCGCCAGAGCTGCCCGAGACAACAGAGATGGTAATCTAGCTCGTTAGTCTGAAGACCACAGTCAGATCACTGGTGAGCTCACTGTATTAGTCCCCTCAACGATGTACCCAGCCGGAATAGACACATCATACGTCTCCCCCAAGCTTCTATATGCACCCGCGCGTCACACCCCGCGAATCAAGGTTCGTCGGGGCTGATGGGATGGATCCGGTATAACCATTCAACTGCAACGAACCCGTCAGCAGGATCCGTCAACCGGTATCCTGAAGGTGTTCATACCGTAGCTTGAGGCCTTCCACCCGCAAAAGAAAGCGTCGTCCCGATCCGCAGCGTCGCAGCACCTGTCTGCGAAGACGTGGCCGTGAACTTCATCGTCACGGGCGAGTTGACGTCTTTGAAGGGTGCCATCTGGAAGTCACTCTCTGATGAACCGCCTACCATGTATGTCCCCGGGCTCTACGGAGACATCCAGTCGTCGGAGGGATGCATGCGGAGTTGGAGCTCGGCGTGGAGGAAGTCGGTTGGTCTGTACCTTCAGCATATTCCTCCCTTGTGCAGTGAAGTTCGAGGAGGGAAGTGTCACGTACTGTCCATCCCACTCCCCAATCCTGAAAATCATCGTATCCGTCTTCACAGAACCAGAGATATTCTTGTCGTCGTCGACCTAGCCGTCACACTCACAGACGAGGTGGTAACCACATACTCACCCTGATAATAGTATCCATCATCGTATACGTACCCTGCTTCATAGCCAGCGACATAAAGCTTCCAGTTGAAGAAGTATACGTCCAACTCTGCGCCTCATCATTGTACGAGTGAACCACCAAGTCAAACGAGGAGTCCGCACCCGACGCAGTCCCACTCACGTATCCGCGCCCTGACTCGGGCACATACCCTTCAATGTCCAGGTCTGCGAAGAAAGACGGGTCGATGTCTGTGCTTGGCGTGCCGCTGCGGCTGAAGTACATCGGGTATGTACCGTGCAGGCCCTGGCGGTAGGATTCTGTTTGGCAAGAGGCTTTGCGGGGTACATCATTCCAGGCAGTTTCACTGGTGGATGAATCTATATTCTTGGCTCGACTGAACATATTAACGATCCATCACTCATGGCCATTCGAGTCACCGACGCTACAAAACAAAATATGGATTGCCGCGAATATCAAGCTGGCCGCTCGAGTCTGCATCTACCGCGCAGTGTACCCTCCGTCCACAGGCAAACAAACCCCAGTCATCCAGCTCGCGTCGTCACTCGCCAACACAACAGCCATCCGAGCAATATCCTCCGGCATACCAGGCCCCTTCAAAGGATGTCTCCGCTTGAGAGCTTCCCATGGCGTCAAATGGGTCGTCGTCTCCTTGAAGATAGCGGTCTGGGTGTACCCCGGGCACAGCGCATTAGCATGGATCCTATGCTCGGCATAGTCCAGGGCGATCTGTCTGGTAAGTTGGCTCACAGCACCTTTGGACGCGCAGTAGGATGCTATTACATTGTTAATGGCGAACCATGCTGAACCCGCTAAAAATACTCACGATTCTCCGGTCCAGCAATGATACCCATGATGGAGGAGATGTTCACGATCCACCCCCGATCACCTGAAGAGTGAGGCTCCTGCGCCAGCATTTGAGTGAGGGCGTACTTGCATCCCAGGAAGACGGATTTGGCATTTACTCGCATCGTCGTGTCCCACGTCGCCTCGTCGGTTAAATGCAGGACTGCAGGACTGCGGGCTTCGATGCTTATACCAGCATTATTGACCATACTAGTCGCGTCAGCCATCATTTTCATAAGGGTGGTGTACTCTTACATATCAAGCCGCCCAAACTCCTTCACGGCCACCTGGACCAAACCCTCCATCTGCTTCGCATCTCCGACATCTGTCTGGACGAAAATAGCCTGTCCACCTGTGCTGATGATGGCATCGTGCGTCGTGATCTTGACTTCCTCTTGAGACCGGGCAGTTGGTGATAGATCGGCACAGACTACCTTTGCGCCTTCTTGTGCATAGCGGAGAGCGATGGCTCGGCCGAGACCTGATGAGGCGCCGGTCACGATGGCTACTTTGTTGTGGAGGCGTAGGGCTTGAGGCATTGTGCTTCACTGGCAGCTCGACCCGACCGAAGACCAATTTGGCAGTAGTCTTAGTGAGGAGTTCTAGGGAAATGTTTGCTGCTTATACGCCGGCTAATAACTGCGCTTATATGCCTGCGGGGTACATGTCGGAAACTAAGCCGAATGACTCAAGTGTCTTCAGATGGAAACTGTCATGCAAGCATCGCAAAATCGAAGCTTTCTCGAAATTTGCTTCATCAATCTTCCAGAAATAGACCGCTCTCGGTCCGAGCTGCCAGAAGGGCTTGTAAAGGAGGTGACTGATATCAGAGCAGGTGTGCCGAGGTGTATCGTGGGAGACTCGGTGGAGTTTCCATGTTGAGAGCTCAGACTACGATTGTTTTCATCGCTGGTGGGCGATATATGATTTTGATGTCAAGATTGATGCTGATTATTTGTTCAATGAATCCTTCCAGATAGACTGAATGGGATGCACCTTAAATGGCGATATTCAGTCCATTCGGTCCGACCTTGACAAGCTAAATCAATTTGGCAATGTCACACCCTTATCTGATCACGCTGTAAACAATGGCACGTCATCTATAGCACTGCTCCATGTATCAGGCAGGGGAATACAAATGATGCACATAGATACGAGGAAAGATATCTGGGTAACTCGAGTACACGCATACAAGACAGGGAAATCCACATTGCTGTACCCTATGCTCAGTGCGGTGCCTTTCGCTCATTTGCTCACTTTATAGTTTGAAAAATAACAAGATCTACTCAGCTAGCTTGCTCAGTGTCGAGTTGACACCAGAAAAATCATCTTCCTTTTTGAGTGGTCGGAGATCGGAGCATTCCTCAGTTGCCGATCATCAAGTCAACCAGCGCCGCTTTCAGCACCAACATTCCACGGCAATCAAAGGATGTGTCAGTCGCGGCTCATCAATTACCAGAATCCAATTTCAGTCGAGTCAGGCTGATGGGATAAATGGTCTGAAGGTGTTCCATCGACATTGAATCGAAACAAAGAACAATACTAAGCCCTTAGCATTGTCCCTCCTGAACACGGTGAATGGCCGAATCTACATCGACCTCTTCGGGCTCAGCAACACAACAACCCCCGATCTTCGATCTGGTTTCAGCCGCAGATCCAGATCCAGATCCACCGTTGACCTGCACGAGTCTACCGCGTGGTTCCTTTTTTTAGGTCCAGATCTGGCCTCCCGATTCAGAAATCTGCTAGACATCCTCGTCACAAGAGCCCCGACAGTCGCATCAGGGACCATGTCTACTTGCAGTAAACTGTTTTCTTGGCCTTCCGAGACCGACAACCCGGCTGCGCAGACAGGGACACCGTGGGTCATCGGTCACCGGTCAACGGTGCACACTGTCGCCAGCGCCATGCAGCGGCTAATGTATGCAGGACGCGGCTAAGTAGAAAGCGGAAGGAGATGGATGTGATATCTAGGTATCAGGAAGTTGACCCATTCCAGAGTTTTCTCGAACCCTGGTAAACCTTCAGATCAAACGCCAAGGTAGATTGGGTTGCACCAGGCACGGCCGTTTGGTCCGCACGCGATGATCAGTCTCGGGTGTTCCTGCCGGAGACTGGCTGGCCAGTCACAGCGCTCAAAGGGGTATGAGATTGAATCCACATGGATGACTGCAGATGCTTCTGCACGCAAACATTGTTCTGCTTAGTATTGTTCTCGGGTAAAGTGAAGATTGGAGATTGTAGTCCCGCTTTCTTGGAGGTCATATATAATTCTCCGGACCGCTGATCGTTGCTGTACTTGCCATTCGTCACTCTGGACTTTCTTCGTGGAGGACTCTGAGAAGGTTTCGAGAAGTTCAATTCATAGATACACTGGCATGATGTATCTTCCTGTGGTGGCGGCCCGGTTTGCTGTCGCCCTGGCGGCGTTGTCTGGTACAACGGCTGCGATGGGGATGAACATGTTCAGACGGGACTTTACTCTCGCTGGTGAGCTGGGTATCGGGCCTGGTGAGCTGCTCGGCAAGCAGAAATCTGTGCATGAGATTGCCTTGGAGAGCACGTCGCAGAATCTCACAACGCAATATGCGACGGTGAGTCAATTGGACAGGTCATTCGGTCCGATGGTGCTGACCTTGGATAGCTTCCAATTGATCATGAAGATGACTCGGTTGGCACGTACCAGAATCGATACTGGGTGACTGATGAATACTACCGCGAAGGAGGACCGGTCTTCGTGTACGACGTGGGCGAGTCCAATGCAGAGAAAGCGGCCCAGACCTACCTGACCAATTCGACGTCGTTCTTCGTTGAGCTGTTGCGAGAGTTCGGGGGTCTTGGGATCTGTTGGGAGCATCGGTGAGTCAACTCCGACTTTTGTGCGATGCCACTCTGACACTGAGCAATAGGTACTATGGAGAGTCCCTGCCGTTCCCTGTCAATGTCGATACACCCCCGGAACACTTCAAGTACCTCACCAACCAGCAGGCACTGGCCGACATCCCATACTTTGCACAGAACTTCACTCTCGCTGACCATGACGAGGTCGACTTGACACCCGCGAACACGCCTTGGGTAATGGTGGGAGGGTCCTATGCAGGAATGCGCTCCGCTTTTCTCCGCGACCAGTACCCAGACACGATCTATGCATCCTGGGCGTCTTCAGCGCCTGTTGAGGCTCGCGTGGACATGAGCATGTACTTTGACCAGGTATATGCCGCCATGGTTGCCAATGGACATCTGAATTGCACAAAGGATATCAAGGCGGCGCTGGAGTACATCGATGGCGAGCTCTCGAAGAATGGGACCAGTGCAGCAGCGATCAAGCAGCTCTTTTTCGGCGATGGTGCAGAGAAGAACAACAATGGCGACTTCACCGCGGCATTGGCTGGCATCTATGGCTTCTTCCAGGCCTACGGCGTGGGCGGAGGAGAAGGAAGTCTTGACGACTTCTGTTCCCACCTCGAAACAGACCCAGAGACACTGCAAGTCGCTGGCCCTCGCGGGTTCGCCCCGTACCGTGGACGGGCCTATGTCGCCCAGCGCTGGGCCTCATGGTCCATCTTCACAGACCTGGTCAACATCAACTACGGCACAAACTGCAGACAGCGAAATGACAGCCAGTCCTTGTCCTGCGTGCTGAACCCCAAGTTCACCGACGTCACCAACATCAGCTGGCTGTGGCAGGTCTGCACGGAATGGGGATACTACCAGAGCAACAACTTCGGTCCACACTCGCTGCTCTCCAAGTACCAAACTCTCGCGTACCAGCAGGGCCTCTGCACGCGTCAGTTTCCCGAGGCCGTGAAACGAGGTATTCTCCCCAAGCAGCCACAGGCGGAAAAGATGAACCGGGAAACTGGCGGCTGGGACATGCGTCCGTCGAACGTGTACTGGAGTGGAGGACAGTTTGACCCCTGGCGGACCCTTTCAGTCCTCGCTACCGAGGACACTGCCCCACAAGGCGTGACGTTCACCACGGAGATCCCCAGTTGCAATGCGAAGACCAGCCAGGACAGTGTCTTCGGTTACATCATGCCGAACGCAGAGCACTGCTTTGACCTGAAGACGGGGTTTGCCCCGGGCCAGGTGTCTCGCAACTACTTTCACAAGGCGTTGAAGGAGTGGCTGCCCTGTTTCAAGGGAAGCAAGGACAGCAGCACAGGCCGCGGTCAATCTGGAGAGATTCCGGGCGGCACGGGGAAGAGTCGTTAGCTTGCGAGGTGATCGACGCGAGATCGGGAGGGATCCGGGTGAAGGTAGAATTTAGCATTCTGATATGAAACAGCTTGCGAGGTGATTTTCTCACGTGCGGGTCAACCGAGGATATCCTTCTTTTCCCCTCCACCGCGGTCAATCGCATCTTTGAAATAAACTTGTTCTTATTTCCTCAGTAATTGATGTTCTCAACGACTGATAAACTGATATAAAAATTGTGATCGTTATTGTCATCGTTATTGTCATCGTTATTGTGATCGTTATTGTGATCGGTAACAGATCGATCGATCAAAATGCTGCTAAGCTCCGCCATCCTGCTAGTCGGCGCATTATATGCAGCCTTCCTAGTCCTGCGTCACCTCACCCAGTTACACCATCACTATAAACAGTCGAAATCCCTGCATTGCCAGGAACCACCAGATGGCGCATCGGGGTTTTTGGGAATCCCGGCCTTCTATCGTCTCACCAAGGCCGTCCGTGAAAAGCGATGGATCGATTATCTCGCGGATCAATTCACTATCAACGGCAACACCTTCCAGCAGCGGTTTCTGTCGCGCAAGTTGATTGCGACTATTGAGCCGGAAAATGTCAAGGCTATTCTTGCGACGCAGTTTCAGGACTTTTGCCTCGGAACTAGGCATGAGCAGTTTTATCCGCTACTTGGTGATGGGATTTTTACCTTGGATGGTGCGGGCTGGACGCATGCGCGTGGGCTGTTGCGACCGCAATTCACGAGGGATCAGGTATGTCACTCTAGAATGAGGCTTAGGTCAAGTTTAACAGTGTCCAGGTCGCCGACTTGTCCATGCTGGACGACCACATCACACACCTAATTGACCTCATCCCCAAAGACAGAAGCAGCTTCGACATCCAGCGCCTCTTCTTCATGCTCACCCTCGACTCAGCCACCCACTTCCTCTTCGGCGAGTCCGTGGGCTGCATGCTCCCGCCTTCCGAGACAACCGGCGTCCTCGAGAAATCCGCCGTCGGCAGCGCCCAAGGCTTTGCAGACGCATTCACCACAGCGCAGGACTACCTCGCCGCCCGGTCCCGCGCACAGGGTCTCTACTGGCTGGTCAACCCGAAGGAATTCCGCGATGCCAATGCAAAAGTACATGAAGTCGTTGACCACTACGTTAATCTGGCGCTGGAGTCGAAGCGGAATCCCGAGAAGAAACAGGATGATCGGTATATCTTTTTGCAGGCTTTGGCTGCAGAGACCGATGATCCCAAGATGCTGCGCGATAATATGCTGAACATCCTGCTTGCGGGCCGCGATACCACCGCAAGTCTTTTGAGCTCGACATTCTTCTATCTTGCCCGGTACCCAGCTGTGTGGCAGCGTCTGCGTCGCGAGATCGTGGATGCATTTGGCGACAGCAAGAACAGTGCAGAAATCACTCATGCCAAGCTCAAGGATATCCCATACCTACGCTACGTGCTGAACGAGGGTGAGTCTAAACTGAACACCCCACATATGCGTAGCTGCTGACAAACTAGTCCTCCGCCTCCAACCCCCCGTCCCCGTAAACTTCCGCGTCGCCACAAAAGACACCTCCCTTCCCGTCGGCGGTGGCCCAGACGGCCGCTCCCCGGTCTACATCAAAAAGGGCCAAATGGTCGCCTACAACGTCTTCGCCATGCACCGCCGCACAGACCTCTGGGGCAGTGATGCGCGCACTTTCCGTCCAGAGAGATGGGAAGAGAACGCCAAGCATGGATGGGAGTATTTGCCTTTCAATGGTGGCCCGAGGATTTGTCTTGGACGTACGTACCTACAAGTTTATTTCGGAGAGTATGCTGACGCTATTGCAGAGCAATATGCCCTTACGGAAGCGAGTTATACGGTTGTTAGGATTATGCAGCATTTCGACACATTGGAGAATGCGGATCCGCATCCAAGGACTGAGCCGGTTAAGCAGTCGAATTTGACGATGATGCATGATGCAGGTGTACCGGTTAAGTTGTATGCCTCGGATAAGATTTGATTGATGACTAGAATTATGCTACAAAGAAGGGAAGGGAGAATATTGGTTTTCTTGGTGTAGTGGCTTGTATATAGTCTGAACAATGCACATTTGACGGTCACACTAGTGACTCTTCCTTCAATGTGAACTCTCGTTAAATCATATCCAATGTGAGTCAAACTCTTTTCAAGGGTGCCTCGGTTGTCCACGGGCAATGCGGCCACCGGAGATCTAAACGGCAAAATATGGATCGTGGGTGAGCTATACCGGTCGACCATCTTGACTCCATTGGATGGTGGGAATCTAAATAATTGCAGATAGTGGAGTATCCTGAATCAACCTGGAAGCCATCATCAACACCCCCCCCCCCCCCCCCCCCCCCCCCCCCCCCCGAGTAGTAACGATACGCCAGAATAGAGTGACAGCGCCAGGTATCCATATCGTTCTGCGAGTGCTCCACTAATGGGAACATTGGCCATTGCACTTCAACCATTCAGTGAGTGATAGTATTTTCCGGATTGAAGAGAAACATACGAGAAAGCAGTCGAAGCGGACACATTCCCAATCGCCAGGCCCATGGTGGAAGGCGTCGACATCTGAGCTGTGCAGGCTTGCTGGAGCGATAAGATGCCCTTGTCCTGTCAGCAAAAACGCATGCCTTGAGCATCAATGGAGTATTTACACCAGAAACAAAACCATAGGCAGCTGACCAAAGGCCTATCCCGGCCGCGGAATTGACTTTCGTCCAGCATAATGCAATGATACCTGGGAGCACTGTAGCTGCGAGGCAGCAGTTGAACTTGTCGTACTTGTCTGCAATGATACCGGGGACAATACGACCAAAGAAGGACGCGCCGTTGACGATAGAGACGGTGTAGAAGGCGAAGCTGGTTGAATAGCCCTTGGCGACTGCGTAGGAGGTAGTATAGAAAAAGGGTGAGAACATGCCGAAATATGTGATGAACACGGCCAGACATAAGAGCTGCAGTGACGGCTTCCTGAGAAGTGCCATTGCATCTGTTTTGCGATTGATGTTCTTGGTCTGACTGGAAGAGGTATTACTGCCCTGGACATTCGTCGCCGGGTCAAGGTTATTTATGCTCTCTTGCTCTCTTGCCGACGGTGCTGGTGGCAACCTAGCGACGACGCTGGAAAATAGCAGCAACGGGATCATGATGAATCCACAAATACGCATCGCCCATGGGAAGCCTATCTCCGGGCTTCTGAGCAACGCCCCCGAGAGATGATCCAGCCAGGACTATCCCCAGCGCAGCGCCACGATTATTCGCATTGACCCATTTCCCAACCAGAGCCAGCATGGGCCAAATCACCAATGGCATTGAGACCCCGAGCAAGAGGTCCTTGGCGCTTGTCGAATGCTCAGTCGAGCTCAGGAAACATCTTCCGTTGCCCGAGAAGGGATAAATGCAATGATGGGTATTTTGAAAAAATATTGAGAGCCGGATGGCAATCCAGGATCTGGTGGCCCCCAGTATCGGGCTGTCTCAATGTCCAACCGAGAGGGAATGATATCTGAGAGGCGGAGCGTTTCAACATCGAGCCGTTGCGAAAGTACGGCGTTTTTGACACCTCAAACTTCTGCGCAGGAAGGTTCACGCGGATAACTGCTTGTGCTCGAGGGACCCCGGAGCAGACTTTTGTCCCTCTGGAGGACCTGTGGAGTGAGATGATAGACGGCAGTGCCGTCGGGCTAGAAACCCTCGACTGGGCAAACTTGCTCTCTGAGCTCACCAACACTACTGCTCCTTGTGAGTAGATCAGAGTCTTAAAGATCCGTCATGTGTATCATTATGGATGAGAGCTGGGAAACCATCCCAGGAGCAAATCCGCTTCAGTGATTTGGCAAAACTACCAGCTCAGGTATGAGATGAAAAACGCATCACAGAATACAACTGTTCTCACGAGGCCATTCGCATTAAATATTGATATTTTTCCCTGGAATACTCGCCACGTGGCGACGACGACCCTTGGATCGACCCTAAGCATAACACACCCAAACATGATGCCATCATGATGAGACACGACTATGATAGGGAATTCACCGTTGCCGACCTTAGCTCAAACCCACAGTCTACAGTTCTCGCTCAGTTTAGGGTTTTATCGTCTAGCTTCTTGAGGCCACATCTCAACCTCCGCCCCGCAAATGTACCCAGAACCTCTCGACCATGCCCTCCAAGGACAACGACCTCCCTCACATCCACCGCTACATCACCACCCACAGCACCGACGGCGAAGCAGTGTTCTTATCCCATGCGCAAATACCAGACTACATGCCGTCCAGACCTGCGGGCGAAGACGGCGAGATCGCCCTACTCTATGCAACAACCACTCTTCCAGCGAATGTTGACGACGAAGCCGATATAGCCATGTACGACGAGTTTCTACACCAACCACCTGGTCTGACCACGGGCTCGGGCACTGTCTTCCGGTTGATTGACCTCCGGCCTGGGAAGATAACTCCGATGCATCGGACTGTGAGTCTGGACTATGGGATCGTTGTGGAGGGGGAGGTAGATCTGATATTGGACTCGGGGGCTCGTCGTCATTTGAAACGCGGGGATGTGTCTGTGCAGCGGGGTACAGCGCATTCTTTTCGGAATAGGAGTGATACTGAGTGGTGTAGGATGTTGTTTGTGTTTTTGCCCATGCAAACTATTACTATCAAGGGGAGGGAATTGAAGGAGGAGGTTTATGATGAGCCGTACGAGAAGGGTGAAGGAGAGTGAAGCACTGGGCGGCTGGGCAAGCTTAGCGCGAATGGTAATAGAAGCTATCTCCGCTGTGATGAGATATAAGACTCGAAGCAGAACTCAAAAGATCTGATACGTCTTGGATGAAACATGCTGTCTTCACTCCACGGTAACCTCCACCTTCGACTTGTCTAGCATCGTTGAATATCAGCAACAAGAGCATCTCAGATCAAACCAGGAGTTAATTCGCTCACAAAATGCAATATGGTCCTTAATGTTGGCCGCTTTCTCATACGGCTGGGGATAGTACCAGGCAGCATCCTTGACGCTCGTGTCTGGGACGCCTTGTCAGTCTTGCTTCGCTTGCTATACCATCTCAACGTACCCCCAACATTGATTGTGTAGTATGCCGCATGCCCCTTCCATGGGCAATAGGTATCTGTGTCAGTCTTCACGAACATGTTCATGTCTTTGATGGCGGATGGTGGGAACTGGAATCAGGTCAGCCGTGATCCCCTACTTCGGGACAATATCAGCGTACGTAGATGTTTCCTTCGACTGTCTCCCATGTATCCGACTCAGCCACAACAACACCGTTGATCTTCGCTCTTGCAGTTGGCATGATGTGTGATGATACTCTCTTTGGGGAGTTGTTAAGGGGAGAGTGGTCAGCACAGAATGTCGTCACGGCAATGACAATGCGGGGTCGATGATTCGGGCTGCTTGCAAGCCACATGCTTTAAATCATACTACACTAAATCGCATTTCAAATTCCTCTCGAATTCTCACTCCATTTCCCGTGCCTTTGGCGTTTATGATGCTATACTCGGTATTCTTTATCGTTCTATCTCAATTTGTAAGCCACACGCAGCCTCGTACGAACATCGATGTCCCACAACACTAGGTTGAATCAGGCGTAGAGCCTCAATCTTAAGAAATGCCTCAGTCCTGGTCCTTCAATGATAGGCCCAAACTAATCAGCTTTGCTCATTTGGGGCCAGATGACAAATTGTCAATTATCAATCATAATGCGGCATTGCTTGGGCTGGCATCGTACACACCCAGTGTCAATGTATAAGGTCGACCAGGCTTCCTCTTTAATCACCCGAACTATAGCTACAAATCTTTTCCTTTCCAATAAGCCCTCTCATCAGGATGGACACTCCCATCCGCCGGGTCATCACTTCCCACAACCCCAAAGGCAAAGCCTACTTTTCCTCCGACGAGATACTCACTCCATACGATCCCAAAACCGCACCCGACTTCTCTACCCCAGGCCCCGACTCTGGCTTTGGTGTCATCCAAATTCACCGATCACGCGGCTTCCCCGTCGACAACATGCGTCCACTTGTCGACCCACACAAGACTCTCGTCCCGCTGGCCGATACCAAGGGGCCGTCCTGCCGCATATTGGATCTTCCACCTGCAGAGCAGGGGTGGATGCATCGCACTTTGAGTTTGGATTACTTTGTTGTTCTCTCTGGTACTGTTGGGCTTATCACGGACGGTGGGGTTGAGAAGATCCTTAACCCGCACGATGTCGTTGTTTGCAGAGGGACCAATCATGAATGGGTGAATCGTGGAAAGGATGTTGCAAGGTTGTTTGCTGTTGTTGTTCCTAGTAAGGAGATCGTGACAGAGGATGGGCAGAGGTTGGAGAAGACGCCTGCAGGGCCGATCTACGATCCGCCTGAAGAGGAGGACTGAGGGTTCAACATTGACGACCTCGGTTTGTATATAGTTCAAGCATCGAGGGATCTATTCGACTCTAGTTTGGACTCTCATGGCCGAATGTAGCAAATTCAGAACCACGCTAACTTCCTGACGTGGGGAACAAGTGATCGGGCTTGATCCGAGTATAAATGACTCTCATATCTGCTCGTGCGGGACGACAGATTTCGAACTTCTTTTTCCTTCTCCCTTGCCCTTTGGATTCATAACTGCGATATCGGAAAGACCCACGTATGATACGCTGCCACCCCAAGTGGCCTCCAGCTGACAACAGCAGATTCATCCTCGTCACCGGCGCGACAGGCTTCATCGGCGCCCATGTCATCGACAATCTCCTGGCGCGTGGATTCTCTGTTCGCAGTGCCATAAGGTCCGCCCACAAAGGGGAGCAAATGAAGGCTGCGCGGCAGCAGTACTCTTCGAAGTTGGACTTTGTCGTTGTGGAAGACTTCACCAGTATCGGTGTTTTTGATGCCGGCATGGATGGAATCGATGCAGTTATCGACATTTTTAAGATTCTGACGCTGAGATGGTCGGTGTGATTGTTCCTGGCGGGTTTGACTAAGTAGACAGCCCTCGCATAGTGTGAACGACTCTAACATTACATGGAGGGACCTCTTCTACGCCCTCGGCAAGAATTACACCTCTGACACCGACACACCCTACGAGCCCAAGCAGGCCAACGACTCCTCCGCCACTGGGCCAGGCTCAACAACCATGTCATCTCTACAAAAATACGTCTATGCCCAGCTGGGCTTTGAACCACGTCGTGATCTAGTCAACGGCACCGCCCCCGTTTCCTGAGTGGCACACTGGACCCAATGAGCTTGGTCCACCCGGGAAGCCGTACTTCATTGCAAATGGCTACGGTCCCCAAGTACTTCAATTCAGAGTATGGGTGCCAGATTGTTCAGCCGCTGGTCTCGACCAAGCAGGCACAGGATACGAATTACACTCTTTCGACAATCTCGCTTGGCCGAGACACTAGGAATAGTCCGCCCTCGTGGACTCTGTCTGGTGCTGCTGCTTTCGAAGTCCTTGAAGGTGTGTTGCGGGCTCATATTGGGGACTACCCCGTCGCGACTTTGAACACGGGCGATGTGGTGTTTACGAAGGTGTTGTATGTGAGCAGCGGCGTCGATGGCGTAGATCAGCGATGAAAGGTGGACGGAGCTGGGATTTTGTGACTTTCCCAAAGTATTAGCCTGTCGATTTATGTACGAGAGTCAATTGATCTCGTACATAGTGTTCAATATGTTGAATTGATACTGCCCCGAGTTTTGCCTTGGCCGGTGATTGATCAAGCAGCCAGGCATGCAGAATGTATGACCAGTCAGAGACATTCGGACACTGAAGAAATTACCTCTTACAACTCTGTACTGCTTTTGTGACACAAATTGTAGTCTCAACTTTCGACTCTGCCCTCACCGACTGCAGGCCCCCACTTTGTCTCAATGATAGAAAACAGCCTCACCCCGCCAAAGATAAGCACAACAGCTCTTACGACCACCACATCCCAAGTCGAAATGACCACACCCAATTCCTTGATCCTCGAAGCCGCAACACTCGAAGACGTACCATCCCTCACAGAACTATGGTACGAAGCCTTCACCGAGCCCGCAATGCGACACATCTGGCCCGACACGCCCGGTGTGCGACAATGGTGGAACGAAGCTACCCGCTCTGACATTCTGAACAAGCCCTACGAGCGATACGTGAAGATTGTCGATCCACAGGCCCACGATGCACTCGGTCGACCGCGGATAGTTGCCTTTGCAAAGTGGGATCTGGCTATGCCTGAGGAGCGGGGCCGTCGATGGCCGCCGTGGCATGAGGATCAGCCGGGAAGGGAGTGTGAGGAATTTTTAGAGACGTTGGAGGGGAATCGGAAGAGGGTTATGGGAGAGATGAAGCATTATTGTATGTCTTTGCCGGCTCATGGGCTTGTTGGTTGCTGACTCTGGTATTACCTAGACCTGGATATGCTGGGCACGCATCCTGATTATCGGAGACGGGGAGCTGCCTCGATGTTGGTTAAATGGGGGTGTGATCTTGCGGATCAGAATGGTGTCGGGGCGTATGTCGATGCCAGTAAATCTGGTGCGCCGTTGTATGCGAGGTTTGGGTTTGTGGATGAGAGCGAGCCTGGTTCGGGGGATATTGCTTCCATGGCGAGGCGAAAGCCTTCTTGACGTTTCTCTTATCCGGAGTGCCTCGATATAAGCCAAATTAGACATTCACGACTAGATTATCTTCTTTTATTAGAAGTCTCGACTTGATGACTGTACTTTTGATCGTGGTAGAAAATCAACATCAACATCAACATCCTCTTAGAGACCTACCTTTCAGCTTATCTTCGTACCAATCGAGTCAATTTGCATTGACCCTGCCTAATATCAAACACGGTTGAAGTCGAATGATGATGTTGAAGTATAGGAATCGAATTGAGTTCAGATCGCCAGGTCCCCGATATCATCACATCCGTCGAACCTTCTTCTTCGCCTACATCAACTACAAGCACAATCAATGCTCAATTCCTGGAAGAAGTTTTTCCCAGCCGAGTTCCTCCATTCAACACACTGCAGTATGCCCACCTTGTCGCCTTTCAGTGGCTATGCGCAAGCAGGTGAGCAAACCACCATGCAGGACAAGACCACCAGGAGCTCTATTTTTATCAATCGCCCCTCTTCAAGATTAGCCTTACTCTTGGCCATCACACAACGCACGCCCGTCACATCTCGGCTCCAAGCTAACAATACTCTATCGGCCGAAGCGAACACCGGCCAAACTGCGGAGAGAAGTGCAAGCTCGGAAAGGTGAAGATGTGCGGTGTGGTGCAGAAGTTCCTCGGCGATCCTGTGCCTCGCATGCACTTCCCCGCCGCACTTGATCAGGCATTGATAAACACAACAGATGCTGGACTTAGGTGTCATAAATTGATGAAGCTATCAATTGAGACACTTGAAAGTGCTTCAGCATTGAAGATCAGGAACACCTGAGACCAGGCGTGTGCCAAAACCCCTTGACGTGAACCAGCCCCTGGCTCCACATCAGAAGCACCAGGCCGACGTCATGCAGCCGATAGATCGTCTTCTTCACAATCACTAGCATCTCCAAATCTCCAATCTCCGGTCCTGACAAGAGAAACTGCCAAGCGCGTCATCTGAGCTTTACAAAGCATCGACACTGGATGGAGCAGCTAATGCACATCACCCGGAGCTCCAGACTCCCCATTACCAAGCATCTTGGCCTCGACCACTTCTCTTCACTCTCGACTCCCTTCGCTGAATAACACGACCAATCTGCCAAGACGGATATTCACTGGCTCAATCATCGTTTGATCGCCTCGACTACACTATTCCAGGCTACTGCTCCGATTCAGCATGGGATACTCGCCAAGATGCTGTCGTCTCGTCGCGGTCTCCGCTGGCCGGTGATCGCTTCCACTTCGTCCAGGCTACTACAACAGTACACAGTACTAATGAGATCTTGCAGTCATACCCCGGCCACGCCCCGAGTTATTTCCTCTCAGCGATCGGCCAATCATCACCTGCATAATCGGAATCCAGCCACAAGCTAACGGTCTCGGGGAGAAAGCACATTGTACGACACTCAGGACTTTTCAATTGGAGTCTCCAGTCCAGAGGCTTCCCCACTGTCTGACGGTGCTCCATTCCTGTCGCACAATTGCTAAAATTCTAGCCCGCGTGATAGTATAATCATGTCGGTTTTGGTTGGAGGATGCCCAGCCCACCGAGGTCCATGTCCATGTGCTGCTGGACTACTACATCATTTGTCTTCGTTTGGAGATGGCCATTGGTTCGGTGCAGGGAGACCCGGCGAACAGGTCTTTCCCGAACAGGATTCCCTGTGCATATAAAGGGAGCTCAGGGCCTGCGTGAGGTTCGGACCTTGCTCTGGAATTTCGTCTTCCCAGATCAAGTCCGTGCCTCGTCGACGTGATGCAGTTGCTTGTGCTTTGTACGGGCCTAGTTGGCATCGCCAATGCGGCCTGTCCGTATATGACGGGCGAAATGCCCGGCATCCAGCGTCGGGATACTGGCGATGCTACTGCCGACACTGAAGATTTCCTCTCACAGTTCTACCTGAATGACACTGATGTTTTTATGACGAGCGATGTCGGTGGTCCCATTGAGGATCAGAACAGTCTGAGCGCGGGCGAGCGCGGCCCTACACTTCTTGAGGATTTCATCTTCCGCCAGAAGATCCAGCGCTTTGATCATGAGCGGGTATGTCGGGCAGCTTATTCAATCGATCTGCACTGACACTAGCTGCTACTAGGTCCCTGAGCGTGCTGTCCACGCCCGCGGCGCCGGTGCCCATGGGGTCTTCACTTCCTACGGTGACTGGTCCAACCTGACCGCAGCCTCATTCCTCTCTGCTGAAGGGAAGGAGACGCCCGTCTTCGTTCGCTTCTCCACCGTCGCCGGCAGCCGAGGCAGTGCAGACACAGCGCGCGATGTACACGGTTTCGCGACTCGTTTCTACACAGACGAGGGCAACTTCGGTACGCAGAAGATCTACTCTTCCCAGATCCAGTCTAACATCGACATACAGACATCGTCGGAAACAACATCCCCGTCTTCTTTATCCAAGATGCAATCCTCTTCCCCGACCTAATCCACGCCGTCAAGCCGCGCGGCGACAATGAAATCCCCCAAGCCGCTACCGCGCACGATTCGGCCTGGGACTTTTTCAGCCAGCAGCCCAGCGCCCTGCACACGCTCTTGTGGGCAATGGCCGGACACGGTATCCCTCGTTCATTCCGGCATGTCGATGGCTTTGGCGTTCACACGTTCCGGCTGGTCACTGACAACGGTACCTCGAAGCTTGTCAAGTTTCATTGGAAGGGGTTGCAGGGTAAGGCTAGTTTTGTGTGGGAAGAGGCGCAGCAGGTTGCGGGGAAGAATGCGGATTTCATGCGGCTGGATTTGTATGATGCGATTCAAGCTGGACGGTATCCTGAGTGGGAGGTGAGAAGATTCTCATATATGCCCGTTCTGCGGCAGGGCCAGCCTGCTGATGCCATCTAGCTCGGCGTGCAAATCATGAACGAAGACGACCAGCTCCGCTTCGGCTTCGACCTCCTCGACCCAACCAAGATCGTCCCCGAGGAACTCGTTCCCGTCACCAAGCTGGGCAAAATGCAGTTAAACCGGAACCCGAAGAACTACTTTGCAGAGACAGAACAAGTCATGGTAAGCCATACTCCTCTCCCGTCATCGCACCTCTAACAAGTCTAGTTCCAACCCGGCCACATCGTCCGCGGCGTCGACTTCACCGAAGACCCCCTCCTCCAAGGCCGACTCTTCTCCTACCTCGACACCCAATTGAACCGACACGGCGGTCCAAACTTCGAACAAATCCCCATCAACCGGCCGCGCGTGCCAATCCACAATAACAACCGCGACGGCGCAGGTAAGCAACAACCTCCCTCCAACAACCACCCACTCCCATCAAGAGCCAAACACAACTAACAACTGAGTTCCAAAAGGCCAAATGTACATCCCCCTAAACAAAGACGCCTACACCCCCAACACCCCCAACAACGGCTCCCCCAAACAAGCCAACCAAACAACCGGACACGGCTTCTTCACCACACCCTCCCGAACCACAAGCGGCAAACTCCAACGAACACTAAGCAGCACCTTCCACGACGTCTGGTCCCAACCCCGACTATTCTGGAACTCCCTCATCGAAACAGAAAAACAATTCGTCGTCGACGCAATTCGCTTCGAAAACGCGAACGTCGTTAGCACAATCGTCCGGAATAACGTTATCATCCAACTAAACCGGATAAGTAATGACCTCGCTACCCGCGTGGCCGAGGCGATTGGGATTCCGGTCCCGCAGCCTGATCCGACATTCTACCATGATAACAAGACGGCGAATATTGGGGCTTTTGGGCAGAAGTTACTTAAGATTGAGGGGTTGAAGGTTGGGTTGCTTGCTTCTGTGCAGAATGCGAGTTCGATTGCCCAGGGCGCAACACTGCGTGATGCGTTAAAGAGTGCCGGTGTTGACGTCCTCGTTGTCGGGGAGCGGATGGCAGATGGAGTTAACCAGACATATTCCGCTTCCGATGCGATATCCTTTGACGCGGTTATCGTTGCAGATGGGGCGCAGGGTCTTTTCACAGAGCGCTCGTCCGGCCCGACTAGAGGCTCTGGTGCTACCACTCTCTACCCGGCCGGCCGGCCTTTGGGGATTCTGGTTGATGCGTTCCGGTTTGGGAAGACGGTTGGTGCGCTGGGGCATGGGGCCGCTGCGCTGAGGGCGGCGGAGATTTCGAGGGATAGCGATGGTGTTGTTGTTGCGCGGGCGGTTGGGGATGAGTTTGTGAATGGGGTTAAGGATGGGTTGTTTACTTGGAGGTTTTTGGATCGGTTTGCGTTGGATGAGTAGGGTATACCGGGTAGTGGGGACTTGGTTTGTGAGGTTGTTTGTGTTAGTTTACCTAGGTAGCTATATGTCATGGTATCTACCATATGACCTTGTACTTGTGTTGCAGATCTCAAGGTTTGGATTGGATGGATTTGATCGAATGGAGTAATAGATCCAGTGAATTGAAATGGAATGAGTGCCTAGTATATACAAAAGATTAAATGGTCAAATGATCAACCCTGATCGAGTCCGAGTCTAGTGCGCAGCCAGAGCCTGGCGGCGCTTCATGAACGAGCCCGAGTCGGACAGGGCAGCCGCGGCGCGCACATCAATCTTCCGCTTGGCGTACGGCGAGGTCTGGTTGCCCGCGCCCTGGCCCAGGATGGACCACTCGGCCACAGTTGCACCGGTGCTCTCAAGAGCCTGGTTACCCTCGATGAGGAGGGAGGCGTACTTGGCAGCCGGGACGGGGTTGGGCAGGGTGACGTTGGTGGTGTTACCGACTGGGATCATGATGATGTTCAGGTTGGTCGTGGGGGTGTACGGGTCAGACTGCTTGATGTCGTGCAGAGAGGTGACGACCTGGTAGTCTGAGTTCCGGTTGGACTGGTAGGCCACGGCCGGGTCGGCGATGCTCTTGTTGTGGAAGAGCACAGTCGCGTTGACCGGTGGTGCTTGGGCCCAGTTGAAGGCGAAGCCTGTGACCAGGGAACCGGCCTCGCTGCCGAATGATACGGTCATCGAGCTCAGCTTCGAGGCAGACTTGGGCTGCCACTTGGTGGAGGTGGCACCGTCCACGGCAGAGATGGGGAACTGACCAGGTTCGAAGTCATCGACCGACTGCACGGGCTGGCACTGGACGAGGTTGCCAGGGACGGTGTTGTGAGAGGCAACCATACGGTTGGGGATCACCAGAGAGCCGGAGCTAGGGAGCTGGTAGGTCTTGTAGTCCAACTTGGAGCCAGAGTGCACGGTGATGGCATTGGCGAAGCGCTGGTCAGCAGTGGCTAGAGGCGCCCTCTGCGAGTCCCGCATGATGGTTGTGTGGGTGTAGTTGGACCAGGCAGAGATGGGCCAGCCACGCCAGTAGAAGGTACGGTATCCCAGGTAAGGGATCTGCGGGGGCAGGTTGGGGTCGATGTGCAGGTAGTCGTCAGGAAGCAGACGCAGACCCAGGTAGCCGAACAGGCCAACCTGGTTAGCACCACCGTGGCCAGTCAGGAAGGGATAAGCCGGGTGGGTGCCGCCGTTCAGAGTGGCGTTGTCGATCAGCTGCTCCGACATCTGGAAGAAGGGAGCACGGGTATAAGGACGGTACGAGTACTGCTGGTAGGTGTAGGCCGAGCAACCAGAGGGCGACATCTCGTTCGCAACAGCGGAGAAGATAGCCCAGGTCATGGCAGGGCCATCAGGGGACTGCTTGTTTGCGTACTATAAAGCATGTTAGCAGGATTCAATCTTGTCAATGAAGGCACTCACGTAGTCCAAGTCGTTCAGCGAGTCCTGCTGGGTGTAGTTGGCAGTGTAGGCCAGAGGGTAGGTGTCAAGGACGACATCAGCCTGCTTGACAACAGCACTTCCGTTCATAGTGGTGAACTCAAGGGTGACGCCGTTCTCGCGGATGACCAGAACATTGGCGGCCATCTCGTTCCAGGTCTGGTTCTGCGCGAGGCCGAACTCCTGGCGGAACGAGTTGGCGTTCCACAGGGTCTCGGCGATGAGCGGCATGGTGAAGCCACCAGCGTTGACGTGGTTGGCATACTCATCAGGGTCGGTCATGTTGAGAAGGGTCCACGAAGAACCATTGCGCACGAGCAGGTCGCCGTAAAGGGTAGCAACGGAGTTGTAGATCGGGAACAAGGTGTCCTTGAAGGTCTGCGTGTCACCGCTAGTCATCCACTGGTTGATGAGAGCAAGACCGATGTCACCGTTGATGTGATACTCGTAGTCCCAGCAAGGGCCAGTGGCAGTGCAGTTGCCGAAGCGACCGCTGGTCCAGGGGTAGACGGCGGCATCGGGCGAGAAGTAGGTGGTGTTCTGCGATCCAGCATAGTTGGTAGCAATGTTCTCCTTTGCCATGCCGTACCTCTCCACGCGGTAGTTGCTAATACGCTGAGCAGCCTCGGGGTGAGAAGCAGTCAGACCAGGCTGCATCCAGATATCGGCGTCCCAGAAGATCTGGCCAGCGTACGAGTCGGAGGTCAGGCCACCAACAGAGATACTGTCGACGTTGATCTTGTTAGTACCGGCCTCCTTGATGGCGTTCTTGCTGGCGGTGTTCTGCAGCAGGTAGTAGGTGTTGGCCACCGAGATAATAGCAGAGTCGATGATGTGCTGGTCATTAGGCAGAGTGCCGTTCTGAGGGTAGGCAAAGCTGTCAACAGAGCTCTCGGGCATGACGGTTGCCCACTCGGTAATGTGCGAGTGGAGGGACTTGGCATAACCGTTCTTTGTGGCGGTAGTGGCAGCGTCCTTTGCAACCTGCTGGGGGTCCGCAAAAGCGTCTGTGGATGCTCCACCGACGAACTTGGTAACCTGCACGGTCTTTCCGGCCTTGAAGTTCACATCCATGGATTGAGCGATGGTAGAGGCGTTGGCGCTAATGTAGGGCTTGCCAGTGATCACCTTGCGAGAGGACATGTCGGCGCCGTTGGAACCGACCATGTTGGCGTAAATGTAGGCCGTGACGTTGTGAATACCGAAGGGTCGCACAGCCGAGTAGATAGTGCCAGCATCGTCACCGGTATCAACAGGCTCGGTACGCACCGCGGCATCTCCGTCGAGCAAGTTGACAATGGTGGCGCTGGTATCCTTGGAAGCGGTGACTTCCATGTCCACCACAGCCTGGTTGACGTAGAGCTTGTTGGCAAACAGGCGGTAGGTGATCTGGTACGAGCCCTTGTTGCCAGACGGGGTCCATGTGTAAGACCATGTCAGGACACCGGCCTTGAAGTCGTAGCTCGACTGGAAGTGGGAGAGAGTGTTGATGTCGACGGACGAGTCCAGGTAGGTACCATCACCAAGGTCCAGGACCAATCCAGCCCAGTGCGGGACACCGCTGATCACACTGTCGCTACCATACTGAGCCAGCCAGTCGAAGTTGTCAGAAGTAGTGTGGGCCTGAGAGTCCCAGAATCCAGCAATAGTTGCAAAGGACTGACGGCGAGAGTAGAGAGGCCAACCGGAGATCATATCACCACCGTCAATCGCCTGGTCCTTCTCGAAGAATGGACCAACGCTGGCAACGTTGATACCGAGGTAGCCGTTAGCCACGGAGCCGCGGGCCTGGAATTTGTGAGGCTCAACCTGGGTGGTGGAGAGCGTCCAGTTATCCTCATCCCAAGTGACACCCTTGAAGTCAGTCTGGTAGACATTGCTGCTAGGCTGAGTTGTGCCACCAGAGCCCATGTGCCTTTTCATCGTCTTGATGACGCGGCTAGTCGAGGAGCTACCCTCGCCCAGAGTACTGAAACTCAGCAGCAGGGGCACAGCCGCCTGTGCGAATTGCTATCTTCATGTTAGTTTCTGATCTCTCGTCAAAGGTCAGATTCACTCACTTTGAGCTGCATCTTGGCGCGTCCTCACTCTGGCAGGTGTCGAGATTCAAACGATCGTAGTCAGTTGTAGAAGCCCAGAGAGAAACGACAGTCCGATCTAGGTCAAGGACGATCAGAGCGTGTGGGGAAGATCTAGAGGAGGGAGGGGCAAGATGAAGCATTTAAATCATGGAAGGAAATGAAGGTGCACGGATCATGAGTGACATTTAGGTACATGCTCCAGACCGGAAGCAGAGAACTGGGATGCCGATCCAGGAACCACATGGCACGTCTTCGCTCGGGCCTAGCGCCTCCGTGAGCTCATTACGTGGGGAAGCAATCAAAGCTTACCCTTTCCAGGGTTGCAGTAGGCCGTTAAAGCGGGCGATGATACGAGGTCCTCGTGAGAAAAGGAGAGAGGCGCTCATTCCCAGTTTGCCCAGCCTGTAGGCATCGCAGAGGGCATGGCGTATGAGGCTTCAGTAACCTTTTTCCCTGTGGCTGTCTCCCGGAAAAGTCGGGTGTGGGGGAAGCCATGCGATGACAGGGGCCTGGAATCCTGGATGTTCAGGCAACGAGGGAAGATTCTGGCATCGGCCAAGACTCAAGAATTCAAGGCTCATCAGTGACTTGGGTGACTTCGTCATGGAAGAAGGTTTGAGTTTGTGTGGGGAACTTCGCGGAGCCCCGGTTGGGGAAATCCTGGCTGAGAATGGCTGAGAATGGCTGAAAGGCCCACAGAATGCCCGACAAAAGCCCGTACCCGTCGTCGATGGCTGCTGAAAAGGGCAGGTCAGTATAACGCTAGTGCAACGGGACTGGGCTGCCATCGGCACAGGTTGTTTTGTTTCAAGAGACAAAAGACTTTTGGTCTGGGAGAGTACGGAGTAGACGAGGAATTGGATTGCGAAAGAAAAGGGGAGTCACTTGGGTTCCGCCTCAGGCAGGACTTGGCACGGGATCAGTGGAACAATTACGCTCCTCACATCCATCCTAGTAGGATTCCTGGAATACGAGTAAAGAGTGATTCAGTTTAATTCTGCTAGTTTAAAATTTGATCCTGGTACGGAGTACAAGCAAGTGAACCACTGGAACGAGAGGCTCAACCAGACTAGATACATTTCTAGAAGAATTTCAAAATGTCAATAATGCCCACCTCTGCAGGAACTCTCTTAACTAGCGCGAGCCCATGTCAGTCGGATGGCGCGGATCAGCATCCTCACAGATCCTTCGCTCATCAGTCGGAGGAATCGGGTTCAATTCATTGATTCTCCTCCGAGTGAACCAAGCCGAGAGAGAACCGATCCGAGACCGGGGCATTTGGATCAGCACTGAGCCGTGTATGCGGGGCACGCGACCGAATATGAGCCCGTGGAGTTACTACTGGAGTGAGACATTGCAATAATGATGAACTCGGGGACGGGGTCAGATTCCTTGTTTCTTTTCTTATGATTTCTGACTATGATAGATCCCGATCACCAGGTTCTCGGCTCAGCAACTGTCATTACTCGGTTCCGATGTCCTGAAGATATCGCTAGCTGGTGAACTACCTAGTTGTATGACCTAGTTCAAATGCACTCTCTGACGCTAGCTAGTTGTGGTAGTCTATGTAGTCTGTTTATGTCCATAGTTCAGTGTACCTAGGTATAGAATGTGGCTGATATAGAATGGAGGGGTAAACCGCCTTATGCCAACTAAATCGCCGTCCTTCTTCAGCCACCACCATCAATTCAACCCCAAACTACTTCGCCACCAAGACCACGATGGCTAACCTTATTCCCCGGCTTGAGAGACTTCACCTTTTGGCGGTCCGAGCCCAAGCCATCTTCGTATACCCCATACCCCCAGACTATGCACTTCGTCCTTCTTCCCGCACTGCCACTGCAGCGCCAAAACTTAATGAGAATGAGAGAAAGTATCCTGGGCGCTGTAACGATGGTCAGGGGCGTTTATTTCAATCGTGCAGAGTTTCAGGAAGCTACTTCGTCGTCATTACTTGGCACAGTGGCGTAGTGTAGATGGGCATGGGCAGCAACAGCTTCAAGTCCCGGAAATGGATAATGCTGGCATCGCCCATCATTTCAATTTAGCAATACATTTTAAGATGGAATATTCACCAGGTCGAAGTCATATATGTCATTTGAGAAATATTCAAAGCACTTGCCCAGTGCTAGCGCTTATCAAGCTCATGTCTACGCCTCTGGGTCCCCGGCCGAGTAGCTTGGTCACCTCACGTAGGCTGCGACACCCATCGTTGGCATCCATGCTGTGCTCAGGCGATGTAACACGACGGGACCGACAGTTGGGGAGCTCTGTGAGCTGGGGATAGCATGGAAAGCAGCATTTCCTTGTTTACTTGGATCCTCACGGGAACAAGCTTTGAGGAGGCACCGCTGCTGCAGCCACTATGCACCAACTGCTTACCATTTCGACAGGCTGCGGATAGCACCGGTCCAGTCGCGTGAGACTTTTCTCGAAGGAAGCCCCCATTGAGCCCTGCAATGCGCAACTAGGCGCCAATTCGTTCACACTCCATCGCCAATCTGGTGGAGTATCCAACTCGTGTGGCCTTGTAGTTGTAGCTCACCCCTGATCTTCCTGGCTGCCTTCTTCAGAGTCCTGCGTATGGCCATTGGGCGCTGTCGAAGGAGCCTCACTCCTCCGCGGAGCGTGGCTGGGCTGTCTCCGATTCGCCGCGAGGACGGCTCTTTCTCCGACGAACTGGTCCCCAGGCCACGCCTCTTTGCACACCGGACACCTTTCAGCCTGCTGCATACGGAAGACGTTGCGGATGCAGTGGTCATGGAGCCGTCCAGGGCAATCACGATTTCCACAGCGTTGTCCCTGCGATTCCGAATCAGATCTGTATGCTCTCCAATATCATGAAAGAACATCGGACTCCCTTACCACTGTGATTATATCGTTGCACGCAGCGCAGTCCTTGATCTTGCGCACTGTCTGTCCCTCAGCATTCACGTAGTTGTACGTCTCGCGTAGCCAACTCCGCAGTTCCATCAACGCCCGCGGCGTCAAGCTGAAATTCCCCTTCCTGCTCTTCTCCAGCCATCCCTCCGCGACAAGATTCTTCATCATATTCTCCGCCTGCGTCATGGACAAGCTCTGCGCCGCGCCGCCTTGAGTCTGCTGCGAGTCGACATTTGTCGACCGTCGTCGATTGGCGTCAGCAGATGATACCTTCGCCAACTGGACAGCTTGTATTGGCGAGATCACCATCCCCTCGCAGAAACGGGTATTATTTGTGTCGAACATGTAGTCCAGAATACGCTTGACAAAAGCGATCTCGTCAGCTGTGTAGGTTGTTGCGAGCTGGGTGAGGTTGTCGACGTGGACATTGACGAGAGCGTAGACTCGTTCTGGCGGTGTATTCTGTGCTTCTGTATTGGGTTGTATTGGGCTCTGTCGGAGCGAGCTTCTGATTTCGAAGTTGAAGGGGGAGATGGCGGCGTTGGCTTCGGAGATGTAGGAGGAGAGGTGTTCTTGGGTGATATCGTCGGGCGCAATGTCGCGTTCCTCTGTAGACGATTCAGGTGAGTAATGCGACCAGAATGGAGCAGCAATGATACCGATCGTAGTACATACCATGTGCTGATAGAATCGCTGCGAGTACTGGCCGCGCCTCGTCGAATGTCATAGAAGAGCGGGCCATGAAGGCCTGCAGAAAGGCGCGATTGCTGTCATTGTATTCGGTGTCAGCCATGTTGCTCGGCTTCTGCTGAACGACTTCCTCCGCTAGCAGTAGAGTCTCAGAAGGTCCGTGGCTTTGCAAATTGATCTGGAGACAAAAAAGATGAAGGTGACGCGAATCGACGCGCCGCGTGTGGGGTGCCAAGACCTGTGGAGTTGCTGTCTGACGGCCAACTCAACTTCATTCTCTTCAACTTTCACTACGGATTCCGATGGAACTTCCCGTTGTACAGAATTTGTCAATGCTGACACCAGACTCGCCGGTCTGCAAATGAGACGATATTGAACCAGAGGAATCTTCTTAGTCTAGGCAGCTCGATTGCTGCAGCTGCTGTCCCTCAGGCTCGTATTTCTACTAGTTGGAAGAAGTTATACTGCCGTACCAAGGAGAAATCAAGAGAGATGTTGTACTGTCTGAATTTGATGAACTTGCAGGCCTGATATCATGAGCTAAAATACAGAGTGCGAATCAGCACGAGAAAATGCCGAAGCCCCAGGCCCTAAACGCTCCGCTCCGCAAGAGAAGGGAATCGAAGAACCACTGATATCACCTAACGCCGAGAATTAATCACATCACATCAAAAGAGAACAACCATGAATGTGGAAGACGAATGATCTCGTCAATGCCAGTACCGGGGGTCGGTATGCCTAATACCTGCGTCGAGTTGGCTCAGGGCTCGGGCTGCGACTGACACTGCGAGGGTCCCGACCCCGTTCTTTCAGCCACTTCTTTGTACTCAGTCGTATTTCGCGGTCCAGTTCGGGGCTGGGATCTTTGCGGTGAATGAAGTTGCAGAACCCGCCACGCACGCACCCTTCTCCGCTATTCAGTCGACAACATGCTTCTCGGAAATCTGTGACCGGCGATAACTCGCAGTATATCGGTCGCGCTGCATACCAGCGGGAGTTCAGGGCGTCGCAGGCTGCTTGGGCGTCTTCTTCGTACTTGAAGCGGGCGTAGACGTTACCGATCAAGTCTGAGAACAAGGAATGTTAGTACCTTATGTGACTGGCCGCTGGGCCGATCAAGGGTGATGAACTTACGATCGTTGTTGTTGTCGCATACAACCAGTTCCTCGAGTTCGCCGTACTTGCACATCTCGCACCACACATCCTCGTAGAAGGCATCGAAGTGGTTCTGCAGCTGGCTCGGGTTCATCTTGCTCTTCGGGTCGTAGGCTGGGTTCTGGTACATGTTGGGCATCAAGATGGTCTGCGAGTATGACGGCTTGACGTGTTTGCGGGAGCAGCGGTCACCATGTCTGCATGCGCCGATCTTGTAGTAGAAGGAGCAATTGACCTTGTCCTGCTCGGTACCGAAGATGGATGCGAGGTAGTTGGCCATGATGGATCGTCGAGTCTGTTGAGGAGCCGGCTACTGACGATAAGAGAGAGGATGAAGTTAAGGAGTAACCGTCGCTGATGAAGCGGCGCAGGTGAGGAGATTGAAGAGGAACGATCGACTGCTGGTGATCTCGGATATCCGAAGATTCTGGAGAGCTCTGGTGGCGCGGATGACTAGCGCCGGGGAGCTGTACGGAACAATGATTGTCCGATATGGTTCATATGCAGGAACAGGCACTGTTTTCTGAACAGGGACAAACATTGAGCTTCTCTTCAGATCATTGATCAAGCGTTGACTTATAGGATTCCTGGATATTGAATTATTCATGCAACCTTATCTGTTTGAGGGTCTTTTTACACTTGTCGAGTCCTGACTCAGCAGACGGTTGTCATGGTCTAACTCGACCTGCTCGTCACAGTCTTCGAGGGCCTTTCGCTTAAACAGCAAGTCCACTCACATCAGCAGATGTGCTTTGCCCCTGGACCATCTCAGACACAACCTTCCCGGTGCCTAGGGAAAGAGAAATACCCCATGGCCCATGTCCAGCAGCGATATAAACACCACCCTGGTCACTGCTTCGAACACCGTGACCCAATGAGGAGTCCTTGATTCTTCCAATGAGTGGCCCTCCAGTCCTGCTGACAGGCCGGAAGCATAAGCCCTCGCGGATAATCTTCAGATCGTCCGAATGGGGTATACCATCGCTAGACTCGTATGACCCATGGGCTGCATCACCCATCAAGCGAACGGCGACGTCTTTCAATTTCTGCATTTCAGCTGGATCGAACAGCTGGCGTGTGTCTTCTACACGTGCAGGGAGTGGGATGGAAGGGTTCAGACCTGCGACGTAGATCTCGCCACCTTCTCTTGTGAAAATCTCGGGACTGAAGCCGCATGAATTAGGGTTGGTGGTGAAAACGGCGTGGCTGCGCCCCTGAAGTACTCTCCTCTCGTGGTCGATGGTATGCCGTGGAGAATGCAGGACGAGAGAATAGCCTGCCAAGGGCGTGATGCCAAGGGAAACTCGAGTTGCAGGGAAAAGATCTTTGAGAACTTGTGGCGTCCAAGATCCTGAGCTGAGAACCAGGTTGGTGCATGGGATTATCGACTCTTCCTCGGAGTCTAAAGACACAATTCTCACACCAGTGATCGTTCCGTTGTCGTCTTTCACCAGGGTGATTGCCTTGGCCGGGTTATAGAGCTTGGCTCCACGGGACCTGGCCTCGCTGATGAGGAACCGACTCAGTCGCAAAGGGTCGCTTTCATGTGTCAGCACTTCCTACGACTGACCTGCTTTGTTGCACTCACACCTGAGCCACACTCTCCTCGCTGATTAGTTCTAGAGCGCCTCCTTCCTGTTTTGTCAACCAGGCTGGCCAGTCAACAGAATCAGTATCCTCAGAGCCAGTCGCAGTCTCGGCCCGACTAGCACCAGTCTCTATCCAATCATCCTCACTAGTACCGCCCGTTTTACGACGGGAAACTGTGTCCAGGCTGAAAGCCGTTCCTCTCATGAACCCCCATTTCTTGTCACCGCCATGTTCCGCGGCAAGCTTATGATGCAAATCAAAAGACAGCGCGCCGAGCGGAGCCAGAGAGGGAACAAACCAGTCCCGTGCCAGGAAACCTCCTGCAAAGCCAGAAGCCGAGGTGAAGAGTTCTTGAGATTGATCGATGATACGGATCTCGCCCTGTGGCTTGCTCACTGACAAGTAGTATGCGATGGAGGAGCCGATGATACCGGCCCCCAGAATGACGGTTGACATGATTCTCCAAGAGCACAAGCTTGGACTGTCACTGTGCGGGTTATGATGGCAGAAGGCCTTTGGAAACAGGTACTCGGAGATTTATCACCATTAGATAATGATCCCCGCGCCGGCTTGCCAGCCGTGCATCTGGTTGTAGCGGCCTATCAGCAGAAAGGATGAGCGAATACTATCCCGGTACCTTTCCCTATCGTTTATGGGCCTCCAGACAATGAATTCGGTATGGTTGGTCCTGGTTTACGCACCATTATTGAGATAGACCATTCCATGCAGTTACTGTGTATTCTGCACCTCTAGTTTATCATTCATAAGTTTGCATAGAGCTCGTTTCCCACAGTCAGACTTGTTAAGAAACGCTCAATGCTGAAAGCATGTATATTGATTGGATCCATAATTTGCCATGGCTTTTTTCCATTCATTCGCCTGGCAATTGAAAATGCAGTGTAGTCAACTTGCACAGTGACGTCGAGGGGCAGCCCACGAGATTAATAAGCCCCGCACCGAAGTGGACTGGCCTTGGAGTTTCAGGGAAGCACTTTTGTCTAAACATCACTGAAATCTTCGAAAAAAGGCCCAAATCTGCAATAAAGTGTAAGTACAAGATGTGCCTCGACATGCGTTCTTCTCATCCAGTCTGCTGGGACCATTGCGCATTTGAGAAGCTTGTCTTATATCCACGCAACCCGCTTTCGACGCCTTTGACAAGTCTCCAATCTTTAAGCACACAGCCCAGAAGTGGCCGCGAGAACTTTCAACAGACTTACTGACCAGTACCAGGTCCCAATATGGCAGCCAAGACCGTCATCATCACAGGAGCCTCTCGAGGTAACCAGCCAGACCTTCTTATGTCCATCATGATCCACGCTCACAGCTCTTTCAGGCATTGGCCTCGCAGTGGCCAAGTACCTGCTCACTGCACCACAGGCACACAACGTCGTTGTTATTGCCCGCAGCATCGAGCCTCTGCAGAAGCTGAAGGACCAGTATAGCAAGCAAGTCGAGGTGGTCAATGGCGATCTGGCAGATTTCTCTCTCGCTCAGAAGGCCGTTGATGCTGCTCTCAAGTCCTTTGGTCAGCTTGACGGCATGGTCTTGAACCACGGCATCCTGGGTCAAGTAGGCAAGGTCGCTGAGGCTGACACGGAGCAATGGCGGCAAGGTTTTGACGTCAATTTTTTCAGCTTGGTTGCTTTTGTACGTGACTGGCTTTTTTCATGCTCGTTTCTATCAGTAGACACGCTGACGGGGAATAGGCCAAAGCAGCCCTGCCAGCTCTCCGCAAGTCCAAGGGCAAGATTATCTTCACTTCTTCCGGTGCAGCCGTGAGTGGCTACCGTGGCTGGGGCCTGTATGGCGCAACAAAAGCGGCCATGAACCACCTCGCAATGAGCTTGGGCAGCGAAGAGCCCGATGTTACCTCTGTGTCTATTCGGCCCGGTATGGTGGACACCGATATGCAACGGGAATTGCGCGAGGACCACGTTACGACCTTGGACGCGGAGATGCACTCGAAGTTTACGACTGTGCACAAGGACGGCAAGCTTCTCAAGCCGGAGCAGCCCGGTCATGTAATGGCCAAGCTGGTACTTGATGCGCCCAAGGAGCTGAGTGGCCAGTTCCTATCGTATGTGCTGCGCCTACGCTTACAAAGACAAGAAGTATGCTAACAGATGGCAGATGGAATGACAAGGAACTTGATGCTTTCCAGGAATAGATTGTTGGCTATTGAAATTCTCATATCTGTACTGTACAGCAATCAGTATCGATGCCATCAAATGCATGGGTGCAAATTTCAGTGTGGGAATTGTAATCAGCCGAAAGATGAAAAGCAGGTACATTTTAGAAGCATTAGGTGCAGCACACCTTCATACTTAGCATGGAATGTAGGTTGATCATCATACAAAGGAGGGTTGGGCATGGATAAAGAGGACTCGCATACCTGATGCAATTATATGAGGGATCGTGAGAGGTCGAAGACTCGATGCTGGGAGCTGCAATGGCTGTGAGACTGTTTCTACATGTCTTCAAGAAGTCAGCGGGTGAATCAACTTCAAGTGCATGTGCAAAGATAGTAGCAGGAAAAAGAATCAGTTCGTCCGTTTGGCTAGGACAGGTAAATCACCACGGTTTTGTATGATAGGGGCGACAACAAGGTTCATCATGTAGAGCAGGAGAGGGAGGGAGAATTGATAGCATACCATTAGTATCAAGCCCCGGGATGAACCAAATCAAATCCATCCCGAGGGGAGTGGGAGTCTTGAGCAGACTGCAAAATGATGAAGAAAGAGAAATACGCGAGAAAAATCCTGCGAAGAAAAGTAGCTGCGGGCGGTCGGATTCTGCCGGAAAATATAGCGCCCCGAGTCGCGCCCGCGCATTTAATGCGTCGAGCTCCGGCCACACGAACTCAAAGCGAAAACTGACTTCTGTGCATTTGACCTGCCTTTGTTCTTACCTCGGGGGATATAAGGAGCTCTTTCCTGCTCTACCCCATTTAATTCGCCATGTCTGACCGAGAGTTCAGCTGTGAGTATAGTCTCATCCAGACCTGACTGCCCGCGCATCCCGCTGACATGCCTAATCATTTCACAGCGAATGACGACTTGTCGCTGCCCAAAGGTACGATCGATCTATTCTTCGCGTTTATCGAGTAGTTCCAACGGTGTCCTCGATCGCCCATATACCGATGGATTATTGGAGTCTCGGGACACCGCAGGTGGGCCCACGCATTTGATCGACCAGCATTGACTTCTTTGATACAGCGACGGTCCAAAAGATCATCACCGAGATCCTGCCCCCATCTTCCGGCCAGACTTTCTCCAAGGATGCGCGCGACCTGCTCATGGAATGCTGTGTCGAGTTCATCACTCTGATCTCCTCCGAAGCGAATGACATCAGCGAAAAGGAAGCCAAGAAGACGATTGCATGCGAGCATGTCGAGAAGGCACTGCGTGAGCTGGGATTCGGCGACTACATCCCGGACGTTCTTGCAGTAGCGGAGGAGCACAGAGAACAGCTGAAGGTATGTCTTCTGTCGTCTAGTATGCTGGATATCAGCCGACTGACATGGCATTGTCTCGACAGTCCCGGGAGAAGAAGCAAAGCAAGATGGAGCAGAGTGGACTTTCAGAAGAGGAGCTTCTTCGGCAGCAACAGGAGCTCTTCCGGTCTGCAACCGAGAAATACAATGCAGGCCCAGAGTAGGGTAGCTTGCCCTCAACTTGGAAGGTTCACTCATTCTGGTCATAAAGAAAAGTGACGCCGGGCGTTTTGTGGATCTACGAACGGGTTGGAGTTTTTAGGGTTTTCATGATTTATTGATTACAATCTCAGCATGAAGGCGGCTACATCTAATGACACAATTGGCAATATTTTGCGAACACTATCTCAAATTTTGGGGCAACGAGTACTTGAAAGGTCGTAGATTTGAGCAACACGAGCAGATCTACAGTAATCTAACATTGAATGCTTCTTCCGAAGGCTCAAGCAATGAAGAAGCTCCTTGGATCGCTGTGTATTTTAATCCATGGTATGAATCAATTTAGTAACACCAGTTAATAGTTTTTTATGATGGGGAGTAGGAAAAGGGCATAATTGATGGGACTTGGGGATATAATGTTTTTGATGTTCAGAGTGTCAGTCTTGAGCCTCAACCTTCTGCGCCCGGGTATCAACAACCACCACACGTGATATTTGCCAAGACTTCAAGACGCCAAGACACTAGGTCACAATGGGAAGGCCTACAGACGCTCAAATCCGCCGATGGACTCGCGGTCCTCCCGTGTATCCTGATCGCGAACTCACCAAGATGCCGCCATTCAAGGATGAGCACATCCTGGTATGTCCGACATCACAATCACTTCAGTTACTGATCATTAGAGAATCCCGCTGACCTTGGATCAGTTAATTGCGCCCGGTTCACAAACGACCCTGGCGCAGCTCGGCCTGCCAGAAACGTTCACGCCTGCGCGGTTTCGCTTCCCAACCCGTATGTTCCCTGCCGAGAAGAAGGGAGAATACGAACCTTATCGAATTCGTGAACGGCGGCACGAGGTCAAAGTCAGCAATGGCACCAATGGACAGGAAGCGCCCAAGGAGGATGTGGAGATGAAAGACGCAGCTGAGTCTGGTGCTCAAGATGGCGGATCTGAGAAAACAGACAAGCCTGAGGGAGGGGAGGCCAACGGCACAGAGAAGGCAGAAGGACCGACCAAGACTGTCGAAGAAATCTTTTACGAGGAGGACGTGACATCCGAAGAGGGTGCCATCTATCCAATTCAGAACGGGCGCATTGTCGATTGGCCTTGTTTCTTTGCGCTGTTGACGCATATCTACAACGCGCTCAGTCCGCCATTTCACACTCCGATCCTGATGATCGCGCAGCCGGTATGGTCTGCACGCGATCGCGAGGCGATCACTCAGTTTGTCTTCGAGAAATTCAAGGCGCCAGGCTTCAGTCTAATGGACTCTGCTCTGGCTGCGTGCTACGGTTATGGCGTGCAGACCGCCACAGTGATTGACGTGGGCAAGGGCAAGGTGGACGTGACCGCCGTGACGGATTTCGCGGTCAACGAACATGGCCGAGGCATCGCGTTGGAGGGCTGTGGCGGTGACGCCATGACAGACCGACTTGTTGAGCTGCTTGGCCCCAGGGGGTTCACCCGAGAAATGTGCGAGCAGCTCAAGCGCAGCAATATTACCGAGATCCTGCCCCCCGGTACGCCGCTCCCGGGCGCATCGGTCACCGCGCGCCAGGGCGCCGACCCAGCTTCTGCTGCATCTACGGGTGCTGCGGACGGGAACGAAGCCGTACCTCGCGGTCCTGGCGAGGGTACCCAGACTGGTACTGACGAGGAAGATGAAGGCGTCTTGGACGTCGCAGCCATTGTCAGCGGCAACACCACTGAGTACCTTGCCAACATAGAGAAGGATAAGACCAAGAAGGGCCCCGCCGACCCCAAGGCCAAGCTTCCCAATAGCAAGAAGGATAAGGCCTCCTTTCAATTTGAGGAATTCAAGGAGATGGAAGAGCAGAACGGAGACACTTCGAAACGGTATACTCGCCACTCCCGAGAGATTGAAGTTGGCGTCGAGCGGTTCCTTTTGACAACCCCTCGGCAAAAATCCGGAGACCGTCTCTCCAGTGGCTTGCTCGAGGATATTGCGACTCAGGTCCATCACACCATTCTCGCTGTCCCAGATGCAACAAAGCGCAGCGAGCTTTGGGACTCGCTCATCATTGTGGGGTGCGGCAGCAAAGTTCGAGGTAAGCATCCTGTCTTATTGCATGTGTTTTTCAGAGAGATACTAATGTTGCTTATAGGTTTCACTCAGTCTCTCCTCGGTGTCATCACACAAAAGTTCATCCTCTCTCCGTCCGCTACCATCTTCACATCTGAAATTCCTTCCACCTTCACCACTCCTCTCCCCACTGGTGGTACCAACACGCCAGCTCCCATGGGCCAGCCTGGACCCATGTATCATCCAGCGGCACATGGTGTGAACCCTCTCTTGGTAGCCGCTACGCACAATAATCCCGGAATGGTCGGTATGCCTCCAGGCACGCCTGGTATGGACCCCAGCATGGTTTCCCATCACCGTTCAAGTGGCCATTCCCAAACGCCAACCTCAGTCAAGACCCTGAGACTCCCTGAGTACTTCCCTGAGTTCAAGGACCAAGGCAACAGCAATGCTCCTGGCGCCAGTGCTGGCCCGGGTGCCTCGCAGGGCGGTCACGGGTCCGAGGAAGCCGTTTTCCTGGGAGCACAGATGGCTGCCAAGGTTGTCTTTGTCATTGACCAAGGCTTGACCAAGGGCTACATGAGCCGTGTTGAGTACAATGACAATGGTCCCTCAGCTATTCACGAGTTCGTTCTCTAAATAGCTTGCAGCCATGATGACTCTTTGGCCCAGCGCATGGTATTGATTGCTCCTTTTTCTACTTTAAAAAGACTTGTCTGGCGAAGGGATTGATAACGGTTCGGGGTTTTCGTGCTTTTATGTGTACTCTATGGTGCTTCCTAGAAACTCTTTAGGTTGGTGGTGCAGGCGAGGGGCGTTGAGCTTTCCAATTATATCCAGCCTATCGCTTGTTCGAATTTGATGCGTAGCATCTTGTACAGCACCTCTTGAATGTGTCAGCTTGTCATGCTGATCTACGCAGTAGAGCTCCTGATTCGGAAGTATTTCAATGTCACGTGAGTCACTCTTATCGGCATTTAGCGCCACATCTTTATCTCCAAACTCGACAATCTTCCCTTCGTCACCTCGCTCTCTAAAAAAGACGACTTCTCTTCGCATTACGCTCACTGTCACATCGATCGCCCTTTGTGAAATTTTGAAACTCCGTTCACCCACCACCCCGCTAGACACTTCACGCCACCGCCACCATGCCACGCGCCGAGGCAGGAAGTACGAAGGCGATCAGCAACAAGATCAAGTCGAAAGGCCTGGGCCGACTACGATGGTACTGCCAAGCGTGCGAGCGGCAGATGCGCGATGAGAACGGATTCAAATGTCATGTCCAGAGTGAAAGCCATGTGCGACAAATGCTGCTCATTGGCGAAGACCCTCGAAAACACATTCAAGAGTTCACCAAGGAGTTTGTGAAGAACTTTGTGGATCTGCTTAAGACTACACATGGTGAGAAGAAGGTTCATATCAATCAGTTTTACCAGCAGGTTATTGCGGATAAGAATGTGAGTATTCAAATTCCTGCTTTGCTCTCATCTATGTGAGTGTTCAGCGCTGACGCTTTTCTCTCTAGCACGTACATATGAACTCGACCAGATTCAAATCTCTCACAGAATTCGCATCTTATCTTGGAAAGGAAGGGATCTGTCGCGTCGAGGAGACTGAGAAGGGCCTGTTCATCTCGTGGATTGATAACAGCCCTGAGACGATGCGCAAGCGCGAGGCGATTATGAAGAAAGAGCGACAAGATAAGGGCGATGAAGAACGGGAACAGCGGATGATTCAGGAGCAGGTTGAGCGGGCTCAGGCTAACGCCAAGCAGCAAGAGGAGGAGAACTTGGAAGAGAAAATGCTGCAACGGGAGGAGGGGGAGAAAGTGACATTGAACTTTGGGTTCAGCTCGAAGCCAAAGGCGGATACAAAGTCTGCCTCGCCTCCTCAATCGACCGAGACGCCGGATGCCAAAGACGCAAATGCTTCGGAAGATGGAGACACAGCGACACCAGGAACGGAGGCTTCCGCTCCCGCGGCACCTGCAAAGATCTCCATGTCATTCGGCGCTCAGAAGCCAAAGAATGTCTTTGCTTCGGCGGCGAAGAAGAATCCACTGGCTGGGAAGAAAGGTCCTGTGATGGCACCTCAGAAGAAGATGACCGAGCAGGAGCGTATCATGAAGGCTGAGATGGAGGCCATGGAGCGCAAGCGGTCTCGTCCAGACTCTGGATTTAATGGTTCTAAGCGGCCGAGAATCTCATTGAAGTGATCCGCTCGTGTGATATCTCGTGCTCTCGGCTTGGATGTGTTCCACCCTGCGTCGATGTTCTAATATACCCTTTGTGTCATTTTCATAGCACGGTTGATTTCTTAGCGAGATTCATATCAACGCAGACCATAGAGATTTTTCCCCTCTCCTTTCCTCTTGTTGAGCATACTTCGTTTTCCGTTCATCTGTAAGTATTATCTAAATCTTTTCATCTCAATTACCACTTAAATTCTGCCTTGATATTCCGTATGTTCTCGACCTGATAGTTCCAGCCCACTGTATGTACATAGCCCAATATATATCTCTATGGCCGCCTTCAAACTCTTGGTATTCAAAGCAAGTCAAATATCCCCAGTGCCAGGACAAAGTCATCATGTACGACAACGTGATATAGACAATTGATAAAACATCACAATGAGAACAAGTCTCCCAGTATCACAAACTCCTTGACAGTATACAACACTGACGCTAATCTCCACACCCCCATTCTATAGTACACGCACCATTTTCACACCTAATTGGCCCAAACCCCAAATATCCACTCCACACCTCCACCGCACACACTTTTTGCTCGTGAATCCAGAATTTTGACGTCCCACAACAACAGCCCGGGTGGTCTAGTGGTATGATTCGCGCTTAGGGCAGCAAACACCTAAGCACTCCTGCGCGAGGTCCCGCGTTCGATCCGCGGCTCGGGCCTGTTCTCTTTTTGCTTGGTGGTTGTCCTTGGTTGGTTGTTTTTGTGCGGGTGATGGTGATGAAAGGGTTGGCTGTAGGACAGGGGGTGAAGGCAAGGAAGGGGAGGGAGGAACGAGGTGGTAGGGTGGAGTGGAGGAAGTCCTACGAGGCAACGAACACTCTTCCACATCGCATTGATTGTTGTTTACATCAAATGAGAGCCTGTCTGTGCTAACAACGAAGAGTTACAAAGCAGCAAGAAATCCTTCTCGATCCTTTATCTCGTGGCCATCGATGGCCGGCACCGGCAATCCATTGTGAAAGACTACATTCCGTTTCTGCTTCTGCATGGCCTCGACCGCTCTCTGCTTGCGCAAGTCTCGGGCTTGCGCATCTGTCAGAAGTACAAAGTCGTACTTGAGCAATGACGTCCCAATCTCAACATCGTATAGTGATGCAATGGCTGGATCGGACACTTCAGACAAGTCGACAATTAGAGACTCTTTTACGCCAAAGACTGGGTCTGATGTCTCGTATGGGTCGCCTCGAGGATAAAGTGCACTGATGCCATTAGTGACCATCAATTAATACCAGGAGGGACGTGTATACTCACGTTATCAACAGATCATAGCCCGGTTTATCAAGCATGAAGTGCACATGACCTGGGCGATTTGGATGGCGGCCCAATTTCTGAAGCATCTTGCCAACTGGTCCGTCCATAGGAATTGGGTAGGGCACCGGCACAATGGCTTTGAAGAAGAAGAGTCCATCACTGTCGGAATGTAACACGCCCCGTCCATCCGGACCAGACCGATTCGGGTTCTGCACATCATAGAAGCCCTTTGAGTCTCCCTCCCAGACGTCAATCTTCACATTATCAAGTGGCCTTCCCTCGGTGTCCTTAACGGAGCAGAGGACTAGCAACGGGGTTGCGTCGGGATCATTATGCAAGACAGCACCATTGTCCTTTTCCTCCGCGTCATGTGTGTGAAACGGTCCCAAGACTGTACCCTCGGTAGCAGGTTCATGTCGTGGATGATTGATCGAATCGACCAGCAGGCTGACTCCCAGAGTATCAGAAAGCAGGATCATCTCGTGGCGTAGATCATCGCTGATCTGTCCGATCTCAGTCAAGAATTGTATCCCTGCCTGCCATTCTTCTGTGGATAGGCGCGTCTCACGACAGAACTCGTGGAGATGAGTGACAATTCGTTCGAGGATGTAGCGAAGTCGTGGATCACGACATTGTGAATTGACGATGTGTACGTTCTCGGTGATGTTCTCGGTGGTTAGGTCTTTCATCGGCGGAAGTGCCGTTGTTGTAGCTTCACAGCAACTCATTTTGGAGGATAGTTGAGTTTGAAAAAGTGGAATTATTTGTTCGAAGGGGTATGTGAGATCTTGGTTGATATATGGTCCCACAGGGTGTTGTTCATCGGAGCTTGGGCTGCCCCATGGATTCAATCCCACATGGGGCCATCATTAACCCCACATGCGGAGGACCTGGTGGTTGCACTGCAGAACAGTCTCACACCGACTCACACGACATTGTGGAGGAGACCATTTGTAATAGGAGACTCCATATTTAGTTGTCGACTGGGAAAATAGTTTTCGTGTTCTCATCAAATCTGGCAATTATTGAGTGTCCAGCCTTAGATGATGACGTCGATCATTGAGGCTCTGCGGCTTCGCGATGTTTACAGACCGAATTGCGCTTGAGTTTAGAGTCGAAGCATAGTTGATTCTTCAAAGTGTCAGCAATATATTTTTTCGAATGGCTTAACAACGTACTCTTAGTTGAGTAATGGAAAGTTATTCATCGTCTCGTTATCATCGGTCCTTCTTGACGGTCTCGGGCTCCTCATCCGGCACATAGCATCCGACGGCCTGGAAAGCACTTCCTGCCGAAGCGAATGGGATGGTTTCGCTCCTCAGTCATGACCGAGACCGAATTGTTGGACATACGTAGATCATTCCCTGAGACCGAGAGTCCCGATACAAGGCCGTTCCGTCTCTTGGTTCGCGTTAGCTAACATCGTAGCCCAGTTGAATTTGACAGCCGTCCAAAGCAAACGTTAGTGCTGATATGTTAGCCCAGAACCAGAAAATAAAAAAAGCCGTCGCAAAGAAGCAAAAACATATTTTACAATTGATTGGGTGAACGGGCTCTGTACCTGAACGCCCAACCCGATACTTCCATGGATCCGATGCTGTGTACATTGAAAATCAACGAGAGCAAGGCCGCGATATTCCTCAATTCGTTTGTCCTCGGCAATGTTTTCTTTTTCGTAGAAAACTACGGTGTCCTAAATCCGAAAACTACCACCCCGGTCCTTGTCGTCGATCTTTCCATCGGTCATTCACCAACGTCCGAGTGTCGCCCTGCAGCGAAACACAGCAGCATGCAGCCGGACTTCGGGCAACGCGCACCCGAGAGGGAAAAACTGGATTCATGTACGTGGCGCCATATGCCCCTCACTGCTAAATGACGCAGGAGAATATAAATATCGAGATGTGGTTGTGTTGAGCAGCTAGAGGATTGGGTGAATGTCAAATCACAGCCATGGAATCAGTCAGCCATGTTCCCACTCTTTTGGGTGGATTCTTTGGAGTTTTGCTTCTGGTGAGAGTTCATCTTGACATTTCATGTGCTTTGTAGACTAACTCCATCTCAGCACTTTCTCTACGGCCGCTTGACGAGTCCCCTTTCGAAAATACCTGGCCCGGAAATCTCCAAGTGGACCGAGCTCGTCTACATCTACTACTGGTTCAGCGGAAAGATACCATACTATGTCCATCAGCTGCACGAGGAATATGGTAAGCAGCTTAGCGACGGGGCATTGCTTATCGGGATAAATCTTCGAAATAGAGTGCTGACCCGAAGCTTGGCTAAAGGTCCTATCGTTCGCATCAGTCCTACGAAGGTGGACATCTGCGATATTAGCGCCGTGAAGGAGATCCACAAAACTCATTCTCGCTTCCTCAAATCAGAATGGTATCGCCGGCTGGTCTCCAACAACTTCGAGACTATGTTCACCACCACTGATCCCCACTTTCATGCTTCTCGTCGTCGACTACTGGCCTCGCCTATTTCCGACTCATCGCTGCATCAACATGAGGCTCTTATTGCGAGTCGAGTTCATATGACAATCTCAAGGATAGCGGAAGAGATGCAGAGTCGTGGTGCTGCCGATGTCTTCAAGTGGTGGCTGTTCATGGCAACGGACATCATCGGCGAGCTGAGCTTTGGAGAGTCTTTTCGCATGCTAGAAGCTGGCGAGGTAAGTCTGGATTTGGATCGGCATCGAGGTGCATACTGACAGGTGACACCCAGAAAACGCAATACTCCATGGACCTGGAAGCAATCTCTGGCATGCAGCCTATCCGAACAACCTTCCCGTTCATGGTCAGCGTAGCACGACATGTGCCTTTGCCGTTGTTCAAGAAAGTGGCAGAGGCGGGAAAGAGAGTCGGATTATATGCTCAACAATCCATCGACCGCTACAAGAGGAGAATCGCAGAGGACCCAGATGCAAAGCCAACGCTCTTCACCAAGCTGTTCGACACGGAGAAAGGCGGCCTACCTCATGAGGAGATCAAGAAGGAGGCCCAGGGATACATCGTCGCTGGGAGTGACACCACAGCTGTCACGTTGACATATCTCATCTATGCCGTTTCTCGCGACACGCGAGTTAGGGACAAGCTCGTGGCCGAGGTGACAGCTCTGTCTGAGCCGGTGCTCGATAATGACCTGCGGAACCTGCCGTATCTCAACATGGTCATCAGCGAGACGTTGCGCCTGTACACAGCTGTGCCATTTGGTCTGCCACGGACTGTCCCATCGGAGGGTGCCCATTTCAATGGGTACTTTGTGCCTGGAGGCACCACAGTATCGACGCAGTCGTATAGTCTTCACCGGGATCCTGCAATCTTCCCCGAACCGGACAGGTGAGACTCAACCTCATGTAGATAAGAGGATACTGACAGGGATGTAGCTTCTACCCCGAGCGATGGGAGAACCCAACCAAGGAGATGAAGGATGCCTCGTTGCCGTTTGGTGGTGGATCGAGAAGTGAGTCCAAGTCGTTCAACCCGGTTGTCTTCGATCCGATCCTGACCCTGTCACAGTCTGCATCGGATTGCATCTCGCGCGCATCGAGCTCCGTCTAGCCACTGCACTCTTCTTCCGCGAATTCCCCAATGCCCGGCCGTCGCAAAAGGAGGGCATGAATGATGATGATATGGTGATGCAGTCTTTCTTCTTGATGGCGCCAAAGGGACATCGGTGTTTGATTGAAGCATGAAGCTGAGCTTGCAGGGTTGCGGCAGGTATCCAGTGTCATCTTTCGCGTTGTGGTGGTGAATTCTTGTAAAACACGTAGTTGGTGGTTTTGATTTGACACCAGATCAGTATAATTGCCCCAAGGCGTTGCTCAATGCATTCATTCTTGACTCAGTGCCTTCTTAACCATGAATTATGGTTGCTCCTGCTCTTCAAGTGAATCGCCGTCGAGTTGGGAAAGAACCAGGCGGCGACTCGGTGTCCACATTGGAGCACCCTCAGCATGTTTTGTCCCCTCAAACCTCATCTCTTCTCCCTCGCAACAAACGCTCACCACACATCCTTCATCTCCACATTCATCACACAAAGACATCCGACTCTGGTCACCTTCTTCTACTTGGCTTTCCCCGTGCGCAACAACCTGTCTGTCAAAATGGCAACGAAGGCCGACATAGTGTTTGACATCATCGCCATCATCTCTTGCCTCGTTATTATCGCTTTCTACATTTATCGATGGTTGGTCCTTCCCTACTGGATACATTGAATTTGGATCACGGGCTGACACGCGAGGATGGAATGAAGTGTCCTCCTGCGGCGCAAATACTCCTCGCAAAGCAAACCGCAACCGATTGGGCTCAAACCAGCCGACGTCGAGGCCGCTGTCCACGCAAATGGAAACGGTGGATTCTCCAACCTCACTGAAGACAAGACCTCTGAGACTACTGCGCCTGAGGCGGCTCATCCCCACGCAAAGATTACACGCCCAAAGTTCAGATGATTTCATCATGCTGACTCCCGACTGGAGACTGCCGCAATGAAGCCATGAGTCGCTGAGAGAGGACAGGGGCTTTTTCGCGGATGGGATCGAAGGATACGCATGGATGTTCTGAAGGCTTGTTGGCCTCTCTGAAGTGGTCAAAGATATTGTTCGGTGTGTCCTAAAGCCTGTATACGTTATGTTTGGGAGTGCGGCGTTGTCTGGTTTTCAGGGGATTGCGTGTGCCTGAAGGAATGCGTTCAGCAGAGTTATACGTCTCACCTCGATGAATACAGGAAAAGAGGTTCTGCTTCTTCTCATCCATTTTCATTGTCTTCAAACGCGCCCACCTTCAGTTGGAGGATGCGGAGCCCCCATCACAGGATCACTCCCCGCAATGACCCCGAGCCCTCATCATTGAAACAGAGGTGGCTTCGGCTCGATGGAAGCACATGTGGTCAACACTTGCATGAACTGCTAGGCCTGCATAAATTCGTGACCCCAATATGCACTAGCATGATGAACTAACCGGTAGCAGCTCTATCAGGACCCAATCATGCCTGAATTACACTCGCAGCAGTTGCCGTGGGGTTACCCCGGCCCAATTACTTGGGGGATCAACAGAATAGCGCGGAGCAAACGTGGAGAACCTCCAAAGCTTCCTTGGCCCGAGCCGATAGTCGGAGAATCTCCACGCGAAGATCTCCCCGGGTCGGTCGGGCATGTACGAATGAAGCAATGCTCTTCGCATTCACCGACCCTTGGGGTCACACTTCAGTATTGTGGAGATGTGCCTTGTTTTCAGTCTCTCCGCATCAACTACCCCAGCTCGAATGGCCTCGTCATCGGGGTGTCGATCAGGATGTCTCCGCTTCGGAGCTTAAAGGATGCTGGTCAATGCTATTGCAGATCCCCTCCTCAGAGCTCTCGGACGAGCGATACCTGTCTCTATAAATGGGTATCCTCCTGGAGTCCAGAGTTCCTGAATCTGTGCCTGGGTGTCCACTTGCCATTCCTCGGAGGCTCAATTACATACTATCTCATCGTCTTCCTGACATTTTATTCGATTGGCTTCCAAGATGTCCAACTCCGAAAGCCAGCCAGACCCAGCTAAGCTGGAAGCTGGTGTCACAAACGGCACGAACTCCACTACTCTCTCGCAACAACAGACTCACCAGTCTACTCACGTCGACCATGCCACCTACGGCCCCTTGGCGCATGTGACGACGTCAGGAACTCTCTACCCACCCTTCGCAGGAGAGTTCCAACCCGGTGCCTACCGTCCCGGCCCAGTCGAGGAGAGAAAGATTGCCAATCCAGCACCACTGGGACTGTGCGGCTTCGCGCTGACTACCTTCGTGCTGGGCTGCATCAACATGCAAACCCGTGGCATCACCCAGCCGAACATGTTTGTTGGTCCTGCGTATGCTTATGGTGGACTTGTTCAGATTCTGTCTGGAATGTGGTATGTGTGATGGCCCGTTCCATGTCGCGATGTAGGTGCTGATCTAGTCACAGGGAAATGGCCGTTGGGAACACCTTCGGTGCAACAGCCTTGACCTCCTACGGTGGATTCTGGATTGCGCTGGCTATTACTTTTACACCTGGTGGATTCAAAATCGAAACTACGCTGGTCGAAGCTGATAAAGGCTCGGCGGGGATGTTCTATGATTCCTTGGGTCTGTTCCTCATGGTACGTCACCCCTGGTCCCCGTGCATTCATATTATATCTTGCTCACTGAGTCTTCCTCATAGGGCTGGTTCATATTCACCTTCCTCATGCTACTGTGCACTGTAAAGTCAACCGTGATCTTCTTCTCCCTCTTCGCCTCTGTGGATCTGGCGTTCCTTCTGTTGGGCATTGGTTACATGACCCGCAATGAAATGCAAGAGCCAGACCAGAAGATCCTCAGTGCTGGCGGCTTCTTCGCACTGTTGGCTGCTTTCCTGGCTTGGTGGGCTGCTCTTGCTGGTGTTGCGGACACTAGTAATAGCTTCTTCATTGTTCCTGTCTGGCATTTCCCGTGGTCGCCTAAGGGCAGAGAGTCGAGGAAGAAGGAGTAGATTTCTATCGCTGATTTCGGGTCTGACTATGATCTGACAATTGATGCGAGGCTTATTTGGCCAATACCTGATGCTGAGGCTCGAGTGGTTCATGAAGTGGAAATGAATGATAAGTATTCGGAATTATGAATTCTACTCTTTCAAATCTAAATCTATAGTCCACGTCAAGTAAAACTCATCAGAGACCCTGCCGTCGCCTTGCGGTATGACCTGGCGAGCCGATCTCGCCAATCATCCCCCTGCTCACCACCAACGATCAAATCAATCTCTCTAAACACCTCATCACTCACATCCTTCCACTCCTCGTCCTTGTTGTCCCGTTCATGATAGGCCAAAGGCGTAATATCAAAGCGATGTCCCGCCCATTTCCCAGGAGACATGTTCGGACCACGTTTACTTCGAATGGGCTCGTTCGACCACGAGATCCGCGTAATAAGAACCTCTGCAAAACCAAAGACATCAATCTGCGGCCCATGTATGAACTCTTCCTTGAGCGCGATTACCTCCCCACGAACGTATTCCTTCGTGGTCAGGTTGCGGAGAATCCACTGCTGATCGCGTGGATAGAACTCCAAGATCTCGGGCTTGAGTCCCATCATGATTTCGGTGCGATCCGTCCTTGACATGGGATATTGTGCTTCGTACTTCTGGAAGCTCCGTTGTAATTCTTGAGACAGGGACGGGCCCCCGACCCTTTTGTAGGTGTGGTTGATAGAGAATGAATCAAGGTCATAGGCCCGATTGAGCTCCCTGATCTCTGCTTCTTCTTTCGGGCTGAGCAGACCAGGTGGATAGTCGCGTGGATCGCACTGGTTACTCACGCAGATGATCCGCTCGCCGGCCCACGGCGCGAGAGACCGGACGATGTGGTCTTCGATGTGCATGATTCCTACAGCCCAGAAATAGCGGTTCGTCAGGCTGAGGTTGAGGACGTGCTCCACGTCATGGAGATGGAGGAAGATGACATGATGGATGTGGGAGGGGAGGTGGTATAGAGATCGTGGCTTGGTGTTTCCATCGGGTTGAATGACTTCGTTTGCGTTGTGAGTTTCGATTCTGGCGGCTTTGCTGGCGTGGTTTTGTGAGAGGTCGCTTGTGCGTACGCGCTTCGAGCATTGGAAGTCGTCGTCTTCATCTTCGATGTTTTCTCCTGGGAGAATCTCCACGTTCTCGTGACTACAACATTGTCAGTTTTCTGAAATGCCTCCAAATGATAGATCAAACTGACCTGTGTACTTTCAATGGCACAGCAAGAAGAGGTACAAGCCCGGTGGCACTGCCAGATAACAGAGCGTCGATAAGCTCACCAAGAGACCCAGTAGCTTCCTTGCGCCCTGGGGCTATGACTCTCCAAGCTTGACTCATGCTATTATCGATGAGCTTTGAGGACTGATTTGGGTCTGCGTCAATGCACAAAGCTAGGCGATGGCGAATTGGCAATGGCAACGTCAGACATACGTGTGACACGCCCCCGGAATTCTGAAGCGAACAGAGGCAGGGTATACGTATGAGACTGGAGAATATTTATAAAGGAGCGGAATCATTTCATTCCGGTTTGATTCAACAGGCTTTCTCATTTCTCGAATATCACTCAGAGGCTAACATGTTCAAATCAAAGCGGTGCAAAACACCTCCTACATCACAGGAATCCCCGTGATGAATCGCCTCCACTTGATAGCTCAAGCTCAGCATTTGCTCCCACCTGTGCAAGTCTGACTGCACTTGTAGGTGCCAATCCAGTTGTCAGCTCCATACACATCCAGCCCCATCAACCAGCCATTCAACACCTGTTGCAAGTAATCCAGATTCTGAGGCACTCCATGCGCCTGACCCTCCGGCGAGCAGGGATAGTCCTCCGTCAGACCTTTGTTGTTGTTCAATCCACTGTTCGCCGTGAACCACCCGTTGTACGATCCGAAAGCTTGGAGTACATTGCCGCCAGAATTATCCAGCTGCGTCACGAAGTAGTTGGTTCCGGCGTTGACGTTATCCTGGATTGAATCGGTGCACACTCCGTCGGGATAGTTGTCGCAAGAGACCTGCATCAGACCAGGAGTTGGACCGCCGGCGTCTGCGTTGCAGGAAGACTCTTGCATCGCGATAACGGCCAAGATGACTGGATCTACGCCGAATTCTGATCCTGCACTTTGGAAGTATTGATCATACTTTGCGCAAGGTGCTCCGAAGCCGCCGTAGAAGTCGCTCAGCGAGATATGGTAGATGTCTTCCAATGCCATGAAGGGTGGATTCCATCCGTCGTCGGTGATGCCGGTATTCAGCCAGTCCTCAGATCTGTCTCTTGGTGAGTCACAGCTCACAGCGTGAGGTATTCCCTTGCAAGGCTCTCGTACCCGTTTGGTCCGGTACTCGATGTGACATCGGCCGTCGCGCCTGAAGCCTTGGGGTTCGTGCCCAGTCCCGGGTTCGCGGACTGAGCGGACGCACCGATAGCTGCGACCAGCGCAGCAAGCAAAAATGATTTCAAATAAGCCATTGCGGTTGCAAGAGATCAGTCAGAGCCCGTCGGCTAAGGTCGACCTGGAGGACAGCTTTTCGAAGCGACGATGTGGTCATCTTTATACTTTAGGAACTCAATCCCGAACTAATCTTAGATCCGCTGGCAGCCGTGAACCCCCTGAGAATGTAACCCGCCAGGAACGAGCGAATGAGAAGGTCGCTTCACATATGCTTTCAAAGAGGAGTTTCTGGAAAGGGCAAGATGGCAACGTCACGAAGGATGCACGGGCAACAGGCCGAACGAACCATTTTCCCGATTTGGTAATCACCTGACTTCGAAGTGTGCATAACGCGCCGACGGGGAGCATTTGATGCAGGGTCCAATCTCTAGAACACGTTGATTCGCGCACCGACGCCAGGCGGTTTGGGGTCTGCAAGGGTCTGCAACGCCTCGAGGTCGCGTCATTGGAGGAGGGCCGTAAAGGTGAGTGTTGCAACACACTGCAACACTCACTGTTGCACTGTGGAGATGCTGTCGATCATTGCTCTGGCTGATCTGGTGAGACTGGATATTGAAACAGAATTGAATGACTTGTGGGATGCCGTGGAAATAAAGGAGAATCGGAAATAAGCACTGCTATCGCGTTTGCCTCGGGTTGGAATGGAAAATTGCATTATCGCCTGAACTTTCAGGCCGCAATGGTCGCTCTCCTTCAGCATAGTTAACTACTCATACTTGATTGCCAATTTTATACTCGATGACCCCGTCACATATACTCAGGAAGTTGGGCATTTTCTGAGATAGTCTGAACCACAATGGGCTTTGCTTCTCCGAAATTGAACAGAAGGAGCCTGCATATGAAATTTAACGGCATCGGATCTATAGATTAAGGTTAAGTTATAGAGTCTTACACCTTACCCTCTGCCGCTGTCGAGGTAAGTCAGACCACAATAATGAGCTGATAGACGTACTATACGACCAGAAAAACTGATTTTCCAGCAGCTCTCTTATTCAGTAGACGCCGCTCTGCGCAAAGAGCAGTAGACTTCAGAAGCTTCAAAGACTTGAGATATAGTCGGAAATTGATGAACTGCGAACAACCAAAAATCTAATAGTCTGCGTGATCGATCGCCTTACACTCTCAAAGAACAGCCCAGAGTGATATCTCCCACTTTGCATATTATTCATGCATGATATCAATGCTGTTAAAAATGAGTGGAGAAACTGACGGGAAATGCCGCATGTATATCCGACAGCCCGTAGAAATCAGCATGGAGCCTGGTTTCGGTTGAGGTTCTTGGCATGTTGACTAGAGATGGATCTCATGATTCCTACTTCATCAGGGATGGAGTGGTGGGGATGGTGGGTATACCAGTTGCATGCAATATACATCAGAGGCTGATGCCGGACCCATAGGGCCACATGGGGTTAAACCACTTAGGGCTGGCTTGTTGCTATTATCTAATTCTCCATGAGTCGTGAAAGATTTTTGTGCATCATCATCGCTCGGATTGTTATTCTTTTTCTTCTTCTGAGCACTTCTTTCCTCCTTTCATACACCTTCTGCCTTCAGTCCTGAGGCGCAACCTCAACATCTCCACCACCGAGCTTCTTGCTCTTCTCAATACCTCATTCGGATCACCAGCTCAAGACGTTGACGGATCCCAGAGAAATTCCACTGACAGTGAACCCGAATTATATAGTTTCACATTGCAAAGAGACTTGATCTACTCTCAACAGTTTGGGAAACACTCGAGGCTCCGACAGTAGCAGCGTATAGTTGCATCTTCAACCCCGTTGCGCCTCTCAATATTTGCTGTCCCATCGCACATTTACCCGAGTCCCTCACGGATCGAACCGATCAGCCCTTGCACCTACAACTTCTCAGCATCCATCGCACCATTTCTCTGCGGCTGTATTCGACGAACGATTTCGTAACAGCACACCCAGAGTGCAACGATAGGGCCGCACGCCAGACCTACACTCCATCAATCGCGAGACACCGATATATACTTGCTGTCAATCTAGCATCCTACGCCTGAAGACTCAACCCTTGCCCTTTTGCAACATCAAAACCGCCCGCAACATGACCAACTGGAACTGGAAAGACCTCCTGACCAACCGGGAGCGGAGAGGATTCCCTGAGGTTGTGATGCCCCTCGCCCGTGACTCTCCTCCCCAAAGCAAAGAAGTCGCCAATGATGACTCTAGCAATAGCCTTGACAGGGCCTCTATCCAGGAGAAAGGCGCCAGTGGGATTCGTGCAGGTAGCACACTGACTTTGGAAGCCCTTCGAGCAGAGGTTGAGTTCGATATCGTTGCTTCGGGCCATGACAGTGCTTACGATCGTATGTTCACATTGACAACTAGGTTGCTCCCGGTGAACCGAGATTAGCTTGGCCCTTTCCACCTTTGCCATATGTGTACATTTATCTAACCGCGAATCATAGGCAAGGCAAAGGTCATTAACAGGGCAGTTCAGGACATTGGTATGGGCCGCTATCAATGGGGACTTTTCGTACTCTGTGGGATGGGCTGGGTGGCCGACAAGTAAGTAAGCGGTATTCCATCTCTTTCCATCGCAAGCTAATGATCATGTGTTGTAGTCTTTGGTTGCAGGTATGACTTGTTCTACTCTCAGCCTGGTCTCATCAGCTAATCAAGTATAGGGAGTTGCCCTTACTTTGACCCCTCTGGCAATGGAGTTCGGTGTCTCTGAGACCGACTCACGGTTCGCTACCTGCTCTCTGTTCGTTGGATTGATCGTTGGTGCCTCATTCTGGGGTATTGCATCTGATGCCATTGGACGACGCCCGGCTTTCAACATGACCCTTTGCATCTGTGGAACATTCGGCCTCGCTGCTGGCGGTGGGCCTAACTGGGTTGGGTAAGACGCTATCATCATCGTTGGATGCTTAAATCGCTAACGCTAAGATAGTACTTGCGCATTGTACGCCTGCTTGGGCCTCGGTGTTGGTGGAAATCTTCCCGTGGATGCAGCTGTCTTCCTGGAATGTCTGCCTCCCAACTCGGGCAATATCCTGAGTGGCCTGGCCACATGGTGGTCTATCGGTACTTTAATTGCCAGGTTCGTCCAAACGCGTCTGAAAAGTTTTCAAGGCTAATTCTTGATTAGTATGCTTGCTTGGGCCTTTATTCCCAACTTCTCCTGTGAGAGCTACGCAACATGCACCAAGGCAGACAACTGGGGCTGGAGGTATCTCGTTCTGTCACTGGGCGCCATTACCTTTGCAATGTTTCTGTGCCGCTTCTTTCTCTTCACGCTTTACGAATCGCCGAAGTTCCTGGTGTCCCGAGGTCGTCAAGACGAGGCCGTCGCTGCGGTCCAAGGAATCGCTCACAAGAATAGGACCACCACTTGGCTCACCGAAGAAATTCTGAATGAAATTGGCGGATACCCTGAGGAAAACCAGAAACAATCTCTGTCTTACGGTGAAATCATCAAGAGGTCTCTCGAGCGATTCTCGATGCAACAGGTGGCGCCCTTGTTCAAGACCAAGCGACTTGCCATTTCGAGTATGTATTACCACCTTCTGTTTGATGGATTCAAACTAACACCTTATGCAGCCATTTTGATCTGGTTCTGCTGGACATGCATCGGAATGGGCTACACCCTCTTCAACGCCTTCCTCCCCCAGTACCTAAGCGCCAACTCCTCCACCTACATCACCTACCGCAACTACGCCATCACGGCAGTATGCGGTATCCCAGGCCCGCTTCTCGGCTGGGTCACAGTCGACATCAAGTACATCGGCCGAAAGGGCACAATGGCCGCATCGACTCTGATCACAGGTGTCCTGCTGTTCTGCTTCACGGCATCGAAAGACCCCAACGTCCAACTCGTGTGCTCATCACTGGAATCTTTCTTCCAAATGATCATGTACGGTGTCCTGTACGCCTACACGCCTGAGGTCTTCCCTGCGCCGAATCGTGGCACTGGGTCTGGTATTGCCAGTTGCTTGAATCGGATTGCTGGGCTCATGGCGCCGATTATCGGTATCTATGCTAGCACTGATCCTGTTGCGCCAATCTATGCGGCGGGTGCGCTGCTCCTGGCCGCTTTCTTGGCGATGTGTTTCTTGCCTATTGAAACTCAAGGAAAGCAATCTCTGTAGGGGGCTGGATACCGAGATTTTGTATGAATCACGCCTTGGCGAAGACGACCATCCATTTCGAGCCCTAGTTGTGTATATAGGCTCATTTGCACAGCTTTCCCTTGCTTTGCATCATCAGAACACTATACTACAGATAGAAATCAACCTGACCACTCTTCGAAATGATGAATTCCCTTGAAATAACCATCTTTATTGGTGCCCATTATAGACGTGTCTCTTGCACTATTACTTGTAGTGGACAGTGAAGTACCACCTCATATAGTCTAACCTAGGTGTGTTCTGTGGCCTTGCATCTAGATTCGCTCGACAAAGAAAAGTGTTGTATGTTCTTTATTTTCTTTTTGACTGGTGATTATTAGGAATGAAAGGGACTGGTCAGGGGTAAGCAATGGAGTGAGCGCTCAGGGTGCGCAGTGAGCAGCTTAGGGTCGCTCAGTGGGCAGCTCGGGGCGGCATGGTGACTATGTAACCCAGGCTGGGTTCCGGGGGCCGCGCGGCGATAGCCTTACCGTCACAAATATTACATGATAAAGAGAAATAGACCAGAATGACATATCCGAAACAATTGCTATAGCCAGACAATCGATGCAAATGCAGGCACCACACCCAAAACAAGCACCAGATTCAGAGGTCTCAATTATATCCGTCACAAATTGTCTCTCATCTTTTAGCTTGTTCGTAGTCCCATTGCATCAACAGCCCACCGAACTAAACCTACATCATGAACATAGCCACAATGAAAGTGAAGAACGACATAACACCGAGGTCGGTCGAGAATTGCAATCTCTTACCCTCATTGGGGGAGCTGGAGCTAGGGCTCGGGCTTGCTGAACTGCTTGATGTTCCGCCCGTACTGCTTCCAGTGGTGGAATTAGACTCTGACGACTTTTCAGTGCTCAAGATTCCACCTTGGACCTGAGCTGGTACGGTATTTGGTACAGTATCGTGTGTCACCATCGCGGCGGCCTTTTTGAATGCGGCAAGGGTTTGCGAGCCGCCGGTGCTATAATATAACAAAGTCAGCGTGGTATGGACTTGGAGATCTTGAATACGTACGGCGGGTTGATCACGCCAACCATGCCAGCATTGCAGTGTCCGACCTGGCCACAGTAGAACCAAATGGGGTTTGTATCGTTCACAGTGAGGGTGAAGACGGTGGGCTAGAATTAGAAATCAGAAACCCTATGTTTGACCATAGAAGATGCTAAGAGCAACGTACCGATTCACCGCTGGCCGGTGACACAAACCCACTGAAAAAAGCAGTGTTGCTCATGGGCAGGCATGGGTTGTCAAATGCGGCCTGGACAACCGAGTGATTGCCAGGATAGAAATGGAACTCGACTTTGTCTCCTGGGGCAACGGTGAGGGAGTCCGGCTTAAAGACAAAGCCATCTTCACCAACATCCACGCTGTGGATGCCGCTTGGAGATGAAGAAGCAGTTGTCGTGGCCGACTCCATCGAGGTGGTTGTAGAGGTCGATCCGCTTCCCCCACCACCACCACCACCACCTCCCCATTGGGCTTCGCTGAGAGTCACCAGGGGGAGACAGGAGAGGAGCAACGTGCACAAGGATGGTTTGAACATGATTGCTGATGTTGGTATTTTTAACACAGTGGTTCAGATTGATAATTCAAGATGAACGGTATGTTCTGGTTTATCTTGAGGGAAAAAGTATTCCTTTTATGCATCAAAGTGGTAGAGGAAACATAGTCTGTCTCTTCAGATGATTTGGAATCTCAAAGCCATAGCCACAGTGCTCGAAAGCTTGAGTTGCCTTACCTGCAGACAAACCGAAAGCCGAACATGGTCACTACTAAAAAGAGGAAATGCGCCTGAACTTCTGAGTGGGCCGACCAGCTCTACCATCGCCTGGATCGTTCCGTGAAAGCCAAATCTGATAAGCCAAACTTCATTCAGACAATACGCAAAATAACCCATTAACCCAGCTCGGCCGAGCTGTGGGGTTCAAAACGAAGATCTGACGGGTTTCGTGGTGGCGCAGCTATTGTTTTTAGGTTGACGGCTGCAAGATGATTGGCACAGAACCTTACGGAGAACTTCATGACGGAAAGAGAAGCGTGTCAGGTGAACTGGGGTAAACCTAAAGGAGATCCCGGCAGTCGTTGCCTCATGCATTTACGGTTTTGGGAAATGGTGATTTAGCCATTTCGTGGTCGGGTGGCTGAGGCAATGCTTGGGCTTCGGGGCGACAAACATTTAATATCATATCCGAACACGATGGGATCTATCTTGGACTCTTCCTTGTGAGAAAGTATAGCACAATGGTTTGCGTCAAAATGATGGGGAAATTTACTCTTCTCTCTCTTTCTATGACCGTCTCGACCACACTTGCCCAGCTGCAAGGCTTCATCCCTCCAGGGCAAAATGCGATCACCTATAGTGTCAACATTCCTCAGTCCACCGCATCCACGGGAACTGGACCAATATTCATCCAGATGAAGTCCACTCATGAAGTTCAGTGGTTTGCGTGGGGACAAGGTTCCCGCATGCAAGGCGCCAACATCTTCGTCGTCTATTCATCTGCCGATGGACAGAACGTTACTGTCTCTCCAAGACTCGGTGTGGAACATGTTGAGCCAAACTTCAACCCACAGGCTCGGCTTTCAGTCTTGGATGGCAGTGGCATCCACAATGGTGTCATGACAGCAAACATCCGATGCGACAGCTGTATCAACTGGCCAGGTGGACACGAAGATCTCAGCAGCTCGTCAAGTCCTTGGATCTGGGCTGTGAAATACGGCGCACCGCTCAACTCTGACAGCTTGTCCCAATCTATTGTGATCCATGATGCCTCGGGTGTTGCAACCTTGGACCTCCAACAAGCAACGGGCGGCTCCTCTGATAACCCTTTCTCGGCAAATGCGCATGGTACCATTTCAACTGCAGGGCACTCCCTCTCAAGCATCAACTCGATATCAGTTAACAAGCTGAGAACTGCCCATGCGAGCTTGATGATTGTGGCGTTCGTCATACTGTTCCCTCTCTTCGCCTTGACTCTCCATCTCTTTCCATCTTCAAAGATCGTCGACATCCATGCGTCCCTTCAACTCCTGACTCTCGCTTTGACAATTGCCGGGCTCGGCATTGGTATATCCATGGCAAAGACATTGCATCTGACTGGTGGCTATCACCCCGTCATCGGGATAGTGGCAGTCTCATGCCTGATCTTGTTTCAGCCCGCGATGGGATTCCTCCAACACCGCCATTATCAGAAATCTGGAGGAAAAAGTGTCTTTGCTCATATGCACCGGTGGACTGGCCGCACGCTTATAGTGCTTGGTATTGTCAACGCTGGGCTGGGCTTCCATTTTGCGAGCAATAATGGTGCACCTGCTCCCAGTGGAGCAGTGATTGCAGTGAGTGTTGTTGCTGGTGTCGTTGGGCTCGTGTATGCTTTGGTGGTGGTCTTCCTCCCGCGGATGCGTCGCAGGTCATCTTAATAGATAGCTCATACAATGTTTGTATATTTGCTGTGGCATGTCCCGCGATTCATATAGGCAATGACCATAGGCCTTGCTTGCAATACCATATCTGAGAAGTCTGATCCAGAGATAAATGACAAGGGAAGCCATGTTGCCACTAGTCTCAAAAGGCGCTGAACTCGAGCGTGTCAATCTCCCCTGTTCTGTTCACATTCGTTTGACAATTATAGACCTTCTCAATCGTCTTTGGTATGGCATGGTTGACAGTTCCTCGGTCTGACGTGTGCAAAAACCCGTTGGTCTCGGCAAATACCAAAATGGCATGCAATCGCATGTCGTGTATCTCCGAAAACACACGAGGACCGTTCGTCCTTCTGAGCGGATTCCATCTCCTCAAGTCTAGACTTTTGTCCAGCCCCTCAGTGGAACAAACCCCGGTGGGTTTAGTACGTGGAGTCATGGAGAGGTCAGTCTGAGAGAATAGCCCCACCTTGGACGATCAAGACCGTTGCAAGAAGGTCCAACATGGGTACCACGAGCAGTCATAAACAGGATGCATTTGCCAATAGGGAGTTGAGGCCAGCCTCTTGAGTATGCCATAGTCTCTACTCTCATCGTTTCCACCAGACCTATCCACACCAACTGTGTCGAGCATTGCCCTCTTCTCATTCTAGACTCGTACATGCCTATGTCATCACCCACCTGGTCCTGTGCTCACATTAATATTTAGATTAGCAAGACTCAATCGTGAAGTCCGACTATTCTTGGCCGACGCATCTAGAACAGACTGTCTTGCCCTTCAGTGACCGTCACGCACAGATTGTATTGATAATTCTGGGATGACGGCCTGGCAGATCTTGTTACTATCCGCATATATTAGATTGAATCTTCATTCTCTCTGGTAGCTCCTCTTCCTCTTTATCGATGCGATTCTGCTAGGTTACCCGACTGCGCTGGCAATAGTCATGGCCGGGGAGAAATTGAATAGGAAAGAATTCAGCAGACTATGTCCACGGATGGATTTTGGCCTGAGAAATGGGGCTGGCAATGGCTACAGTGATTGGTTGATTCTCTGACCTTGCCCTGCCAAGCCAAAATAAAGTATTATAATTGGTGAGCGTTTCATCAAAGTAGACCCACTAAGTTGGGCTTTGCAACCAATGGCGATGCTTTGACACATTGCCCTGAGCCACCGACGTAGGATCCATGGCGCCGCACAACGTGCACATGGAGAATTCCACGTAATGCGCTGGGCCTCCTGAATCGGGGGGATTTCAGAGATTCAGGAGATTCAGGAGATGGACAGTATCATAGTGAAGATAGCTGTACAGTCCAGGGTCAAGTAGGGCATACAAACAGAGGTCAAAGGACAGTATTCTAGGACATGTAGTGTCAATCAAGGATCTCTCTGCGACTAAATGCTAGCCCAGTTCTTAATCCAGGCCTAAAAACGACCGGATCTCCGCCGTTCTTGATTGCCGATGAAATAAAGCTCCACTTACACTAGCCCACTCTGCGACAGTCGAGGTTTGTCAATCATTCTGTCTAGAACTCCAGTCTGGAAAAGTCTAACTGGAGTCCCCTCCACCGGGATACATTGCAAAGTCAAGGCTTGTCTAAGCATCAATGGCATTTCATTGCCAACTGACACATTTTCGGACCCCTGGTCCATTGACCAATATCAAACTCACACAAGGACAACCTTTAAAACAAGTCCCTAGGTTTCACTTGACAATGCGGAGAGAAAGGGCCCCCTACGAACCGGATCGTGGGTCCTGCTTCTAGAACCTGGGAACCATCCTCGGCAGTGGCCTTCCTCCCATCGTTCAGTCTTCTCCGATCAAGCCAACGGTCTCCACAAAGCCACGAATGATGAACTTGGCTTCCTTCGTTTGTCTGCATGTGGATGTACATGGCCGTATGTCTAAACCAATTACACTTTCCACCGTTGCGTTGGACCTGCCGACCCAAGGGTGCAGTTGCTCCTCCGATCTGATCGCCAATCGTCATACCCTATTCTCAAGCCAGGGAATCCACAGGGCCACACGTCAATCCACGCCCCGGCCCTTCTGGCCTCATCCTCATTCGTAGCCTTTGACGTACATGCAGCCCTGGGACTGATGTCCACGGATACAAGCCAGGCACGGTGGGCTCCCACTGGGTACAGGGGCAAAAGCCAGTGGGAGAGGCGCCGGTGTCGCTTCTAGAAGGATTTGAAAAAGCAAAAGGTTATATATAGCTGTTTCGCACTCCTGGGTACGTCTTTCTTCTCCAGTCACATCACCCTCCTTACTTTCTTCATCAGAACTGCACTCTTTCAGTTCTCAAGAAGTTTTAACTTCTGTCCTTCCTTTCTTGACCTGCTGTCTGTGACACGCACTCCCTTTCCAACAACTTCATCTTCCAGTCTACGGTCTTTACCGAGTCAATCCTTCCCGCAAAGATGCAGTTCACCAAGTCTCTTCTGCTGCTGGCAGCTCTGACCACCAGCGCAATCACTCAACCTCTTGAGCCTATCGAGCGCCGCCAGGCCGCCACCTCGACCAGCACCGCACCAGCTTCTTCATCCTCCAGCGCCTCAGGCTCCAGCTGGAGCTCTGTACCCGCCAACGGTGTCTTCTCCACCTCAGGCTTCGGGGGCGTCACCTCCGCCTCCGGCGCAGGCGACACCTACACCGGCAACGTCGGCAACCCCTACGGCAGCAACATCATCGAGGTCTCCGCCTCCGACGCCAGCCAGTACAAGTACGTCGTCGAGTTCTCCGGCGCTAACACCAATGACTGGACCGTCGCCATCTGGAACAAGTATGGCCCCGATGGCAAGATGACCGGCTGGTACGGCAACGCCTGCAAGACCTTCACCCTCTCCCCCGGTGCCACCAAGTACATCGCTTTCGACGAGGATTCCCAGGGTGGCTGGGCTGCTGCTGAGGGCTCTTCCATTCCCACTGGTTCTATGGGTGCTTACGCCTCCACCTGGGGCGAGTTCGACTTCGGCTCGACCGCCAACAACGCCTGGTCTGGCTTTGACGTCTCTGCCATTCAGGCCCAGAACGCTGGCATGCCGGTTCAGGGTATGAAGATCTGCTCCGTTTACAACTCCAACACTTGCTCGTCTATCACTGCCAACGCTGCCTCGGTGAACAATGCCTACACTACTGCCCAGACTGATGTTGGTGGCATTGGCGCCAACTTGGCCGCTGGCCCTGTTCGTCTGGCTGTCACCATCGACTTCAGTGGTTAGGTTTTGGGTCTGAGGTGGGAAAAAAAAATCAAAAACCTTTTGTTTCAGCGTTGGGAATTGGATCCGGTTTATACCCTGTTGGGATGATGTCTTACTTTCTATCTTGATATGGACTCAGGCTGGTCCTCTTCCTCTCAGTTCTATGACTTGACATGATATACCATAAAACGTTATTTGCTTCCAATGACATTTATTCAAATTTCAACCCTGATAATTCCTATAACCGCATTAATGTGTACGTAGTCGCCTCCTCAGCTCTAGGGCGGCGAGCGCGTCACTCTTGAGCCACCCGCAAAGTACGTAGCGTGGCAACCCACACTTTGGCCATGGAAGACTCATCAAGTCTCTCTGGGGAGTCATAATGGCCATGCAGAAGATTGTATGGGTATACCTTTGCTAGAAGAACATCTAAATCGAAGCAGGCACAGTCCAACGGTCTGGAAAGTACCGACAAGACGTGAGACAGGGATATCATAATCAATTTATTCGAAATTCATAAGCTATTCCTAAATTCATTACCGAAAGGGTCATCACGTCCGCTAGTAACTAATTCCGAATGATATCCAATCTCATCCAATCTGATGATCTTACCTTACTTCTGACGGGGACCCATGATGGTCCACATATCCAAGGGCTTGATACTGAAAGCGCCGTTGGCGTGCAGCTGGTAGTTCTTGTCCTCCAGCTCGAACGAAACATCCTTGATGATACTGGCCAGGGTGAAGAACGACCACTGCCAGGCCCAAAGCTTACCGATGCACTCGCGCTTGCCGTTGCCGAAGCCCTTCTTCGCTGCGGCGGGCAGGTTGTCCCATTTCTCGCCGAGGACGCGCTCGGGACGGAAGGCTTCGGAGTCTTCGCCGAAGACGGCGGGGTCGCGGTTGACGGCATTCAGGATGGCGATCATGGGTTGGTTGTGCGGGATCTGGTACTCGCCGCCGGCCAGCAGGACGGGGGCTTTGTTGTCGGAGGGGATTGGCTCGATGTTGAAGCCGGGGGCGGTTGCGGAGAGACGGATCGTCTCGCGGAGGCATGCCTCGACGTAGTTCAGTTGTTTCAGGTGGGCGAGGTCGATGGGGCCGTCGCCGACTACACGGTCGATTTCCTCGCAAGCCTTCTTGTGCGCCTCCGGGTTCTCCATCAGGTAGTACAATCCGTAGGAAACGAGGTTGGCGGCAGTGGCGGCACCAATGAAGATGGTGACGATCTCGTCGAGAACTTGCGAGTCCTTGAGCTTCTCGCCGGTCTCGGGGTCGGAGTTGTTCAGCATTGCGTCCAGCATATCCTTGCGGGCCTGGTCAGGGTTGTTCTTGCGGCTGTTGACGATCTCGGTTGCGTAGTTACGCATGGTCTTGGTCTGGCTGGCGAATCGGCTCAGGTACAGCCAGTTGAGGAGCTTCGGGCGAGTAGGCCGCTTCATCGCTTCCATGGTGGCGCCCTCCCAAGCCTGAACCATCGCCAAAGCCTTATCGTGGGTCTTCTTGTCGTCGAGGACGCGGACACGTTGGTTGAAGAAAGACTTCATGCAGGAAGCCAACAAGATCAGGTCCAAGTCCTCGGTTGCCTTGGTGCGCTGCTTGGGTTTTGCGCTCCACTTCTTGGTCAAGTCTGCAATGACCTCTGTCATATCGTTGAACACAGCGTCGGTGGCCTCCTGGGTGACATGCGGGTACATGATGCGGTGGGCGATGCCCCAACTCTTCTCATTGTCGTAGGCTGTGAACAGACTGTCGTGGACCGAGTACCGAATCTCCACCACAGGGCCAGTCACACACTTCCGGAATCGGGTCTCGTCGCAGATTTCTTCGAGGAGGGCGACGCTGCCGACAAAGACAATCTGGTGGCCGAGGACGTTGATCTTGAAAATGGGGCCTGGGATAGTGGTGAGTCGAGGTCACAAATGGAACAGGTCTCCGCAAGCACAACATACCATATTCCTTGGCCAGCTTGTTGAGCGAAGCCCAGGTCTCATTAGGGTTGACATCAAAAATATTGCCCAGGATGGGCACGCCGGGAGGCGCAGGGATTTCGTTAGGCATGACAGCTTCAGGGATATCACAATATTGTACAGAAAACACAGAACACCAAAGAGAGAAAAAGAGAACAGCTAGCAAGCTCACGAGTCGGTGGGGGAAAGCAAGGTCCTAAAAGACTGCCAGCTTTTTCAGCAATCATAATCTTCAGCTGGGCCTCCCGATCGACAGATCTCACGAGTCTTGTTCATTGGACCCAAGAGGGGATTGGCGGCCTGTCGGTGCTCCATCGTTCACCACCAGTTCGGTCTAGCTGAAGAGATCGGCACGATCGCGATGTAATAGCGCAGATTCTGTGGTCGCTGGGCAGCTTCTGATAGGCAGCGCGTCAAGGTATCTGGAGCCCATCTGCAGCCATCTGGGGCCGCATCTGGAGTGGCCAAGGGCGCTACGGGCCATAGTGCAACCACCAAGGGCAATCGGGTTCATCGCAATTGTCAGCCAGCAGCAGCTTCTGCAGATTTATGAGCGTGCACTGTGTCGGTCGCTTGCTCTATCTGTATCCATGCAGATTGACCCTTGACCGCTCTTGTGTGACCCCTGCTTCCTCGTTCTGGAGGTTCGACTTCTTTTGTTGATGGCCGCAAGCAACGTGATGGACCTGGTGGAACACAAACAAACCGTATCACATCGAGCAGATGGATAATGATGGTGTATGAGTGGCTGACGAAGCTGAGCTCGGGGCGACGGTGGGTCTGTCCGTGGTTGCTGGGAGACTTGACATCATGTTGATGGTCCGAGGGCCCCAGCCCCCTCCGTCGAACTAGACGTGATCGAACGAGAGTGGAATGGATCGTAGTAGTCGCACGCATCCTGCAGGGATCACCATCAGTACATTCTTTGCAGTATCATGGCCAGCCTCTACCCATATCCACCGATCCCCGCCCGCTGCATAGATGCCCCGACGCCAGCAGAGGCCGGAGCTATCCACACACCCAGAGAATTGACCCTGGTAACCAGTCAGACACCCTTTGAGTACACAGGAAGAATCAAGTAGGAGCTCCCGTACTGACAGCTGTCTGTGATGGTTGGATCCAGAAACGCACTCGAACGAGTGGGGCCCACCAAAAGAGGCCGCCGCCAGAGCTCTGCGGGAGGCCACTGTGAATCTCGGCAATGAACGATTACTTCGCACGCATCACCGATCGCTGGCATCTTGTCCATTCGTATATGAGACTGCGGAGGCCGATGGCAAGAAGATCTGGGTTGTAAGCATCGGTCCTACCGTGCCAATGTACGACACCCACGCTGGCGGACGCGAGATCCATATACACCCGGAGTATTTGCTGCCACAACTGTCGCAGATATACAACGGCGGTCGTGAAGACCCTTTGACTCGCAGGATCAATCCACGGAGGTTTCTTCCGGCGACGGATTTGGAGTTGCTGCGTCGATTCTTCCCCTCGGCCATTGGGGCGCGAGTACTCATCTCGGGGTTTATTATCATGTTGTTTCGTAATCGCAAAGACATCGAGGCATCGTGGTTGGAGGGCTGTGTTCCGACATTTGGACTGCTGCGACTGGGATACGATGTCGCTGTGCACTATCCCATCGAGTCTGTCGCAGACAGTGGCAACGCGGTGGCCGACAATCCGGAGAAGAGTGAATCCGCGACGCCTTTAGGACTCAAATTAAAGTTCCCTGATGGCTCTCAGGGAATAGCTGTCCCGACTCATGCGTTCGTGGACTTGAAGACACCACAAGAGAAGCTCGCACGCACACATAGGAGTCTGCTGTCCAGATCAAAGTCGACATTGGCCAAGGCGACCGCGAAGAAGCTGAAAGCGTGCGTGAAGACGAAGCACGATGGGACCTCGCCAATTGGAAAGAGTGTGTGGTTTGTGCAGGATCCAAAGGAGGTGGGCATTGGTAACAGCTGATGAGGTGGCCGCTGATCAAAAGCAGAAAGTTGGAAACGTCACGTCCACCTTTGACCATCACATTGCGCGCTCGGCCACTTTCCCTCACACCATCAGCCATGACACCTCCATTATCACTGGAGACAACCTGCCCGGGGTGGCAAACCCCCCGCGTGCACCAAAAGTTGTTGGCTGGGGCGACTACTGCGATGCCCTGGAAGGCCAATTTGCGTTTGCCATGGCACTCAACACGCTGATGGAACATACCACGCAAGAACCCCGGCGCGATCTATTTGGTACCCTTCAAAAAGCCGTCGTGGAGGGCATCGAGTATCTATGGGACAGGAAGTCTCGCACGCAATCGGTAGCTCTTCTCTGGCGCGCGATGCACGATGGAACGGACATGGAGGGACTATCTGGCTCGGTGTTGTGTCTGGGACGACCGACTGATCCTCACTGCAAAGCAGTGGTGTTCAAGCATTTCGAGACTCCGATCTGTCCACAGCATTTCGACAGTAGCGATCCAACATCTGCTCATGGGGACATCTCGTGGTCGAGCATCAAGGGTGGGTTTCTATTGCCGCCAGAGCTCCGGAGTGCAGAGATTATCTGCGAGACTGAGGATGCTGCTCCGCTTACATCGGAAGATCAGACTTGGGATATTGAATGGGTGTGAGATTGTCAGTAGATATTGTAATAGAGAGAGAGAGAGATTAGATCACTCATTTTACAATGAGGCTATGCCAATATGACTTTCATAGATGCTGACTTTTACAACTGGGGGTGATCTCAAGATCAAGTACAATGCGCCAAAGATGCGAACGTCTTTCAGCAACTACGACGGGCGATACTGGCCTAAGGACGACGTTCCGGATAGATATTTCTGTCTGAAAAGACAACGATAGTAGATATAGTGCGGGCTTGTAGTACTGCGAGATCCCTAAACTGTTCGAGAAATGTCCTTTTACTGAAACCTTTGGGAGCAGTAGTTTCACCAGATTGCTGGGATAAAGAGCAAGTAAAGAGCCACCACAAAGCTATCCTTCGCAGCAGGTCCGCGTATGCGCATATCAAGGTCTTCTTGATCAAGCCGATCTGTTGGTACGAGTTCATTTCAGAGTACGACGGACCGATCGAGTATGACCCGATGTTCCAACTGATTCGTCCGAACGATCTATATGAGCGCGCAGGGCGCAAGTGAACTGTTCGCCCAAGACCCATAGACAGCATCAGATACCATTTTCTATACGAATCGAAGCATCGAATTGATCCATGCAGCATTGAATCATTCCAAACACTCAGAGTCGAGTCTCATCGCTTGCAGCCTAAATGTCTCCACCGCGGCATCGCAAACTCCGAGCTCGGATTTATTTACTCAATCGCTCACCTCACCTCAACTTAGATTCTTCATCTTCACCATTCACCACCATGGCGGAATCCAACACGTCGCGTCCGGCGCGTGTCGTCGCCCACGCCCTCGATGAGCTGGGCCTCGTCACTATGTGGCGCTCTTCACGCGACGTCAAGTTCCTCTGCGCCCAGCGCTTCGTCCGTCTTTTTGCCTATGGCGGGTCAACTCTCATTCTCGCCTCGTATTTGTCCGCAATTGGGATCTCGGATGATCGCATCGGGCTGTTCATGACTCTTACGCTGGTCGGCGATGTCGTGATCAGCTTCTTCCTCACGCTGTTTGCCGACGCGATGGGTCGCAAGGCTGTGCTGTCGCTGGGCTCAGTGTTAATGGCGGGCAGCGGGGTGATCTTCGCGCTGTTCGGCAATTACTGGATTCTTCTGGCGGCGGCTGTTTTTGGTGTTATCAGTCCCAGGTATGTGCTACTGGCCCCTTGTGCGGTGAGGAATAGTCGCTCATTAATTCTATCGCAGCGGAAATGAGATCGGACCGTTCCGTGCTGTAGAGGAATCTACGCTGGCTCATCTTACGCCTCATGAGAAGCTTCCCGATGTGTTTGCCTGGTACTCCCTGGTCGGCACCGCGGGCACTGCGTTGGGACAGCTGATCTGTGGCTGGACGCTGAGTTCTTTGCAGTCGCTTCACGGGTGGGAGTTTGTCCCATCCTGTCGCATCGTGTTCGTCGTCTATGCGGCTGTCGGGGTAATCAAGCTGGTTTTGACACTGGCTCTCAGCCGTAAGGTGGAGTATGTGAAGGAAGAAGAGACTCGCGAACAGGGGCAAAACGATGAGAGACGCCCGCTTCTGGGAGACTCTGCTCCCTCTCAAGAGGAGGCAGACCCAGCCCCGAAGAAGTCTCTATTCTCGTCTATCGAGAAGGATCTGTTGTCACTCGTTATCAGACTGTTCATCTTGTTTGGATTGGATTCCTTCGCCTCTGGCTTGGCATCTCTGTGAGTATAGCCACTAAATTTCAAATGAAAGGATTGCTGATGAATCAGGTCGTGGATGACATACTTCTTCCACCGCAAATTCTCCCTGCCCGAGGGTGCATTGGGAACAATTTTCTTCGTGACCAGCACCATCGCCGCGGCATCGATGCTGGTTGCGTCTTCGATTGCCAAGCGAATTGGCAATGTCAAAGTAAATCAGTCTCTCATTATCCTCATGGTGATCCTAGACTAACTCAATGCCAGACCATGGTCTTCACGCACTTGCCATCCGCAGTTTGCCTATCACTCATTTCTGTTCCAAACAATCTCCCGCTGGCGCTGACCTTCCTCATTCTGCGGGCCTGTTCCCAAAGCATGGACGTGGCACCACGCTCAGCATTCCTGGCGGCGGCTCTGCCATCCGACAAGCGGACTGCCATCATGGGTGCTGTCAACGTGGTTAAAACCACCAGTCAGAGTCTGGGCCCGCTTCTTACTGGTATCTTGGCCCGTAACAATATGTTTGGCGTCTCCTTCATCATTGCTGGTATCCTAAAGGTCGTCTACGATCTTGGTATGCTAGCCAGTTTTGCGGGGAAAGAAGCTGCGAAACGGAGGCAGGCTGCACAGGAAGAGGATGAGACTCGTTAGAGATGGGGTGCATGGCGAGGACGGCTGTTGGTTGTACATATCTCTCAAGATTGGAACTATGGTGTGAAGTGTTCTCCGCTCGTTTATACTGTTGATATGGATGTTACAAACTGGACAGTATTGGGATTCAAATTAAAAGCTCTTTTCATCGGCAAATGACAGGTTCTATTTCACTACTTCCACACACCGTTAATGAGATCGGACGCCAATCTAGGATCATGGATACATAGATGTGATATTGCTACAGGGGACCACCCTCAGAATTTAGGGAAAAGAGAGAGATCCCCCTATTTCCGGCCCAAACCCACGCGTGGCCCTTGCTAAGCTTTGGCTAAGCTCGTTAGCCGAACTTAGTTCCTCCCACTGGCCCACCCACCAGAATCCCCTTTTTCCCTTCTCCATGGAATCTCGAGATATTGCCATGGACGTAATAATCAGCGTCACACAGAGGGTCATCCCGCACCCTCCGGTACTTCGTGCTTCAGTACTTCGTGCTTGACAGAATGAAGTTGTGACAGTCTACTCTGTACAGAAAGCAGGCAGACGCGTTCCGGAAAAGTTTAACGCAAACCAATGACACTCGCCTGAAAAGAAATCTCCACGCCGATCCAAGCATCGCGACTTATAAAAAGCACCGGCCCGATCGACAGGAGGCTATGACAGACAAGCTTTTGTGACATCGCTTGGCTCTCGTCATCATGTCCAACAGGCTGTCGTTTCAGTCTATCCCCAACGACGAGGACCAAATAGTTCTCCTGCTTGACCCTGAGGATCAGGATCTTGTCGCTAAAGTACCGCCCTCTGCAATGCGGTCCTCGCCGCGAGGACTGTCTCGAGTGCTTTTTTGGAAATGCTCGCATGTTCAGTGTGACGCACGGCCCTGCTCGACCAGGGCGCTGTTCTGTAGAGCAGTGAAGCGACCACTATGTGTCTTTCTGTTCTTCTTGTACGTTTTCTGCCCTGAGTGTTACATTCTCCGGCACATCTAATCGTATACAGTGCACTGGCCAGCATCTTCTCCTTTGCATGGAGCAGCCTCCTCTCTTTTCTTGCCGAAGCCCGTGATGCAGGCATCTTCTTGCGCCAGCGGCCTTCGCTCTTCTCGGACTGGTTCACTCATGGCGTGATCCCGGTGCCATGCCACTCGCACAATGACTACTGGCGGCATATTCCGCTCTACTCCGCCCTCACGGCGGGGTGTGTCAGCGTCGAGGCTGACGTCTGGCCAGACGACGATGAACTTCGCGTCGGTCATACCCTTCAAACAGTCCTTAATGGACATACACTGCGAAGTTTGTATCTCACTCCGCTGCTGGAGATGCTCCAACAACATGATCCACGAAACTCGAATGCAACCGTGAAAACCCCTGGTGCTCCCGTGGGTATATTCGCCAGTGATCTCTCGCAGTCACTAGTGCTCCTCGTCGACTTCAAAGCGGATGGGAAGGTTATTTGGCCACTCTTGATAGAGCAGTTGCAACCGCTCCGTGAGAGTGGATACCTGAGTTACTTTGATGGCTCAACATTCATCCAGCGGGCCATTACAGTGGTCGCATCAGGCGATGCTCCCTTCGATCGCATTCTCGAGAACGCCACCTATCGTGACGTCTTTTTCGATGCACCGCTGGACAAGCTTTCCTTCTCTTCAGAGACATCTGCAGAACCAGAGGGATATATTTACAATGTAAATAACAGCTACTACGCCTCGGTCGATTTCCACACCAGCATCGGGTCTCTGCCAACAAGCCGACTCTCCTATGCTCAGCTCGCCAAAGTACGCAGTCAGATTGACGTTGCTCACGAGCGAGGCCTGAAGGTGCGGTATTGGGGAACACCAACTTGGCCGATCGGACTGCGGAATTATGTTTGGAAGGTTCTGGTGCGTGAGGGTGTGGATGTGCTGAGTGTGGACGATTTGCATGGCGCAGCGAAAGTAGACTGGAATTCTCGGAGTTGGTGGCCTTGACTTTATGACCCGGTTCAATTTGATTTATGCATTCATTGAGTACAGTTCGCGCTTGTAGGATTCCCCTGACCTTTTCGACTCTTTATTCAAACACAGTATTTAAGCACACGGCTATATAAGCACAACGCATCTCTTATAAACTCCCATCGATGGACCTCACAGGACCATCTTGAAATCCGGATTGCGGTCATCATTATATCCCGCATACTGATCATACTTGCCATTCCTTTTGTCGCGGTTGATCTTCGCGCAATAGAGCACGTTGCACAGAATCCTACTCAAGTCAGTACTAAGAAGGAAGAACCAGCAAGGCCACACTCACATAAACCATGCAAAGACTAGCAGTCCCAAAATAATCGTATGTCCTCGGTGGAATTGCGGCCCATCACGAGAGGGATAATTGAAGGTCGCAACAAACCCACCACAGTTGGCAATCGCCAATTGCAACGCTGATGTCGTTGCTCGCTTGTAGTGGCCTGCGGAGTTGTTCGACATCCACACTAGGATACAGGGCACACTGGCATACTGCCCTGTTGCCATGAGGAAGGTCATGCCATACTGAACTTGCGGGTGGTCAATGTTGGCAATGGCGGCGTAGCCGACGATGGCGATCGGGAGGGTGAAGAGCATGATCACGCCTCGCAGGCGAAGGCGATCCGAGACGAATGCCACGATGACTAGGGCCGTTAGTATAGATCAACCTCTCGTGTGGAGTGCTTACCAGTGATGACGGCTGCGACAGCGTACGGAATAACAGACCACAGCTGAACTTCGTTGGCGTCTTTGGCAAAGTTGAGGTTCTCAATGATGGTTGGTAGCTAGACGGAGTCAGTCACTAGCTTGATATACGCCTGAGATTCACATACGAAAAGACCAAACGAATAAATCCCTGATAGAATGGCAAAGTATGCAGTGGCAGAGAGCCAAACCTGCAATTCCAACAGGCCGCGTCGCACTTCAGACCACTTGAACGATTCAGTCTCGGCAGCCAATGTCCTACTCACGTCAGTCTTCAGCAAGTCTCGATCAGGGGATATCATATCCATCTGGCATCTTGGGATTATCAAGCAGTAGTCTTTCCCGCCCAAACTCCTTCTCTTCGGCCGTCAAGAAAGAGGCCGATTCCAAGGAATTAGGAAGGGCAAGATAGCTCAGGGCACCAACGACAAATGTCTGTCCACTGTTAGCACCATTTTTTATCGAACACCCGGTCACCTACCAGAAGACCTTCAATAATCAGGATCCAACGCCAACCCTCCAGCCCCCCTCGCGGACCAATCGCTGCTAGACCACGGGCGAGTAGACCTGAATTGTTAGCTATTGCACAAGGAACCGTGCACAGCTGGACTCACCACCAAAGGCACCTGACAAAGACGCAGCTGTATAGAACAGGCCGATGCGCAGAGCTAAGTCTCCGCGTCTATAGAATGAAGAAAGATATAGCACCTATAGATAGTCAGACAAGTTCAAACTCTCTCGAGAGAGTACGTACCATGCCCGGCAGCAGGCCACCCTCGGCGATACCCAAGAGAGCCCGCACTGCGACGAATGAGGCATAGTTGTGCACAAATCCCAGGCACATGGTGATGATGCCCCAGACAGCTGCCAACGAGGGCAGCCATACTTTGGGCGATGCCTTCTTAAGGACCAGATTACTCGGCACCTCACTGCGGACATCAGTTACTACGTCAGTCACATTGAACTCAATGCAGTACTCACCTGCAAATATAGAAAAGATAGAACACCGTCAACCCCACATCATACTGGTGGTCATTAATGTTGACGTCCGCCTCGAGCCCAATGATTTTCGCATTTCCGACATTGGTACGATCAAGGAATGAGCAGAGAAAGAGCAGTGCCAGCATGGGCAAGATTCTATCTTCGTTAGAGACTGTCCTGTTGATGGTCATCCGCAAGGGTGAATGCTTACCTCGTGTCAAGCTTGAACAGAATGCGACGAGTCAATTTCTGCTGATGCTGGTGATCACCAAACCGATTGAGCGAGTCATTCTTGGCCTCCTCCATCTCGACGATCGCTGGCTTGGGTTCCATGATGGTGCACGGCGATTCTGGGGGTGGAGGAGAAGATGCAGGGAAGAATGCAGGAGCAGCTTCGCAGATAAAAAGAAGTCGGCGGCCACTTCTGACCCCGACGGACTCTACTTCCCCGCAGTTTCCCCGGATTTTGTATTGCTTGGGCTTTTCTTATTTCATTTTCTTTACCGGCATTTGACAGCCAAGAGTTTTAGAGGTAAACGGGCGTGTATCGCGGCCGTCATCCGATCTCCGAGCTCGGCGTCTACTTTTGGAGGCCGCGCGATCTCGCGACCTCGGGCAACTATTGAAATTGCCCGTCGTCGGCGTCCTCCTTCACTTTCAGCACAGCACATCTCATCATGTCGAAACTCTCTCAAAGTCTCAAGACATTGATCAATGCGCCAGCTGCGCGTCCATCGTGCGTGCCAGCACCGGCCAACATCGCCTCGGTCTACGGAGAAATCCAGCAAACCGCCCAGGCCAAAAATGTCTCGCAGCCATCATGGCTGGCGCTGTCGGTGAATAACCATGAACCGCCTTAAAGAATCCTATCTCTAATACAGCCTAGACAGCAGCAACAATGACTATGAACTCCCCCGACTCCCTCGCCGCGCTTTACCACCTCGCGACCCGCTCCGCTTCCAACCACGTCGAAATCGCAGAGCTAATGCGCGAGGTTGGTCTCAAGTGCATCAGCTTCAATGGAATCCCGCGCACAATAAACTGCTTGAACGCGTTCAAAGCCAGTCTCCCTGACTCCGTCAGTGCGCAACTCTCCCGCACGCCAACTCGCGCTCCAACACCCGAGAACATCTCCGCAATCAGCGAACGCGGCCGCGCTCTCTGGAACTCCATCTACCGCCCCTTCGAGAATAAGCTATACGATAAGCTCGCCGACTCCCACCCGGATTTGCCAGTGCACATCCTGAACAGCCACTATGGCGCCCTGCTCTCCGATCCTACTCGGAATACCGGCGCCGCCGCCGGGCGGGTGTTGACCTCCATCGTAGCTGTGGCGTGTCTGCGTTCGCAGACTGGCGTGGGGCCGCAGGTTCTTTCGCATGTCTTTGGGCTGCGGAAGGCTCTCGAGGATGGGTCCTGGGCTAGTGATGTGGAGAGTGAGGAAGGGGCTTGCTGGTTGGCGAGTGACGAGGGTAATGAGTGGATCTTGAAGAGTGTTGATTACATTGTGGAAGCTATTAGTGAGGGTCAGGGGTCGAACTTTGCTCCTGGCAAGGCCAAGTTGTAGATGTTTATGCGAAAGATTGTATATACATGATAGACGATTGCAATGCGCAATGTGACGATGCATCGATGGAACGGTAACACCGTTGTTCATATTTTAGCAAATTGGAAAGATGGTCTGATTACAGAAGCCAATGCGGGTTACAGTAGAGAGCTTTGAAGAGGTGATAGATGAATTGAATTTTGAAATGCATTCTCTATGTACAAAATCCTGTATACAATCTACTCCATGATCTCCAAATTCTCAGCAACAGTAAACTTGGCATCCGTCTTACTGCGCACCTCTTCGACTTCAACACCTGGAGCCAACTCAGTCAATGTGAGCTCGCCAGTCGCCCGGTTGACCTGGAAGACACACTGCACTCATGCTTAGCAGTGCGATATAACTCGTCTGGATATTCACTTACCAAGTCAGTAATGATAGTGCTGACCACGTTGGCCCCAGTCAACGGCAGGCTACACTTCTGCACGATCTTAGGCGACCCGTCTTTGGCCACATGGCTGGTAGCCACCACGATCTTGGTCTGGTCTGGGTTCGAGATAAGGTCCATCGCCCCGCCCATGCCCTTGAATACCTTGCCAGGTATCATGTAGTTGGCCAGGTCGCCGTTGGCGCTCACTTGCAGGGCCTGTACTTCATCAGAACGACTGTCCATGGCTTAGTGGCGGTGTCACTTACCCCGAGAATCGACACATCTACATGACCTCCACGGATCATACCAAAGGACTCGGTGCTGTCGAAGGTCGAGGCGCCAGGGATCAGAGTCACGGTCTCTTTACCAGCGTTGATGATATCGGGGTCAACTTCATCCTCGGTGGGGTAGGGTCCCTAGATGGTGTCAGGATCAAGTTATCGTTAGAAATCGCCGATGAACTTACCATTCCCAGAATTCCGTTCTCCGATTGAACCCAGACTTTGACATCCTTGGGCAAGAAAGACGGTGCCAGAGTGGGAATACCTGCAGTGCATGAGTACCAAGCCACAGACACATATGGACTGAGAGCACTTACCAACACCAAGATTTACATAGTAACCCTGCTTCAGCTCCTTGGCTGCACGACGGCCAATCCGCTCTCTCTGGATCTGTGCCGCATCTTTCTTTGAGTCTATCGCAAGGCCATCCTCGTTCTCACGCAGTTTCTTGATCTCAATGTTCTTCTTGTCTGTGGCGGGAACGATACGGTCCACGAAGATGCCAGGCAGGTCCACGTCGTTGGGGTCAATTGATCCAACTGGAACAATGTTCTCAGCCTCGACAATGGTCAGGGTTGCGGCTTTGGCCATGATCGGACCGAATGCCTTGGTGGTGTATCTGAGCTTGCGATGAGTCCTTGACATTTTCCTTGTCCTTGATAAATGTGAACTCACCGGAACAGGCAATTGCCAGCTTCATCCACCTTCCAGGCACGCAAGATAGCAACATCACCTGTCAAAGCAGTCTCCATCAGGTACGTCTTGCCATTGAACTCTCGTGTCTCGCGCGGCTTGCCAGACTCCAGGACGTTGCCAGATTCATCCATACGAATAGGTATCTTCCCCTCTTGAATGAAAGTGTCTCGCCAAATGTCAGCATTATGCTCGATAGCTCCAATGACGGTCACACTTACGAACACCAGTCGGGGTAAAGAATGCTGGGATCCCCGCACCACCAGCACGAAGTCGCTCAGCCAGTGTACCTTGTGGACAGAGCTCAATGGCAATGTTGCCAGACAGATACTTCTTCTCCAAAGCCTTGTTGTTACCCAGGTATGAAAGGATCAACCGGTTCAACTGGCCATTCTGCGACAGGGTGGAGAGCCCGCCCTTGCCTGCTGCACCGGCATTGTTCGAAACAGCTGTCAAGGAGTTCAATTGATCGGCACCTCGGCGAGCCATAGCATTGATAAGTGTTTCTATCATGGTACCACGTTAGCAGAAATCTCCCATCACATTCGGTTCTAATGGCTAACCTGCAACTCCGCAAAGACCAAACCCAGAACTGAGAATGGTCGAGCCGCTCTTGATATCTGCGACTGCAGCATCTGCATCTTTGAAAAGCTTTGATGCGCCACGTTCAATCTTTGGAGCAAGCGACTGTGTCTGCGACTGCCTTGGCGCGGTGGTGGAGTATGTGTTCGCTGGGCGGGTAGTCGCCAGCATGGGCCGCACAGCGGTGCAGCGCACACCGAAGTATAGGTGTGGCCGGCACGCGGTGAGTGCCTTGCGCGAAAGCGAAGTAGAAGTGACTCGCAGAGCTGTCATTGTCGCTGTCGATGTCAAGATATCCCAGTGCAAGCGCATATGTAGAGCAATTAATACGTGCAGACTGACAACAGTCTCGGAGCTACTTTTGGGTGCCGAGTGGCGGACCGAATGCCGAACGCGGAGCTTCGGAGATGGGCAAGGCACGAGAATCATGTTATTGATGAGTGATTAAAATGTTCATTGGGATTGACTTCATGTTTGTTTAAACAATGAAGAGGAGAATGGATTATGGTAAGAATCGGTCTCAATTAAACTCCCCGAAGTCGCCTTTGCATGCGCTCCCATTTCCCGAGAATACCACTTTCGCGCTTCGCAGTCGGATGTCGGATCTCGATTGATAGTCGCATCTCTTGGGCCCAAACTGGACGATTGTGTCTTCTATGTTTGATATGGAGCATAAGAAGTGCCCACGTTTAATGCACCGTCTGCGTTCTCAGCCGGCGTTTCATTGCCTGTTTTCGTTGACGAAGGCTGGACCATCAAAGTTACCTCGGACATAGCATCGCGGTCCTTGCTGGGATCTTCATTTGCGAGTTTCAGTTCTTGTTCACGGCATCGTTGCTTCCAGTCCTCGACGGCGGCAGCTTCGATGCTGCGCTCGCCAATCATGCTGGTGTTCCGCCGGCCCGGGGGCGAGCATGGTCTGGTCGATCCATGTTGCCCAAGTCGAATTGTAAGAATTCTTGTGATGCACACTATGAGGCTTTCGAATAATTGGATCTGGATCTTGAAGCAATGCTGTGTAGAGGTGTGCGAGACACGCGACTATATACATACACGATAGGCTTGGCGAAGATGTTCGTCGCGCAAGGCTGAGCCATTGAGCCTCAAAGTTCCATGAATTGACTCTTGTTCGGTCTTCATACAGCCAAACCCCGAATAGCTACTTGTCTCGCCAAGTAGTTCCATAGAGAATGAGCACTCCATGCTGCGTGCCTCAGAAATGAAAATCAGTGTTGGCAAAATCTAGCCAGTCCCAACTCAGCATATCGTCTACCGGGACGTCAGGGATCGACGCCCCAAATGCACTGCCTGCCCGATTGACCGCGTCGATAATTTGGTCGTCTGACATGGCAGAGAACTGCAGTGGCTCTGACCAGAGGTCTCCCGGCGGCAGAGCGGGCTGCGTGGTCGGCAATGAAGGTCCCTGGTCACCTAGGGTAGTCGGCGGGAGTAGCGGTTCAGGGAGATCTAAATGTCGTGAATCGGTTCGGGGTTGTAGATTAGGCAAGGTAGGACCGCGTCGGATCAGCTCGCGTAGAAATCTGCCGTATAGTACTGAAGCGCCATTTCGGTGACTTGGGGTTGCCCCAATTCGCTCAAGGACTCCGGCGGTCTCTTCGATTAAAGTCCGGACACTGGGTGCGAGACTGGATCGGCTATCGCCCGGGGTCACACTCAGGCTGAGAGCAGAGCACGCCGCATAAGAGATCATGATCACGGTGTTGTTCGGCATGGACTTGAGCCGCCCTTCTCCTTGGATGGCCGCTCGGAGAACATTCAAGGCGGATGACAGACCGGCTGCTCGGAAGAAACGCTTCACTTCAAGAGGCGCTGTGGGATGGTTGATAACACCACCGTAGGTTGATAGTTGAGTGTGCGTCACCAGAATTTCCACGTAAGGTGGAAGAGAGCGTGCTGAATTCATTAGTTTGTGTGGTCAAACGGATCAGAGGGTATCACCTCACCTCCACCTTCGCTGAGCGCCAGTGCCCACGTTGCATACCAGCGCTCGTAGAAGCTCTTGATGGTGTTTTTTATCCTGTCATTGATTAGCAACTCACAACACAAATAGTCCCAATAGAGAAACGCACGATTGGGCAGCCTCAGACCCCGTGTCAACAATCCGATAGCTGTCGCAGCTCGACTTGACTTTCCGAAACAGTTCATCCTACACCGTCAGTTGTGAGATTAAATTTCAGGCACCCGTACTCACGAGGTCTCTGCGCAAGACCGCCATAGAGTTCATTGGCCCATCTCGCCGGTCTGCAATGTCTGATCTATGCCAAGCGTCGCAGTTCTCAATAAGTGCCGTCGGAGGGACTGTATAGCTTCTCCCTCGGGCAAGGCAAACACTGCAACATGGTCAGGTAATGTAGGTAGCCTTGTGAGAATAAATGCCTACCCTCGCTCAACCACAAACAACGCTATCCAGGTCCTCTCCCGTCTTCGCAACAACCGACGACCCCATTCCGAGTGAGGGTCAACGTCATCGAACCCGTCCATAAGCAATGCTCGCTTCGCATCGATACAATCTGCTTTAGCTAGACGGCTCAACAAATCCCGGTCAAAGCTCGAGGATGGTGTGACTATCTTGTTCAGCGACAAATCCAAAGCAACTGTGAGTGCCATGGCAATGTAGGAACACGTATCGTCGTCTCCCAGACGATCTCCAGGAGGCATCCACGGGACATTCACCATGAAGGCCAGAACAATCTCGACAGATCTGTGGCGGTGGGTTATCACACGCTTCGCAAGCCATTTACAGTGTCTGGATAGTCTCTTGGACAGCGCCGCTGCCGATGGTAGAAAGAGAGCGGATGCCGCCATGATCGAAGTAAACAAAAAGGCGGACTGGGCACGCACGAAGCCTGGTGTGTGCACAAGAGGATCGAGGCCCCATCGCGTATGTGCGAGGTTCTGATAGAAACTAGATGCGAGAATCGGTGAGAATTTCTTTCAGCTCATAGTGCGACGAGACTTACAATGAGAACAAAGACTCTGACTCATCAAAGGTCACCAGTCCCAGATCAACAGGGTCTAGCTCAGAACCAACATCCAGGTTGGCTCTGGTAGGTACAAAGAAAGATTTCGCGCTCAACTGTCCGAGATCATTGAGCTCCTGCGGCAATGTCGACGGCGCAAGCACAGGCGGAAGCGGGGACTTTGGTGCATGACGCACCCCCGTTGGAGAGAGCTGAAGATCCGACGCCCTCGCAAGCAACTGGAGAGGATTTTCTGCGTCATCCAGAGCAAGACTCTCTTCAGCGCTCGCTTCACGCGGAGATGGCAGATTCCGCAGTCGAGCAGAGGTCTCGGAGAACGCGTCTGGATCTTTTTGCAGCTGACCCTGGAAGCGAGCCAGCAGCTCCTGAAGATCCGAAATGGCCTTTTGGGCGTCACCAGGCCCCGACTCATCAACCTTCGGTCTCTTGATGGCCTGCTCGATCTGGTGGATTGCCTTCTCCAGCCCCTTACGTTTACTGTCCAGACACAGTCAGCGCGTGCGCGGTCCTCAACTTAGCCTTGACAAACTCACTTCTTGACCCCCTTCTGCCGGCCCAGGTGATGACTCGGGACGATGCAGTCGGCATTCGTCTGCCGGCACTTCTCGCAGCGTGCATGGCCCGGTGGGCGGCTGCATCGAATCTTGCTGCGGCGGCAGTTCAGACATGCGGGTTGTTTTCCATGTTGGCTGGATGAGGATGTGGAGCTCCCCGCGCCGACCTCCATGAGTACGCTGCGGGTGGACTCTCACGCGCGATTGCTCACCATCCCCCGGACTGTCGAGTGAGGTTCGGTTAATGGGAGGCTCAGAGCCGAACCGCGCCGCCGTCGGCTCATAGAATCAAGCTCTGATCGCCCATCAACAAGCCCTGCCGGGCTAGCTCAATCGGTAGAGCGTGAGACTCTTAATCTCAAGGCTGCGGGTTCGACCCCCGCGTTCGGCTATTCCTACAATGACCTGAGATTCCTTTTTTGCCTGCTCAGTAAAGTGGGCGTTGATTTGTGTCGATGTTGGGTGTATTTGAGTCCGTTGGAGGATATACGTTGCTTTTGCAATGTATTTTCGAGCAGGGCCAATAGAGTGGCGATTGCCGGTCTTTGTTTGCTCGTTTGCCTACCAATCAAATTTTGCGTGGCTCAGCGTATTTATCGCCTGGCAATTCCAAGAGAATTAGGAATTAAGAAACAGTTGCTAAGTACATTGTATATCTCAGTCGTAAAGAAACGTGAATCCTTCGCCACCGCACCGATGCCAAGTATGGAAGCGACATGCTATCTATATTCTCCACTTCAATTTTCAAGACAACCTGGACCTCCACCACAAGAGATCTCTCCAAGGATCAAGGCATCAACGCGCTCGACCGATCTCTTCATCAGGGCCTCCGGATGGAGCACCTGGTACCTCGGAGTCACTGTGCTGGGTCGGATCCGCTGGGGTTACTCCTTGGACAGGCAGACAGGGCGCCTGAGTAGAAGCCTCACCCATCTCTGGACCAGCACCAGGCGCACCACGCTCGCCGGGAATAGCCCCCGACGCCTCTGGTACCTCTTGGACTGTCGGCAAAGACTGGGAATAGGGCTGAGGATACAACAAGGGCGCAGCGCTGGCATCCTTTCCAGGCCTCTTACTAACCTTGACGCGAGGAGGAGCCGGCCCCAGTACGTCCGGGTACTTGAAGCGGAAGCCCCAGATGAAGAACAGACGCAGCTTTGTCCACGGACTCATGTCCCTCCACTTCTGCTGGAGGAATGCCGCATCGGCCGCGTTCCGGGCTCGGTAGCCCTTGCGGAAACAGCAGAGGCAGAACAGAGAAATTGGGAGGAGCATAAAGGCCCAGAAGAGTGGGAGTCCGCGGCGCGTCTGCCAGCCCGTCATCAGACGGCGGAAGCGCACCCAGGCCTCGACGATGCCCAGGATGAAGATGAGTCCGACCCAGCCCAGGACGCAGATGAGGATGATGGCTAGCGGGGAGATCCCGTACCAGTAAGTATCGTTGTACCACGGGCCGCCATAGTAGCCATCGTAGTAGTAGCAGCCGTGACCTTGGTAGGTGCAGCTCGAACCTTCGTAGAGGGCCGTAGGGGCATTCCTGTCGCTGAGACAGCCCAGGCTTGCGCTGGGGACCTGTGTGGGATCCACCCAGACAACAGTATAGATGTAGGTGGTGGGCTGGAAGGCCTTGCTTGTGTCCACGGAAGTCGAGAGAGACGTCGCGGTTAGGGGCAGCAGAGTCCTCACGGCACTTGGAGGGTCGACATTGCCTGTGGTCGTGGTGGTCCACTGCGATGAGCAGCCAGTGGGCGCTGTGTAGGTCAAGTTGACCACAAAGAGGCTGGAATGATAGCCATCTTCTGCAGAATAGCCATATCCGTAGTCGACGTTGTATGCGTCGATTTCCTTGCCAATACCAGAAGGGTACAGTTCCTGGATGACTGTCACGTCGGCGTAGTACGAGCTGGCAACGGACGTGATCGTAGAGATGGCCTCGGGCAGCGAGGTCACTGTCGGGCTGACCTGTTCGATGGAGGTGGTCACGTAGCTCGCGTATTCAGAGGCATAGTAGCCGTACCCGCCGTATGGAGTGACTCGGACTTCCTCGTAATAATCCGTGACAATCCAGGGAGCTGCGAAAACGAGAGAACAGCAGTAGGTCAAAACGAGCGTTAACGAACGAGATAACGAGTGTGTAGGTGCCATCGTGAACGACCCTGGATTGTCTCCCCTGCAAAGGAAAACTTGGACATCGTGGCGCTGGCCATGCTTTTAATGAGGGAAACGCCTCCTTCCATCGCGCACTCCGAATGACTAGCGTCAAGTTGAGAGATCCTTTTTTTTTTCTTATCCTTTGGGGGCGAAAGGTAACAGCCTCATCTATTTCGAGACAAGTGCACGATCTGATTCGTCCCGAGCAGAGTCCTTTCAAGGTCTGGCGTCGGTCTTTCGGGGCTCTCGCCATGTTGAGTGGCTGGTCTCTGCAAACTAGCCGGTTAGCCGCTTGGCTTCGCTTATTTGGTCGCAATGGAAGATCTGGATGTACCATGTAGTGATTTGGCTGGATCAGGATGGACGTAGAGGAAATGTGTAAATGGATATATGAAAAATGCACGATCACAATCATCTTGAGAGGTAAAGAATGATCAAAGATGGCCGATGGCCTGATCATGTCGAGGAGCAGCGGTCTGGCCATGACTCGACAATGGGCCGGGCCTAAGCCTATTCCGAGCGATATCAAATACTGCGTAGAAGCAGGAGGGAAATGAGGCAAAAGACAATACATGTATACAGGTCCATTCATCATACGCCAGAAAAGCATCCTACCAAAACAAAATCAATCCGGGTGCGCAAGTCCGTAACTTCGTAAGTCGCCCTGCTCAAGGCCACAGTCCACGCTAAAGCTCTACTGCAAGGCCTCCCTATACCAGAAGAATGCGAATGCCAGTCAAGAGAAATGACTGATGGGAGGTCATAGATAGAGTGAAGACGAACGATCAGGTGTCTGAATACTCAGTTGGCAGCCCGTAGCGCTCGCAGTCTTGCGCCCAGTCCATCTTCAGCCTCCGCATCTGGTTTTGCAGCCTCTTGCTGTTTGATCTCATGCCCAGGGGTCTGTTCCGACTCCAGTGCCATGCGCATGTCCACCCCGGCATCATCGGCCAACTGCTCCATCAGCCGGTCGACCTCTGTCTCGCCCTCGGCGCCGTATTCCTGCATCGACACGCCCTGCGCCACGTCCTCGATCGCACTGCTGGCGATCTTGAAGTCTTCCGACCGTGCCAGGAAGTTGTTCGCATGCGCCACCAGGTGCTCAAGGTTGACGCTCTTCGAGGCGGCGTCCAGTCCCCGCGATGCCAGCGCCAGTGTCCTTGAAGTGTCACGAGTGCTTTGTGCCGCTTTCAACTCGTTGATGATGACGTCCGCGCGTGCAGCCTCCGATTTGAGAGTGACCTGGCGCCGTTTTTCGCGGACGGCGGAGGCGGCGTGGATTCGGGCGATCTGGAACTCGCGATTCTTCATCGCCTTGTCGGCTTTGGCCTTTTCGGACTTGAAGGTTGCCTCCGCCCGGGCAGCCTCTTTCTTTAGTCGGTTGGAATGAAGCTAGACACGGTGGGAAAGTTGTCAGCGTCGTTGCGACAGTAGACATGCGATGGTTTCAAGGCCCGAGGGGGAAGCGGAGGGATTGCGGGGGGAGGATAACTCACCTTGACATTGGTGCGAGCCTCGAAAATGGGATCTTTGCGGACCATTATGTTAGAATATAATGTGATAATGCGAAAGGAGAGTGAGGACGAGATGTGTTTTGGAAAAGGAATCCAAAGCCGAGAGGAGGAAAGTCGGACGGCGCGTGGCAAACGTCACCGCATTCAGACTACTTCGGGCTCGGACTGCGTCTCCTATAGATAGCCCATCTACATCATTCTCAGACTACAAAATTAGGCAGTGGGATTTACTCAGTCCATCAGACTTTCTACTACGAAATACTCAGATAATAAAAAAAGCCAGTCAATTTTATTGAGGCTGGGAGAATTGATAAATAGTATACAGCCCATAAAAAGCTTGTCCTCATAATTGCTTGCCCATGAGCAGAGACGTCAGGGTCTCGCCCGTACTAGAACTCCAGGAACTCCTTGTACTCCGTTGAACCTTTCCGTAACTGCGTCGCCGGCCGGATTTCTTAGTGAGCGCCCGCCGGTGCTGTCGAGACTGGCTGAGACTATCGATTGCCCACGCCAAGGTCAACAACGACTCCCACCGCGGTCGGCCCTCCGGGGCGCCGGCCGACACGGTCTGCGGGGAGAATTGCTCATTAACCGCTAGCTGCAATGCTCTGCCCGTCGCATCGCGAAGTGGACGCGCCAAGGCTGGGCTGCACGCTAGCAGGCGGGTGAGAAGTCTCATCCGAAAGACCGGCCGGGTCGGCACCTTCGAGGGCGACAGACTCGGGGTCGAAATCAACCAAAGAATCAAAGGGAAATGCTGATAGATCTCCTCCGTCGAGAGCGCCAAAGGCAAACCCGTCTTCAGGGAATGAAGGATTTGACTCAGCGGGTGAATCACCGTTGAATAGGCGGCGGAAGTCATCGTCAGAAAGAGGAGCTGCAACATCATTTGCAGCTGGAGGCTCGACTCCCGATCCGAGGTCGAAGAGAGGGAGGGCACTTCCAGCACCTTCGAGGCCTGCGACGGACACTGCAGGTCGCACAACACCGCTGCAGGATGTTGTGTCACGTCAGAGGCCTCAGCCAGAGTGGAAGGCTTGAGGGTCGGGGAGTAGTCGGTGGCGGAGGGAGTCGGGAAAGGGATGCGTTCCATGGGGAGCTCTTCACCTTCCTGCTTGAACAGGGTCGGTGTGAGGGTGGGTGATTCAGTGACTGGTGTGCCCGCCTTGGGGGTGGTGCTACGAGAGCCGCGCACCTCGGCGGATAACTGAGCCACCTGTTGGGACAGGCGGTTGTTCTCAGCCTCCATCTGTGACAGTCGCTGGAGGAGGAATTGATTTTGTTGTTCCATGCGGATCTTCTCGGTCTCGAGCTTCTCCATCTCGAGCCTCTTGCGCTCGCGGGATGTCTGAGCCGCAGCACGATTCCGCAGAACCCGCTCGATGCGGCGTTGTTCTTTCTCATCTTCTGTCTTGGCACGTTTCCTAATAGGAGACACAGTCAGTTGGCCTGTCGAGCGACATCTGAGGGCTTGTAGTGAAACGAACCGTGGAGGAAGATTGGTCTTGGGGACTGGAAGTTCCTGGCCCCATGATTTCCTCTTCTTTGTAGGCTTCTTCTCGTCTTCCTTCTTATCCACCGGCTCCGGAGAGTCCAGCGATGTATCCGCGGGGGAGACAGTCAACTGGATCTCGGGAGAGGGGGAAGCGGAGAGAGACTCCATTGGATTGATGGTGTCTGTCATGGTGTGTGTGTATAGGGGTGTATAGGATGGCGGGTGCCGTCTGGTGATGGAGGGGAGGTCAATGACGAGGTGATCCCGAGGTGATGGATGGGAAACACACTCAAGGACACGTTGTCATCACGATCAGACGGAGATCCGACTCCGGGAGAGGAAGGAATGAGTCAGCGAGGCCAGGACTTCCAAATTGAGGACACTTGTAGAGTCGAGGAAGAGTAGTGAGAGTGGGCGAGAGGCGTGTTTAAGTAGAGGCCAGCGTGGTCTGAACCACTCCTTGGTGGGGACCAGGAGAGACATCTCAGGAGGTACTGGGTACTTCTGCTGCCATAGTGGATTGTATGGAGATAGAAGTACCGGACTCGCCCCCCTGTGCCCCTGCATTCCATGGATCCGTTTCAGCTCGGTCTGCCACTCAGGAGGTACCTGGTCTGCCACTATTTTTACTAGTCTTTCCATGTATCTACTTCGTACCTACATAGTCTCACAGCAAGGCCCCCCGATGGAGGATGATGACTGCAGTGATTCCTGCCCTTGCCAGTCACACACAATGCGCTGTCCTACCCTTCATACTCTCTGAGGAGCACTTCCTATGGCTACCTACGCATGATTCTGGGCATGTTTCTATCTGGAACCCGGTGGACCCGATTGCGCACCTCCTGAAGACAAAGTTCTAGGGAGACTTAATGTCGATGCCTCCGGCCCGTCAAAAGTTGCCACCCGCTAATTCTCCGTTTCTCCTGTTTGGAATGCCAGTGCTCCTGGAAAAGGGGGATGGGTCAATACTACATGAACATTGGCGGAGTCACTTGGGATCCCACCGAATGGCGTCGAATACCCCGGAAGAATACTGTAAGCTGATGGCGGGGGCTAATACGAATCCAGCCCTTTGATCAGCCGGAGACATGTGCACTGAACAGTGAAGAGCCACTAGAAAGGAATACTCCGTTCAACCCGAAGTACATACGGAATACGGAGTAGGTATAGGTCGTCACAATAATCTATATATAACACAACGGCCTCAGGAATATTCTAAGATTGATCCTCCTGTACCTGGCTCCACTGGTGCAGGCACCAGGGGGGACAGAACTACCTACCTACATGCACAAATGCATGTACAGAGTACACCTCATAGGTAGTGTATATGATAGATGTCTTTCTAAATGTCTTCTAAGCGTTTGCATGTCCTCCGAGGTCTGTATTCCATACTTGCGCATAGGCTAAATACTAAATACAAACCCGTCGGAGTCCGCTTCCTATGTGGTATATAAATGTCGCATTGAGCAAGACCAAGCACGAGCATTTGCCCCGATGTCAACCTCGCTTGAACCCAAAATGCCTAAATGCGTGTCCTAGCGTGCACATCAATACTCGACGTGGAGAACGGGTGAACCACCCGTTATCCTAATCAGATTTAACCTTGTTTCCACATAGTCTTAATTGATACTGTTCTATCGGGGTTTCAGAATGATAAAGTTGCAAGGGACTATAAGCCCTAAATGACCGAGTAAGATGCATTTCTCTTTAATAAGTTAATGGCAAAGTCTGCCTGCCGCCCGCTTCTGTCTTCAAACTCCGTCCTAGCCCTCAAAAAGTCATGCGAAATATTAGAGTAGTCCACCATATCATGTGGACGCAAACGCAATGGATGAAATAAGAAGTCCGAGAGAAAATCACGAAAAGCAAGTCGAAAAATGATCCAGCGGGCGTTTAGTCATCGTCAAACTCGCCCTTAATGAAGACATTCTCATCAATCTCCTCGGTGGCAGTCTCAATGGCGGGGGCATCGGTGGCCTTGTGCTTTCGCTTACGGCCGGCAGTCGACTTGCGAGCCTTCTTGGCGGGTGAAGCCGTGTCTGTCTGGTTAGCCCGGTCCGCGGCGTCGTCGCCATGCAGCTGGAATAGCTTGCGACGAGCGCCGTTATAGAGTGTGCGAGCGGAACCGGGCGTGTAACCAGCTCGATCGGCGAGCTTCGCAAAGTCGACCTGTGATATCGTCAGAATGCGTGACAACGTCAGAATACATGTTAGAGTTCAGATCTATGCTCACCTTGCCATCGACAGAGAGAACCATGCCAAGGAGCAAGACACGGGTTTCAGACGCGGAGAGTCCCATGTCAGGGACGAGGGACTTGGTGGAAGATTTAGGGGCCATGTTGATCAATTTAAGGACCAGGGATTCGAGAGGAGTCCAAGATAAGTGTGGCGCGTGTGAATATTTGATGATCTGTTGGTGTGTCAAGATCTGTCAAAGAGTTGTGTGTTAGTCTGTCAGAATGTTATAGCTATCGAGGCTTGTCCACGAAGTTAAGGGAGAGAAGGAGAAGAGAAGAAGAAGATTCAAGGAATTTATAGTCGACACGCATGAGGAAGAGGACGACCGTCAAGTCTGCTCAGGACGACACTTCGCGACAAAGTCGAAATCGACAGGCTCCTCTTGTGTGCTTCTCTACATGACTTCGATGAAAGTGATAACTGAAATCTGAGGTTAAAGTGAGAGGTAACTAAGACGTATCCAAGACGCATCTAAGTCGTTTTTAAAGTCTAGCGATGTAGCTCTGTTTAAATATATGGCATAGAAGTATGTACGCCATTTGAGTTAGGCTATTTGACTAAAGGACTACTTCATGTTCAGTCTCGAATATATTTGAAATATTACTATAGAGTTCTCACGCCTTCCTAAAATAGCTAAACACCATTCTTGCATTAATTCGCCTCGAGTTATAGGGAACAATCCTAATATGGCTACATTACTCACAATTAGCTTCGACTTAGAATAGACGCGTTGTTTGCAGTCCTGTTATAGGGGGATTACTATATTAACATCCCCTATGGCCATATAAACACCTCCACTACTTCGTTAAGTATAGCCTAGTATATGCTATACTAATAGTACTGTCGTAGTATGTGCATAAGTTTAAGTCCTATACTACTTGAAAAACATCTTTCCACCGGATCCCTACTAGTAATAAAAAAGAGTGTCTAAGTTATAGCTAGTGGACCTTTGGCCAAACGTTTAGAAAACCGTCTTTTGACGCGGAGACCTACCTCTGTATAGTATCGGTGAGGACAAGCTATAGGATAAGAAACTACCCAGATAATGCTTTATTCGTGGTATTCCTACAACCATGCCAACGAGAGACAGAGGTGTCTATATAGCCATAATAGGTGTCAACGTAGCAAGCCCCTACTATGGGATGTAGAATCGATGGCTGATAATATCTTCTTATCTTTCATTCTTAGGACGGGCTCCCTAGACTAATAGGGAGGGACGCTAATGAATAAGGAGTCCCTTTCTTCACGCTTTAATGTACTTATACCACGCCTAAGCTTGCGGCCATTTAGCGAGTTCGATTCGGTCTTGGACGGTCATCTTGCTATTATATACCTAATTAGTCACTATCATAATGTCTGGAGCTTCATATGAACTTACTACCGTAGGCACAGCTTGACGAGAAAACAGAAGAGCATCGGTCCAATCACGAGTGCAACTCCACCAAGGAGGTATGGCATATTAGCCGTGGAGGTTGCGTTCTTGTCGGCCATTTTGATGGCATGTGGGAGGGACTTTTGTCTATTAAAATAGATGAGATAGGGTTCAAGAGTCTGCGACGATGTGTAGAGAGAACGATGTGTTGATGTCTAGGATGTAGAACGCGCGGCGTTCTGTTTACATATACACGAAGGGAGAGGATGCCAAAGGCAGGAATGGTGAACGTTTCTGTGAGCATCTCTAGGAGCAATGATTTTGTCGTTTGGGGCAGCCTTTCTGCCATCCCGTTCGACATCGTCGGGTTGTCCTATTTTTCTCAAGGAATGCTCCCCTAGGCTTTATTGTTTATGATGATGTTCTTCGGTATAGGAGTAAATGGTGATTGTCACCCGGATCGATCAAATTTTTGAAAAGGGCGAAGAGTCATCCAGGGCATCGTTGTTATGCTTCAATTATGCCTATCTGGGGAATGATCGCTTCCGTGGCAGTACTGAAAGGTCTTCTGCATGCGTCCATTATCACCAGGGTCCATGAAGAAGACGCACGTTGTTTTCGAAAAAAGGATAAGGAAGCTTTTGTCTGCTCATACTGAGAGGCGGTGCGAAACCCAGTGCAGCTGTAGCTCGTCAAAGGCCTTAAGGATTTCTGCATCGATGTGAGCACGGTGTTTCTGGAACTCAGCTAGATTTCCTCTGCACCTCACGCCGAAGATATGGATGGTGTGCTCGATGTAGATAACGAGCCACCGCTTTGAGATGACCATGACAAGCCCGAGCAATATCATCATTGACAGGTCTAGCCGAATGTCCTTGGAAAGACAAGGGAATGTATCTATTCAGAATGCTTTTTTGATTCAGCGACGCTGTAGATATGTGGTATCTACCAGATCCGGCACCAGGGGAAATAATATGCAACCTTCAAAGAAATCGATAAACGCCATCCCATCAAGTATGTGCTCATGACCAGGTCGTAGGTGGTATATGCAAGGAAATCTTGGTGACAAAAGAAAACAAACCTCAGGACAGAGCATCTACATCGTCACATCCATCGTGTCGTCACCGGCGTCAAGGGCATTCTGTCTCTCAGGGTCCGGGACCACCACTCCCCGGCCACGACCAGCGAGCAATTCACGTCTGACCTCGGGTCCAATGTCCTTGTGCCCACGAACCAGCAAAAGATCCAAAAGAGCCTCACGCTGGTCCTCAGTGATATCGTTGCGGTAGCGCTGGGCAAACACCAATAGTGACTGGTGCCACAAGACAGGCAGCTTGTAAGCCTTGGAACCGCCCGACGGACCATCGCTCATCATAGTATCCTCGGAAGGATCAGCAGCGCGGAAGCGCAGGAAGTGGAACACTAAAGCATCGATGACCTTGTAAGGCAACGCATACTTTTTCTCCAAGAATACGCGGATGAAGGTGTTGACTGCGCCAGTGCTCTCCAGGGACCGGGTGGACATTTCAGCCGCCAGATCACACATGCGGAGCAGTGCAGCAGCAGAGTGAAGTACCGGAATAGACACACGGGCGATTACCGAAGACACAATGTGGGCTTCGCGCAGTGTGCAAGTGCCGCTGGACACGAGGGGGAAGAGCAGGCCCTTGAAAAAGCAAGCGGGCTTGTATAGGGCCTTGCGCAACGAATTGTAGGTGTGGACATTCAGCTTCTTTGTCTCATGGATCTCTTCACGGACTCGATCCAGAAGCACCGTCGAAATAAATTCCTGGGCCACGGCAGGCTTGGAAGAGATGAAGATGCGGGTGCCGGCGTAGACGGCGTTTGGTGTCCAACGCTCAGGTTGTGTGATGTCAAGGAGTGTGGACCAATTTGGCACCGACGGGAGAATCTTGAAAGGTTTCGGGAGGGGCCCAGATTTGTAGCGCGAAAGAATCATGCCAACCCTGAGAGAGGTAGGAGATGTTAGCTCGAAATCATCAAGGAACTTGGAGCTTTGACATACTTCTCATATACTTCCACAGCCTTCGCTGGAATCTGAACAGCATCTTCAGCGAGGCCACCGCCTTGAATATGAGGCGCACCCTCCCCAGACTGCTTCGCTTCGTGCTCGGCGATCTTTTCCAAGATCAAATCGGCAAGATTTGTAGTCTGACCCTGGGCGCCAGGTTCTCGCGGGTGGAAGATAGGGTCTTCCTCATGGCCACCGGGCATGAACTTGTTGAACATATCGAGATCATTGGGGTCAACTTCCTGCAACAACTTTAGCATTTCATAATCCTGGCTTCTGCAGGTCAGAAGTGCACGTACGACTTCCTCCACCTCTTCGTCAACCCATTCGTCATTTTCAAACTTCTCATCATCTGATAATGGCTCGTCTTCAAACCGGGTATCAAAGTCAAATGCAGCGTTCGATTTGGGCTCCGCTGCACCCATAGCGAGTTTTTGTTCGGCAGCATCCTCGTCAGCCAGTTCTTGACCGATCTGGAGAATCTTGCGCGACATTTTCGCATCAATGAAATGCTGTCCATTGTCGCCATCCTCGTCCGACTGGCGCTTGCCTTTCTTGCTGCTCTGAGTCCGCAAATGCCCCACGGAGGTAATATCGTCCGCCAGAGGGTTGTGTCGGCGTGCCGCCGCGGCCGCGCGAGAACTGGTGGCCTTGGGCATTGTCAATATGTCTTCGCTGAGTTGTATCCAGAGCAAGAGCGATTTGAAAGACCGCGCGCTGACGTGCAAGGCACTCTGTCGATTAGTTGTGGGTAAATTTGCTAATCAGTATTTTTTTTCTGCCGGGCGGAGATCCTCCCCACTTCTTTACTCACCGCGTTATCAGGTTCACCGCCGTCTCTCCAACTGCCTTTCTGCCGTCGCGATGCGATGCTCTCCCACGGATTGCGCGCCCTCACATGCTCGCTTCATCTGTTTCTCCTGTCCACCCCCAAGTGGCTCTTATCAGCCTGAAGTGGCTACAGTTCAATTACCAAGATACAGAGGCTACGCGACCTTGCCCTCAGGAGGCCACGCTCAGCAACGTTCTCAGGGCTCGAGAGGTTGACGATCGGTTGCGCCTGCACACCTGCTTATTTGAAGCTTGCTGGGACTTTACTCTGAGGCTCTTGAGCGGCATTTGGCTGCGCATTGTCAATTGTATAGCATTTGACAGTCGCAAGTGCTCGCCATCTCCGCCTTGGAAAACTGCTTGCGTTTGACGACGACGCCTGCAAGCAACACCATATTCGACCAGAGCCGTGTCCATTACTACCCTGATATCATCATCCATTCCTCACCATGGCTTCCGGTCAAGCTCCCGAATCCTCTGCCCCATCCTCCAACATCAATTCTCCGCAACTGCAGCCCGGAAATGGCCCCCTTCTCAATGGCGCATTCTCTGATTTGAACTCGCGATCCTCCCCTGCGCCAGCCAGCAATGCCTCCGCACAGGGCGACCCTACTCGGGTGAAGAGAAACAAGCGCGATAGTCGGAAAAAGCGTGAGGCCAAAGGCTTGGATACCGAGAGCGCGCCTCCGCCCAAGAAGCGCGCAACAACTGCCACGAGCAACGCCCTTCCCAGTTCAGACCTTTCCATCCTCCGTCCGTTATTACTTGCTGAGCCCCGTACCTCCGATCACTTCCCCCCGCAGGCTCGACAGTTGAATCTGGTCACCACGAAGACATCGGATGTACTGGGCAAGAGCTGGGATTTCTATGAGGTGGTCGATAAACTCACAAACAAGAATGGCTTCCGGTATTCATATGCGATTGCCGACAAAGGCTTCCCACACATCAAATACCGACAGACTGACGTCCAACCATACCACGCTCGCTTCAGCTTCGAAGACTCGCCAGCTGCGATATCCTTCTCCCAGGACGCCACTGCGGTGACGACCAGTGATGCGTGGCATACAGCGCGAGCAAATGTTTGTGCCAGGGAAGGCTCATACTACTACGAGGCAAGAGTCATTAGTGGGGTAGTAAATGGGGCCGAGACCGGCCAGCATAATGGAGACTCTGAAGCCCCTTCACGTGGGCATGTTCGGTTAGGATTTGCACGACGCGAGGCTGATCTAGACGTCAACGTTGGCGTTGACTGCTATGGCTACGGCATTCGTGATGTGAATGGTGAGGTTGTTAATCGCATGCGCTGCGAGTTCTTCTTTCCGAAGGGGGAGGCAATCAAAGAAGGAGACGTTATCGGCATGCTCATTACTTTACCTCCTCTGTCTCTTCACAAGAAGATAGTCGAGGGCACATACGATCCCGCGGTGGATGGCCACGGCTCAGGTCTGGCATCAGGAAGTCCCACTGCTGCCAACATCATCCGAGATCGCATTCCGTTTCACTGGAAGTCAGACTTCTGTTGGCAGCAGTCCAACGTCTTCTCTACCAAACATCTCCGTGATTACGCCTTCAACCTAAAGGAGACGCCAACTTTCGGTCCTCCTTCACCACTTAACAGCGAAGATGCATCCCTTCGTACCTTGCCCGGCTCCAGCATTACCATCTTCAAGAATGGTGTCAAGATGGGGACCCCTTTCAAAGAACTCTACGCCTTCCTCCCACCAGCAAGTCGCCTTGCCAACGGAACAAATAACCTGGGTATTGGCGAGCGCGAAAATGCAGACGACGGCATGATCGGCTACTTTCCCGCCGTGAGCTGCTACGGTGGCGGTGCAGTCGAGTGCCGATTCGAGGGTCCATGGTGGGTTGGTCCACCCGAGACCACCGAGGGCGGAGAGCCCATTCGAGCCATCGGAGAGCGTTTCAATGATCAGATCGTCGAGGATGTAGTTGCCGATATCGTGGACGAGGTTGAGGCCATGTTCACATGGGGCGGCGTCGATGGCGACGTGATTGGAAACAACAACACTGAGGAACTTGATGTTGCTGCTTCCGGTGCAGTTGGGGGCTCGGAGGTGCTGAAAGGAGGTGTCGGTGCTGCGCTTGACTCGGCCAATGCGGCTCCCACTCCTGGATCAGCACATGGCGCTACTGGGGCATCGGATTCCGCTGCGAATAGTAACCGGGCGACGCCCGCTTTGACAGGAGATGCTGCTATAGGTGCTTCGGCAATGGAAGACTCAATGAGCGTTGGAACAGCTGAAACACCGAATCGCTCTGCCGAGGCTCCAGTTACAGGAAGTGATGGCGATGTTGAAATGAATTAAGGCTGGAAAAACCAAGATCTTTGGGCATGACGGTGGCGTCCAGGCTTGATGCAATATATTGATACCATTATGAAGATACTCTCTAAAAGGACGCTACTCCTTCAAACCTCAAAATATAAGAAACGCTCAGATTTCAATTGACTTACAAGGCCCATGGTATCATAGTAATACAAATGCAAGCGCGATGTCAGAGATCGCAGCTCACTCTCAATTGCCAAATTTGTTGCCTTCGAGCAATTCTCCAACTTTCATCACGAGCTCGTCATCCCCATATTGACCAATAATTTGAATGCCAGCCAATTCTTCAGCCTCCGTATCTGGGTTCGGATTGGAAGTGGTCACTGGCACAGAGATCGCAGGGAGACCAGCCAGACTGGCCGGAACTGTGAAGACATCATTGACATAAGCATCCAGTGGTGACGCAACGGCCGAAGCACCTGTCAGGCTGGAGAGCTCTGGCGGTGATGACGGGGCAGTGGGACACACGAGGACGTCAACATCCGTTGTTGGGCCACGAGCTGCACTGGATGTTTTGTCCGCAGCCAGTGGATGTGGTGCTGCAAACACCGTATTAAAGTCCTGTTGTACCAACCGGCGCACTCGCTGCGCATGGATGAAATAATTATCCATGGCGTCGGCGCTTAGACTGAACGTGCCTAATAAAATGCGTCGCTGAACTTCCGCCCCGAAACCACGCCCGCGAGTATTGGCGTAAAGGTAACCGCCCGGTTGCCCGTCGCTGTCTGGTCCTTTGGCGCGAGTTCCATACCGCACGCCGTCATATTTGGCCAGATTGGAGGAAGCCTCAGCTGGAGCTAGGACATAGTACGCAGACAGGGCATGTTTTGTGGCTGGCAAAGAGATAGGGCAAATTGTATGGCCCAGCGTTTGAAGATGTGCCAGTGATAGTAGCCAGGCACGCCGAACGGATGGAGTGAGCTCAGAGATGTTATACTCTATTGGTACCCCGATTCGGAGTGGTGTTGAAGATAATCGAGAGGCCAATCGTGGAGTTTGTAGATGTGACAGGATTCGTGATCGAGAGTGGGAAGAAAGATTGGTTGGGTCGCGCGCATCGTGGTGGTTCAGGATAGCTATCAACGTTGATTAGCTAGCTAGATCTCTCGGTTCTAGTGAGAGTCAACATACCATATACGTCTCGCACGGTGGCAGTATTCCGCCCCAGTATCCCAACTGTGTCCAAGGAGTTGGCATAGGCGACCACACCCCAGCGCGAGATCAACCCGTATGAGGGTTTGAAGCCGACGGTTCCTGTATATGCAGCAGGGAGCCGGACTGAGCCCCCAGTGTCTGTTCCGAGCGCCCTGGAATTGAATCGTATCAGCCATTGTATCCAATCTACTACAGGTATTCCGAGACCTACGCGTGGCATTGATCAGCCGCAACGGCTACCGCACTCCCACCAGAACTGCCGCCGGCTGAGAGTTCCTGTTCACTCGAATTTCGTCGCGGGTTCTTCACAGGACCAAACCGTGAGTGAACCGAGTGTGATCCCATGCCAAACTCATCCAGGTTTGTCTTTCCAGCCACAACCGCCCCCGCGGTCTCCAATTGATCGACGACCGTTGCATTGAACGGGCTGGTAAATGTGTCCAGGATACCCGAGGCGCATGTTGTTGGAAATTCGCGCGTGCAGATGTTGTCTTTGATAGAAATCAGACGGCCGTCCACAGGAGACTTGGGTGTCCCTGTTCAATTGGCGTCTCAGTCAGTCACGGTGGTAGGAAATATGGTCTCGGATTCGAAGCACGTACCTTGTTCGCTGCGGCAGCCTGCCTCCTTCACACGGTCCAACCACTTGCCCCCGCGCGGCAGCGGGGTTATGAAGGAATTGAACCGGTTTGCATACTGGTTAGCAATGCATCTCTCCGCCTCGCGTAGAAGGTACATTTAGAGTTGAGGAGGTTGAGGAACGACTGCGTCGAGTTCGCGCGGGTGGAAACCGATGGCTTCGGTGGTCCGTGCTTCGAGGTGATTTGATGTCAACTTGAACATACATCTAGATTATTCTCCTTCTACAATGATCATGGGGCTCTTTTATATCATCGATCCAGCTCTAATGACTTTTAGGTCTTCAAAGGTTTTCATTTTCCTGTAATATCGTGTGGGGGTGATGATTTACACTTTTATGTAGCTCTTCAGGGACTATATATCGCCAAGGTTATCTTGCCATATAGTTATTCGATTTTCTTTTGCCTAAATTTACAAGTCAAAGCTCTCCCATTAAGCCAACAGGCCTCTACGATTACAGTAATGAGTCAGGAGTACTTGATTAGCGGAATGCATACATGGACTTGATACTTGGCATTCGGTGACAGGTCGTCTACTGCTCAGGCTCCAGCAGTAGATCGATGGAAGCTTGACTATAAACATGCAACGCGCTGTCCAGCCAACTCAGCTATCACACTTCGGATCAATGAAAGAACAAACGAGCGAACACTGGTAGGAAACGACAGGAAAGGAGCCCCAAATACCCCCCATATTGACGATTCCATGTTGGCCATGATATCATTGAGACCACTCGGACAGGGTAGCGCTTAGCAGCTGGAAACCTGGAAGCTGCCCATGCTGGTGCTGAGCTGGTGGTCGTTCCAGTCATCCGAAGCAATGCCAATCTGGTTCTGGCAGCTGCCGTCACTGTAGACGCGGAGGGTGCAGTCGGAGAACCACTGGTTCTCCCAGTCAATGGTCTGGCCAGCACTCACAGCGGCCGCGGTGCAGCTGCGGTTGTCCTCGCTGTCCCACTGACCAGCGGGAGTCGAGAAGATCCAGGCATTAGCCATGGGCAGCGCGGCGAAGAGGGCGGCGAAGGCAGTGGCCGTGAACTTCATTTTGACTTGATGGGCTATGCTCGCGTGGTGCAAGAGTATGTGAAAAGTGGAGTGGAAGGTTGAAGGTATTCAAAGTCTGATGATGGTTGAGGTCAGATTGGAGTGAAGTTGGTCTCTGGGGAGGCAAAGACGCCCGTATTTATACCACATCCTGGATCCGTCCTCTTGAAATAGATCGCAATTCAATGTAACCATCCACCTTGCTAATGCTCGTGTCTGCGCAGGTTGAAACCAGAAATAGCCCATCACGAACGATCAGCGCTCGCCGAGACTGTCGTCGCTGCCTGCCAAGGGCAAATACGATATCGTGACTGCTGGACATCCCAGGTAACTGACAATGCCGTAACAGATATTGGCGGAATAGGCTGCGGCTCATGAGCTGAAAAGTGTCGATCTTGTGCTGGTCTTAGCCTTGGAGACAACCAACACGAGAGAACTGGGGTAGTTTTTCGTATTGCCCTTGCGGAATGCATTGCCTGCTTCCAAAGCAGACCAGAAATAGCAGTCTCTCTATAGAGACCCACAAGGAGAGGCAAAGGCCGGTAAAGACATTGTCTGTGAATGAAAGCTCACTGGGTTGAACTTCATTGAATGGGTTTCTCAAGGACGACTGGGAATTGCCAGAGACCATGTGTTTGAAGATAGCCGGCATTGAACTAGCAATGTTCGCAGTTCGGTTCGAAGCGCTCCCGCATTGATCTGCAGCGCTATGCTGGTGGCTGAGAAAGCCCTATGGCCCTATGGCCGACCAAGCTTGCATTCAGGTTGAGAGCCAAGAGACTCGGCTGGGTTGCGCCTCTTGGCTGCTCGTGTTCGCGGCTGAGATTCCAAAAAAGGGTCCCTGGGCTCCATAGAATGGTGCTTTCCCGTAGCGCCGATTAGTAAAGACAGAAACAATAACAGTATCTAGCAGCAATGGTAGTATTAATAGTAAGACCAAGGCTAAACAGAAAGTAAGTAGCATTTTGAAGAAGAAGAAGGAATCATCTAGATGCCCTTAATTTTACACAGGTTCCTAAGTAGATGGGGTACTCAGACTGATGCGTGTCATCGTGCTGTCAGCATAACAACTTGGGACAGAGAAACGCCGAGTCGGCTAAGGGCATGCTGTCAATCCCTCATCGATGTTGATACGGTCAAGCAAACCTCAGAACGATGAAGAGAGCACGAGAGAGCAAAATCAAGAAATAGTTCCAACAATGTCGCTAAGGACAAGTCAAACGTTCAGAGTAGTTCCTTCGGGCCGAGCCAAATCGCCGAACAAGACGTCATCCAGTTTTCCCCTTCACTCCACCCTCTTTTCCCTCCTCTCACTTTCACGCATTTCTTATCCCTCATAGCAGAGATGTTGTTGCGCAGTGTGTTCAGAGCTGCCACACAAGGCTCTCATATCTCCGGCGCAGCTCGAATGGGGGCTCTTCCTCGAGGGCTCGGCAAAGCTCAATGCGCCAGCTCCGCAGTCCCCATGGGCGGCCGGAGGTATGTCTCCATGTACGGCTATACACAGGCAAAGGCGCTGGTCTACTCGAAATATGGCGAGCCCAAAGATGTTCTCCGGTAAGGCTCTATCCGTCTCCTTGAGTCTCAAGGCGCAGGAATTGATGAGCGATCCCCAGGCTACACAAGCACTCCATTTCACCTCCGCATGGCACTCAAGTGAACCTTCGCCTCCTCACCGCGCCGATGAACCCGGCCGATGTCAATCAGATCCAGGGAGTCTACCCGAGTAAACCGCCCTTTGATATAACACTAGGCACAGCCGAGCCTGCGGCAGTCGGTGGCAACGAAGGTGCATTCGAGGTGATCTCTACGGGCGCGGGCGTCAAGAACCTATCCAAGGGCGACTGGGTGATCATGAAGCGGACGGGTCAGGGTACCTGGCGTACCCATGCCCAATTGGACGAGTCGCAGCTTATTCGCATCGAGAACAAGGAGGGCTTGACCCCGTTGCAGGTTGGCACCGTCAGTGTCAACCCTGTCACGGCATACCGCATGATTCGGGACTTCTGTAACTGGGACTGGATGCGTGCCGGAGAAGAGTGGTTGATCCAAAACGGTGCTAACAGCGGCGTCGGACGCGCCGCCATCCAGCTGGGACGTGAATGGGGTATCAAGACCATTAACGTCGTCCGCCAGAGGAAGACCCCGGAGGAGACGGAGGCTCTCAAGCAGGAGCTGAAGGATCTCGGTGCCACCGTTGTTGTGACTGAAGAGGAGATGCTCAACGGCAACTTCCGCGAGATGATCAAGGAGGTCACCCGCCAGGGTCGGGAGCCTATTCGCCTCGCCTTGAACTGCGTGGGCGGGAAGAATGCTACGGCTCTGGCCAAAACCCTGGCGCCAGATTCGCACATGGTGACCTATGGAGCCATGTCCAAGCAGCCGGTGGCTCTGCCCTCAGGATTGTTGATTTTCAAGAACCTCGTTTTCGATGGATTTTGGGTCAGCAGGTGGGGTGACAAGAACCCGGAGCTCAAGGAGAACACTATCAACGATGTGCTCCAGCTGACTCGCTCTGGTCGGTTCAAGGACATCCCTGTCGACGACGTGAAATGGGGCTGGGACACCGAGGGCCCCGAGCTGGCGGAAAGTGTACAGGGCACTCTGGGAGGCTACCGCAGCGGGAAAGGAGTGTTCACATTCACTGGTGGTGACTGAATGACATATACCAGGCCCCATCGTGTATTATATTCCTCGCATCAGATCTACATACGGTGCTCACAATGCGCTCCGTGCCAGTGGCACATCTCCCTTTACGCTGTCCAAAATCGACATTGTATTGAAGGTCTCATGAATCTCGTTAGATCAACCCGAGCTTGTATACCTGAGGGCATCACTCGCACTTCCAGTTCTTCTTCACCCAGTCAAGGATCAGATCCGTGAGAGTCATGCCTGGCATATAAACGGCGCTTTCCTTGGCGAAATCAACGTCAAGATCGGCGAACTTGGCGGCCAGGGTCAGGTAAGGCTGGACGAATTCTATGTAAACCAGATCCACCGTCTCCGGCACATTCGATTCATTGGCCGACAGCAACGCTTGAATGCAATTCGGGACACGGTAGAAAGAAATGGGGGAATGGATCGTATCATCTCCATCCGTGCCCGCGTCATCTTTGGTGGTATAGCCGGGAACTAGTTGGTCAGAAGGGCGTTCGACCGAGAGAGGGGCTTGCTGCAAGCCAGCCACTTGAGAGGCGGACCATTGATCAATTGAATCTTCGTCATCAATGATAACATCCTCTGTAGATGCAAGTGTCTCAGGAGGTGCTAGAGGGATGAGGGATGAGGTCGAACCGTCTTGTAGTGTATGCAAAACCTTCGTCTGTTTGTTGAGAACTTCCATAATCAACTGCACCTTCTCATAAGGAACATTCTTCACATAGCGGAATCCATTGGTAAACGGGGAGATGGTAAAGATGGCATCCTGAGTGAACTGGCCTTTGAAAATGTCGAACCGGATGGCACCCGTGTTGAGAATAGCCACCCTAGGAACTTCTCCACGGGTTTCATCCTTGAGCGTATCCGCCAGCACTTTGGTCTGCAGCCAAGAGTAGATGCTGTCCTTATTCGGATACGGCACGCGGGACATCCAGAGACTTTGAGGAGCGCAGCCGTGAACTTGGTCCAGATGAAGTGCACTCCGTGCTTCAGTAATGAGCCGGGAAACGTTGCGGCCCTTTTCAGTAGGAAACGAGTCTTCATCAAGACCTGTGTGGTGGTAAAAAGAGAAGAGATTGTTGTCGATATATCGCCGCTTGAACACAGGGCTCGACAGGGTGTTCGGCTGGTCACCAGTGGACAACCCATCGATTGACATGAACCCGATCGTCTCCATGAACCGCCCGCTTGCTAGGGCAACAGCTTTAGAATCGTAACGAGCATAATCGCGAATATGCTGGTGCCCGCCGAAGCACTGAATAGGAGTATCCCAGCGAATGTCACGAATCTCTTTGAAAATGGCTTGATATTCCGGCGAATGAGCCGGGACATGGCCGGCCACCAGAAAGAGATCAACCTCCTTATCCCGGATAGCCTCTTGAAACCAGTCCTCTTTGATTGTTCTTTCGACCGGCTGCACAACGGTATTATTATAGTTGCCAGTGAAGTCAAAGAGGAACCCGAATGCTACGATGCGAATGCCCTGTTGCTTGGTCGTAAACTTCTTGTACCGCGGGGCCAGGGGGACTAGCTCTCCAGTCCCAGGATGAACGATGTCAATGTTGGAAGCCAGGTAGTTACCTCGAAAGTGAGGCACAGTGGTCAAAAATTCAGCCTCCGAGGTGCTCTGCTTGTATAGTTCGTGATTCCCCGAGGTGATCACATCGATATGCTGATGACGGAGTATCTCCGAGAGGTAGATACCTTTGGGCTCCGATGAGTCGTACAGCCCACTGCCTTCAACGCGATCACCGGTATCTATGACCAACAGATCTTGGCCTTGGGATTCTATCTTTTCCCGCATGCGCGTCGCGAAGGACACATAGTCTCCCCAGTCCGCCGAGTAGGATGGTCTGCGACGCGCATCAGTCTAGAGCTTACAAGGGCGAAACGCTGGCGGCATACTCCTGCAGATGACCAGCCAGCCAGCCGTGGGTATCGGTAGTATGGAGGAAATTCAGTTGTCCGAGCTCGAGGTCTCGTAGGGGAGCGGAGATAGGAGCAGGCGCGGAGGGCTGAGCGGCGAGCGCCGACGGGAAGAGCCAGGGCAACACGGAGAACAACATCGTCTGGCTTCCCTGGGATCACACCCTGGACAATGATCCAACCATGTAGGGGCGAGCTTGAGGGACTTCAGCAAGAGAACGACCACACCGACAAGCACGCAGGAGTATATTAGAGATAAGAAGCAGAGCGAGAGAGGGTCAAGGTTGAAGTAGTCGATCTGGGGAGCTTCCGTACGTTTACGGAAGGAGCGGCCGGTGAGCAGCTGACTCAGCGCCCAACATCTTCGGATTTGCATCTCAAAGATTCATGCGCGATCTCTCTTACATCCCAACCTCACACTTCTGGTCTTCAATCGCCCGTGCGGTTCTCTCAACCTCGCGGACCTGTCAATTGTTTCTTTCTCTTTCTCTTCCGCCTCGATTTCCGTTCTATCCCACCGCCATGGCTGCTCCCCGACTTTTCCGCCCAGCATCCCGGCTGCTTTCTTCGCGCCTGGCTTCCACGCCTTTTCGTCCTACCTTTACCAAGTCTTGCGCTCCGTCAATTCTCCGTGCTCGGGGGTATGCATCTGAGAGTGGTACCAAGGAAGTCACTGTCCGTGACGCTCTGAACGAGGCTTTGGCGGAGGAGTTGGAGAGCAACCCGAAAACCTTCATTCTGGGTGAGGAGGTCGCACAGTATAACGGCGCGTAAGGAGTCCATCTACTTGTCCTTCTGGAAATCGGGAGACTTGCTATGACATGATTGATATGGCTTGTTGCTGATCTGGTTTCACTCGCAGGTACAAGGTGACACGAGGTCTGCTGGACCGTTTTGGCCCGAAGCGGGTTATTGATACCCCAATTACTGAGGCTGGCTTCTGTGGTCTGGCTGTTGGTGCTGCTCTTGCTGGCCTTCACCCGATTGTGAGTGAAATCATGGACGATTATAATTTGAGAGTCTCATGGATGGGTAGCTAATACGTTGCAATGCGGTCTAGTGCGAGTTCATGACCTTCAACTTCGCCATGCAGGCCATCGATCAGATTATCAACTCTGCGGCCAAGACTCACTACATGTCCGGTGGTATCCAGCCCTGCAACGTCACTTTCCGTGGTCCCAACGGCTTCGCCGCCGGTGTTGCCGCTCAGCACTCCCAAGACTACTCTGCCTGGTACGGCAGCATCCCCGGTCTGAAGGTTGTCTCGCCTTGGAGCTCTGAAGATGCCAAGGGTCTGCTCAAGGCCGCTATCCGCGACCCCAACCCCGTTGTTGTTCTTGAGAATGAGTAAGTTTGGAGCAATTCTTTCCTCAGAGGGGATCGGCACGGGAAAACTAACGCCGCTTGCGATTAGGCTTATGTACGGCCAGGCTTTCCCGATGAGCGAGGCTGCCCAGAAGAGCGACTTCGTCCTGCCCATCGGCAAGGCCAAGATCGAGCGTCCTGGCAAGGACCTGACCATCGTCTCCCTCTCCCGCTGCGTCGGCCAGTCCCTCAACGCCGCTGCCGAGCTTAAACAGAAGTACGGCGTCGAGGCTGAGGTCATCAACCTGCGCTCCGTCAAGCCCTTGGATGTCGAGACCATCATCGCCTCGCTCAAGAAGACCGGCCGCCTGATGGCCGTCGAATCCGGTTACCCCATGTTCGGTGTCTCCTCCGAGATCATGGCTCTGTCCATGGAATACGGTTTCGACTACCTGACTGCCCCTGTTGTCCGTGTTACTGGTGCCGAGGTGCCTACTCCTTACGCCGTCGGTCTGGAGAACATGAGCTTCCCCCAGGAGGACACCATCGTCAGCCAGGCTGCCAAGCTGCTGCGGTTGTAAGTGCAGCGAGCAGTAATAAAACCATGTGACTAGTACCCCTTCATCTGTCCCATTTTTCTTATATCGTTTGTTCCCCCATCATGTCGTTATTTATTCTCGCCTAGGCAGATTCTTGGAAAGCTGTGTACGATTACCTGCCAGGGGTCTTTGCCTTGTTTCACCCAGCGTAAATGCGTGATTTGATTGTGTGTGGTTTAGATTGATAGACATGGAAAGTTTCCTCAATCCGTTCAAGTTGCTCGAAGTAAGTGTATTGCAATGAAAATGTAGGCAGATACTTAACGCCGGACTGCCCACCTAACGCCATCAAACCGTCTGATGCATGCATGAATGGAAACAACCGTTGATACAGTGCCTGACTGCAGGATCATGTCGCAGTCTGAATCCCTTGGAGACTCGAGCATCCCGAATAGCAACCTGTTGGCCGGCGAGGATCATAATATCCTTCTCCATTGGGATCTCTCGCATATTCCTCGTCAGTGTCACTCTCAGCATCACCGCGATCGTCCTCTCGAGCAGGCTGCGCGATTGCCGAGTTTGCTTGACTCCGACGGGTTTCGTACGCCCTGCTATCGCCATGACTGTCACCGTCATTGTCATCATTGTCACCTAACACATTCTTCTGAGCTGGTGCTGCAGGGCCTTGCACAGTCGCGAAGGAACTCTTGAAGCCACCTTTCTTGAATCCCCCACCACCTCCACTCGTACTTTTCCCACTATTCGATGCATCAATGACCTTCAGGCCAGCTTCTGCGTCTGCTTTGCGCTCTGCACGCCGGGCCTTCTCTGCGGCATTGGGGTCGCGCGAAAGCTGTTTGAGGTCCTGGAGGCGCTTGCGGTGTTGATGGTCGTAGGAGGAGATATGTGCTTCGTATTCCGGGTGCCGTGAATATGATTTATTGCAGAGAGTGCATGTGAAAGAGCTGAGCGCCGACCGTGCCGACTCGGTCTAGTTGATCAGTTAGCTGTGTTTCCCTCGAAGACGTTGCTGCCCATACCTTGGGGGCAGGATTCGTAAAACCTCGCTGCATTGTCTGTGGTCAGCTCACGAACACAATTTCAGACTGCATCAAGGAGGGTACCGGCGGCATTGCGCAAGTTCAAAGATGCCGGACGAGTCGAGGTTCGTGATGTGCAGAGAAGGCGAGAGAGAGACAGGCCTATCAGAAGCGCGGTGTTTGGCGGACTCGACGTGATCGCCGTCCCCAACCTTTTCCTTGTTTTCTCCATCGTTCTCCTTCTTCTCCTTCATCTTCTCTTCTGTCGACACAATTGTACGAGTCATGACTCTTTCATAATTCACGAATTTTCTTCTTCTCCATTTCTTTTCTTTTTCTTTTTGTTAGATTTTCTGGAGATATCCTCAACTCTCAAAATGCAGTCCCCGAAAGATTCCAAGCCGCAGGACTTGGACACCAAGTCAATTATCTCCATGCAGGAACTGGACCCTTCGCCGGTGGACGACGACTCAATTCCCGATCTCGAGAGCGGCGAATACTTCCCCAGGGTTGAAGAAGACAAGCCTAAGCGTGCTTGCGGCTTTCCAGCGCCGAAATTGGGTCTTCGCGCCCATCGGTGGGATGCACTGTGTACGTTGATCAACTCCCGCGAGACTGTTCAGATACTAATAGAATTCGAATACAGTGTCAGGCTTCCAAAGATACTCAACATATCCTCCCACGGCCTTCTTCATTTTACACTTTACCAACACATCGCTCATCCCGCTCATAACCCGCTCCGTCCCTGCGAGCGAGCCGTACCTCTTGCTCACGCGACCAGTCTATCAGGCCCCGGGGCTGGAGCATCTTGTCCTTACCGTTCCAATCCTCACCCACATTGCCTCTGGAATTGTGCTACGCAATATCCGTGCCTCACGTCGTGCTCGATTGTATGGCGCGGAGACACGTGCTCAACGACATCTGCTCTCGTCCTGGCCTCGATTCTCTGTCCAAGCTCGCACGGGATATTTTCTAGCACCGCTGATTGGGCTACATGTTCTGGTCAACCGTGCAACACCATTGATGGTGGAGGGTGGTAGTTCTGGCGTGGGCTTGGGCTTTGTCGCTCATGGAATTGCCCGAAGCCCTGCCTTCTGGAATATCTTCTACCTGTTCTTCGTTACCGCCAGCGTGTGGCACTTTGTTGGTGGATGGGCCACTTGGATGGGCTGGAGAGTGACCACGGTTCGCAAAGAGCGCGGCAGTAAGGGGTCGCTGGAGGGCTATCTTGGATACCCCGAGAACCAGGACCGGGCGAAGCGAGAGCGCAAGATGTGGTGGATTGTCAATGGAGTGGCTGCAGTTGGAGCTGCTCTTTGGCTTGCAGGTGCCCTCGGTATCGTTGGACGTGCTGGCTCAGGCTCTGGTTGGGAAGCCCAAGGCTGGAACGAGATGTATAGCCAAGTGCCAGTCATTGGAGACTGGTTGTAACGAGGCCCGGGGGTGAATGCTGTGATTATGACGACGCACATATGATTGTATTAGCTGTATTTAAACCTAATTGATAATATCTTGTACATTACTGATGTGCCTCTTCTCTGAATCGACCTCTTCTTATTATTCCTCTGTTCTTGTGCTCTTCTGTATAGAAATGGGCGGAGGCTTGGTCCGTGCGCGGAATCTTTTTTTGTTCAAACGCCGCGATTCTTCGGCCTCCACGCGCTTTCGCTGCCCATGAACTCGCGCGCTTTCCAAACGTTCCTTTCTCGAGCCCCGGCATGCGTTTTTGATCCGAAATCGCCTGTTCGTGTACCGCTCTCTGGTCGGAAACCCGCCTGGTTAATCCCGAAGTCCTTCGTCTACTCTCCGAGAACCATGCAGAACTCCGCCAATCTCACGAGCAAGAACGTGCGATATCGCGATACGGAATACAATGTGATTAAGGAGGGACTGGCGCATATTCTCAATCCACCCACTCAAGAAGCTGCCTCCAAGGGGACGAAGAAGGATTTGAAGGCTGATGAGGAGTCACAATCCGTCTTCTACAATCCCATCCAGCAGTTCAATCGTGATCTGAGTGTTCTGGCCATCCGAGCCTACGGGGAATCCCTTCTGGCTCTCAAGAAACGGAAACATGAGCAGAAAGTGAAGAAGCGAGGTGCAGCAGTTGCTCCCGGTAAAGGGCAAAAGAGGAAGCGCGAGGATGATTCAGAGGACGTGGCATCCAAAAGACCGTCAGTCGAGGAAGAGAAGGATATAAAAGCCGGTACATGCGAGGAGCCAGCAGTCCTGCCGACCGGGAAGGAGGAGGCTCAGGATGACTCGAAACCCGCCTTTTCGTTCACGATTTTGGACGCCTTGTCTGCAACGGGCCTGCGCGCGCTGCGCTATGCCTCGGAGCTTCCATCGGTGACGAAAGTCGTGGCCAACGACCTGTCTTCCTCCGCCATCCAGTCAATGAAGACGAATATCGACTATAATGAGCTACAGGACCAGATTCAGCCCAATCTTGGTGATGCGCGCGCATACATGTACAGTCTCGGCACGGCTCAAAAATTCGACGTGATTGACCTTGACCCTTACGGCACCGCGGCTCCATTTATGGACGCTGCGGTACAAGCTGTCAAGGACGGCGGTCTCCTGTGCGTGACTTGCACCGATGCAGGCGTTTGGGCCTCGACTGGCTATGCGGAGAAGGCATTTTCCCTGTATGGCGGTATCCCTATCAAGGGTTCTCACTCGCATGAGGGCGGTTTGCGTCTGATTTTGAATGGCCTTGCCATGTCGGCCGCCAAATACGGCCTGGCTATCGAGCCCTTGCTCTCACTGTCGATTGACTTTTATGCGCGAGTCTTTGTGCGCGTATACCGCTCTCCGGCTCAAGTCAAGTTCCTTGCTGGCAACAGTATGATTGTCTATAATTGCGATTCTGGTTGTGGCGCCTGGTCTACGCAGACATTGGCGTCTACGAAGCAGAAACTTGACCGCAAGGGGAATCCTATCTATCACCATAGCTTGGCTCAAGGGCCAGCCGCTGGCCCTCATTGTGAACACTGCGGCTTCAAGACTCATCTCGCCGGTCCTATGTGGGGTGGTCCATTGCATAACCCTCGGTTCATCCAGAAGATCCTTGATATCCTTCCTACTCTTGATCCCGAAACTTATCAAACCATTCCCAGGATCGAGGGCATGCTGACAACGGCGCTGGAAGAAGACCTGGACCTCACTCCCTCTATGACCAAACCCAGCATCGAGAACGACACTGAGCCTCAACCTCAAGCGATTGACGATCCGGCCATCATACCCCGCCTGGACCCAGCTGTTCGAGAGCAATTTCCATTCTATTTTTCCCTGAGTTCACTTTCCAAAGTCCTACACTGTTCTACCGCTCCAATCGATGAATTTCGCGGTGCACTCTTCTCCTGCGGCTACCGCTCGACTCGCAGCCATGCCAAGCCGAACTCAATTCGCACTGATGCTCCGTGGAGTGTTATATGGGAAATCATGCGCGAATGGGTCCGTCAGCATTCCCCCGTCAAGGAGGGCTCCCTCAAACCTGGAACTGCTGGCGCCGCTATCATGGCAAAAAGTCGTGACAACCTGCGCAAGTTGCATGATGGGGACCAGTGGCTATCTCTACTCAAGAATGATCTCCTTGCTGCTGTTGAGTCAGGACGAAACGTCTGTGACCTGATCACCAAAGTCGAGGCATCTCTGTACCGATCGGCCGCACGACAGACGTCGCATCCCACGGCAAGCACTTCGGAGGCGCACCCTGACACCGAAGCCCAGGGCGCAGCTGAAGCTGGAGGATCTGCATCTACTCGCAGCTTTGAGAGACCACATCCGAGCTCTCTTGAGGTCAAATTCGATGCTGCTCTTGGCCGAGAAGCTTCCGCCGCTCACTCCAACAAGCGCCTGGTGCGGTACCAGATTAACCCGCGTGCAAACTGGGGACCGCTCAATCGTGCTGTTGTGACTTTGTCGTGATAACGACCATTCTTCTGCCAACGCGTTGTAAATATCAAGTTTTCCAAGTTCATTGTATGTACACTTGTAGCGAGAACCAATTCACGAACGTCCAAGAAGCCTCTTAGACTTAGGTAGATTATGCGGCGGATACTTTAGTTCTCAAGAATTGTCCACGATTCGCTGGCTACTAAGACTACGACGACACTAGGGTCTCATGTAAGAACCGTATGAAGGAAGATAGGTATGTCATTACTCCTAATAAAAACACCAACGAGTCAGGAGACGGAACTGGCTCGGATCTAAGATGAGAAAAAGAAACAAATAAATCACAGTCATCACGTCTCAAAAAACAAGGCAGTCGAGCGAAAACGAATCTGTGGGATCCTTTCCCGCATCTATATGAGCATCATCAAAACACAGAATGTACGGCGATCTCAAAACTGTGAAACCGCCACAGCAACAGCCTGCGAATCGCTGTGGCTAATGCTGACGTTGATCGACTTGACACCTGCCTGCTTGGCGGCAGTGGCAGCGGCACCGTGGAGCTAAAAGAGAAGATCACCCGTTAGCGTTGTTGATCAATGGAGAAGGCCGAGATGCTGGCCGATTTGTAACTTACAGTTACCACTGGTGCGCCGTTGGCGTCACTTCCAATCTCAATCTCCTTCAGTGCTGCGCCAGCACCTTTGCTGCTGACACCCAGAGACTTGAATACAGCTTCCTTGGCACTCCATCGGCCCGCAAAGGAGGAATGGGGAGAGGCGGCCTTGCGGCAGTATTCCTGCTCGCTCGGAGTGAAGTTGCGCTCAACGAAAGTCTCGTTGTCGATGTTGACCGACTCGATGTTCTCGACATCCACTCCAATCTTGGAGTTCTCTGAAGCGTTGGCCTTGGCCAAGGACTCAACCATCTGACGGGTGCTCTCGGCGCTCGGGTCCTCGACCTTGGGCGGTGTGGCCGAGTACTTCAACTCAGAGGTCTTCTTGTCGACGCTGACCCGGTAATCGGGGTTCAAGAAGATCTTGCTCTGGAGGTTGTCCTCGTACGGAGCCTTGCTCTTGGCAACAAAGATGCTGTTGTTGATCAGACCGTTGTGGAAGTAACGGTAGGCCTTCTTCTGACGAGCCTCGACCTTGGTCTTGTAGGCCTGATACTGAGCTTGGTCAAGAGTAGCGTAGAGGTACTTGGGATGGATACCAATGACCTGCGCACCCTTCTGACCGAAACCGAAAGAGGTGACCGAGAACGCCTTGATACCGTCGGTCTGAATGCTGCGGCTGGGGTAGACAATGTAGTCAAACTTCTCCATCACCTTGTCGACATTGTCAGCATTGCGGTTGCCCGGCACGAGACCGCTCTCCAGGACCTGCAAGCAGCCATTGAACATCCAGGCACCAGCGGCACCCTTGGGATGACCGGTGAGATACTTCTGGAAGATACCCATGACGGCGTTGCCCTTCTTGCGGCCCAGATGCTTGAGCTGCTGGCAGATGACGTCCGATTCGTTCTTGTCATTGGCAACGGTAGAGGTACCGTGGAAGGAGGCGACGCCAATATCATCAATCGTAAGACCCCAAGTAGCAAGAGCACCGCGCAGGGGGGCGATGCGTGAATCTTGCTTCCAGAAGTTGTTGCCCAAGCTGAACTGTGCATCCTTCTCCTGGCGAATGGCCTCGCGTTCAATGTGTTGAGCACGCTCCTGCATGTACTCGGAAGCGTTGAAACCTTCGGAGCTCTGAGCCTTCATGGCCTCGACCTCTTCCTGCAGGTAAAGCAGCTCAGATTCCTGCCATTCCTTGATCTGCTTCTTGCGCAGATCCAGCTGGCGACGGCGGTATTTGATGTCCAACAGAGGCGAGGGGAACTTGCCAGGGTTCTCACGGGCAGTGGTGAGAACACCCTGGCCTGGGGCAGGCACGGAACGGCCGATCTTGTCAGTGGCAGTGGTGGTTAGGGCGATGATACCGTGAATAGGCACGCCCATGTCCAGGGCGAGCTGGGCGCTCATGATGAGCTGCATACCGCAACCCTGCGACTCCATGAAACCGGCACGGGTGGTGGTAGTGGGACGCGACATCTCCTGCGGAGTACGGCCATGAGCGAACTCATCTTCGGCGTTGCTGGTGGCCTTCATGTTGGCGAACTCGTAGGAGCCCTCCTCCTGGAAGTCGTCAAAACCACCAACGAAGCAGACACGTGCCTTGCCCTCAACGATGGTCTCGTAACCAATGTCTACCGACTCGACAGCAGTGGCGCAAGCACCGACAGGAGTCTTGATCGGACCGGTGGAGGACAGGAGCAACATGTTGACCCAGGCGCTCATGGTGTTGATGAATGACTCCTGGAGAATATCCTTCTGAAGCGGCTTGTCCAGGTAGCGGTCCTTGTACATGCCACGCAGAGCGTGGGTACCACCAATACCCGAACCAATGCAGTTGCCAACCTCAGAAAGGTGGACATACTTGTAGAACTCGTACGGGTCGGTGATACCGGCAGAGAGCATAGACTCAGCAGTACAAACCAGAACGAACAGGGTCACAGGGTCCACCTGCTCGATGATATCCTCAGGAATACCGTAACGACGGGCGTCCCAGCCAGTAGGTATTTGACCAGCCACAAGACGGTCGAATTGCAACGCCTTCGGAATGAGCAGGTTGGCGCCCTTGCGGAGACGAACGGTGTACTCGCCAGACTCGGGGATCTCAAAGATCTCGACCTTGTCTCCGTGCTCGCGCTTGAACTCCTCAGCAGTCTCCTTGGAGGCCTCAAAAGGCTCCAGGTCTTCTTGGATGACTATCTCCTGGAGAAGCTGCTTCTGCTTGGGGTCGTAACCCTTGAACAGTTCGGGCTCGATGAGACGGATACCGGAGTGCTCCAGGATGAACTTCTCATACTTGGGCTTGACATCCTTGTCATCAACGGGGTCGCCAGTCTTGGCATCGACCCAGCCAGAGTAGGCCTTGCCCTTGAGAGGGCCGTTGTGGTGCTTGATCAGGCCCATGATCCAGGCCATCTCAACGCAGCCCTCCAGGGAGAATTTGCCGTAGGCCTCCATCTCCCAGCGAGTACGAGAATTACCCCAAGGACCCACCTCAGAGAAACCGGTGACAACGACCACCTTGTCCAAGTTGACCATGCCCTTGAGAGACTCGTTGATAGGCTTCACCTCCTTCTCCCAGTCAGGGAGCTTGGGGAACTCAAACTTGATGTTGGCACGAGGCTCAGCAACAAGCTTCTTGTACAGAACACCGCTGTCCTCGCCATTGACAACCTTGTGCTCGATAGCAGTCTCCTTGATAACGGCCTGTCGGACATCGCTGGTTTCCATGATGTCGGTGCGAAGCTTGGTCATAAGACCCTTGAAATCCGGGATGAATTGAAGGCCGCCGTTGAGATCGGCCCAAACAGGGTCGAGCTGGCAGAGGTTGACCACAGCAGGAGACATCAGACCCAGAAGGTTGAAAGCCATCTCTTGCTGGGAGAATGTGCGGACACCGAGCTTCTCGACACCCTCTGCGACCATGTTGTTGCCGCTCATCAGACCGGTACCACGAGTCCAGCCGATGACTGCACCGCAGATAGTGAGATAGTTGCTCCAGTTCTCAGAATACCAACGGTTGAAGAGGGTCTCCAGGGCCAACTTGGACTCGGAGTACAGGCCGTCGTTACCGAAGGTACCGTGGTTGGGCGACAGGGGCAGAATGACCTGGGCAGGGCGGGTCTCGAAGCCATGGGACTGCTTCTGAGTCTTGATTGAACCCAGAAGACGAAGCAAGTTGGTCAACATGATGCGGTGAGCCAATTCAGACTTGGAGTCGATGTTGTCAATCTCGCGGCCGTTCTCGGGGATGGCGGCGAAGGGAACGACAAAGTCAAGATCCCAGCCAAGACCCTTCTTGGTGTCATAGATGTAGTCGACCAGAGCCTCAACATCTTGCTTGCTACCCTGGTTGAAGGGTACAACAACCAGCTGGGATCCACGTGCACCGTACCGGGCGTACATGGCCTGGTAATATTCAGTCACCTCGCGAGAGAAACGGCTGGTCGTGACGACCACCTTGGCACCACCGCTGATCAGACCCTGCAGGACCTCAGCGCCAATGGAACCGGCACCGGCGCCAGTCATCAAAACATTCTTGCCCTGGAAGGTGAGGCCAGACCGAGCAGCCGACTCCAGAACGTTCAGGTAGATGCCGGTGAGCTTCTTGTTGTAGTCCCAGCCCTGCTCGCTCTTCTTCTTCAGATGCAGGAAGGGAATGGTCTCGACCTTGCCGGGGCGAGTTGCGGTGCGCTTGAGGCCGGACTTCTTGGCATGGCCGTTCTCTTGAGGCATGATCTGGTTCTCGTTCATGCTGAGAGCATGCAGGACGTCCTTGTACAGAGCATCAAACTGGAGCTGAGATGCCTTGGAGAGGCGATGTTGCTTGCGGATCAGCTTGTACACGTTCTTAAGGTCGTTCTGGACCTTGTGACGGTTGCTGTACTCGGAGATGGGACCGCCCTCAGCCATCTGCTTGACGTAGTGCTCAAGCTTGCGGGCACTTGCGCGAGGGACCTCCTTGAAACCAATGTTGCCCCGGGCATCAATGCTGGTTTGGGGTCCAGTGGGAATAGCCACATCCTTGTAGACAGGGGCGACATCCATCACCTCTCGGCAGTTCTCAATGAGCTGCTGGCCCAACTCCTTGGCCAATTGGTAGGTCTCGCCGCGGTCGGTCGGGCAGTTGTCGATGTGATATTGCATGAAGTCGAGAAGAAGAGGGTTGGAGCGGTTCATGATGCGAATGCACTGGCTGACGATCTCGCGGTCGACAACTTGGAGACGCCCAAAAATGATATCGTAGTACATGCTGAGAGCATCCTGGCGTGCCCAGTTCCACGAGGAGTCGTAGACACGGGCCTTCAACGGGTCGAAAGAGGGCTCAATGCCGGAGGCATAGAAGTCACCGTGCTCTGCCTGCCAGAGGTCAAGCTGAGCTTGCAGCGCCTTTTGGGTTTCCTGGGATGTGATAAAAGCCTTGTCACCAGCGCGGAGATCCATTTTCAAATAGCGGGCAATAATCTCCAGCTGCTGCTTGAACAGAGCACGCTGGTCCTTGGTAAGGGCATCAATGGCAGCTGGGTCCATGAGCATACCACCTCCACCAGCACCACCGTCCCCACCAGCAGTGGGAGCCGAGAGGTTGATACCAGCACCGGCAGCGTATTTATTGGTCACATCGTCCAGGAAGGCCTTGGCATCAGCTTCCGACCCAAGACGGGAGGCCGGCTCCATAGTGATGGCAAGCAGAAGCACACCGTCCTGACGGCCGGCACCCAGACCCCACCGAGTCTCAAGATATTTCCGGACTGCTGTGATGTTGAAGCCACCGGGCATCTTCGATGAAACCATTCGTGCAATGAGGGACGAGGATTGTTTGCCCAATTGGCCATTAAAAGTGGCCTGCATCGAAGCACCGAGCTCGTCGAGAGGGGTATCTTCGGGCTTCTCCGGTGTCGAGCCAAATTCCTTGCCTAGATCTCCAAGAATTTCGTTCTGTAATGTGGATTTACCTAGAGGTTAAGAAAAAACAATCAAGTCAGAAATGTCCCACAAGATCCAGCAATTGACGTTTGGACTCACCTCCAACAAGATCCTTGATGGCTTTTGACAATGGCACATCGGCCAAGCTCTTCTTCAGCTTCTGAGCAACCAACGACCGCAGCACATCCACTGCGGTCACCGGTGCATCTTCCACAGCCGCAGCCGGTCCGGCACTGGGAGGGGAAGGAGCGGCCACCGCGGGAGCCGCTGTGGCAACAGCAGCAGCTGGGGCTGCAGAAGCTGGGGCCAGAGCAGCGGGCTCTGCGGCAGGCTCTTCTTCAATGGGGTCGACGTCGTAGTAGATTTCCTTTGCATCCTTGTTGTAGCAGAGAATCTGACGCTGGACGGAAGTAGCAGCATCGTAGGCTTCGTATTTGGATGCTAGTGTCCGCCGAGCCATTCCTCCCAAAGTATCTGCGGGACCGATCTCAACAATGCGCTCGGTGCGCTGTTCGGCGAGGATGACATCTTGAGTCTCGATCCATCTGACGGGCGAGGCGAATTGGTAGGCGAGCAGCTCCACCAACAAAGTGTGAGCCAGCTCCTGCTCAATCTCGGGACGCATGGTGTCGTCGGGGTATCGTGGAAGGTATTAAGATAGGTAGGGAAGCAGGACGCACGTCCTTGGGGGTGGGATGATTGCGCGACAGGAAGTCGTCGCTGAATGCCTTCAACAAGGCTTTCCACGAGGCTTTCCACGGGATGAAAGAACACGAAAGATTATAAAAACAAAGGATAGAGAAAAAAGAAGACCCAGTGTGAGGTCTCGAGGAAGAAAGGCAGGGGAAGGGAAGAGAGAGAAAGGTTCAGTAGTGTGTTAGGTGGGTGACCATCAAACAGTTTGGCTGGCAAATCGAGCAAAAAAAGGTGGGAAAGCGATAGGCCCGATAGTCTGGTAATACGAATACCAAGTGTAATTTTGCAGCTGGTTGCGGCCAGCTTAGCTATGCTTTGATGGTGGAATCTGTATCCGGCAATTGAGGAAAATAAACATATCCATTGACTATATAGAAGATAGCTAAAATATTCTCTTATAGCCAATGAATTTATTAAAATCATTATTCTCTAGCTCAAGGGAAGGAAGTATAGAAGACCGGATAGAAGGGATGGGAGAAGAGTTGAGGCAGTTGAGGCCGTTGGGGCCGGTACCGCCGTGCTGGGATCTGGTGCTGAGCGGCAGATGCGCGTCGGCCGAAGCCAGCGGGCCCGGGGCTCGACAGTCAACAGACTAACCCTCTTTAGAGGAGTCCCTAGGTACCTGACATGCCCCAAGCCAATGGGCAGCCTCCCAACACCCCATCGTGTCCCATCGAAGACCCACTTTTGCTTGACTGCCCACTCATCGGTCACTGGTCTTGTGTATCGTATTTACCACCATTACATGTTGAACGGGGCTATCCCCCTTTGGGCCGCTTGCAGTTCAACAGCGGACCTTTTTTTTCTCGTTGCTGTTGTCAGTGTTCACCACCTCAACTTACCTAACTAACTCTCTGTCTCTCTCCGGCTTCTCTTCCCTTCCCTTCCCTTCCTATCCTCCTCTCCCTCTCTCTCTTGACTTCTTGTCCTAGCTTGTGTCGTTATTTGTTTTTAATTCGGTCCTTTGCTGTTAGAATTGAGGATTGTGAGTATCCCCACATCACCTTGGTCAATCATTGCAAGAAGCTCATACCGTTATCCCACTGCCAGATCCTCCATTTGACTACGAGTCCCAATTGGGTCTCCCGGAAGAGGACATCATGTACGGCACATCGACCGGTCCTCAGACCGGCATCAACACCCCTCGGTCCTCTCAGTCATTGCGTCCCCTCATCCTCTCACATGGCTCCCTCGAGTTCTCTTTCCTCGTCCCCACCTCGCTTCACTTCCATGCCTCGCAGTTGAAAGATGCCTTCACGGCCTCATTACCCGAACCGACAGATGAATTGGCCCAGGATGAGGAGCCCTCATCCGTGACCGAGCTGGTGGCTCGCTACATCGGTCATGTTGCCCGGGAAGTCGAGGAAGGAGAGGATGACGCCCAGGGCAGTTATCTGGAGGTATTGAAGCTTGTCTTGAACGAGTTCGAGCGCGCCTTCATGCGCGGCAATGACGTGCACGCTGTTGCAGCCACCCTGCCGGGCATTGTCGCCAAGAAGAACCAGGTGGTCGAGGCTTACTACGCCGGTCGAGCCGCCGCTGGCCGGCCGACCAAGCCATACGATTCAGCCCTGTTCCGGGCGGCCTCGGACGGGGCTGCTGGGATTTACACTGTCTTTGGCGGTCAGGGGAACATTGAGGAGTACTTTGACGAGCTCCGCGCCATCTACACTACATACCCGTCCTTTGTCGAAGATTTGATCGTCTCTTCTGCAGAGCTGCTGCAATCACTCTCACGCGAGCCTGAGGCTAGCAAGCTCTACCCCAAGGGTCTGGACATTATGCGATGGTTGCACGATCGGGATGCTCAGCCAGATACTGACTATCTCGTGTCCGCCCCTGTCAGTCTGCCTTTGATTGGACTGGTCCAGCTTGCTCACTATATGGTGACCTGCAAGGTCCTGGGTCGCCAGCCGGGCGATCTGCTGGAGCGCATCAAGGGAACCACTGGTCACTCCCAGGGTGTAGTGACCGCCGCCGCTATTGCTACAGCCACCAGCTGGGAGACCTTTGCCAAGGCTACCCGCGATGCTTTGACAATGCTGTTCTGGATCGGTCTGCGCAGTCAACAGGCATACCCTCGTACATCTATTGCACCGTCAGTTCTGCAGGACTCGATTGAGAATGGCGAGGGTACACCGACCCCGATGCTGTCCATTCGAGACTTGTCCCGTGCTGCCGTTCAGGAACACATTGATGCTACCAACCAGCACTTGCCTGAAGACCGCCACATCTCTATTTCTCTAGTGAACAGTGCCCGCAACTTTGTGGTCACCGGTCCCCCGATCTCCCTCTACGGTCTGAACTTGCGTTTGCGTAAGGTCAAGGCGCCCACCGGCCTGGACCAGAACCGTGTTCCTTTCACTCAGCGCAAGGTTCGGTTCGTCAACCGCTTCCTTCCCATTACCGCTCCCTTCCACAGCCAGTATCTAACCTCGGCATATGACCGGATTCTGGAGGACCTGGAGGAGGTCGATATCCCTGCCAAGTCACTGGCCATTCCCGTTTTCCACACTCAAACCGGCGAGGACTTGCGCCAGCTAGGTGACAAGAGTGCAGTGCCTGCCCTGGTCCGCATGATCACTCACGATGCAGTCAACTGGGAACAAGCCACCGTCTTCCCCGGTGCCACTCATATCATCGACTTTGGACCTGGTGGTATCTCGGGACTGGGCGTCCTGACCAACCGGAACAAGGACGGCACAGGTGTTCGCGTCATCTTGGCCGGTGAAATGGATGGCACTAACGCTGAGGTTGGCTACAAGCCGGAGCTGTTTGACCGTGACGAGCACTCGGTCAAGTTCGCTGTTGACTGGGTCAAGGAGCATGGCCCTCGTCTGGTGCAGACTTCCACTGGCGAGACCTACGTGGACACCAAGATGAGTCGCTTGTTGGGAATCCCCCCGGTTATGGTGGCTGGTATGACTCCCACCACTGTCCCGTGGGACTTTGTGGCCGCCACGATGAACGCTGGCTATCACATTGAGCTTGCTGGTGGTGGATACTATAATGCGAAGACGATGACCGAGGCCATCACAAAGATTGAGAAGGCTATCCCGCCAGGCCGTGGCATCACGGTCAACTTGATCTATGTCAACCCCCGGGCCATGGCCTGGCAGATCCCTTTGATCGGCCGGCTGCGTGCCGATGGTGTGCCCATTGAAGGTCTCACCATTGGTGCTGGTGTGCCGTCCATTGAAGTAGCCAACGAATACATCGAGACTCTCGGCATCAAGCACATCGCCTTCAAGCCTGGCTCTGTCGATGCGATTCAACAGGTGATCAACATCGCCAAGGCTAATCCGAAGTTCCCTGTCATCCTGCAGTGGACTGGCGGTCGCGGTGGTGGTCACCACTCCTTCGAGGACTTCCATCAGCCGGTGCTCCAGATGTACAGCCGCATCCGCAAGCAAGACAACATCGTGCTTGTCGCCGGCAGTGGCTTTGGTGGTTCCGAGGACACCTACCCCTACCTCTCCGGTACCTGGTCCTCCAAATTCGGCTACCCTCCCATGCCATTCGATGGCTGTCTCTTTGGCAGCCGCATGATGATTGCCAAGGAGGCTCACACTTCGAAGAATGCTAAGAAGGCCATCGCTGATGCCCCTGGTGTGGATGATGAGGAATGGGAAAAGACCTACACCGGTGCTACCGGCGGCGTCATCACCGTGCTGTCCGAGATGGGTGAGCCCATTCATAAGCTGGCCACCCGTGGTGTCCTTTTCTGGCAAGAGATGGATCAGAAGATCTTCAAGCTTGACAAGGCAAAGCGCGTTCCTGAGCTCAAGAAGCAGCGCAACTACATCATCAAGAAGCTCAACGACGATTTTCAGAAGGTGTGGTTCGGTCGCAACTCCGCGGGAGAGGCCGTGGACCTGGAGGACATGACTTATGCCGAGGTGGTTCGCCGTATGGTTGAACTCATGTACGTCAAGCACGAGTCTCGGTGGATTGACGACTCTTTGAAACGCCTCACGGGTGACTTCCTCCGCCGTGTCGAGGAGCGCTTCACCACAGCCGATGGCCAGGCTTCGCTGCTCCAGAACTATTCTGAGATTGACACGCCCTACCCAGCTATTGACAACATCCTTGCGGCATATCCTGAGGCTGCAACTCAGTTGATCAACGCCCAGGACGTGCAGCACTTCCTCTTGCTCTGCCAGCGACGTGGCCAGAAGCCTGTCCCCTTCGTTCCTTCGCTTGATGAAAACTTCGAGTACTTTTTCAAGAAGGACTCCCTCTGGCAAAGTGAGGACCTTGAGGCCGTCGTTGGCCAGGATGTTGGTCGAACCTGTATCTTGCAGGGACCCATGGCTGCCCGCTTCTCCAACGTGATTGACGAGCCCGTCAAGGACATCCTGGATGGCATCCACCAAGGTCATATCACCGGCCTGCTCCGTGATGTGTACGGAGGTGACAAGACCAAGATCCCCGTCATTGAATACTTTGGAGGGCGACTGCTGAACAGCGACGATGAGCCCGAGCTGGACGGCCTCACTGTATCCGAAGAGTCCAACAAGATCAGTTTCCGTCTTTCGTCTTCTCCTTCGGCTGACCTGCCTGAGCTGGACCGCTGGCTTCGCCTACTGGCGGGTGACGTCTATTCCTGGCGTCACGCCTTGTTCCTGGCAGATGTGTTCGTTCAAGGCCACCGGTTCCAGACCAACCCTATGAAGCGGATTGTGGCGCCCACTCGTGGCCTGTTCGTGGAGATCACCAATCCTAACGACCCCGCGAAGACCGTCATTAGCATTCGTGAGCCTTACCAGTCCGGCAAGCTGGTGAAGACTGTGGAGGCGAAGATGAATGAGAACGGTCAGATCAGCCTGACTCTGTTCGAGGGCCGCACTGCCGAGGGTGGTGTCGTCCCCCTGACTTTCCTCTTCACTTATCACCCGGAGACCGGTTATGCGCCCATCCGCGAGGTCATGGGAGACCGCAACGACCGCATCAAGGAGTTCTACTACCGCATCTGGTTCGGCAACAAGGACGTGCCCTTCGATACACCGACGACTGCCACTTTCAGCGGTGGTCGGGAGACAATCACATCTCAGGCTGTCGCCGATTTCGTTCACGCTGTTGGGAACACCAGTGAGGCATTTGTTGACCGTCCTGGCAAGGAGGTCTTTGCCCCCATGGACTTTGCCATCGTGGCTGGCTGGAAGGCTATCACCAAGCCTATCTTCCCTCGTACCATTGATGGCGATCTCTTGAGACTGGTTCATTTGTCCAACGGCTTCAAGATGGTCCCAGGTGCTCAGCCCTTGAAGGTTGGCGATGTCTTGGATACTACTGCCCAGATCAACGCTGTCATCAACCAGGAATCGGGCAAAATGGTGGAGGTCTGCGGAACCATCAAGCGGGACGGCAAGGCCATCATGCATGTCACCAGTCAGTTCCTGTACCGAGGTGACTACTTGGACTTTGAGAACACCTTCCAGCGCAAGGATGAGGTGCCCATGCAGGTTCACCTCGCCACCAGTCGGGACGTCGCTATTCTCCGCTCGAAGGAATGGTTCCGCATGGACGAGTCAGACATTGATCTTTTGGGTCAGACCCTCACATTCCGCCTGCAGAGCTTGATCCGCTTCAAGAACAGGACCGTCTTCAGCAACGTCCAGACCATTGGTCAGGTGCTGCTTGAGCTGCCCACTAAGGAGGTGATCCAGGTGGCCTCTGTGGACTATGAGGCAGGCACATCTCACGGCAACCCAGTGATTGACTACCTCCAGCGCAACGGAACTTCAATTGAACAGCCGGTCTACTTCGAGAACCCCATCCCCTTGAGCGGGAAAACTCCTCTCGAGCTACGCGCTCCGGCTTCCAACGAGACCTACGCTCGTGTCTCCGGCGACTACAACCCTATTCATGTGTCGCGTGTCTTCTCCAGCTACGCCAACCTCCCTGGAACCATCACTCACGGCATGTACAGCAGCGCTGCAGTGCGCAGCTTCGTTGAGACTTGGGCCGCCGAAAACAACATTGGTCGTGTCCGTGGGTTCCACGTCTCGCTGGTCGGCATGGTGCTGCCCAATGACATGATCACCGTCAAGCTCCAGCACGTTGGTATGATCGCCGGTCGCAAGATCATCAAGGTCGAGGCCAGCAACAAGGAGACCGAAGACAAGGTCCTCCTTGGTGAGGCTGAAGTTGAACAGCCGGTCACCTCCTATGTCTTCACTGGTCAAGGATCCCAAGAGCAGGGCATGGGTATGGAGCTCTACGCCAGCAGTCCGGTCGCCAAGGAGGTCTGGGACCGTGCTGATCGCCACTTCATTGAGAACTACGGCCTTTCCATCATCGACATCGTGAAGAACAATCCTAAGGAGCTCACCGTCTACTTTGGTGGTCCGCGAGGCAAGGCTATCCGCCAGAACTACATGGCGATGACGTTCGAGTCAGTGAATGCGGATGGCTCAATCAAATCGGAGAAGATCTTCAAGGAGATCGATGAGACCACTGCCTCATACACCTACCGATCACCAACTGGCTTGTTGTCGGCCACACAGTTCACTCAGCCTGCCTTGACTCTGATGGAGAAGGCCAGCTTTGAGGACATGCGCTCCAAGGGTCTGGTTCAGCGGGACAGCAGCTTTGCCGGCCACTCACTGGGTGAATACTCGGCCTTGGCCGCTTTGGCCGATGTCATGCCCATTGAGAGCTTGGTGTCCGTCGTTTTCTACCGTGGCCTGACGATGCAGGTCGCTGTCGAGCGTGACGCCCAGGGCCGGTCCAACTATTCCATGTGCGCCGTCAACCCCAGCCGCATCTCCAAAACATTCAACGAGCAGGCGCTGCAGTACGTTGTGGAGAACATCTCGGAGCAGACTGGTTGGCTTCTGGAGATTGTCAACTACAACGTAGCCAACATGCAATACGTGGCCGCTGGTGACGTGAGTGTTTCCTCTTCCCTTTGTTGATCGGTCTTCCCCGAGTCATTCCGTACTAACTTGCTCTTAGCTCCGTGCCCTCGACTGCCTCACAAATCTGCTCAACTTCCTCAAGGCCCAAAATATTGACATCCCTGCCCTGATGGAAAGCATGTCGCTGGAAGACGTGAAGGCGCACTTGGTGAGCATCATCCAGGAGTGTGTCAAGCAGACCGAAGCCAAGCCGCGTCCTATTTCGCTGGAGCGTGGCTTTGCCACCATTCCCCTCAAGGGCATCGACGTGCCCTTCCACAGCACTTTCTTGCGCTCCGGTGTTAAGCCGTTCCGCTCTTTCTTGCTGAAGAAGATCAACAAGACCACGATCGATCCCAGCAAGCTGATCGGCAAGTACATTCCGAACGTCACCGCTCGTCCTTTCGAGATCAGCAAGGAGTACTTTGAGGACGTCTACAAGCTCACCAACTCGCCTCGCATTGCTTCAATCCTGGCGAACTGGGACAAGTACGAAGAGGGCAGTGAGCCCGCAGCTCGCGCGGCTTAATTATGTTACTTGTGATTCCCCCTCGTCTTTAATGTGTTTTGTTTCTCATTCTTTTCGTCGATAGAAAGACCTCTTTGAGGGTCGTGATGTGACATGTCTCAACCTCTGGCGTCATTGATTTCATGTATATGAGTTTTCTTCTAGTCGTCAACTTGGATCTTATATAAAACATAAATCTGCATGATCGCTTCGATTCCACTACACAGATTGTCCTATTGTCTCCTTTTCACAGCATTTCTCGAATGACAGGATTGAGTATCATTCAGTCATCCTCGTCATCACATTTTACTTTTACAGGGTGCTGGCCTAGAACAAATGCCTATCGGGGCTACGCCTAGTAGATTCATCACGAGACTAAAGTATCATACAGACACCTATGGGCTTTTGAGAAACCCGAAAGGCAGGGCGTAATAATTTAAGTCTCCTTCCATGGGCCCGGGCGTAGCATGCGGTCTTCCTTACCGTAGACGCTGACATCCTTGACAATGGCAATGAATCGTCGGTGATTTTCCTTGGATTCCCCAATGCGAGGGCGGAAAATGCGCAGAAGATCGCTGCTGAGAATGCCAGATGGCGGTATGGCTGCATGGATTTCCGCCGGGGTAGGGAATGATTGATTACCAGGAGGTACCGGGGTCGATACTCGAGCTTGTCCTGTTAGGTGAAGTTAGTACACGCTCCATTGAACGAAGGATCAACGTTGCGTGAGAGACTTACCTCGCAATGGTCCTTCAGGACTGCTGGCTCGGCTGCCAAAGCTCGGATTGCCCACTGCAGGGCTCGCAGCCCGGGATCCTTGCGGTGTGCCCCCACGAGAGGACGCTGCGGGTGGGTTGAGTTTCAACTTTTTGGTCTTGCCACTTTCGCTCAGCTCGCCTCCAGATCCCGCACCAGCATCGATGTCGCTTCCGGATCCAGGACCCCCTAAGGCGGGATTCCGGATACGCTTCTTGCCCGCCTGCCGAAAAGAATTCATTAGTATTGTGAGACACTCGCGAAAGTCGCAAAATTGGGGCGTACCTGAGCTGCAGACGGGGAGATGGGACGCGATGTAGGCTGGGAAGTCGGATGCGAGGTTTGGTGTTTGTTCTTGACCTTCTTTCGAGATGTATCTGTGCCACTCGCGTCTGAAGCATTCGGTGAACCCGGTCGCTTGCGAGATGCAGTTGACTTCTTCAGTGCATCAGTATGCTTCGAGCGGCCCGAAGGAGTGTTGGTGCCTTTGGAGGATGGGGCCGATTCTTTTTGGTTCTTTTCCTCTTCGGCCTTCCGCTCTTCTTCCTTCGCTCGTTCGGCCTCACTGTCTTCGGAACTCTGGACGTGGAAAAACGATCAGCATAGGATACTTAACAACCGAAAGCAGTGACCATACCTCTTCATCAGTATACGGATTGACATCCGAACCACTGCTGTAATCGAAATTCCGTTCTCTCCTCTTGAGCGCTTTCCGGACTTTCTTGCCTAGCACTCTACGAGCTTCGCGCTCCTTCTTCTCACGCAGCTCTTCTTCCTCATAATCTTTCTCGTCCTTGAGATCAAAGACATTCGCCTTCAATTGGTCCTCCTTGATTCTCTTCTCAGCTGCTTTTGTATCCTCATCCTGCTCGTTGAAAAGATCGTCATGCTCCTCGTCATCTGCAAAGCGATCCTCTTCGAAATCCATCTCGCTTGCTTCAAGTCCCTCGCGCCCAGCCAAAACGCCTTGTTTTCCTGCATAGACCTTGCGCGATTTGGCGAACTGCTCCAGTTCCTTTTGCTGTGCGATCTCCTGTTGTTTTTCCATGAACCACCGTGGATCTTTGACACGCTTTGCCATGTATTTCTCAGCTTCCTCGATCGTCAAGGCCTTGAACTGGTTCTTGGCGTTAAACTTGTACCACTTTTCAGCCGGGATCATGCGCATCTTTCCATTCTCCAGAACGAACACCGCATGAGTCTCTGACAATGCCGCCTCATAATTTCCCACCCAGATGTTGCGGTTATCAAAGTCCTCCAGGTGCCAGGGCAGTGCCTCTTCATATTTGATGCGGGCCTTCGCGATTTCCTCGGGTGTCAAGTCCGACTTGTAGACCTGTTGTGTTTTCTGCTTCGGGGCATTCGGTCGCTTCGTAGAGGACCCAACAGACGGTGCGATTTGGGCGAGATTCTCAGCGCGCTCCTTCTCTCGAGCCGCTCTTCTGGCATCGAGTGCCTCTCGTTCCGCTTCGTCAAGTTGCTGGCCATCGGGTCCCACAATTTTATCGGCATTCGAATCCTGGGTTCTCGAGCGCGGATCACGGCGGTGGAGCCTCACCGGGCGCGTGAATTGTGACTCATCGCGTGGATCCACGCTCCGTTTGGAAGCAAACCGGGCGACATGGTGCTTCAAGCCCTCTCGTAGAGCTCGTTTTGTGGTCACAACCGGATAGTCTGTGTATTTCTCAGATAGTAAAGGCCCACTGAATCCGTTCACTGCAAGGTCCTCCCGAACGGGTACTGGTCCGGGTCTCTCTGATTGCGGGGCCAGCTGGGCGTTCGAGGTTGGGGGGCGAGAAGGCAAGGGTCTTGTAGCATTGCCGCTACCCAAAGCAGCTCCAGCAGGCTTCGTGGGTCTTTTCTTTGGGCGCACCAACGGATCTGCTGCTGCTCGAGGGCGGCGAATTCGCATGGGAGGAGCTCCGTTCGAAGCTGTTGGCGTTTGGCCATTTGGAGGGTTGGTTGGTGTGGACATGCTTCGAACGAAAAAAGGAAACTCAGAGTCTCCTTCAACTGAATAATTAATGAACGAAGCACCCCGACGACGAAGATCGATGGCGCTAAGTCAAAGAGGTGGACTGTCAAGAGAAGTGGAAGTGAAAGAGGATGAGGTCAATGGGGCCGCTGCATCTGGGCAGGCAAACGCTGACATAAGCCATGGCTTGGCATCACTTTTCTTTGGGCAACTGGGAAAGCTTCACTTCTAAAACTTGAGCGCAGCGCGTATGCAGCATGGTGAGGAAGATATAATACTATCATTTTATGAGCTTCCATTCTTGATCCAGCAAATTAAAAAGAATGTGAAGGCGACAGCAAAGCGTTATCAGGGGGATAGAGCAGAAGCAGTAGCAGAGACAGTGGCAGAAGCAGTGGAATAACGGTAGCAACAATGGTAGCATATTAATAGCAGTAATAGCAGCGCACTATAGAAGCGAAGAACGTCAAGAAGAGCGAAAAGGAACAATGCCAAGGTTAACCAGAGAGCAAGTGGCGTGAAGAATCCACCTCGAGACAGGTATAGAAGCAACTCACAGCGCACAAGTTTATCTGCGGGATGGCCGATATCGTTATCGCTTTCCGCTCATCATCTTCCACGGGAATCCGATAAGATTGAAACTCCCCATCAACGCCAACTTCTTGCACACAGCGTCATAAACGATTGTTTCCCAGATGGGGCTGACAAACCACTCTTAGCCATACGAAATCCCTGGCATAGCCAGAAAATGGAACTGCCTGCTGCTTTCGATGCTGATCACGCCCAGGACGTATCTTGCCTCACAGACACCAGACCAAGGAGCTGCATTCCGCGGCGCTGAGGGCGAGTCACGCTTTCATACGCTCGCGAGGTGGCGCCGCAGACTCGTGGAAACAAGACCAGGTGTCGATATGCTGCTGGTTCATCAGGTTGGCAGTGTGCGTGTAGGGGAGGTAGCCAGGTCAGTGTCCAACGTCCAATTCCTTGATGGTCTGCCCCTGGGCTCTTCCCCGCCGGTGGCAGTCATGTTGGCTAGTTGAGAACCCCAAGGTTGACAGAGACTATTTAACAGATACACCCTCACTTATACACCAGCTGCCGACCCCATCTTGCCTATCCCATCGGAACTCCATGTTAGGGTGAAGAACACCTCGGCGATTCCCCTTCGAGCCGCATACCTTCACGGCCCGTACACTCTTTATGCCGCTTGCTATCCGTCAGGGTTTGACCCAAACAGCAAGTATGACCGACTGGAGACTGAAGGAGCTCCACAATTTGAGCCATACCTCAAGGCTGGAGGGAATTGGGATGCGGTCATCAAAGTGCCAACACGATTTGGAGATTCTCACAGTCTTGCTGCTGGTCAGTCTGAGCCTGTCAGTGAGCGAAGCATGACCTGGGTGATCGAGATTGTGTCTCAAGTGATATTCTCCAATAGCGCTGCCGTTCACTTCGAGTTGCTTGTTGGCCGCGACCCGAAGTCAATAGAGCTATTCACTGCTGGTGCGACGTCTGGTGGACTAGGACCCCCGGGTAAATTTCATGAACTTTGGTCTCCCGATACCAAAGCCCAGCAGATCATTGCGAAAAATGGCGTGTACTCGAAATCAGTCACGCTATGTGTGGACGATACGAGTAGCTTGTGGAATACTCCTCCGTTGCCCTCATTCACCCAAAGCCCGGCAAATATGAATGCTGACGCTGGCGCTGGGGGAATTGAATGTCAAGAAGACAATCAACCACAGATACAGCCGAAGAAGAAAGTCCACCTGGTGGTGATCACGCATGGTCTGCACAGCAATCTGGGTGCAGACATGCTTTACCTGAAGGAAAGCATTGACGCTGCTGCAAGAAAGTCCAGGGAGCGAGCCAGGGGAGGTCAAAAGATTGAGGAATGTGCCGATGGACATGATGAAGAAATCATTGTCAGAGGTTTTGCTGGCAATGCCGTCCGCACCGAACGAGGGATTCAATACCTGGGGAAACGGCTAGCTAAATATGTCTTGCTGATGACATATCCTGATCAGCCATACTTTCCTCTTAAGGATCCTAAATCCAGGTCGTTTCATCGTCCCTTCAGCAACCGCAAAGACCAAGGCGAACCCTCCCTGGGTCGGCATTCGGCTTCGTCCATTCGGGAGGAGCCTGCAGATGGAGATGATCACGCCTATCGAATCAGCAGCATCAGCTTCATCGGACATTCCCTTGGCGGATTGGTTCAAACATATGCAATTGCGTACATTCGGAAGCATTCGCCTGAGTTTTTTGATCGGATTAGACCAATCAACTTCATTGCGCTTGCGACTCCCTTTCTGGGCCTCAGCAATGAAAACCCAATGTACGTTCGTTTCGCTCTCGACCTGGGCCTAGTTGGACGCACCGGGCAAGACCTCGGACTCAGTTGGACAGCCCCGAAGGTGCGAAGTGGCTGGGGAGCCATCATCGGCGGTCGAGGCGAATCGACAAAGGACCACAACCAGTCAGACCCTGGCGCAAAACCGCTTCTACGAATCCTTCCTTGCGGCCCTGCTCATGAGGTGCTTCGTCGATTTCGACATCGCACTATCTACTCCAATGTGGTGAACGACGGAATAGTTCCTCTACGCACGTCATGTCTCCTTTTCCTAGACTGGAGAGGACTTGACCGAGTGGAGAAGGCAAGGAGAGATAATGGCCTGGTTGGAACAATGGCGGAATGGGGATGGGCCGAATTGACTGGGGCCAACTCCAAGTCATCGCGAACGGCTCGCTCGGGAGAGATTTCTGTGCTAGGGGATGTCACGGACGGGAATCTCAGTGACCAGCAAGGGGCTTCTGGTACCGCACAAGACGGCGAAACCGTTCCTTCAGAAGAGCCATCTTCCCCGAGAGCTGGACAATTCCTGGCGCCACACCGACTTTCTTCTCATGAAAGCAGTACGGCTGATTCAGTGCGTAAGGAGAATACTGCCGTCAATAACCCCGGCCCACTGAGCAGTCTCCTTGCTCTTTTCCGCCCCAAGGAGACCAAGCAGCCTCCAAGTGGCAAGCAGTCCAGAATCTATAAGCGCAGCCAGACGCTGGCCACTTTCGACGCGAACGAGTCACCCGCACCCATCATTCGGGGTAATTCAATGTACGAGGAAGAAGGGGTGCATACTCCCCCGAAGACGACGTTCTTTGAGTCGGCTGGAGATTTGTTGATGCCTCCTCTGCCTCCGACGGATTTCATCTTGGACCCCGCGGCTCGCCCTCGTACTATCTTCCACGACCGCATCTATCATCCCGACGATATACCACCCCCCTTACCGGTGAAGCGACGAACGTTGGCCTTTGGCTCTTCACAACAGAAGGATTCGAAGTCGGCCCCAAGTTTGTCGACTCAATTACCTTCAGGCTCCGGCACCAACGCCAGTCACAGCGAAAGTGGACTCAAAGTCGAGGAGAAAATCGCAAGGGCCTATCACCGCGATCTTTCTTGGCGCAAGGTGCTCGTTCGCCTCGAACCTGACGCACATAACAACATCATTGTTCGACGTATGTTCACCAACGCCTACGGATGGCCTGTTGTGAAGCACCTTGTTGATACGCATTTTGGTCATTCCGTTCGGGAACTCGATGACACGCGAAAGCAAAATGTCGAGCGGGCTAAATCTCCCAACATCGGACCAACCAGCTCTGGCGATGAAGTTGAGGGCCAATCTGATTTCCTTGGACAAGGACCGGCGCAGAACCAAAATGCAAGACCAGCGCATTCCAGTGACGCTGAAGTTGAAGCAGTTTCTCGGGTTCATGGGCAGCCGGACTCATTTCCTGCCGATGACAGATCGACGAGTACACAAGAACGGTCTCATTACACAGGAGTGTCCAGACAGGATTCGGCACGGTGGACCGATCGCCAGGTTGACGAGGATGATGACTGCGAATCAGGGTTTGGCGAGGAAGAAGAGATCGGCTTCCGTTGGTCGCCAGCCCTTCGGCAAGGCCTTTAAGATTATCCAAAGCGACATTGTATACATCAAGGCGCAGAGACAATCAATGCAATTATTCAACTGATGTAGATTTGACCCTAGATCAAGCTTTCTCCCACTGATACCACCAAGATTGATCCCTGAATTGATCTTCTCGCCTTCAACTTGGGCTATTCTGACCTGTTTAGGACCAGAACCTAGAAACATGTTGGTATTACGTAGATACTGAAGGGGGATATGATGTATTAATTTGTTTAATATTCAAGTCAATCGATATAGTGCAAACTGAGTCAAGCCTATTTGAAAAGGCCCTTGGTCTACGTACTGCCGCCTTTGGAGGGTAAAGAGGTGTAGTATAGCAATATGCTGTGACAATAGTACGTCTCCATGTAATTGAGCGGCTGGTAGGGAATCATGTATAGGAAAGAAACAGTGTGCTGTTGCCCTCAAATACTCGGGTGCGAATCAGTAGGTAGACATCATTCGTGACCGGAAGGGCTTCTGGCCCGGAAATGCACTCATCTGGCGGCTGGGATTCTCGCTCATACACTGCCTCTGTATAACACTATGTAACTGTCTACCGATCCAAGCATAATATGGTAACACTGAAGGGATTCCAGACATGCCAGAGGGAGCATGCCAGGATAAAAACTCCATTGACATTGCTAGGAGGCTAGTAGTCCAACCTACCCTGGACGTAGCTCCAAAATTCCTCGACAATCTCCTTCTGTCCTGCCGGTGCAGCCCGGACTGCCAGGTACTTTCGCCCGTCTAGTCGGGGCGCCCAGTCTCCCAGATTGCCGCCGGCCATAATACCTCCTGCCTCGCTTAGGATCACCCAACCGGCACAGACATCCCACGCCCAGCACCCACCCTCCCAGTAGAGATCCAGCGTTCCCTCGGCCACGGCGCACAGATTGAGCGCCGCAGACCCCATACTCCGCATGGAGCGAACCATTGCACCGCCATTCTCCTTGGACCGACCTAGCTTTTCGAAGGTACGGATCTTGGTCTCGAAATTCTGTCCGCTGCGGTCAGATCCCCACTCAATGCTGATGAGCGCATTGCTCAAGCCGGACAAAGGCTCCAGGTTATCTCCCTTCAGAGGTAAACGAGTCTCGCGATTCAGGAAGGCGCCCTGTCCCTGAATGGCCGAGTAGAGTGTCTTGGTGAAAGGATTGTAAACGACCCCCACAGTTGGAACTCGGCCCACAGCGAAGCCAAGAGAGACACAGGCGTAAGGAAAGCTATGCACGAAATTCACTGTTCCGTCGATTGGGTCGACGACAAATGTCGGGGCGTCGGTCAATGGACGGGTGGGATCATAGGTTTCCTCGCCGTGAAACCTATCCCAGCGGTTCGTCAGCATCGAGGAAGAGACGTATCAGATACATGGAAGTCTCACTCGTAATCGGGGTATTTCTCCTTCAGGGACGTCGAGATCATATTCTCGACCGCACGATCATATTGTGTGACGAGGTCCGCACCTTGCAAGCGTCAGCTTGATTCCAGAGACCTCTAATTCCAAGAGAGGCTCGACACACTATTCTTCTTCGAACCAGCGTCACCAGTGTCCGGTAGCGCATTTGTGATGATTTCCCCCGCCTTGAAGGCTAGATCCACAAGATAATCGTGAATCTCATTCAGATTAGGCGCCGCCATGCTGGATGATGAGAAGTGTAAAGGACAAATCTGGGGGACTTGGGCAGGTTGAAGATCGCCCCAGATCACGCTAGAGGAGGGGCAATGCTTAGCGCTGAGCTCCGGCTTCGGTCTTCCACGACCCAGATAGTGTCGTTCATCGTGCCTCGTGAATTGATTGCGATTGGCGTGTGCAAGACAAGACCCGATATTGACTCGATTCAAGACACCAGGCGGCACGATGCAAGTAATGTGAGTGGTTGTTGCGGGAGCAAGTAGCGCCCCTGGTGACGTCGGGAACCTCCCCACTTCGCCGAAAAAAAAAGTCTCTTGCGACTATCTGCGGCTTCAATTGAACCTCATACAGTACTTCGAGATGCCGACAGAATTGGAAGAGGTATATACAGCCCCGATTTCCATCGCGCAAGAAACAACTTTCTGATCCTCCTGCAGTTGGTGGAATTCCTCCACCATGGAAACACCCAAATTCGACAGATCGGTAAAGATCCCCGCGATGCCACCATCACCCTTACTCTGACGCCTCACCAGCATGTGAGAACCTCGTTGGATTCTCTACAGCCCAGCCCAGCCTCTTCAAGCGTCAACAACTTCTTCCTGTTCGAGACCTAAAGCTTCTAGTCCGAGATTACACTGTGCGTGGGACCCCGTCAAACTCGAAAACGAGTGACTGATGCAGCTCTGCCAGCCCATCGCAAAGAATGCATTGACTATGCTTATCAACCTTTGCAGCGACGATGAGGTGTTGAACAACCTGGCTGAAGATGACCAGTTTATTGAGACTCTCCTCAAGAAATTGACGGTCAGTATTTGCCCTTCAGCATATATAGTCAGCGAGAACCTTGGACTAACTAGTCTCTTGTCATGCCTGCAGAATGTCAATGAGCCCAATGCCGATGAGGTTGCCATGCTACTAGCGAATCTCGCCAAGTCCAAGCATCTCCAAAAAATACTCTTGCTGAAACGCAAAGCCCCCGAGTCCGTGTCCAGTTCGGAAAATGCCGTCGACCAGCTGATGGACTGCTTCGTGAAAGGTGCAGAGGGTGGACTCAACAAACACGCCAATTACGACTATCTGTCCTATTTATTCGCCGACCTTTCACAATCCGAAGCAGGCAGGAGCTATTTTACCACACGTCAGGAGTATGACGGGGTAGTCCCAATCACCAAGTTGACCGTTTTCACGGAACATCAGAGCGATGTTCGCCGGAAGGGAGTGGCGTCAACGATCAAGAATGTGGCATTTGACATCTCCTCGCACCCCATGCTGTTTGCTGAGGACGAAGCCAACCTCCTACCATACCTTCTGCTACCTATCGCGGGCCCTGAAGAGTTCCCCGATGAGGAGTCCATGTCAATGCTGCCGGATCTCCAGCTGCTGCCTCCTGATAAGAAACGAGATAGTGATAACACCATCATCACGACTCACTTGGAGACATTGCTTCTGTTGACGACAACGCGCGAAGGCCGCGATAAGATGCGTGCTGTGCAAGTGTATCCGTTCATTCGCGAATGTCACCTTCATGTCGAGGATGAGAGTGTGCGGGAGGCCTGTGACCGACTTGTTCAGGTTATCATGCGGGACGAGGCGGGCGACGGAGCAAAGACCGAGTCAGAACTATCCAAGGCACAGGCTCAGATTGAAGGTGGGCAGCCCGATGACGAGGATAAGAAGGTCACAGAGCTGTTTTAGACGACATGATATATGTAGAACAAGGCATGCTCAATGGCATGTCAAGCAGAATGCACCGTACATTGTGCTTTCGGGTATATAAGCATATCTCTATACCCCATCTACTTAGGAACCTGTGTAAAATTAGGCCCTCTGATTCGCTTATATGGATGGTTACTTCTTCTAAATGCTACTTGCTTTCTGTTTAGCCTTGGCATTATGTCCTCTCACTCTTACTATTAATACTACTATTGCTGCTAGATACTGTTATTGTTTCTGTCTTTCCTAATGTCTTTCTATTGCTTCCGCTACTGCTTCTGCTTTATCCTCCTTATAACGCTTTATAGTCGCCTTATAATAGTAGTATCATATCTTCCTGACTACGGTGCTCAAGCGCATACGCGGGGCGCTCTAGTCTTGTAGTATTCACTTGCTCACTCATGATTATTTAAGTACAAGCAATAATAGTAGATGAAGCTATGGACGAGGGAGGCCCCACTAACAATTTAAGCATTCCGATAAGCTTCGGTGCCGCCTTCCCTCTTTCGCTCTCGCTCCCCTCTCACTTCCCTCGTGCTATGTGCTTAGTACTACACATACTAACTAGTTACAGCACGCTCGAGCCCCGGCTGGAGATCCGGATTTCATCATCGACCCCACACTATAACGTTCCAAGTGATCCCACTGCAGACGCGGAAGCTGTCTTGTCCCCCGAGTCTGAGGGGCGAGAAGCTTCCCGCTGAACTGGACCAAGTCGACAATCCACACATTCCACCTCAATTGCGCTGATGACAATGGAAGCTGCTACTCGTCTTTTGAGCCTGATGTGAACTATTTCCTGTCGTCAGTCAGTCATTCGGCGCCTCCAGGTCTTCATGTCGCGCGCCCCTCTGCTTCGTTCCTCAGCCGCACTGGGCTCTTCATCTTATGGAGCAGTGCGTATCCCGCAGGATCCTGAAGACGATGAAACATATCCGGCCCTTGGCCAGCCAAAGAATGCTATCACACAACGGATCAGCATCGAGAGCTGCGCTGAAGGCCACTCCGACGATGGGCGACGGTTGTCTAGAACGAAACGGTCTCACTCCTCTGCCAGACGAAGAAGCAGTGGAATGCACGCGCAGGGACACAATCGCCGACCTTCGTCTGCAACATCTGATGTTGGCATGGGCGCAGACTCCAAATATTCGTTTGCAACCGGCATCGCAGTACCAGGGAACCCGGTGATACAAGACACTCCAGTATCATCGCCCTATGTGAGCAGTGACGACGAAGAAGTCCTGGATATAGACGATGACGGTGCTAAATCTGTCGAGGAGGACCCGCCCGATAATTCGCCGTGAGTGTGGCACCTCCTTCGGCCGCGTCGGGTCGTTTATCGGGTCGTTTATCGGGTCTTTCGCTGTGAGATGATCATTGCTGATTATCGCGATCTAGATATGCTCATGTGAGAGCGACTGTGCCTGCAACGGACAATACATCTCTTTCCATTAACAGTGGGTGCCCTCGCTGTATTGAATGGCTCGGATTTGTCGTGTCCTAATTTTCACCGCATTAGCTCCTCGCATGTGGATTCTCTCACTGCTTTTCTCACTCACAGGCTCTGCCGCGAATTTGTTCTTCTCCCTTCGCTATCCGAGTGTTGCCATCACGCCGATCATTGCGCTTGTCCTTGTCCATCCGATTGGTAAATTCTGGGATGTACTTCTAAAGAGAATCGGCGATCCTTTCGAGGTTTTCGAGAATGGCACCCTCCATCATCGGGAACCACTTTCTCCCGATATTGATTGTCCTGATGCTCCTTGGAGCACCAAACTTCGACTATGGCTTGCCCAAGGGGCTTGGAACGAAAAGGAGCATGCCTGTGTTTATATCAGTAGCAACGTCTCTTTCGGTTTTGCTTTTGCGACTGATGTCAGAACCCACCCGTAATATTTGCGGCCTTTGTGTCTGACCAGCGAAATAGGTGATTGTTGAGCAGCACAAGTTCTATCAGCAGGAAGTTCCTATCATGTATCAGCTGCTGCTCATCATCTCGACTCAAGTGCTGGGCTATGCATTCGCTGGTCTCACTCGTCGATTTCTCGTGCGGCCATCAGCCATGATCTGGCCGGGGACACTCATGTCGACGGCCATGTTCTCCACGATGCACAGGACTGCCAACAAGAAGGCCAATGGCTGGAGCATCTCCCGCTACAAATTCTTCATTCTCGTATGGGGAGGTGCTTTTCTCTGGTACTTCGTCCCAGGCTTGTTGATGCCTGCTCTCAGCTACTTCAATGTGGTCACTTGGCTCGCCCCAAGTAATGTTGTGGTGTCAAACCTTGTAAGACCCCCTTTTACTCCAAATGACCTGGTGGAAGTTGCTGACTGGCTCAGTTTGGGGTCGCTTCTGGCCTTGGTATGTTCCCCTTGACTTTTGACTGGGCTCAAATCGCATATATTGGGTCTCCGTTGTTGACACCATGGTGGGCTGCCGCCAACATTGTGACTGGCTTGGTCGTTGTCATTTGGGCCATAGCTCCAATCTTGTGTAAGCCTGTTAACCCCTCCTATCCATGTCGTGCACCGTCCGCTGACACAATGAGAAGACTATAAGAATGTTCTCTTCACTTCCTACATGCCCATTTTGTCCGCGGCCGTCTTTGACAATACTGGGCACCCATACAATGTAAGCCGCATCTTGACATCCGAATATCTGTTCGACCAAAAAGCATACGAAGAATACTCGCCGGTCTATCTTCCCATCACATACGTCTTGTCATACGGGGTTCAATTTGCTGCATTGACCTCTCTGCTCACGCACACTTTCTGCTGGTATTGCAAGGATATTTGGCAGCAAACCCGAAAGGCCTTCGAGGAACGACATGATTTGCCTGAGTTCGAAACATACCAATCGCTCCGGACAGAGGACCGCCCCCAGCCTTCACGTCACAATCAAGATTACTCAAGGGATGGCTCTTATGACTCTAGCCCAGACCTGCCTCTGGGAATGGAGGATGTTCATTGCCGTCTGATGAGGCGCTACAAAGATGCTCCGCTTGCATGGTACCTCATTGTACTCATTACGATGCTGGGCATTGCAATCTATACGGTGGAGCAGTATGTCCCTGGCCCCCAATATAGCTTCACTTCCTTGACTCTTACTGACATATTAATAATTAAAGTTATCCTGTCCATCTTCCTTGGTATGGCTTGCTTCTAGCTTTAATGGTCACCAGCATTTTCTTTATACCGGTTGGTATCATCATGGCTATCACGAACCAGCACAGCAGTCTCTACCTGATCTGTCAGCTCCTCTGTGGCATCGTTTTCCCTGGCCGCCCGGTCGCAAACATGATCTTTGTGACCTACTCCTACATCAGCTCCGCTCAAGGCATCAAATTTTCCTCAGACTTGAAACTCGGCCACTACATGAAAATCCCACCTCGAATCCTATTCGGAGTGCAGATAATGGCAACCTTGGTGTCGAGCTTGACCCAGATTGGCGTACTGAACTGGATGTTTGCCTACATTCCAGGCCTATGCACTCCGGAGGCAATCAATGGATTCAACTGTCCTATTGCACGAGTGCATTTCAACGGCAGTATCCTTTGGGGGGTGGTTGGACCGCAACGCTTCTTTGGCCCCGGCGGCCTTTATCGGCCCCTTGTCTGGGCATTCCTAGTGGGCGCCGTTGCTCCATTGGGAGCCTGGATTCTTGGTCGACGAAGCAAAAGGAACTTCTGGCGCATGGTCAATTTTCCTATCCTTTTCGGCAGCCTGAGCTGGATCCCACCAGCGACAGGACTCAACTTCTCCGTTTGGGCACTTGTGTGTTTCGTGTTCAATTATGTGATCCGACGGAGGAAGACCGCCTGGTGGGAGAAGTATGCGATGACACTCTCCGCAGCATTAGACTCCGGTTTAGCCTGTGCGGTGGTGGTCGTCTTCTTTGCGTTCATCTATCCAGGCTGGGTCGATGGCTTCCATTGGTGGGGCACGGAGGTCTTCAAACAGGTGAGAGTTGGTGGCTCGACGACCAAGTCCCTCTACCCTAGGGTAGTTGGAATTTGCTTTGCTGACGTCCTGACAATAGGGTTGTGACTGGATCGCCTGCCCGTACCGCCGGTTGGAACCTGGACAGAAGTTTGGACCATGAAAACATCCATAGAAATAGAAGAAAATGAAGCTATTCCAGTGGTGTGCAGGCTTGAGATACCCTCAATTACCACTTCCAACTAACCATCCATCCATCCATCTCATGACAAGACGGTATGTCCTAAATGTCTCCTACGAGGTAATAGATCGATAGCCCCGTATCTAGAGCGCCATAGCATCACATCTCTTGTTCAGAGTGCGAGGGTGATATACAAGTGAAGTATCGAAAATCGGTCTATTCCTCTTTCCTCACATATCAGAATGTCTGAATTCACAACTTGATCACATTTAGCAGCTGTCGAGGCTCTTTGCAGATCTCCATCCAGCCTCCCTCTTCAACAGCTATGATCTGTCCATCGATACAAACCCGTCTCCATCTTTCTTGATTTTCTTCAAAGTCAATTCGGACCTGTTCAACCTCGGTATATGTTACAGTCTTTTCTAGCACATGCCGGCCTCCCTGATAGGCCAAGGTCATCAGGCGCATCGCGTCTTCCCCAGGCATGGGTCCGAATCGTAAGAGCCTCATGCGTCCATCGAATGCATCTGAATCAGGCGAGATGAGGAAGTCCTTCTCCAGTCTAGGGACAAGGGTCGCGAGCACATACATGTGCTCTGTCTCTTGCATTGTCACCTGATCAAGGCCTGTGGATTGAGCGTTTTTTGTACTGAAAGTGATCCTGCCCTGAAACCGATGAGGTTCTGTGCCGTCTGAGGGGAGCAGGAGCTCTTTAGCCGCCAATTTGAACCTTTCAGACCCAAACTTGCGATACTCATGCGTGTCGCTGTCCGCAACTAACGCTGCATGCAGTCCCCAGCTTGCCACCACAGCGCCATACATCGTCCGAAAGGGAGCATTGGGCTGGCCATCTATTGGAGCACGTTGACGCCCTTCATCAATCACCAGTCGACTGTTCGGCGATAAGTTCGCTGCAAAAATAGATATAGGAGACGGTTTTCCTCGTAACAGACCGTTAAGGCCCGAAGCTGGGCCCCCTCGAAGTCCAATCGAGCTTGCCATGGCGTTGCCCGTGCCGCAGGGTATCATCGCAATGTCTGGGACAACTCGGATTTGCTGACTAGATCTGTAGAACGCATCGATAATGTCTATAAGACCACCATCGCCGGAAAGAAGGATCACAGTCTGGGCAATGCCTGCGCAGGCTCGTTCCACAATCTGCGATCGTGACAACTCGATGATTGTCTGGGCAGACTGGGTCTCGTGAACCTCATGCTCAATGCCAAGGTAATCAAGAAATGGTTTTATGATATTCTGGAAGACCGTCTTCGCTGTACCAGTCCCGGAACGGGTTGATATCACGACTTGGACGGGTTCTTCGCGTGAGAGGTAGTGCGGTCTCTCCGTGAGGAAAGGCGAAAGTCTCTCTGGCAATGACAGGATGTCTGTCTTCACTAGACGCTGGCACGATGCATCACCCTCGTCACCAAGGCGCTCTAGTGAAAGCACGGTATATCCTTGTTGGTGATTTGATCTGGCCACCACGCAGACAATATCCTCCAAGTTGATCTCACCCTCTTCTTCAGAGCCAGTATCGTATTTCAGCACATTGTCAACCACAGATGCGCTGTACGTGCTCTTTCGGTCTGCTGCTGGTAGTGACATGCCGGACTTTCTTTATCAATCGTGTGAGGGGTTCGGAGGTGTTTGTTGCGGGGCGACAATGGTGTTATTGATAAGCAGTTGACAGTAGGCGGAGTCCCAAGATAGAATATACCCCAATACCACCCCAACTACTACTTAGGACCCTGTGAAAAATTGTGCCTATACCCCTATCTCTAGGTGATTCCTCCACGCTGTTAAGTCTTCTGTTTAGCCTTGGCATTCTGTCTTCTGGCTCTTACTACTACTATGAATCGTTATTGAACTAATTGCATCCTATAGAATGCAAAACAAACAATACACAAAGCGTGTGAGCTTGTGGTCTAATCAATGCAATTGTCATATATACGAGCCCGATAAAAAGGGATGTTGATACACTGCAATCATCGTGCGGACCTGAGGAAACTCACGACTCCACGACAGTAACCCACCAGCCCAGCCAGGCGCTTCCCTTCCTGCTGTTGCTCCTTAGCCCAGGACGATAGAGCCTCCTGCAATACTCGGTATTCAACCTCTCCTCGGCGAGAGCACAATGCCACCGTGTCAGCGTGAATCTTCAGAAACACGGCCATCCATGCGTTGACCAGCTCAAAGTCCCTGCGCAACTGAAGACGCGTGGTCAAGGCGTCCACAAACAAAGAGAGTTCAGACAATCCGTCACGCACTCGAGGATCCAGCGAGCGTATCTCCAAATCCGCGCGAGCCGGCGAGAGGCCTTTGAGATGGTCGATCAATGGATCGAAATTGCCTGAGCCATGGCCAGACCGCAGAAGCCGGGTGATCGAGGACTCGGAGGAGCCAAGACCCTTCGACTGCAGTTTGGAAACCCGGGAACGTTCGGCTTCGGACCTTTGAGTGAGCGGGCCCGATTCAATAGCCTCAGTCTCGACCGTCTTGGCGGATTGAGAAGAGTTGGAACCATGTAGAGAAGGGAGGAAGAATGGCGCCTTCTCTGGGGCTTTGGGCGCTTCCTTGGGCCGATTGCGTTCCTATGAGCCCAGTCAGCGAGAACATCAGAATAAACAGGGCAAATGAAATAAATGAGCAAAGGAAGGAGGGGAACAAGAGAGCAATGGGAATGAGGTAAAGTGAAAGCATACCCTGATGGAGTCGAGATGAAGTAGAGCTTGCCACCGGCTCTTAGGAACCAAGCTGAGAGTAACCATATCTCTCTGTAGCTGCTCATTCGCTAACACCGGGCCTTCGGCCTCGTCCTCTTCAGGCTCATCCAGGAATGCCGCCTCGACAAGGCCCGCGCCGCTTTCACCGGCCGTGGTTGGCACGCTTACGTCCTCAATGACATCCTCATCCAGATTCTTGGTTGAAATTGGCATGAAGTGACTGCGGTTGCTCCAAAGGCTAATCCCAATGCTGCCAGCGTGAGCAGTAGCAAGGAATTCCCCGGTGGATGGCATGGCCAGCGCGACGCATGTGCTGGAGACACGGAAGATATCAATGAGATGTCCAGTGGGCAAATCCCAGACCCGCAGCACAGAGTCCATTGAGGCTGCAATGATCCATCGCCCATCATTGGAGAAAATGAAGTCATTGACCTGACCCACACATCCCCAAAATTCGCGGACAAGCTTTCTAGTCTCGAGATCGACCACGCGGATCGAGAGATCATCGCAGCTGAAGGCGACCAACTCACTAGTCTTGCTGTAGCGAAGTCCAGTTATAGCGGCCATTGGATGCCAATCCAATTCGTCGATGAGAGTTCCCGAAAGCAGGTCCCAGAACTAGGTAAGAAGTCAGTATCAGGCCTAGGCACATCCATGAAGTGGACCGAATTGGGAACCTACTTTCACTTTACCATCCTGGCCACAACTTATCACCGTCCGGTTCAAGTTATCAACCATGAGGCCAGTGACTGCTTTCGTGTGTCTAGCTTCCGTAGCCAGTGAGCCTGCATTGGCGCCAAATCGTACCTTCGTGCTCTGGACCTTTGACGGGCGCGAGGGAAAACTTTGCCGATGCAGGCCTGACTGCATGTTGAACATGTCGATAGAGCCACCAGCCGATCCCACTACACCAAAAGTTCCACACTGAGACATTGCCACGCTCTTTTCAATCGCAATTTGTCAGTATGAAAAAAGACTCACTGTAACAATGAGGAAGAGAATCCTAACGTACCTTGACTTCAGTGCCATCGCCTGTAGGGAACGCCCAGCGTCCAGCCTTTTTCTTGCCCCAGAACCAGGTCCGGGCATGTTTGTCACCACGGTGGCCGGTGACGATGCTCTCCCATCCGGTGGCATAAGATGCGTCGGCATTCGCAGCCTTCGGGTTTGACCAGATTGGACCTGAGGAAGTCGCACCCATGCCGCCGTCGCGATTCAATGAGCACGCGATACAGGTGACTTCAGGCGCTTTGAGCGAGTCCGACGTGGTCGAATTGGATTGAACATATGTGCCCAATTTCTTGGCTTTACGTTCGAGGTTGCCTTGAGATATCTCAGCGTGCTGACTGTCTTTCCGCAAACTCAGACCCCAGAGGCTGCAGTCCTTGCTGGCACTAAGCAGCCACTTGCCACCGAACTCGGATCCATCCGAGGAGGAGGGCAGAAAATCAATGGCACTGACCGCAGCAGCGTGCCCACCTCGCGAATGAAGCGACCGAGGAGTTGGTGAGAAGGGGGTCTCGTCGAAGATCCAAGTTTTTAGTGCGTTGTCATCTCCCGACGATACGAGTACAGGCTGCCCGTCCAAGAATTCCACTCGATTGACACCCATGCCGGTCTCGTTGTTTGACACGCGGTGAGCGCCACGAAGGACGCCTGCCACACGCCCCCCATCATTCAAATCCCACATGGTGATATCGCCGCTCCCATTCGAGGCAGTGGCCATCACGCCCGCCTTCCGGCCATCGTGGCCAGCACCCAGTCCATCACTCCTGAACGTGATCGCAGTCACTGGGAGAGCTCGGGTCGAGGTAGTCCTCAGGGACAAGACCAGTTGGCCCGAGTCGACGTTCTGAATCGACAATGCACCGCTCTTGTGAGCGATGGCCAACAATGACAAGGCAGGTGTCGGATGAATGGCAGTTACAGGCCCAGATTCTGGGGAGGAGGGAAGCATTGTGTAGAGCAGCCGACCACTTCGGAGGTTCCAGATATCAACTGCGCCATCCGCACGTCCCACGAAGACCTTGTTGAGATATGTTGGCATGTTGCACATGACTCCAACGTAGTAGGCCTGTTCCCCAGACGAGCCTGAGATCGACTGGGGTCGCAGACTCGCATAATGCTCGTAGCTCTTGTTCTTCCAAACTTCCAAGCCACCTGCCCAGCAACCAACGATCCATGACCCAAAAACCACCAAGCGTTCAATGGGCCCATCGAGCCCTGGACTGTCCAAGGATGCGACTTGTTTACCCCGTTTGAACACCCAGATGCCTCCGGATGCTCCAGGTCGAAGATGACCCCAGGCTGCAAAAACTTTGTCCTGCCAGGCGCATGTGGCTGTAATGATCTCAGGCGTTTGTGGCCGGCTCAGAAAAATCAAACTTAACCCCCGACGCAAATCGTATGTCTGCAGCGAATGCCCTACAGAGGTTGTGATTTGAAAGGTCGATTTGCCCAGGCGAACGCTTGTGAATGGAACTGGTGTCGGTGATACAAGCCCTAAAGTCTTCACGGAGTAGCAGTTAGCGGAGAGTGAAGAATGGGTCTAAACTGCTGTCACGCACCCGAAAGGGAGCAAAGATTCTAGAACCGCCGCGTGATCTTCCTTGAGACTCATCTGACACCCGTTTCTGTCTTTTTGCCATAGGCAGAGTGAAGGAATCGCTCGCCAACGCCGGCATTGTGGCGCAATTGACTGATACGATGCAAGATGCGAGTCGCGTGGGCAAGAACTGCGATGGAAAGGAAGATGAATGTCGAAACAATGGTAATTCTGGTTTCACAGAGAGAATGCGAGGGCATTCCTTCAAGGGTGTAAAAGAGAGAGAAGACAAGTAAGTGACTCTTCATGAGCTTTCTCTTTTTCCCTTTTTTTTCTTTGCAGAAAGAAAGCTTAGACCAGACCGCCTTCGGACATCGGACATCCACTACCATTTATTGCTGATGTGATACTATCAACCACCGAACTGTTTGTTAAATGTAAGGCCTTTGACAGCGCAGATCGAGAATTAAATCTGCTCGTGGTGGTTTTGATTCTTTATAACAATCTGAGCTGTTAAGGCTGTTGTTTTTGGCGATTGATCCAGACGGAGGAGCCCCGATGCCCGGGCCTTGAGGCTTGCTGAGTAACTTGGCTGGGGGCACCTGCATTCGGAAGCAGAGTACATGGAGAGATGGAGATTGGATCGTAGCCTTTGGATATTCCACCCCTCGGACACTCTGCCAGATCCTGTCCGCCTCGCCTTGCAACACTCGATTACCTAGTAGGCCAGTCTGTGAATGAGGAGCGGCCTAGACTTGTCCACGGTTCTTTCCGCCTTGGAAACTTCTCTGACCGTTTTCTCTTCCCTGCGATTCCCACAAATCCCCGATCTCAGTGAATCTCTCCTTGAAGCATGTCCCAGTTAAGCGTCCTTCGCCAGTGCGAGCGTCCCTGAGTGGCCCTGAAGCATTTCGACCTCCTATTGCACCCCACTTTGCCCCGCCATCCCGCTGCAATTCTTTTCTTGCTCCCGTAAAATATCGCCGGCATGGATCCCAATAACGGACACGGTGGTGGCGGCTCGCACGAAGAGACAAGTTCGTCGCAAGGGCTTCTCGATCCCAACAATGCCGCTGCGGTGCCGCCTTTGGAACTGGAGCACAAAGAATCTCATTCCGCAGAAACCTTGACGTCAACTAGAAATCATGGGCAGTCCAGTCCGAAGAAGCCAAGCAAAGGCGAGCCAGATCCGCGCTCGGCCACTCGATTCGGACACTCCACACGCTCATCGAGCAGGGCACCCAGGAGATTCAGTGGGAGTACAGCGGCCAGCTCGATCAGCGAGATGGAGACCAGTGGCCCCAAGCCTTGGAGGAGGATTGGAGTGTGTGCGTTGGATGTGAAGGCTCGCAGTAAGCCAAGCCAAAATATCCTCACACGTCTGCAATCAAAGGGCGAGTTCGAGGTCATTGTCTTTGGTGATAAGGTGATCCTTGATGAAGCAGTGGAGAATTGGCCAGTTTGTGATTTCCTCATTGCCTTCTTTTCAGACGGCTTCCCGTTGGACAAAGCAATTGCATACGCCAAGCTGCGGAAACCATTTTGTGTCAACGACTTACCCATGCAAAAGGTGCTGTGGGACCGTCGTCTGTGTTTGAGGATATTGGACCACATGGGGGTCCCCACTCCAAAGAGGTTGGAGGTCAATCGCGATGGGGGGCCGATTCTGGAATCCGCAGAGCTCGCACAGCACATTTACAGACTCACTGGCGTGAAACTGGACGGTCCAGATGATGGGACCGGGGGAGGCGCCCCGAAGACTCAACATGTCTCGATGTCCGATGACGGCGAGTCCTTGGTGGTGGATGGTAAAATTTTCAGGAAGCCCTTTGTGGAAAAGCCAGTCAACGGCGAGGACCACAACATCCATATCTATTTTCCGAATGATCAGCAATACGGTGGCGGTGGACGCAAGCTTTTCCGCAAGGTTGGGAATAAGAGCTCGGAGTACGATGCCAGCATGTCCGTGCCTCGGTCGGTCACGGAAAAAGAGACAAGCTACTTGTACGAGCAGTTCCTGCGAGTGGACAATGCCGAAGATGTCAAAGCCTACACAGTCGGGCCCGATTTCTGCCATGCCGAGACGCGCAAATCTCCTGTGGTCGATGGACTTGTTCGACGCAATACTCACGGCAAAGAATTACGTTACATCACCCAACTGAGCAAAGAGGAGGCAGCAATCGCTTCGAAAATCTCAAATGGGTTTGGCCAGAGAATCTGTGGTTTCGACATGCTCCGCGTCGGTGAGAGAAGCTATGTCATTGATGTCAACGGCTGGAGCTTCGTCAAGGACAACAATGATTACTACGATAAATGCGCAAAAATTCTTCGAGACACCTTTCTGACCGAGAGACGAAAATATGAAGCGTCACTGGAAGCCTCCGAGCCGCCCTCGCCAGACATGGGCTCATCCCGCCGAAGCACGGCCGGCTCCCATCGACAAGCGCTGAAAACGCTGCTCAAATCTCCTAGCACGTCGCGACTGTACAGCAATCAACCTGTTCTCAAAGCCCATGAAGCAGTTGCCTCAGACACGTCGACTGGTGTCACCTCACTCGCATCCTCGTCGGGTCTGGAAAGCGCCGATCCGGGCCCCAACCTGAGTAAATTGAGCTCCCGAGAAGCTGGCGCTGATTCTCGTGGTTACAGTCCATCAAATCCGAAGTCCCCTGCAGTCTCACTTCACCATGTCAACGATGGGGCACCGCCTCCTCTTCCTGCGTCAAAACATTCTTGGAAACTCAAAGGAATGGTGGCGGTTATTCGGCATGCTGACCGAACCCCAAAGCAGAAGTTCAAATTCACTTTTCACAGTCAACCTTTTGTGGACCTACTCAAAGGACATCAAGAAGAGGTGGTGATTAAGGGGGAGGCTGCGTTGTCTAGCGTTTCCGATGCTGTAAAGCTTGCCATGGAACAAGGACTGGAAGACATGGACAAGCTGAAGCTTCTTCGAACATCCCTCGAGAAGAAGGGCGCTTGGCCTGGGACGAAAGTACAAATCAAGCCCATGTTTCGCAAACGGAAACCAGAAGAGATGAGAGAACAAATTCCGTCTTGCACGACCCCGACAGGAATATCAGGCGATGCTCCATCAGAAGAACCGCTTTCTCCTGCTGCCAGCGAGCCTGGACCGGACAGCGAGGCATTGCGCAGGTCGCAAACACGAAGTGACTCGATCTCAGGCCCGACATTCTCCCGGTTCTCTGCCGTGGAGAATGACTTGATTTTGGATAAACTCCAGCTCGTGATCAAATGGGGTGGCGAGCCTACGCATGCAGCTCGCTATCAATCCCAGGACCTTGGTCTTAATATGCGCGATGACCTGAAGCTCATGAATAGAGAGGCGTTGGATAACGTCCGTCTCTTCACGAGCTCGGAGCGTAGAGTGAGTACGAGCGGTATGTATAATTCCTTTTGGCCCAATATCTATTTCAGAAACTTTTGACTGATTATTTCGTTCAGCACAAATTTGGGCCTGCTCGTTCCTTGACCAGAAAGAAATTCCAGAGGACTTCATACAAGTTCGGAAAGATCTACTGGATGATTCTAATGCCGCGAAAGATGTTATGGACAGAGTCAAGAAGAAACTTAAGCTGCTCCTGCGAGAGGGGTCTGCACCCTCCCAGTTTGCGTGGCCCAAGGACAGTAACATCCCGGAACCATCGGTTGTTCTCGCCACCGTGGTCGAGCTGATGAAGTTCCATCGAAGTGTGATGCGGCATAACTTTGAAAGACTGGATCTCAGTCCCTCGCAAAGTTCTCCTCCTCTTTCAAAGGGCCCTGAGGATCAGGGAATGACAAGCCAATCGGACCTGCAAGCTGATCGTCCCAATGTTTCCACTGTTCAAGGACGTTGGTGCGCTGGAGAAGACCCAACACTTTTCAAAGAACGATGGGAGAAGCTCTTTGCTGAGTTCTGTGACACGGAGAAGGTCGACCCTAGCAAGCTGTCTGAACTCTACGACAGCATGAAATTCGACGCGCTCCACAATCGGCAATTTCTTGAGTGGGTGTTCATGCCTCCAGCGGACTGTGATGAGGATGAAAAGGATAGCTTCAAAGGCAAGAGCTCCACCAAGTCCGATTCGACGTCGGAAAGCAGGGGAGGTTCTTCCGATGCCACGAACGAAAAAGGCGACGACCGCACTGAAAGCCAGACATTCGCCCATCGTTTCGGATTGAGAAAGCGTCTACAGGCACTTGAATCGCTACCGCACCTTCGCGCACTGGATGATTCCTATGACCATTATTTCAAACTCTATCCGGGGTCAAATTCGACTAAGTGCAAGATGGACGAGCGCCTTTCAAAGCTTCGGGAGCTATACAAGCTCGCCAAGGTCCTCTTCGATTACGTGACGCCACAGGAATATGGCATTACTGACAGCGAGAAGCTCGAGATCGGTCTTCTCACTTCTCTTCCGCTGTTACAAGAGATCGTCCGTGACCTGGAAGAAGTGCAGGCATCTTCAGATGCAAAGTCATTCTTCTATTTCACCAAGGAATCTCATATCTACACCCTCTTGAATTGCATACTGGAGGGTGGCATTCAGACCAAAATCGCTCGCAGCGCCATCCCAGAGCTTGACTATCTCTCCCAGATTTGTTTCGAGCTATATGAGGCCCGCGATAGTGAGTCGGACATCAACTCCTATTCTATCCGAATCTCGATTAGCCCTGGTTGTCATGCCTTCGATCCGCTTGACGTGCAACTCGATTCCCGACACTCCATCGGCTGCGCTCCTCGCCGTAGTTTGACCGCCCATCAGGATTGGAAAGAGGTGATCGAGACTCTGAAGGCAAAATTTGACACGTAAGTTTGATCCGAAAGGAGATATACGACTAACTGCTAACCAATGGATTCAGTGTCAAACTGCCCAAGTCGTTTATTGCGGTCAACCTAAGCGACAAGCATGTTGCTTCCAACCCACGTGAACACGACAATCTGTAAAATATCTACATCTTTGGCTTTTTCGTTTCTCGTTTACTGCTTTGATGAGGTTCTCATTCTACCAGGAGACAGGAGTCAATGGCAATAGGTGTCCTATGTTTTGGAAGCCGCGAGGGCCTGGTGTTGTGCATTAAAGTGTACATCTTTCTCTCTTGCGTCTGTACCTTTTTGTATTTATGCCACCCTTCCTCGTCCGGGACGTTCTGATTATAGTGTTAATAAATACTATTCCAAGATGAAGACAAGGGCTCCATGTAATCGTGACGGCTTTTTTAAACCTACATAGTAACTAGTTTAAATCTACATAGTAACTAGTACACAAGACTTGAGAACCCCATAGGTAGGAAGATATAATACAACTGTTAAAGTTTTCTATTATTGGTCGAGTAAACTATAGAGAATGTGAAGGCGACTATAAAGCGTTCTGAGTAGCAGTAGCAGAGTAGCAGGAGCAGATGTAGTAGAAGAACCGTTGGAAAAACAATAGGGAAATCAGTAGGAAGAATAGAAACAATAATACTAGTAATGATAGTAGCAATCATTTCCAAGATTCAACCCGGACCCTGCCTGACTAATAGTGAGAGGTCGGTTAGTTAGTTCCTTGGAAAGCAAAGAGAAAATTCTTCGCCCTGCAACTTCGCGTCTCCTGGACCCTTTCGGTCATGGGGATCTCATACCTGACCAAACATCTCCTTCCCTACGCCGAGACAGTCTCGCTGGGAAGGCAGAATGGCCAGAATGAGCCTCCCCGAGTCCACGCGGTAGTCATTGATGGGCCGAGTCTGGTATACCATGTCTACGATCGCTTACTGGCATGGACGGACCCTAGTTGTGACATCCTGGATGTTCAGCCGACATGCGACGAGGTCAGTCGCGGCGTCGTGGGCTGTCTTCTTCAATTGGCCAACCTGGGCGTCGAAATGTACAAGGCATCTCAATATGAAAGCCACGCGGGTGGTGTCTGTCGTTGATATAAGTTCCCTGACCTTCCTACAGACGCAACATATACTTCGACGGTGCCTTACCGGTCTCTAAGCGAGACACACGACTTGCTCGAATTGAGAAAACCAGAAAGAGGCTGGAGATTGTCCGGCGCAGCTATATCCCGCCAACACGCCAGAGTCCAGAGCAAACCTCAGCGCGGCCGCTCCAACTTTGGCGGAGCCGCAGTTTACCTGCACGATGGAGGAATCTTCCAGAGAACCCATTCATGGTCTCCGCGGTTTTGGAAGATCTCAAGCATCGGTGGAGCAAGAAGCGAATTGATGAAGAATTGCAGCGTTCGACTCATTGTCTCCCTCAGTCCAAGGAGTATCCTTGGGCGGATATCACGGTAATTGTACCCGGAGAAGCAGATACTCGATGTGCTGAGGCCGCAAGGCTCACAGGCTCTGCTGTGTTAACAAATGACTCGGATCTTTTGGTCCATGACCTTGGGCCTCACGGCACGGTCGTTCTGCTCAATTCGGTGCATGCGGTGGAAGACGTACAAGACTTGGCCGAGCCAGAGATTCGAGGGCTCGAAATTCATCCTTACAAAGTGTCTCGCCGACTTGGGATAGCAAACATTCAACAGCTGGCCTACACGTTGACCAGGAATCCCAAGCTCAGTCTCGTGGAGCTCCTGCGTCGATCTAAGGAGGATTTCGAGATGATAAAGCACTCTTCCGCCTACTCCGATTTTCTTCAGGAATACCAAGTCAGCACTGATTTCCCCGAGACCATGAGAAGCAAACAACTCGCTCAAATCTTGGATCCAAGAGTGTCTGAGTTATTCTGGCAGTTCGAGATGCCGGCTGTCTATTGTCGAACGGGAGAACCCCGTCTCTATCTTGGAATACTTCACGAGGATCCTACCAGGCGATGCGCTTGGGAACAGGGTCGTAGCTACAGGGCACTTGGCTATTCTCTTTTCAACCTTTCCCAACCACCTGCTCGTCGTTTCTCCGTCGTCCACGAATTCGTCCGGAGAGGAGGAAGAATCGTCGCTGAGCTGATTACACTCGAGAACATGCAGGATGTAATCTCGGGACTACACTCTATCCAAAAGCGCCTCGATCTGGTACGGTCAACCTTTGGTCGCGACGCTCCCCAATACTTCTGGGTGATGTTCGCCTTGTCCGAGATCTACCGGGACACTGCCAATTCAAACACGATTCCTGATGCCATGCAACTGGAGCGGTTCCTTGAGCACGGTTCCATGGGGGAAATCACCGACTGGGTAGATGTTCATTTTCTCGCTCAGATCCAAGCCATATTGTACTCTGTTCGAATACTCAAGCAGTTTCTTGACGTCACGGTCGACAAGGAGACCTTCATTGAATCTCAGGGCATTCTGGCAGGTTTGCCTTCTCTACATTGTCTCATGGTGTCACGACACGACATCATTCAAAGCTTCGCCAAAGACAATCGAGCTCATCGGTTAGCCCATGGGCTAATGAACCTGTATGGTTGATCTTGGGAATAATGTCCCTTGGAATGCGACCGATCTCTGCTTGCCCGGACACGGTACGGCGGGGCATGGCAGCACAACACCAAGCAGCAGGAGTATGTCAACCAAAGCCTTCTTGTATATGCGCAGCGAATGTGCCCTGGTATTTTTCAATCGGAAAGACTCGTCCCATGTAAGATGTTTCCGACCTACTTGGGCAAAACGGGGAAAGGGGGAATCATCAACGGCCTACAGATGTTCTTGAATACGTAGCAGGTTTGCGCTAAGAACGGTACCGGTTCATGACTTCGATTCATGGGAGATACATGTAGCTGGCGCCATGGAGCACTCTTGAGTACTTGAGTACTTTGGCCTCCGGTAAATGTACCGGCATGCTGCCTTGTAGATGAGGGACCTAGCTCCCTGTTGTGAATTCCCGCGAAGCTGGTGGGTCGATAGCCGGTGCAACAAGACCAATACGATCCTGGAGAGGGAAAATGAGCCCTCTGGCTTCGATCAATCAAGTCTTGGCTCACCGAAAACAGTGAATTCGGAGGACAAGTAGTCGACGCCATGCAGGAAGGCAACTACCAGTCCTACTGCTTGGTTTCTTTTCCTCCTCTCATGGAGAGGCGACAAGGCACCGTGAGGCCCAACCGGCAGGGAGCGAGGCAACCAGACCAAGGCACGAAAGGAGGATGCGACATTAGGCCATTCACTTTTCTGGTGCATCGGGAAGTCGCTCGATGACGTATTTTCCTCGCGCGACACTCATTATGGGGGCTCCGGGGATTTTGCTGCTTGGAAGTCAATATCTGGCTTGCATCGTTTCCCAGTGACAACTTACCGAATTCGTCGCTTTAAATCGCGATCGTTGGTTGCCACAATGTATACACGATGCTTGATGACACGATCGACCAGGCAGTCATCCGCGTATGTTCCCTTGTGGTCGCATCGGATTCTCTCGAAGCGTGGGTCTTTCGCAACTCGCAATGCAAGCCGGTACTTCTGACCCAATTTCTCCAATTCGGCCAGCACGCAGTCTGTGACAACAGGAATACACTTCGCGTATAGACAGTCCATCATCGTAGGGATAACGTCGAGTTTGTGCTGAATGGTGTGGGAAATGAAATTGGTATCGACGAGCACTGAGTATGGTGGTGCGAGCGCAGTGTTGTACTGGAAGAACATTGAAGACGGAGCCTGCGGTCTAAGGGAGCTTCAGTGGATGGCGTCTGGCATACCATTTGGGGGGGCCTACGCTTCTCTGACAACATCGTCCCTCTTTCCTTTACCCGTATTGTCCGGCTTCTGGCTTTCCTTTCTGGAGCTTTGTGTCAACGACGGAAGGAAGTGTGGTGAAGAGGATAACGGGTAAGTCCACACATACAGCCTGTTGTCACGTAAAGTGATTGCTCGCTTTGCCTGTGCAAACTTCCGAGTCTTCTTTTGAACGCCCATCCTGGTGCGAGAATCGGCAAAGGTTGTACGAAGTAGAGGAGAGGCCCCGGGTGTGCAGGCTGGATGGAAAGATTTTCGAAGGCTGCTCATCGAGGCCGGAGCCCGGCTGGCTTAGTTATCATTATTTGCTGATTAAGCAGGCGCCCAACCTTCCAATGTTCTTCAAGTTGGAATCTAATCTTATCTTCTTATCTTATCCATGCTATGAAGGAAAGTCGACATGGGCAACTCGATCCAATCCATTCCTGCAGATTAAAATTTGTCGACCTCGTTGACGTTTGGCACAGCTAGTGCTATCTGAGTCTCGAGATGACTGTGAACTCTTAACACTGTCATGATGGAGCGGGCTTTGACCAACCTGCAACGTCTCACTCCCAGTATACTTGGGGACAGTGAAATAAATGCATGGAGAAGACTACAGCAATAGTTATAGATTTGCTATCTTAATGCTGCTTATGTTCTGGTTTCCTCAAATATGTCACATTCAAGTTGCCTAAGTCTGTATGGCACTATTCTTGCTCTACAAAGCAAAGTGCTTGGTATACCCCCATCTACTTAGGAACCGGTGTAAAATTAGGCCCTCTGATTCGCTCATCTAGATGATCTCTTCTTCTTCTCCTTTATGCTGCTTGCTTTTGTTTGGACTTGGCATTATTGTTGGCGATACCGCCTGGTCAGTGAGGCCTGTGATTGGCCAGTCTCTCTCTGTCACGGTGTTCCAACATGAAGCTATTCCAAGCTTTGATGCCTCAGGCACCTCCAGGCATGATGGAATCCAGAGCTCCAAGGGCGTTATACAGCCACCCCCTTTTCCTTTATAGAGTTTTACCCCGCTTTGTGTATTTATTAAAGCCTCTTGGAAGTCAGATTCCGACTTCCAAGAAACAGTCTTGCAGTTCATTGACACCTGGTACTTTTCTTCTACCTGATTGACAGGCTTCTACCCTGAAAGTAGATCATAACCTTTACACCGAAGGGGCTGATTAGGCAAGGCGAATAACGTCCTGAAACTGAGGGCTTTCGATAAACCGGAAGGGTAGACGTGCCGAGGGTGATCATAGTCAGTAGTTTTTGGCGCCAGAGGTCGTCAGAGAAGGTTTCACTTGGCTTAGGACGATTAGTCTAATAGGATAGTGATCAATTAGCCTTATTTATCCTAGCGGATACGTTTAGCCTCAGGCTTCGATCCAAATCGGTTCTCAACCACCAATTAACATAGTCGTCCTTTGCCATATCGGTGTAGCGCACCCAGGTTGTTCTCTGGTATTCAACAAGCTTAAGGGAAGATAGGACTAAAGGTGGTTCGAGGATAGGGAGGGTCTGCTAGCTATGAGTCAGATCGGAGACAGTATCATCAGGCACGAAAGATGATCTATCGAATGAGTCGTCATATAGAGAGGATGAGACGGCCTCTGATAACTAAGGCATAGTAGGGGCTCGAAACGAAAGACATAAGATAAAAGCAGAGGATAAAAGAACTTACCTTCAGCTCAGTGACAGTCAGTGTAGAAGTCAGTGTCAGTCAATACATTCAGTATACTAGTATTGTAATAGTAAAGCGTCCCCACTAAGGGGTCAAAGCTTATACGTCTATTAGATGGACAAATGGGCATGCCCATGGGCATGCCCATAGACCCATAGAAATCGTCAATCGCAATGCCCCCCGACCTAGGGAAAGGAATTTCATCCTAACGTCCACCTTTTCATCCGAATATCTCACACTATAAAAGGAATTAGCTCTTTATATCGAAGATATAGAGAAAAGAAAGCATTCTGTTTAATATAAGCTCAAAATTGATTAGTTTTATAGCCATCTATATATATTTAATTATGATACTAATAATTATCAGAATATATTGCTATAGTTCTGTGGGTTATATATATATTTTCACGTCCGAGTGACACTTTAGTAAATTACACAACCTACTAATCCTTGACTTATTAAATAACTTATACGACCGTGAATAATTATCGTAAATAATCATTTGATTATTATATTTCACTATAATACAGAGTGTGTAGGGAGAAGAGTAGAAAAGGTCGGAGTTTGGACCAAAACTAACTAAAACGCCCAATTTCTCATATGCCCCTGTTTTACAAATACGTTTCTCATATGCCCCTACTTTGTAGATCACTACTATATGCTTGATAGCGCTGTGTTCCTGTACTGTAAATGTTATTTATTAACCAGTAGAAGCTTCTATAAATTACATAAATTACACAAACTAGATGCCATAGCTATTTTCTAACACCACTGCCACCACTACAGCAGCTACCACAGCTACAATTCCATCCAACAAGACAGCTTTTACCACCTATTTTCCGGCCAATCAGAAGCCTCTATCCTGATTTGTCAGCCACGATGCCCCCGATCGAGCCTCCGACCGAGCCTGCAGCCCCTGCTGCTACCCCTGCCCCGCCTGAGCGCGTTGGCCAGGAGTGGGATACCCTTGACGAAGCACGCCGCGCGATCCTCCTATATACTGTCAACGAGGGCAAATCTTACCGTGTGCAGAAGGGTGACAAGGGCAGATACTGGGTGCGCTGCCGCAGCGAGCGCTGCCCTTTCAAGATTCGTGTCCGCGTCTCGCAGCGCAGCCAGCGAGCCTATATGCTGACCTATGAGCCTCTGCATACCTGTGGCCCTGAGACCCACGAGAATTGGCATCTGGCTAACTCCAAAATCGTGCTAGATGCCCAGTTTCGTGACCTTATTGAGGCCGATCCAGCCCTCCGTGCTAGCCAGCTACAGACGCAGCAAGTGCTTTATCATAAAGGCACTGGCATGAGCCGCGCCACGGCGCATCGACTGCTCAAGGGTATCCGCGCAGAGGTCCTTGGAGACGAGTACAGAAGCTTCCAACAGCTACCGGCCTACTTTAAGCGGCTTGGCGAAGCGAATCCACATGTATTCTGGGAGCTTGCGATGTCTAGGAATCACCTATTCAAGCGCTGTATTGTGATTCCTAACGCTTGTAAGCAGGGATTCCAGTACTGCCGTCCTTTTGTTGCTATCGATGGCACCTTTTGGAAGCAGGACGTTGATATTACCTTGTTGATCGCTGTTTCCTTTGATGGAAATAACAATATCTTTCCACTCGCGTGGGCGATTGTGCCAAGCGAGAGTCAGGAGAGCTGGAGATGGTTCCTACGCTGCATTTGACAGCATTATCCTACTATCAACGCACCCTCAATGGCAGTGATTTCAGACCGAGCCACAGGTAAGTAGATATGGTGTTACGAACATCATCGATGATATGATGTTATAAATATCATCGATGATATAATGTAGCTAACAACATTATAGGTCTTGAACCTGCTATCACCTCCGAGCTACCCTATGCGCGAAGGCTATGGTGCTGTCAACATCTGTGGGAAAATCTCCAAAAGAATAGCTCCACGAATATCGCGATTCGGAAGCTATTTTGGCAAGCAGCTAGGGCCGCATCGAAGGACGAATTTGATCAATGCCGGCGCTCTATTGGAACCCACAGCCAGTCTGCACTTGACTACATTAATGGCCTCCCACCACAGTACTGGGTCCAGTACGCAGTTGGCATTCCTCGATTTGATCATCTCACGTCAAATATCGCTGAATCGATCAACAAGGCCTGGGTGAATATCCGGGGGCAGCCTATCGCTGCTGCATTAAACGCTATATGGGAGTACTGGGCATACCGCTTCTATCAACGCCGCAGTATGAAGTTTACTGCTACTACTGGCCTCACAGACTACGCGCAAAACTACATTAACGCTGTGGCCGATCGCACTCTATATCTTGACGCTGTGCCTTTTTCAGATGCCTTAATTAAGGTCAAATCACGGAGAACTCAGAATATCGTTGACTTGGACCAGGGCAGTGGCACCTGCACATGCGAGCAGTTTCAAGATATGCGGATTCCATGCTCTCATGCATAATGCGCTATCAATATGGTTAAACGCCATATCAATAGCTATGTGTATGATGGGTATACCACAGAAGCTTTCCACCAGGCATATCAAGGTGTTTTTCGGCCGATTCTCACTACCAATTTACCATATAACCCTCGCTGCCAAGCTGCACCTATTCGCCGGAAGCGTGGGCGCCCAGCTATCGAGAGATTGCGTGACCACCACAAAAAAAGGCTATCCATACGGAAATGCACCCAGTGTAACACACGAGGCCATACAAAACGAAACAAGGATTGCCCGGTCAATCTCCAGCGTGGGGGCGTACGGCTTCAGCCAGGGCGAATGTTGATCCTACGATCACAGCCAGTATCGCAGCAACCAGCATCACCACAGCCAGCATCGCCACAGCCAGCATCGCCACAGCCAGCATCGCCACAGCCAGAATCGCAGCCAGAATCGCAGCCAGAATCGCAGCCAGAATCGCAGCCAGAATCACAGCCAGAATCACAGCCAGAATCACAGCCAGAATCACAGCCAGAATCACAGCCAGAATCACAGCCAGAATCACAGCCAGAATCACAGCCAGAATCACAGCCAGAATCACAGCCAGAATCACAGCCAGAATCACAGCCAGAATCACAGCCAGAATCACAGCCAGAATCACAGCCAGAATCACAGCCAGAATCACAGCCAGAATCACAGCCAGAATCGCAGCCAGAATCGCAGCTAGCTACGCCGCAGCTAGCTTCGCCAGTATCACCACTACCGCAGGTTCCTTGCTTTAGGTCTCCACCAAATAACGTCTTCGATCGCCAGGTGTGGGCGCAGAAGGCGATTCAACGGCTTGAAGAGCTTTTTTTCCACCGGGTCAGCTTGCGAGATATGGATAAATTGACCGCGCCGTATAGGCCACACCTATACCCAGAGGATGACGTAGCTGATTGGTATCTCGAGCAGCTTCAGCAAAACAACGGCCGTATGCCACGATCGAGGGAGGATCCCTACCTACAGAACGCGGCCAGCGCGTCGGGAAAGTATGATGTCAGCGGGCTTGTACCAAAATCAATGTGGTGAAATGGGGTTCTGAACACCATCGAATCAATGATGTTTACCTTTTTTCTGTGTCAAATAGCATCAAGTGTTGAGATTTGTGGAGGTTTATTGTGGGGGGTAGCTATACGGCAACAAAAAAGGAAAGTTGAATCTCGATATTGGCTAAACCCTTTTAAGCTGTAGCTAAGCCTAATTAGGACTGGCCTCTTGGCCTTTATGCCTTAATCAGAAACTCCACTTAGCGTGGTAATCCTATACAGAAGACCCACAGTAGGGGCATATGAGAAACGTATTTGTAAAACAGGGGCATATGAGAAATTGGGCGCTAACTAAAACATAGATATATTACTGTATTTAAACCAGATGAATAAGCGAGTTATACACAAAAATCAGGCCAAAATTAGGCCATAAGGCATCAATGGGCCGTCCATGGGTGGGCCGTGGACACTACCCATTGGCCCATGGGTGGACAGGCAGTCGGGGGTGTCCATGGACATGCCCATGACGAGGTCTAAGTTTTACTATGTAAACCAGAATGTAATTAACGACGGCAGAAAATCGGAGCCAAATGGCAGAAAAAAAAGCTAATCCCTAAACGGAAGTTATGCCTGAGAATTATGGCAAGGGATGGTGTCGCTAGCCAAAGGGTGGTGGCTCTAGCGAAGTGGTGGTGTCTCTAGAGGGGGGGTGGTGTCTGTAGTTCCACCCTAAACATATCATAATAATAGCTACCATATATTATAAGGCTAATAGGTCGTGGCGATAGTGAATATAGAAGGAATACTAGATAACGCTATAGAAAGTAAGGATAGACTATAGAGTTTACAGGCCGTCTAATTCGCTTATATATATAATTCCTTTTTTTAACTCGCAAGTTAGCTTTATTATTTAATGTCTATAAATTTAGATTTAGAATTCTATTCTCTTACTCTTAATGACTACTACTACTACTATTACTACTACTACTTCTTTTTGCTACTATATTTACTTTTACTATATTATTACTTAATCCTTCTTATAATATTTTATAGTCGTCTTTATATTATATTATACTTACTTTTTATAAGTAGCCACGGCCACGCTATCACGCGGCCTCTTATGTAAGTTAACTACTAATTAGTGCATATAGAGAAAGATATTTAAAGTCTAATATTATAGAAAGAAATTCTATAACGTATTTCACAAGCGACCCGCGCACCCTAAAACACCATATTAAATTCCATATTTCGTTCTTCTATATTTCAACAACTATATATTTATTTTACTTCGTACTTTAGAATACGCATTTTTTTAGGCACTAAAATAACATATCTTGATTTTAAGCCATCTGATTTATTATTTCGACACTTTACTATAAAATACAGTGTAATTTTGACATTTCGGTTATAAATATATATATCTCTATAAGTACTTATAGCAATCGTTCTATATTAAAGAAGTAGGTTATGAATACTATATTATATATACTTAATCTCTTTTTCTAAATATATATGGTTGTTAAGATATGAAGTTGTAATTTATTATAATTAATATGGTGTTTTAGGGTGCGCGGGTCGCTTATGAAATACGTTAAAAGAGTTATTAGATGTTTCCTCTAATAATAAACTAAAGAAAATGCTAAAGTATATACTTAAAAAGGATTCTAAAATATTAGTATAGCAGGCTACCAATAACGTAATTCCTGGCCGAGCTGCGTATCCTAAAACACATAGCAAATGCGATAAATTATGTCTTCATCTTTCAAAATTCAAGGCTTAGAATAAGGTCCTAGCCTATCTTAGGACTTAATACTCTTCTTTTAGTACGTTTATCAGGTCAAGAAAAGTTTTAAGGCATCTTCATGTCGATATACATATCGTTTATCACTCAATGAGAGCGTATGTTTAGTAATATAGGTAAATAATCATTCACCTTATATTTCGGGCAAGCTATATTTGTTTTTTATGCTAAAAATCAATACTACCAAAAATCAAGTAAAACAGACTTCTCTTGTTGATATATAGTGACCTGAGCAATCCTATTTACTATATGTTTTAGGGTGCGTAGCTCCGCCAGGAATTACGTTAGTTATCCTATATAAATCATTAGTCAGATAAATATGCTAACTAATTAGGTCTAGTTAATTATATAGATTTCATTTAGTGTGTAGTATAGTTAATCAGCCTAGTGAAGTATATCCTAATATAATAATTTATATCCTAAGGTAACAATCTAATTTATCTAGAGGATTACTATAAGCTTCTATATCCTCTTCTATAACGATAATAGTAGCACAATAAGCGAGGGTAAAGTATAGGTTCGTAAATTAAATTAATATAATATTCTAAAAGAAAATTAATATAGCAAGACATATAGGAGGCGATTAAATAGGCTATAGATATAGATAAGGATAAAGTAGTAACGATAGAAAAGGGCGAGAGAAAGGGCGAAGAAGTTATTAATTAATTTTTATAGGGTGCGTAGTTAGCACAAACGGGTGACCGGAGTGGGTCTCCCGCAGCGGTCGGCAAATCAGGAAGAGGGCAAGAGCAGATAGGCAAGAATAGACCAATGAGAGGCAAATGCTTACCAGATTCTGCAGCAAAAGGGTAAATATACATATGATAGTAGAAAACTATAATAGTAATACTATATCTTCCTTATTATAGTGCTTAACCATAATATATATAACTTATCTACGACGCTGAACTCTTGTAGCTTACTAATTAGTGATTATTTACTACCTACTTTAGGTCTTTATAGCTTATATTAATTATATATCTTACATACTACTCACTAAGCTCCGTCTTAATTTCTGGTTAATTATATAGTTTAACATCTATTAACTTAGCTCTAGTATTTATTTAGGAGATTACTATATTCACCCCCCCCCCCTTGTCTATTCTCCCCCCCCCCCCCCCCCCCGGGCGCTGCCTGAAATTTCTGGTAGAAGCTTATAAATCAATCGGAAACCCCCTTTTTCCTATAGCTTCCGTTCTGACCGCCCTCCACTTTTCCTGACCGCCTACTTCACTACTACCTCTGGCATCCTTTGCCTCTTGTGATACTATCAACCCACGCAGAAGCATGGTTCTCTAAGGCCTCGAGTGCTACCTCTCTGAGGAGAGTGATAGCGACCACGAGGATGATGCAAATGTGCGCAACAATGATGTAAATGTGGACAACAACGATGCCGTTATCCTAGCCTCGGCTGTTTTGCCTGCAGGAACAGAATTTGACACCTCGGAGATCGGAATCGCAGAGATCAACACCTTCGCTCGCCAGCATGGCTATGCGGTAGCCTCTCGGCGGTCAAAACAGACGAAAAAAGGCGTGAAGAAGACCCATCGACTCTGCTGTACGCGTGGTTGGAAGTATAAGGATCATGAGCATGAGCATCAACGGAATACTACAACACTCGCTACTGAATGCCCCTTCAGTATCTCTCTTCGCCTGGACCTACAGAGGGATGTCTGGGTGTTAACGCATGAGAATCTTACTCACAACCATCCTCCAGCACAGGCCTCGACCCTTGCTGTGCATCGGAGAGCAGAGATGTCTACAAAACAGGAAGAACTCGATCGCCAAATCAAACAAGGCCTCACTACTCGACATATTATGAATGATCTTCAACAAACCGACGAGGAATCGTGTGTTATTCGCTCTGATCTCTACAACCGACGCCGCAAGCTCAATCTCGATTTCCTAGCAGGCCGCACGCCTATACAGGCGCTACTCCAGGAGCTTCCGAAGGGCGGTACGTGGATCTTTAAATACGACCTTGATAGCGAGGGCCACGTCAATATCCTCTTTGCTATGCATAAGGACTGTGTACAGATGCTTCGAAGGCACCCCTGGCTACTTTTTCTGGATTGCACCTATAAGACGAATCGCTTTAATATGCCACTACTTGATATCGTCGGATTCACGCCACTTAGTCATATATTCTATGCTGGCTTTGCCTTCCTAAAGAATGAACGGAAACCGACCTATAAGCTTGCACTATCCTACCTAACTGAGGTCTATCGCAATCTCTAGCTCCCTTAGCTTGACGGCCGTGATCCTCCATCCCCTTTCACTGTTATCACGGATAAGGAGGATAGTCTTTTGAGCGCCATCGACGAGATATGGCTAAACACTCACAAGATGCTATGCGTATGGTATATCAATGGGAATGTCTTTAAGAAAGCCGACCCGTTAATTAAGGCTTATATTGACAACGCGCTTCAGAACGATCTCCCTCTTCTTGACGACTTCGAGCTTCAGTCAAACCTCAACAACAAGGAGATAAAGGAGGCCATTCGCCAGATGACTAAGGATATGTGGTCGAAGATGAAGAAGCGATAGGGACGTATTATCTTCGCAAATTCGATCACTGACTATAATACGCAATGGACCTACTTTAAGGAGAAGTATGCTGATCCTGTGTTTGCACCACTCATCGCCTATATCGAGAATAAGTGGCTCAACGACTACCCTCAGCAGTTTCTTCGCATACATACCCGACAGTATCTCCATCTCAACCAAACCTCTACATCTCGTGTTAAAGGAGGTCACTGGATGCTCAAGCAAGACCTTCATGTCTCTACTAACGACCTTCTTGTGGTAATCGAGAGATTTCAACAGGTCGTTGAGCGGCAGTTCAAGTTGATCCAGGCCGAGCTTTCGAGAGCTCGAGCAAGCACCCCAACGCAGCTAAAGCCTCTCTTTCGCCTACTCTACCGCCGCATATTAGCAAAAGCCATTGAGTATGTGCAGGAGGTCCACGATCGATATCTTCCTGAGGATGACAAGAAGCCTCCAATTCCTCCTCTCTGTGACTGTGATTCAGTGAATACTACTGGCTTCCCGTGTATCCACGTCATTCAAGAGCATTTAGCAGGTCACGGTGGTCTTCTCCCTGAGCTTTTCCATCCGCATTGGCACTTATATGAGGTTGACAAAGCTCCACCTATTGATCCTACCTTACTAGTCCAGGATCCTCTTCCGATTCGGCGACGCGGGAGACCAGCAAGAGCCACCAACTTCACGCAAGTCTCCTCCACACAGATATCCTCGACCCAGTCTTTAGCGGACCTATTGACCCAGGAACTAACCGCGTTCGACCGATCAACACAGCGAGAACCATCAGCGTACGAGTATGTGGCGGAAGGGCCCCGCGGTGGGCTCGGTGGGCGTGGCGGGCGTGCTCGGCTTCGTGGCGCTGGCCCAGGGCGGCCGCGAGGATCGCGAGCTCGGGGGGGTGCTCGGGGCACTGCTCGTGGAAGGCCTCGTGGGCGTGGGCGTGGGCGTGGGCGTGGGCGTGGGCGTGGGCGTGGCCAGGATACTGACACCGCTGCGGAGGCCAGTACAGAGAGTTCTGACGTTTTCGAGTCTGAATCAGAGGATTCAGGGTGAATTTGATGTGGAATACAGCCAGGAAAATATAAAGCTTTTATGTGAACAAGAATGGTAGACTGTAGAGACCACAATGGCAGGTTGGGTGGCAGAAAGAAAAGCGGTGTACTAAATTGCTGGCAGAAAAAATCTAGGGGGCCTGGATGCCTGATTTATAAGCTTCTACCAGAAATTTCAGGCAGGGGGGGGGGGTGAATATAGTAATCCCCTTTATTTATTTCCTATAGATTTTGTATTATAAATATATATATTTAATTTCCTATCTATTTTCGTATCTAGATTACTTCTCTTTTATTTTACTATTCTATTATTAAAATATTCTCTTAATTCTTTATATAGTCCTGTTTTGTAAGATATATCTCTTTAAATTGTCATCTAATCTATTACATACTCAGTTATTTAGTACACTAATTACTTATTAGTTTAATAGCCATCGCTATATAATTATTATAGTTCCTATAGTATAGAACATTTAGGTCTAACCTATTATCTATATTTCAACTTGTATATTATAGTAACCTTTAGATCCCTTAAAAGTACCTATAGAGTACTTAATAGATAGTTATAGCCTTATATAGCTACTCGCTATAAGGCATTGAGGCCCTATCTGTTCTTTATTAAGAAATAGGCTTAATTATATTATTTACTATTAAAGCTGTAATAGAGTATATTATAGATATATTATATTATATATTAGTCACTAAAGTAATAATACACTACTAGTTTTACTCTTTAATAATCTATTTCTATACTATCTCCTTATTTTATTTTAAAGAAATTATATCTCCTAGCTAGAGCGGCTTTTATTATATTTATTATTCTATGTCACTATCCTATATTACTTATAATTATCGCCTGATCCCTAAGATAACCTCATTTTATATATTATATGTATATAGTGAAGGTCAATATTTATGTTAAAGCACTAACATCCCCCCTAAGCCATATAAGTAATTTATCGGCCGATTTCGAGCCTATAATACCACATAATATAAAGTAGCCACGTCGGTAAGCGTCTTTAATCAAGGCTTTAATATAATATCGATTATAAGGCCCGCCTGCTGCTACTAATTAACTAATTAAGAGCTGTTATATATATATATAGTGTAGTGCTTTTAGCTAAAGAGAATCAGGGCGTACGTGCTACAACTCTAAATATAAAGCAAAAGCAAAAGCAAAAGCGATCACAGTCGACACGTCAGCTACCCTATGACATAGCCCTAAGTGCTATAGAGGGTCGTACGTTATTATAGGCTAGCTAATAGCCCGTTAAAGCCGAAGCTTCGGCCTCCACAGAGATCACGGATCATGCTAGTACACAACTAAATCGGGCTTCGCTAAGATGTAGTGGCTGCTAGGAGATAGGGCATAAGATAAATAGATGCCTAAAGCAGTGGCTATTAATTTAATTATGTTATGGTGGTTATATATAAATCAAAATTATGACTATAATAGGTGGCGGAGTCGGCCACATGGCCGACATTAGACCTCGGCATGACCCATGGGTCGACCCATATGGGTTGACCTAAACCCACCCATGGTTGGGTTTAGGTCAAGACCTTCTGACCCATGGGTGGTCACCCCTTTCCCTGACCACCTATGGGTGGGTTGGTCTTGACCCATTTACCCAAACTCTAATTTATAGGGCTTATGCACAATTTATTCACCTTATGCTGTATTTTAAAATATTTTACTGTAACTAGGCGGTTTACCTATTAGAAGTCAAGAGCTTAGACGAAAGGAATTATCATCAGATAAAGTCGAATTGTTAATCCTCTAGCTAAGTTCATAACCATCTAAAAGCCTTGAACGCTTCCGTGCCCTTCCTGAAGACCGTGGTTGGGGGAGTAGATCAACATCATCTTCACCTTCTTGCTCACTCTCATCTGTCTGAGAAGAAGGTTCGGACGAAACGCTCCTATGTCTCTTTAGGGGGCCTGGCTGAGTGGCTCCTTCCTCCTCCTCATTGTCACTGATTGGCTCAAATTCCTCCTTTTGGTCCGATTTCTCTTCCTCAACAATAGCTTCCTCCTGGAGATCCTGTGAAGAGAGACTTCGGATCAAAGCAAGCTCCTCCTCTTCAATCTCAAACCGAGTTCCACACATATACATCATAAGATCCTGGATCGTAGATGCATTTAGTGAGCCGCGTCGATAATGGCAGATATCACGGGCGGAGTTAAAGAGACGCTCGACACCTGCACCAGTAGCAGGGATTGAGAAGATATCCGGAGCAATCCTAGACAGTGTAGGGAACTAGGGTTTATGATCTCGCCATAATTGCCGAGGGCTAATCTCGATCAATCCTATATATTCGTTAGATAAAAGTAAAGGTAGGATGAATGTAGGGCTTTTATACCTCCTTGGAGATACTCTTCAATTTCATCACGTTTTTTTATGGATTTGCCACCTAAACCAAGCGCTTTATCAAGCTCTGATATCTGAGTAGATGCCATAAGTGTAGGCTGAGTAGCCGAACGGCTATCAGGCTGGTACGCTTCCATCCGAGCCCGAAGGCTACTAATATATTATGCCGCGTAATCGGCATCTGACCACTCGGGGGTCTGGAAGAATTGTGCCTTTAGCTCTGGAGCGAGAATTGTGCCGTGCGCGTAGATATCTCCAAGCTCAAGATCGTCTGTCATGGCGTAGTACTCTCGTAGCTTACTTTCGGCCGATTCGAGTGCCTTAAGCATCTGTTTCTTCCACTTGACCTATTTAAATATAAGTATATAGGACGAAGGCAGAGTTAAGATGACTCGACATACCTTCTTTCGTGTCAACTGTCGAATTGAACCCTCGAGATGAGTGAAAAGCTGATTGTAGATCCGGAAAACGTTATGGATTGTGATATCCTTTGTCATCGAGAGGGCAGTGGTGAATTTAAAGAAAGGCTGGGTAATGCAGAGCAGATAGTCAATCTGACGCCATTCGTCCGAAGTCATCTTAAGATGAATCGCTTTATATTCGTCACAAAACCGATCTAAATCAGATCGAAGCCGCTTTGCCCGCCGGAGCATAAGATATGTGGAGTTCCACCGCGTTCGTATATCCTGAATTGGGACTAAACGAGGGTGCCTATCCTGGATTTTAAGAAATGACTCTCGGCGTTGAGGGCTTGCGTTAATAAAGATCGCGAGGTTCCGGATCTAATAAAGAGTATAGTAATTAGTTAGAGTGAAGGTGAAAATCAGATAGAAGATATCAAACCTTATGAAGTGTATTCGCAATGTCTTGTCTTGTGGTTTGACGGGCACGCTCTTCGGACCAAACCATCTTAACCGCCTCATTCTGAGGGTTTGCTTTCATATGACCTAGTAGCTGTTTAAGGCTTAATTAGATGACATGTGCGATGCAAGGAATCCGAATCATAGTAGTTCTAGGAAAAGTCTCCTGAATACTAGCTATCATAGTGGCGTTATTTGATGCATTGTCTGTTGTGATGGCCACGATCCGGTCTGATATTTGATTCGTCTGAAGCACTTCAGATAAAACTAAACTCAGATTCCTCCCTGTATGTGACCCTTTAAGCGGTTCGAAGCTAAGTAGTAGCTCTCGGTAGTTCCACTCTTAGTCAAGGAAGTAGCTAGATATCGCCATGAAGGCCTGTTGGAATGGGGAAGTCTAACAGTCTAGTGCGATCGAGAGCTTAGCGAATAGTGGGAGGGTCTGGAGTATGTCCTTTTGACGAGCCTTCACAGTACTCCGTAGGTCACGTTAGATCGTCCGAACAGAGGGAAAGGATGGGATCGAAGGAGCTGATCGGGCGAAGCGGATAACCTCCTTAAACTGAGGGCTTTCGATGAACATAAAGGGTAGACGTGCCGAAGTGATCATAGCGAGTAGTTTCTGCCGCCAGAGGTCGTCAGAGAAGGATTCAACTGATCTTGAAGAATCGGCCTAGTGATATATAGCTTTATTAGCTTTCATCTAGAGTTGGCTTCTATCCTGACTTGCCCTTTGTTATATCAACTGCTGAATATTCGCTTGCTTAGCCTCTAGCTTGCAGTTACCCTTCTGCCAATGCCTTCGGAGACTTGTAGTTCCGTTTGCAGTGTAGTTTGGGTGGTCGTATATCCGTTTACATCGCTTGCATATAACCTTTGGCTTGCCTGTGGAGGGATCGGCGACTTGGTCGAAATGAGACCATACTTCAGACGAATAGCCCTTCCTAGCCTAATTCATACGCTTTGCGTCTGATTTTGAGCCGAACTGGGTACTCAACTACCAATTAACAAAGTCTTCCTTCGTCATATCGGAGTAGAGCACCCAGGATTTTGTCTGATCGTTGACACGCTCAAGAGAGGGGGGTGGGATTGGTTGTTCTGTCTGCTGACTATCAGGTAAATTAGAGATATCCTCGGGTAGAACGGAAGATCTATCTGCGCCATCACTATATAGTGAGGATAGATAGGGATCGGATAATTGCGACATGAAGGCACTTGGAACGAAAGCACTTGGAAGTTAGGATGAAAGTACTTACCTTTAGTAATTTGAAGAAGTTCAAGAAAGTCAGGGGAGAAGTTTGCTGTTTGCTATTTACTAGGATTTATTAAGTATAGCGTCTCCACTAAATACGTCTATATTTAATTCCTATTAGTAGACCCATTGGACGGTCCATTGGACAACCTATCTGCCCATCTATCACGTTGGCCGCAATGCCCCCGAGCTTCAGCCAAAAATTTTTCATCCAAACAGTGATTTTTTCAACCAAATATCCCACTCTATATTAGGTATTAGCTTTAAATATTTAATATATAGATAAAGTGAGCTATAAATCTCTATATAGGACCAAAATTAATAAGTTCTATAGTTATTATCTAGCAATCAAGTATAATGTTATCGTTCATATCAAAATATAGGGTTAGAGCCGCATGGTGGATATATATATCTTCTTGTTGGTTTCACCCATGAATAAATTACACAACCTACTATTCCTTTCTTTATAAAAAGACTTTATACGACCGTGAGAGCTTGTAGTAAATAATCATTTTTAAAGCATATTTCACTATAATACGCAGGGTGCATAGAGAAAAGCCGAAAAGGTCGGAGTTGAGACGAAAACAGACCAAAACATAGATATATTACTGTATTATATCTGGATGAATCAGCGAGTTATGCATACAAATTAGGCAGAAATCAGGCCTTAAGGCATCAAATGGGTCATAGATGGGTGGGTCATGGACGCAACCCTTGACCCATGGGTGGGCCATACCTAGATGACCCAAACCCATTAGGTCATGGGTTTGGGTCTGGACACCTTAGGGTGTCCAATGGACGGCCCATGCCGAGGTCTAGCCGACATGGCCGTGAATTACGTTAATTTGTTCTTTTATATAGAATAGTAGTTTTAAAGTAGAATATTTAGTTAATTTTGTAAATTATTATTATCTTAGTTATGTTTTATTTATTACCTACCTTATGATTATTAAAATATAAAACTTTCCGCTTAAGTTAATTTACCTTAATTTTAATAGGTGCTTAGCTCCTCTCGTAGTTGCCTATTTTTCTAGAGTTTCGTAAGCTACAGAGATTTTAGTGGGGGAATTTTATTTCTATAGTGGATCATACTCACGACCTTAGCATAACCGCTATACAGTAGTAAAGTTCTCTATTCTGGATTATGTTCTTCCAAGAGCTGATAGGAAGATATTATTAAGGCTTACTAGAGTAAGATTTTATATATATACTATCCAGGCTAGACGATATTTACCTAATATTCTATTATATTAATCTTCTAGAAGTAATAGCTAGCTAGAAAAGGCTATATAACGATACTAAAGCTAATTAAATTAATAATAGAATTTACGTCCCTAAGCTAGTTAGTTATATACTAGATTAAGTCTAATTTAATTAAGTAGGGTCTAATTTTTAATAAATAGCTTGTATAAAAACTTCTAACTTTATAATAAACATAGCCTTATAATTTTCGCTAAAGAAGGCTTATCTTAATTTTCTACTTATATATAGAAATATACACTTAGATTAGTGTACCTTCTATTACTAATAAATAGTAATAGGATAGCCTAATCTTTAAGACTCTATCTCTCTTCCTAAAAAGAGACCTTCATTTACTTTTATTCATAGAAAAGACTTCTTATAATACTTGTATAAACTTCTTTTATTATCAGATTTCGATTATTTTTTAATATAACGCCCTTATTAATAGCTACCCTATGGGAAAGGCCACGTGATAGCGTGGCTATAGCCTCTTAATATATATCATTAGTCTACTATGTACATTACTGATCGTCATTTAGCTCTATCTCTATTGGCTCTTTTCTAGAACAGATAAATTTCTGCTTTATCATTTATTATATCTAAACTAGTTTTTTAGGTCTATAGTATAGTTATAATCTTCTCATACATAACAAGGTCCTTAATATGCTCTTTGTATTAAATTAGGTTTTTATATCTAGGGTTCTTCTGTCATTATAATTTATCCTTATTTTTATATATCATATCATCGTCGTTTATATAGATTTAGGCGGGTTTATTATCTATTAAATTTAAATAGTCCAATTTTAGTAGTAGTGTGAATTGAATTTACTACCTATATAGATAATAGTAATAATATATAATAATATAGCGATATATAACTCTAGTCAATATAAGTGGTAGTAATAGCTAGAAACTTTATAAGACCTAGATAGACGAGGGTACATGATATTTATTATTAATAGGCGAATAGCTATATACAACTAGTAGTCCCTATATCGTTTTTGTGACTATTGCCAAGTCTGCTAATCATGATGGATCAAGAACAGAGTGCATTGATCGAAATAACTAAAGATACAGAAGGAAGAGAACTAGTAAGTATGACCACAGAGGTTAATATACCTTCCATGTCATGTAAACTTAGACAAACAGCAAACAAAGCAAGCAAGCAAACAAGGAAGCATCATCATATGCTTCACAGTTTTCCTTTAAGCTTCTTAAATCTTTATAGCCATCTATTACTAGATATATTAACCACGCTTCTATATACGTGTTATAGGACTATTATATTTCTAAAATCTTATAGGTTTTCATTCCTTAGTATTAAATTCTAACTTTATTATAGTCCCTTCATTAGATATACCTATCTTTCTAGAATCTAATAGCGTAGGTATAGGAGGAAAAAATAAGGGTAAGGTATTCTTAGTTGACTATTCTTAGTGCCTTAACACTAACTCTCGCGTAATTTATTTAGAAAAGGTGTAGTAAATAAGATAAGTAGACCTAATTAATTATAGATTATATTCTATTTGAAGCTGCTCGTGAAGTATTTCTAAGCCTTTTTAGAGCTATAGACTCTATCTATATTCGACTAGCTAATATTTATATTATTTAGCTTAAAGGAGAGCGATTAATTTTATAGGATAAGGAAGACTATATACTATAACTAGCTTAAGTATCTAGGTGTGACTAAAATAACTAGTAAGGGGATTATTATATTAAAGAATTAGTAGTTCACTTCTTAAATTACTCCTTATAGAGATATAGATATATTCTCTAAATCATAAAAGACCCTTAGGTCTAATTATTAACTCTAGGCCTTAAAATCCAGAGTCCGTAACTCTGTAGTGGCTTTTTAGCGCTAAGTCTCTAGGTCTTCGCCTTAAGGTCGTCTAATAAGCTCCTTAAGGTTCATCATACCTATTTAGAGATATAGGCTAACTAAACCAAAATATACATATATATATTAGAGAGTTAGCACGTATACCTAAGCTCTCTCTAATTAGTTATACTAATCAATTCACTCCTATCTTTATTCAAAGTATAGGACATCTAAGATAAGCTTACTTATAGTTAGCTACTAGACTATAATAGAATAGTGATTAGTTATTTATAATTTATTACCTATTTAGCTGCTTAATAGCGAAATTATAATCACCTAGTAGCTAGCGCTAGGAGGGTCTATTTACAGGATTACTTTTTCTAGGAAAACACTTTATTAAAAGCACCTTAACTAGGTAAGTACTCCCTATAAGATAGTCTATATAATAGAATAGCTCCTAATCTAGTATGCTACAGAGGATCTTCGCCTTCGTGAATTTTTATAACTAAGTTATCAGTAGATACTCTACGCTATCTTTACTAGGGAAGGAAAGGATACTAGCTATAGCTCTATTAGATATATTAGTTTCTACTTAGATATACTTGGAAGAGTTAAACTGCTAGAGGAGGGGCGCTAACTAGAAGGCGGTGATTAGGTGGCGAAACGCTACTCTTTTAGTGAGGTTTAGGTTAGCTTAGCTAGGCTTATATTTATTGTTTAATCCTTTTAGAAGGGCTATAAGTGACAGATAATATAGGAGTAGTCTTAGATAAATCTATAATAGAAATTATAAAACCTTAAAAAACACTTAGATCTCTCCATACATCTTAGGAATGTCCTATAAAATATTATTAGCTATCTAGTGGGAGTCTATTAGCACACCCCTAGAAGATGTAACAAAACTTATGAAGGACTAAAGCAGAGTTAATTTAATACTAGGCCATAATCTGTTTATATAAAGCTTAAGGAAGGAAAGTTCCTTAGGCTATAGAACATAGTGTGGAATAGGGGTATGGCACATGCTATCCTGTTATGGTACCCTCTCTCTCCTTTTGTCCTCCCTAATTAGATATAACCGATATAGGGCCAGCCCTAAACTTAAATACGCTAATAGATAGGCGGGTATCAGTGGTCTTCCTGTGTTTTCTTAAAGGCTCTTATGTGTCTAGAAGTACCGAAATCGGCCTATATACGGCCTCGAATGTGTCTAATACTAAATAATCCTTGATGCGAGAAAGCTTTTACTATATCTGTTTAGTCTATCTAGCCTATTTCACTAAGGCTTTATCCTTAAAGTCTTAACTAACTTATTTCCGCCTTATATTAAGAATCTTCTTAACTTCCTATTCTATTTTATTGTCGACTAGGACTCTATATATTATTAACCTTCTATAATAGTAAAGGATCTAATATAGTAGGTCTAATAAGGTTAATATAGAAGACTAGATATACACTAATTAGAACATTTAAGTGTATAGTATATAGTGTGGGTACTTCTGGAACCTCTTATTAGGTGTGTAATTAATTAAGCTTCTTTAATAGGTGTTAAGAATAGATATTATAGAGGTTTAATCATACCTAGTCCTCTAGCTTATACACTAGTGCAGCAGTGCTACCTATTATGTCTAGTTAGTCTATTCCTATTAGCGATCCTATACCGCTATAATAGCCAACTACACCTAGTTAGTGGCTTCCTATAGCTATTATATTGTCGTAGTGTTCTAACATGAAGCTATTCCTAAGCTTTAGTGCCTTAGGCATCTATAGGTGTGACGGAACCTAGGACTCCTTAGAGCCAGAGAGGCCCGGAACTAGAACCAGAACCTAACAGAGTGTTAGAGCCTGTATATACTGAAGTTGAGAATCGGCCGGGAAATCGTCGGCCCAAAGGATTCTGCCGCGGAGTCCGCCGTCACCGCCCGGAACTCCGCAGGAATTAATATATAGTCCTGGATATCTGATTCTCGTAGAGAATCAGAGATCAGTTCTGTAATACTACAGGACCGGCCCTTTACCAGTTGACCTTCCCCTTGCGGACTTCACAGTATACTGCTCTATTCCCTAAGGTAGTAAACCTGGAGCTGCGGTTCTTACACAGAGTGTTATATAGCCACCCTATTTTTCCCTTTGTTGAGTTTTGACCCCGCTTTGTATATATATTAAGTCCTCTTAGAAGTCAGGTTTCGACTAGACCTCGGCATGGGCCGTCCATTGGACACCCTAAGGTGTCTAGACCCAAACCCATTGGGTCATGGGTTTGGGTCATCTAGGTATGACCCACCCATCTATGACCCATTTGATGCCTGAATGCCTGATTTTTGCCTAATTTGTATGTATAACTCGCTGATTAATCCAGATATAATGCAGTAATATATCTATGTTTTGGTCTGTTTTCGTCTCAACTGCAATCTTTTTCAACTTTCCTTTCTATATCCTACGTATTTTAGTGAAATATGAATAGATTATCATTATTTCATATATGAATCCACAGTCAGATCAACTTATTTTATGAGTAAGGGAGTAGTAGTTGTGTAATTTAATAATATGGGATTTCCACTGGAAAATATATATATTCATAAGTCCATCACCACACTATATTTTGACAAAAGACCTACTAGTATACTTAATTGCTAGAGAACGGCTATTTAAACAATTATTTATGGGCTTATAGATAGCCCGATCCTTTATTATATCTCTATGTTAAATATTTAAAGCTCATACTAATATAGAGTGAGGTATTAGGTTGAGAAAACCACTGCCAGTATGAAAAAATTTTCACAGAAGCTCGGGGGGCATTGCGGCCAACGAAATAGATGGGCAGATGGGTTGTCCATTGGACAACCTAATGGGCCCATTAATAGGAGTTTATTATAGATATACTTAGTGGAGACGCTATACTTAAAAAAATGCTAAAGTATACACATCATATCTCTCCTAACCATCTTGAACTTGTTCAGTTTACTGAAGGTAAGTCGTCTTTCCTACCTACTCCTTGCTTTCGTCCCAAGTGCTTTCGATGTCACAGTTATCCGATCCCTATTTATCTTCACTATATAGTGATGGCCTAGATAGATCTTCTGTTCTACCCGAGGATATCTTCTCTGATCTACCTGACAGTCAGCAGACAGAACAACTAATCCCACCCCACTCTCTTAAGCGTGTCAACGATCAGACAAAATCCTAGGTGCTCTACTCCGATATGACGAAGGAAGACTTTATTAATTGGTTGTTGAGCACCTAGTTTGGCTCAAAATCAAGACGCAAAGCGTATAAATTAGGCTAGGAAGGGTTATTCGTCTGAAGTATGGTCTTATTTCGACCAAGTCGCCGATCCCTCCACAGGCAAGCCAAAGGTTATATATAAGCGATATAAACGGATATACGACTACCTAAACTACACTGCAAACAGAACTATAAGTCTCTAAAGGCATTGGCAGAAGGGTAACTATAAGCCAGAGGCTAAGCAAGCGAATATTTAGCAGTTAATACGACAAAGGGCAAGTCAGGATAGAAACAAGCTCTAAATGAAAGCTAATAAAGCTATATATCACTAGGCCGATCCTTTAAAATCAGTCGAATCCTTCTCTGACGACCTCTAGCGGCAGAAACTACTCACTATGATTACTTCGGCACGTCTTGTGAAGGGCTGAAGTAGAGTTGATTCAACTATACTAGGCCACGATCTGTCTTCACAAAGCTTGAGGGAAGAAAGTTCCCCGGACTACAAAACGCGGTGTGAAATAAGGGTACGGCACGTGACGGCACGTGCCATAGCCGGGCACCGGCCCGTTACACGTCTACCCTTTATGTTTATCGAAAGCCCTTAGTTTAAGGAAGTTATTCGCTTCGCCTAATTAGCTCCTTCGATCCTATCCTTTCTCTCTACTCGGACGATCTAACGTGACCTATAGAGTATAGTTAAGGCTCGTCAAAAGGACATACTCTAGACCCTCCCACTATTCGCTAAGCTCTTAATCGCACTAGACTATTAGACTTCCCTATTCTAACAGGCCTTTATGGCGATATCTGGCTACTTCCTTAACTAAGAGTGGAACTACCGAGAGCTACCACTTAGTTTTGAACCGCTCGAAGGATCACATATAGGGAGGAATCTAAGTTTAGTTTTATCTAAAGTGCTTCAGACGAATTAAATATCAGACCGGATCGTGGCCATCACAACAGATAATACATCAAACAACGCCACTATAATAGCTAGTGTCTAGGAGGCATTTCCTGGAACTACTATGATTCGGATTCCTTACATCGCACATATCATCTAATTAAGCCTTAAACAGCTACTAGGTCATATAAAAGCAGATCCTCTAAATGAGGCGGTTAAGATGGCTTGGTCCGAAGAGCGCGCCCGCCAAAGCACAAGACACGATATTGCGAATACTCTTCATAAGGTTTAATTTCCTTCTGCCTGATTCTTACCTTCACTCTACTATTTATTATACTCTTTATTAGATCCGAAACCTCGCGATCTTTATCAATATAAGCCCTCAACGCCGAGAGTCGTTTTTAAAAATCTAGGAGAGGCAACCTCGTTTAGTCCCAATCCAGGATATACGAACACATTAGAACTCCATATATCTTATGCTCCGGCGGGCGAAGCGGCTTCGATCTAATCTAGATCGGTTTTATAATGAATATGAGGCTATTCACCTTAAAATGACATCGGACGAATGGCGTTAGATTAACTATCTGCTCTACATTACCCAGCCGTTTTTCAAATTCACCACTACACTGTCGATGACTAAGGATATCACGATCCATAATGTGTTCCGGATCTACAACCAGCTTTTCACACATCTCGAGGGGTCAATTCGGCAGTTAACACGAAAGAAGGTATGTCCTTTTTAGTGTGTGACAAGTCCCATGGGACTAGCAAAAATTTAGTCCCACTCCCGTGGGACTAAGATCTTAGTCCCGTCAGTCCCATGGGACCTTGTCTCTAAGTCCTCCCGTGGGAGTCCCGTGGGAGTCCCGTGGGACTCCCATGAGTCCCGCCAAGCCTATGATTTTGCATAAATCTCCTAAATAGGATGGATAAAATGATGATTCATCCGCCACTTTCACCGTTATTAAATAGTGTTTTGGTTTGTATATTAACATCTCTTTTAATTGAGCTATAACCCTTAGGAAATCTAATGAAATCTACTTGTATATAGATTATGTCGAGTTAAGAACTATGAATTTCCCTCTTGTTTGAAATATTTTGAACGTAGGCAGTTGGTTGTGGAGGAAGTAGTGGTAGTTTTAACGTATAGAGCTGGAAATATATACATTCACATAAACACCTCTCGCGCGATTTACTGCTTTTCTATTCTAGATCTCTCCTTAGTGTCATGATTCGATCTGACATCCTTTGTTAACATTACAGGCAAATCCCGGAATACCTATTCCTTTGTTTATATTAGGTTAGACCTGGCTTTACATCTCCTTCCTTCCTCCTCGCTTCTCCTCATTTTTTAGTATTCTTATTTCGATCTGCCTGGCTAGTTAAATCGAGAGTTCTTTTTTTCTTCCTAGACTGAGTCCATGACACTAAGTTCTTCGAGATCGCAGATTCCGTCCTAATTGTCATATATGCGCCGTCCTTTATACTAGTCTGGTCTGCCTCATCCGCGGGGCCGCCCCCCCGATGAGTTTTGGTCGCAGATTCCGTCTAGATCTTCATAATAGCGGGCGATAGTTTCTGCAGAAATCTAAGACAGGACAGCTATAGCAGATATTTTACTGCCGGGCTCTAGCCCGTTACAAGAATTCCCCCTTTCACCTTATCTAGTGGAAATATAGTGGGAGGGGGTAAAGAGGCGTATACATCTACGCATGGGTGAAATATTCTTCATATAGATCTTACGGGCATCGGCTTGACCAAAATCTGATGGGACTTTGTAGTCCCGCGGGACATCCCGTGGGAGTATAGGAGTTTCCCACGGGACTAACTAATTAGGAGAGTGTATACTATGGGTCTCTAGGTATTTTATGATAGATCTATAGGTCTCTTAGGTATTTTATGATAGATCAATAATATCTTCTATCTGAATTAACCCTGCGCCCTAGTTATCTCTATTTCCGTCGGTCGCAACTTCAAAAACACCAAGGCCTGTTCGTCTTATCCTTCTTCCTTTCCTATCCTAACAATACCGGTCTTCCTCTAAATCATGTCTCGATTTAGTCAATTTTCTGACGCTGGGCCCTCTTTCTGTGAGAGTGATCTTATAGACCCCCTTACCGATCTTAAATCCGACTCTATCTCCTTTATCGCAGGTAGCTCGTCTAATCAACAAACTACTGCCTTAACACTAGTCTCCGAGTTTATACCTCCACCCACCCTTCCTCCTACGCTTAAGCGTTTTGGCCCTGATCGGAAGAAGCTCTAGGTTAAATACACCGAAATACATAAAGATGATTTTATTATCTAGTGGCTATAAACTGAGTGTTCTACGAAGACAGGGCCGAGTCAAAAGAGGATGCGATAGGATACGAAACATTCCGCCGAGATATGGCAGCATTTTGACCAAGTGGCGCATTATATCACTGGCGAGCCGATGGTTATGTGCCGAAGATATGGAAAGACCCTTCCACACCCATAGCAGACTATAAATAGGACTAATTCGATGAAACGCCACTTTACAGCTGGGAAATGCGTTCAAGCTAGTAACAGTGCAACAAGGCAACAGACTCTGCGACAATCTATTAAATACGCGGTATATATTAACCTTCTATCTTCTGTTCAGCTAAACTAATCCTCTATTTATCCTTTCTAGGCCGAAAATTCACCACATATAAAGCCATCATTCAATGACGAGCAGTGGAAACGATGTCAAGTCAGATTCATTGCTAAGTCAAACCTTCCCTTCCGGATCCTCGCGCATAAGGACTTTGCCGATCTTATATCAATGGCTTAGCTAGCTACGTTAAAGCCTACACTTCTCACCCCCCGAACTGCTCGACGTCGCCTTCGAAGTATCGTCCAAGAAGACCAGCACCGTATTCTATCAGAACTACCCCTAGATACGAAGATCTCGATTGCTCTTGATTGTTGGACGTCTCCCTTTCAACAAGCCTTTGTGGCAATCACTAGCTACTTCCTTGATAAGAACTGGAACTATCGGGAGATCCTTCTTGGCTTTAAACCCTTACACGGGAAGCATTCTGGCGCGAATCTGAGCAGTGTTCTATTTAAACGCTTACATGAGCATCGGGTTATAGATCGGGTACTTGCTATTACGACTGATAATGTATCAAACAACAACACTCTTGTTGTTAATATGCAGGAATCAATAAAGGCCCTGAATCTTCCGGATCATACACTAATCGTCCGAATTCCTTGCTTAGCTCATGTCATCTAGCTAAGTCTAAAGGATCTGTTGGCGACGATGAATCTTGACCCAAGGAACGATGTTCTAGACCGGCAGTGGTCAGCTGAACAGGAAGTTCACTCCGTCATATTCAGAAGCGTGGTATCATTTACACTCTTGCAAAGGTAAGTCTCGCCTCTTATATAAAGATTCACTATATCTTTATAATAATCTATCTGCTAACTAAGATTAGGTCCGTGGTCTAGCTGTGGATATCAACGCTAGTCCTCAGCGGCGGGAAGCCTTCTTAAATCTCTAAAGCAAAGAGCCAAAGCTTCTGCCTATCCAGGATGTCAAAACGCGATAGAATTCAACTTTTCTGATGCTCCAACGTGCTAAGCGTCTAGAAAAAGCGTTTAATGAATACTGCAGTGAGCACAACTATCCTTAGTTTAAACTAAATCTAGAGGAGTGGCGACAGGTTGACTATCTTCTTTATATTACCTAACCGTTCCATCGATGGACTACAGCTATCTCGAAGATCAAAGATGTCACGATCCATCAGATCTTTAGAATCTACAACAAGCTGTTTGACGACTTTGACTTCTCTATCCGCCAACTAAAGCGGAAACGGGTCCCTTAGAAGGCAACGATGCGGAAGGCGCTCGAAGCAGGCCGTCAAAAGCTCTCTGACTACTACAGCCAGACCGAGAACGTTCATAGTAACCTCTTTACAGTCGGTACCATCCTTGCGCCACAGCATAAGTTATAGTTCTTCTCGAAGCCTGAATGGTCGGATAATAACTACTAATGGCGCAAAACCTACCGTGATTATATTAAAAAATCCCTTAAGCCCTACCAAAAGCGCCAAAAGGAGACACGGCAATCGCAGTTCTGCCTACCGTCAACACAGAAGGATGATCTTAAGCTCCTTTTCGATAAAGATAGTCCATTTAAATCTGCCCAGTCCCAAGAGAAGCAGGCTAGGCCAGCCTTTGATAATAAGCTTACCCATTATCTCAACAGTGGTATGTTCCTTCTATTCAAAATGTCTCTTATTCTAACATTTACCTAATAGGGACGTTGAACAAATCACCCTGTGACTTCTGGCGAGAGAATGAGCACAAATATCCTACACTTACAAGTCTTACACGCGATATCTTTACTATCCCTGCTACTAGCGCTAGTGTGGAACGCCTCTTTAACTCTGCTCGCGATCTTTACCACTATCGACGGAGTCGTCTCCACGAGACAACGATATAAGACCTAATGATGTTTCGCTATATCTCTCAGTTTGATATTAATACTGTGGACCTTATAGGTGAATCTGACGAAGAGGAAGAGCCTACCGCCGAAGAGAGACAGCAAGCAGCTTTAGAGAGAGAGGCGAAGCTAGCTCAGTATACCCCAGTTCCGATCAGTGACAATGAAGAAGAGGATGAGGAGGATGAAGATAAGAGTGAGGAACAGGATAACTTTAATCTTTCTATAGTCTATATACCATCCCCACCAAGCCAGCGTGTGCTAGGCAAGAAGCGAAAGAGTTTTGCTTCTTAGTCGGAAGGAGAAGATGATGATGAGGCCGAACCCTAGCTGCCTCCTATTTTAATTAGTACCGAGGGCTTAAGTCAAATGCGGACGTCTAGAAGGACAAGGAAACGTCCAAAGAATTTAGATGACTACCATGTAAGATATGAGTGAATTAATTCCTTTCTTTTTTCATTTAAAGATTAATATATCTATCTTTTTATCATTTCTAAAATGTATCGAGCTACCTAGAGTAATATTGCATTTATAATACCTAAAATTACCAGGAAAAATGCATAATTTATGCTAGTCACGAGTTTTAGCTGTTTACACTGTTTATAGTCCCGTGGGAAGTCCCATAAAGTCCCGTGTGAGTCCCGTCACCCTTTTAGTCCCGTCGATGGGACTAAAGCTTAGTCCCAACTCCCGTCTATGACGGGAAGTCCCAAGTCCCACGGTGGGAGTCCCGTGGGACTTGTCACACACTAGTCCTTTTACCTTTACTTTTGTCCTTTATACTTATATTCGAGTAGGTCAAGTGGAAGAAACAGATGCTTAAGGCACTCGAATTAGCCGAAAGTAAGCTACGAGAGTACTACGCCATGACAGACGATCTTGAGCTTAGAGATATCTATGCGCACGGCACAATTCTCGCTCCGGAGCTAAAGGCACAATTCTTCTAGACCCCTAAATGGTCAGATGCCGATTACGCGACATAATATATTAGTAGCCTTCGGGCTCGGATAGAAGCGTATTAGACTAATAGTCATTTGGCTACTTAGCCTACATTTATGGCACCTACTTAGATATCAGAGCTTAATAAAGCGCTTAGCTCAGGTGGCCAACCCACGAAAAAACGTGATGAAATTAAAGAGTATCTCCAAGGAGGTATAAAGCCCTACTTTTATCTAGCTTTACTTTTATCTGACAAATATATAGGATTAATCGAGATTAGCCCTCGGCAATTCTGGCGAGATCATAAACCCTAGTTCCCTACACTGTCTAGGATTGCTCGGGATATCTTCTCGATCCCTGCTACTAGTGTAGGTGTCGAGCGTCTCTTTAACTCCGCCCGTGATATCTGTCATTATCGACGCGGCTCACTAAATGCATCTACGATCCAGGATCTTATGATGTATATGTGTGGAACTCGGTTTGAGATTGAAGAGGAGGAGCTTGCTTTAATCCGAAGTCTCTCTTTATAGGATCTCTAGGAGGAAGCTATTGTTGAGGAAGAGAAATCGGACTAAAAGGAGGAATTCGAACTAATCAGTGACCATGAAGAGGAGGATGACAGAGTCAGTCAGCGATCCCCCTAAAGAGACATAGGAGCGTTTCGTCCGATCCTTCTTCTACTCAGACAAATAAGAGTGAGCAAGAAGATAGTGTTGATTTACTCCCTCAACCACGGTCTTTAGGAAGGGCACGGAAGCGTTCGAAGCTATTAGATGGTTATGACCTTAGCTAGAAGTTAATAATTTGATTATCTGATCTTGATCTTATCTCATCTCTTTAATATTAAGGGGAATACAGCGCAGGTATAGTAAAATATTTTAAAATATAGCATAAGGTGAGTAAATTATGCATTTTTCCCATAAACTAGAGTTTGGGTAAATGGGTCAAAACCAACCCACCCATAGGTGGTCACCCCTTACCCGTGATCAGTGATCACCCATGGGTCAGAAGGTCTTGACCCAAACTCACCCATGGTTGGGTTTAGGTCAACCCATATAGGTCGACCCATGGGTCATGCCGAGGTCTAGTTTCGACTTCTAAGAAACAGTCTTGCAGTTCATTGACACCTAGTACTATTCTTCTACCTGATTGATAGGCCCTCTACCCTGAAAGTAGATCATACCTCTATATAGATAAATGCTTCTCTCGCGATCTTTAGTAGAATTATATCCTTTAAGCCTTCTCTAACGCTCTCCTTAAGGGTATTAGGTCAACGTGGTATCTATATATAAAGAAGAAGGATAAAAGCCCTATTAGTTAACGACATATCTTACTTATTAATTACTATAGCACTACTAGTAGTAGGCTATACTAGTCGTCCTACATATAGATTATAAACACCTATAAGATCTATTCTAGTTCCTAGTTCGCCTGTTCTATTAAATTGTCTAAATATTGTCTAAATATGTAAGGGATATGATCTACTTTCAGGGTAGAAGCCTGTCAATCAGGTAGAAGAACAGTACCAGGTGTCAATGAGCTGCAAGACTGTTTCTTGGAAGTCGGAATCTGACTTCCAAGAGGCTTTAATAAATACACAAAGCGGGGTAAAACTCTATAAAGAAAAAGGGGGTGGCTGTATAACGAACGCCCTTGGAGCTCTGGATTCCATCATGCCTGGAGGTGCCTGAGGCATCAAAGCTTGGGAATAGCTTCATGTTGGAACCCCGTGACAAAATAAGGGTGAAAAGCTATAGAGAGTCGACAACAGATTAATAAATGCACAAACTTTCCTAAAATACACTAACGAAGTAAGGCCCTTAATCACTTATAATAGGGTCTATAATAGAATCCACTAATATCTTAGCCTAGTTCTATTATAGGATTAGTAAGGGTTTTAGGAGTCTATCTATATTTTATATCTCACTAAACTGTACTCCTTCTATAGACTATATAGTTGTAGAGGAAGCGTTATATATCCTTTACTACACTAGGCTAGAAGAAACACTAAGAGAGTATTGAATAGGTGGTATCTCGACCTAGGTGCCCTATAATATAGGAATTATGAATCCTTTAGATGATCCTTATATGTAATAGCTCACTGTCTAGAATCTAAACGCGCTAATAGAAATAGAGTAGACCTCTTTTATCTAAATGGCACTCTAATAGACTTATTTTAATACCTAATTCTACTATAATTTATCTATCTCCTTTAAATAGGGCTATAAATATTAACTAATATATTAAGTTAGTAGTCTAGGCCTTCTTCTATTCTACTTATAAATCTAGTTCTTTAAATATTATAATATCGCGAGTGAAGTTAATTATTACATCTTTATGTATTATCGCCAGAGTTTTATCTTTAGGCAATTACTCCTCACTAACGCTCTATTAAATAAAGTTTAGAATTAATTTAATAACCTCTTATTAGTAATTTAGTAAGGTCTTATAGTATATCCTAGCGTTATCTTTAATAGTTATAATATAAGTTTCCCTAGTTAGTAGTGGAGATTAAAGTTAAATTCTCTAAGTAAGTCTACCTGTTATATGTACTGTTTATTAAGATATTACGCTTTACTAAAATAATGTAGGCTCTTATAGTCTATAGCAATTATAAATTATAGAACTATTTTAACTCTAGTCTCCATTCTTTTAATACTTAGATAATCACGAGTAGGTCTTTATTATAGATCTTATAGTTTAACTCCGCTAGCGAGAGCTTCTATAAATGGTAGATATATAGAGCTAATTAGCTATTATCTTATACTTTTTATAAGACTACGCCTATAGTCTATCTAGAGATATCTGCTTCCACTATAGTCTTATATCCTTTTTTAAAGTACGCTAGGATTAGAGCGTTAATAAAGAGTCCCTTTAGATTTATGAAAGCCTATTAATATATATTATTAGTAGAAAACCGTATCATTCTTATTAGATTCATTAGTAGTGTGGCTAGGTCTATAAAGTAAGAGATAAATATCTAATAGAAGTTTATAAATCTTAAGGAAGCCTTATACATCCCTAATAGACTTAGGCGCTATCTAAAAATAAATCGCTTCGACTTCTTTAGGTTAATATAAATGCCTTCCACTATATATATAATAAAACTAAGAATATTTAATAGACTTCTGCTTAAACTTAGATTTCTAGATATTATATTATGGCTAGAACTACAGACACCACCCCCCCTCTAGAGACACCACCCTTGCCACAATTCTCAGGCAGAACTTCCGTTTAGGGATTAGCTTTTTTTTCTGCCATTTGGCTCCGATTTTCTGCCGTCGTCATTTACATTCTGGTTTACATAGTAAAACTGCATATTTTGAAGCTTTACAAACAACTGTTTTCCCTTCCAATTACTCTCTATGAACACCTTTTCGTAAGTTCTACTACTCTCCGCGCCCTCCACGTACTCCGCGCTGTCCATAGCCACGTCCACGTCTAGGTATCAATAGCAAAGAGCGTGGATGACGTAGTGGGAGGAGATTTTACATAGAGGGGAGTGGAGAGGTTAGGCGGTGAAGGCAATTTAGGAGGGCGGTGAGAAAAAGTTGATAATGTAATCTAAGCTAATCCCCAAACGGAAGTTGTGCCTGAGAATTGTGGCAAGGGGTGGTGGCTCTAGCGAAGGGGTGGTGTCTGTAGTTCCACCCTATATTATAAGCTAGCCTCTTAGAGGTTCTAGAGTACTTTAACGATCTTTTAATAGTATTCTACTAATAATCTAGTATAATATTATCTATATACATTAATATAAAGTTATTAAGAAACTCTTATAATGTCTAATTAATATATAGCTAAAATATTACTACTGCTTCTATTAGACTAAAGAGGATTATATTCTATTTAAAAAGGCCATATTAAGTTAGAAAGCAATTTTCTACTCTTCTCCTAGCTAGATATAAATCTTAAGTTTTGTGAAATATTATGCCGTAGCTATATAAACTTAGTAACTAGTATAGAATCGCACTCCTCCTTCTAGTTTCAAAATAAGTAGCACTAATATAATAGCTAGAGATTTACTAATATATAAAAAATCTTTCCTAAATAGATCTATTAAGTCTTCTAAAGGTAGAGGTCCTCCTTATTTATCCTATATAGCGCGCTATATAGGGGAGCTTCTTTAACGCTATTCTAGTCCTTCTTAAATAGTATCTAATAACTAATTCTAGGCTAATGTGGCGATAGTTTATTGATTAGCTACTAGCTAAAGACCACTAGCTAGGGCTAGTGCTATTTTAGTAGCTTTTCCTTTAGATTAACTAGTTTCTTTAGCTATAGTACTTTACTAATATTACGGAGTTAACTTTACTGATTCTTATATATTTTATATAAAGTGAGCTGTCTAGGAGCCTATGAATTACTTTAACTAAGCTCTCTACTATATATAGTATCTTTATCTTAATTAGCCCTATTATATAGTCTATCTGGTTCTAATAGTGAGTCACTTTGCTATTTTCTATAAATATCTAGATATCTTTTATAAAACAAGAAGCGTCTACTAATAGCCTTTAGCTATAGAGTACTAAGTATTTTTAATATAAGTAAACATATATCCTTACTAGTACCTATATATATCTAGGTAAAAATAGATAGTATTAGCGTGGGCTTAATTTAATATAATATTATTAATAATTTAGAATAGGAGCTACTCTTTTTCCTCTTCTTTATTCTTAGATGACTATTAGCTATATCTTTATCTATATGGTTATTTATTTTTTTTTTTAGCTTTTTATCGACGTTCATAAGGGGGCTCTGTATACTCTTAGGTCGCTTAGCTAGTAGATAGAGACACTTAGTAATTTAATAGTTATTATATCTATTACGAAGATATCTTCGCTCCTACAATAGCGATCTATTTCTTCTAATAAGATCTAGCGAGTATATTTCCTATAACTTCGCTTTTTTTACACCGCTATTCCTATTTTCCTAGCGAAGATAGTAGATATCTAGTCTATTATATCCTTAAGGAGTGCCTATAGTTATTTCACACTATAATTATAATACAATTAGCTAATATTTGAGGTGTCTGTAAATAATCATTCACCTCATATTTCGGGCGGGCTATATTGTTTTTATGCTAAAAATCAATATCCTACCAAAAACCAAGTAAAACGGACTTCTCGTTAATATATAGTGACCTTAGTAATCCTATTTACTATGTGTTTTGAGGTGCGCAGCTCGGCCAGGAATTACGTTACTAATTTATTCTATTACTAAACTATTTATTAGAGCATAGCATCTATCTAGTGGGGACCTTCCGATTATACCTATTCTATAGTCTAGGGCTTTCTATTAATATGTTCTAATAAAAAGGGGCGCAATAAGATATCTAATAGTTTTCCTCTAATGTCTAATAACCTAGTGATACAATCTATAGGTCGGGAAAGGAAGCTTTATCTATATTATATAAAAGGGCTAAAATAGAGTTAATCTAACTATACTAGGCTATAAACTATATAGACAAAGCTTAAGGACTATAGGATATATTATGAAATAGGTAGCACGTGATAGCACATGCCACACCTAGGTACTAGCCTTTATTTAAAAAGGATATATTAATAGGAGATGTCTTATGCCGAATATAGATAGGATGTAAATCTATCTAATTACTACTTATAAGGTTCACCTACGTTATTCCTTTAATATAAAAAGTCTATAGAACTAAATCTTAAAATAATGGCTATAAACGTTTCTTATAATAGTCTATTATAGTAACTAGTAGGAAATATAAAGTTTATTAAACTCTAGTGAAGAAAGTATATAGTAGATTATTATCTTATAATTACTATCATTTCTAATTACCCCTGTTGCTAATTTTAAGTATTATTATAACGGGCCGATGCCCGGCTATAGCACGTGCCGTCACGTGCCGTACCCCCAATTCACACCGCGTTTTGTAGTTTGGGGAACTTTCTTTCCTTAAGCTTTGTGTAGACAGATCGTGGCCTAGTATAGTTGAATCAACTCTGCTTCAGCCCTTCAATTATCATCATTTCTCGCTATAATATAAAAATAATCACGTCTTATCTTAAGGCTATAATAATCCCTTAGGCTTTATCTATTATATATTATTTCTTCTAAGTTTTTATTGTCTTTTGACAGGGGTTCGATTCTTTTTTCGGCTATATATCTATAATGCTATATACTTATACCCTTAACTTTGCTCTATTTATTTTTATAGGGACTATTTTGTCTTTATCTAATAAAATTATCTGTATAATAGCTTACTAGGTATTTCGTATTTAGCGCGGCATTATAATACGATCCCCACGATAGTGGCCTATAGTATTTATAATAGTTAAATTAAAGTCTTATAAAAGTTTTATTAATAAGCCTTATAAATAGGATTTAGTATATTAACTTCAGTTCTATTAATTAAAAAGCCTTTATCGCTTTTTCCTAGCTAGTAAGAAGTCTCTATTCTAATTTATAAGCTATGATAACTAACTACCTATAGCTTAGTCATAAACTAAACCTAACCCTTAGTATATTAGCTAGTGGTATGTTATAGTTTAGGCTTATATAATTACCTATAGACTTTTATTTTATTAAATAGCCTCTTATAGTATTAAGACTTTGGTAGTCATTAGAGATAGATTAGTAGGGACTTCTTATTATATTAGAACGCTATAAAGGACACAATTAATAATATAGGTTCCTAAATAGATAGGGGTATTATTATTATATATTTTATTATTAAGTTTCGTAAGGATGGTACTCTAGGGTATTTTACCCTCTATAACCTATGCTTTAAGTGGGGGTTTGTATATTATTTCTCCCTTTAATAGTCTTAAAATAAATTATAAGAATAATAATTTAAATAATCTCAGGGTATAGATATAAAGTATAAACCTATAGATATCTCTAAGAGATAATAAGTAAAATAGATATAGAATAGTTTCCTAGTTATTTAGCTCTCTTTAATTAAGTTTAAGAACTTAATATAGGCTTCAGCTATAGAATAACCTCTATAAAAATCCCTCACTCTAGACCTAAATACTATATAGGCTATTATTATTACAGGTCGGTTTCCCTTCACTATTATAGTAAGATTAATTAAAAATTATCATCTAATAATTAGCGTCCTACTAAATAGTAACCGTTTCTTAGGTGTGGTTAAAAGATTATATCTCCTACCTTAAAGATATTTCGATATAACGTTCGTTTTTTATCCTATGTAATTAGGCTAATATTATGTATGAACCCTTTAAGGTGTGATTCTCCTAAGTCTATATAGAACTAGCCTTTAAAGGTCGTATATACAATTCAATAGATTTTGTATTCTGTCCTATCACTAAGAAGTAATAATGCTATAATATATAATTAATATCATTGTCTACCAAAGCGTTAAAATATAAAGAATCATATAAAAAATATATTTCTCTAATCATAGCTCTATATAGGGAGCTTAATAGAGATATATAGGAAAAGGCTCCGGAGGGGTCTTATAACTATTAAGAGATTGAAATGTTATATATAAATATATTTCCTAGTTCTCGCGCGAAATAATGCGTGTTTTAAAACACATATCAATTCTTATTAGGATTTTTAGGATATTATATAGAAAGGTATATCGATTAGTTTATTAACTTTACCATTATAGGAAAACATCCTTTCTCGTGAAACATAGTGATAGTATAAAATATTGAAATGATAATTCTTAATAACCTAGATTAAGAATAGATTAAGCTTCAAAATAAATATATATTAGATCCTATATATGCTAGGATAAGTCCCACTATAATTCTGGAAAAAAAGATAGTATATATAATATAAGGTTCATATTTTTACTACTAAAAGCTATATATGGTTGACCTAATCTATGGAAGAATTAATAATATATTAGTACGAATCAAGCTAGGTGTCCTTAGGCACCCCTACGTATAAGCTATCCGTAGAACATAATGTAGATAGTCTAGGATTCAAAGATCTTACATGCTAAGTTTAATACACGCCCATGAAAATCCATATATAGAGTATCTATCTTAATAAAGTCTCGTAACTTATATATATATTTATTCAAGTATCTACTTAGCCATTTAGCTACTATCTATTTAACTATTATTACTGTCTACTTTATAGTAAATATAGATCACTATCCACCTCACTATCATCTTTAAAACCATAATTTATATCCTGCCTTGCAAATTTTACTATTATTAAAATTTTCTGTTTCAACAGAATAACCTCTTTTCTTTTCATTTGAAGAAACGAAAGTCGACTATAAAGCGTTATAAGGTGGACATAGCAGAAGCCATATCAGGAGTAGTGATAATAGTAGAGAAAATAGAAAATAATAGTGGCAGTAATAATAGTAAGAGCGAAAGGCAGTAAGGCCAGATAGAGAGAAGGGGAAATCGGCTAGAGATAAGTGGTATAGGCAAATTAGAGGGTATTCTTTCACATAGTTGCCAAGAAGTAGCTCGATATATAAACCTAACACATAATTCTAGATACGGTAAATTTAGGACTCTTAACTAATCATGTTAATAAAGGGTTCACTATAAGGTGAGCCCCCCTTTTATGGCGACATAACTATCTGATATCATTTTTCTATAAGAGACGTACTGTGACTACTGCCAGATCTGTGAAGAACAGAGTGCATTTATCGAAAAGATCTAAGCTGAGGAAGGAAAGAGAAAAACAACAAGATGAGGAAATCAAGAAGAAGTTGTGGGTCCTGTGATCCGCTTATTCAGCAAGCACGTGACCACTGAGCATCGCTATGCTCACACGTACTACAGTTCTGACCTCTGGAGGGATTCACATAAAGGGAACGGTGTCCCCTATACGCAATAGCTAGAGTTCTAATAATGTCTCTCAGCGTTTTGAAGATATCGGGTTCTCTCTCGGTACACAGTAAAGCTCTTTCTACACGCAAGGCAGTAGAAATTAGAATAGAAGGTCTTTTAGTTACCACCTGGCGCATCTCGGATACCACGATGCTCATTGTGAGCATGGTGATGCTTAGTAATCACATACTTGCTAAGTAAGCGAATCGGGGATCATAGGACCCACAACTTCTTTTTGTTTTCCCTATCTTGTTGTTTTCCTCTTTCCTTCTCTAGCTTGGATCTTTTCGATGAGGGAATTGCTAAAAACACACCCCCTGGGTCTAATTACACACCCCCTCCCCACTTTAGTTTCCTATATGAGTATAGTGCTGTCTTTGTATTCCATCTTTATATGACAATGCTACATCCTCGCGATAGCTAAATTACTAGCACGGCCCCTATCGACCTAGAAGACACTCAGAAACTAATATCATTCTATAGCTATTAGGGGCGTTAAAAGTAGAGGCAAAGGTAGGTTATTAGAGACAGATTTCTCTAAACTCAACTAAAATATTAGAAGTTTCTTACTATGTCTCTGTTAGAACCCGTATATACTGGACTTGAGAATCGGGCCAGAAGATCGTCGGCCCGAGGGATTCTGCCGCGGAGTCCGCAGACCGCCCGGAGCTCCGCAGGAATTAGTATATAGTCCTGGATATCTGATTCTCGTAGAGAATCAGAGATCAGTTCTGTAATACTACAGGACCGGCCCTTTACCAGTTGACCTTCCCTTTGCGGACTTCACAGTATACTGCTCTATCCCCTAAGGTAGTAAACCTGGAGCTACGGTTCTTACAGTCTCACACGGTTAAAAGATAGCCGGTATGATAACTTGGCTATGCGAGGATATAGCCCTGTCATATAAATTTAAAATACAAAAACTACACCTTACCATTTCTGGAAATGGGGGTGTGTAATTAGACCCAGGGGTTTTGTTTTTAGCAATTCCCTTCGATAAATGCACTCTGTTCATCACAGAATTAGCAACAGTCACACTCGTAATATTTTAGGCTCTCAAGCTTCCGCCTACGATCCCCCGACAAAAGGTACCCAAGTTACGCTCTACACAGAAACATCCCTTCTATATATGCACCAAAAGTACGTGGGAACCTTAGGATCAGGATAACATGACCAGTGAAGACGGAGACGACTAGCTAGCGTGTGGCCTTGGCTATAACTGTTATGTTACTTGGTGACTTCCAAAAATTCCCCAAAAATCCTATCAATACCAAATAAACCATGTATGTTAAAGATAATAAGTACCTTTGGTGCACTGGGGTCATCTTTAAAGCATCACTTAGAAGCAGAGCAATGTTTGTCTTGAACTGTGACAAGTGACCCTTCGCGACACCGACTCACTTCAAGAGGGAAGCCAAGAGTCAAAAGAATTCCCATGCGCAGTCAACAAATGAATGTTAATCATCCGGATACTCGTCCCGAACATTACTAACAAAGGCTCGGGCTTCTGGGTCCCATCTTTTGAAATGCCTGCCCGCGATGGCTGTCAAGCTCGGCGGCAGCTCCGAGATATGGGGCGCAATGAGTTCAATGTTCTCCTCTGCCACATATCGGACACTTCGATCCTCGACCCTGGATTGAATTAGCCATGCACCGGAGGAACAAGACCCAATGTTCTCACAGGACGTGGTAGAAACTTTGATGTCGGCCAGCCTGTAATCGATCGATCCCCATCCGCCTCATCCACTGCTCTTCCGCGTCGCACTCAGAATCCCATCCAGTAATGATAGCATAGTAGTGGTAGCGCCGATGACGAAAAACCTGACCGACCATATAGCGAATTCTCTTGTCCTGAAACGATCGCCTGTGCACCTGTTTAGGAATCTCATCCGCGGCCCGCATGACGTGGAGGCTCTCTAGGATATGCTCATGCTCATGGAAAAGAGGAACGATGTACTGCTCCACCAGGAATATGTCTGATGGAAAATCTGTAGCAAATAATTCCATGAGCCATGGTAGCTGGTGACGAAGGTCCATTGGCCGCGTATCGCCTGAAAGTAGCATGGAGGACCACAGAGCCGCATACTTGGCGCTCACAACATCCACCGAGGTGGTATGTGTGTCGAATTGATGAGATGCAGAATGAATAGAGTTCAGTATGTTTTTGCTGCACCGCAACACGATTTCCGAGCCGGAAGATTCGCCTAGGAATTCTAGTTGCTCCATATTCGATGCACCAAGGAAAACGAGCTGATCTCGAAGATCGGACACCGGAGTTTCCCGCGCCCCTCGAAATGGATCAAGGTACATAGGGGGCCCGCGCTCGGCGTCAGTCATAACATTGCCATCCATGTCGAAGCCGGAGGTAGGGGTGACGATGACATGAACATGGAATGGAAAGCCGCAAGGTTGAGCATTGAGGCCTAACTCCCGCGCAGCGTAACAATAGATGGCCGCCGAAACCAAGGGCAAAGAGTTATGCCCCGGACTCTTCAAGGCTATCCCCAAAAAGTTGTGCTCCAGGGAATGATATTCTCGACCGAGCTCAATTCCGGTGAAATTGTTCGCACGTAACCAGGATGCTAGTTCTAGGGCTTTCTTCCTGGGGCTGAGGAGATCTAAGCCAGGGTGCGATTCTGTGAAGTGCACAACGAGGTCTGAAAGCGCACTTTGAATCTAAACCGACGTCAATGAACACAAATTTTGGTGATATTGAGGACAGAGGACCGATAGCTGACCTCATCCAGATCACCATAACCACTCTCCGGGATGAAGAGATCGAAAGCACCCAACGCGCGCTCAAGAGACACCGGCTCACCACGGCGGAGTTTGGCCCACTCTGGAATCGCAATGCTCCGATGAAGGCAAGTCAGAAGTGCTCGGGCATAATACCTTCATCGGCCCAAAGACACGGTTAACACGAGAACATGAGGGCCAAATGAAGGATCAAGCCCACCTTCTAGCAAGACAGTCCTCGCTTTCTTCCACCTCACTATGTCGAAGGAGGGTATCTTTGGCGTCGTAGCCTAGATCAATGACGGCCCGAAATTTCTCGATGCGGCCTGTCTGAGTGGCAAGGATGCTATCAAGCAACGCAGTGACCGAACAGTCCACTCGATACCTCAGAACGAAAAGAGCCCTCCAGTCAACGGTTGAGGCCGAGCTCGCTAGCTTCTGTGGCATCCTGTGCTTGCTATCCCAGAACTTGTAGTAGGTTTGGCAGTAGAGGCGCCATAGCAGAGGCTCGTTCGTCACATTCTTGAAACGGCGGCTGGTTTGCGCAAGAGCGGTACAGGACAGAGGATGCGAGTAGCAAAGTATCGAATGAAGGATCTCTTCTGGAAGATGATTGAGAGACAGAACCATCCCTATGAGTGATCAAACAGTGTGGAGCGAGGATGAAATGAAACAGCTCCACACTGTCTGGGTATCAGTTTATGCAGTTCCCGAGGAATGAGATGCCTACCATCTGACAATATGACAGAGAATCCTACGGCAGATTGTCTTGTCTCAGAGGGGATGGAGCAAAGTCAACGCCAGCGTTGTACACTACTTGGGTTCGAAGAAGATGATCAGGCCGTGGTCCGTGGAGGTGGGAGTCGGATCTTCGAACTATGCCGGGAACGCCAAGCCCAGAAAACACCACCGGTCCTTTCGCTTCATACTTCACCCATGCACACTGTATCCCCCGCGGCGCATGGTTGGGGACCCATGAAAATGAAATAGGGCGTCTGTGCTGCCAGAAAATGCGACGATCCCCCGTCCACCCTAGTTGACCTCTACCTCTCCATCGTGCCGGTCCTGCACCTTCCTAGTGGAGCAATGGGTCAATCTCAATCTACCGGGCCCAAGAGCCCTGATGGCCATGAGACTCAGTCGGAGCGGAAGACCGATTATTACGAACTGCTTGGTATCGCACGTGGTGCATCCGATGACGAGTAGGCTCTTATCCCGCTACACAAAAGAGACAAAGGAAGGAACACGCGAGGGAATGGCTTATACTGATATCGTCCAGCATTAAAAAGGCTTATCGAAGAAAAGCGCTCGAGCTACACCCCGATCGTAACTATGGAAATGTGGAGGAGGCCACAAGGCTTTTCGCTGAAGTTCAGGTGGCCTACGAGGTCCTCGCTGATCCTCAGGAGCGAGCATGGTACGATTCCCACAGCGATGCGTTCCTAGGAACAAACGGAGGTTTCGAAGGGGATCAACATTCTTACAACATCCGAATAACGACTGCCGAGGATATCTTCAAGATATTTTCGAAGTTCAGTCCTCGAATGGAGTTCTCTGACTCCTCCACTGGGTTCTTTGGCGGTCTTCGTGAACAATTTGCTCAGCTTGCATTAGAAGAACGGCTGGCATGTCAGTGGGAAGACCAAGACATTGTGGAATACCCTTCATTTGGCGCACGCGATGATGATTTTGAGACCGTTGTGCGCCCGTTTTACGCTACATGGACTGGGTTTTCCACGAGGAAGTCGTTCGCCTGGAAGGACGCTTATCGTTACTCCGAGGCCCCCGACCGCCGAGTCCGGAGGCTGATGGAGAAAGAGAATCGACGTTTGCGAGACGAAGCCATCCGCGAGTTCAATGACGCCGTTCGGTCCCTTGTGGCTTTTGTCAAGAAACGGGACCCGAGATATAAGGCCAACGCACAGAGCGAGATTCAGCGCCAGGAGACTCTCCGCCAGTCTGTGGCAGCTCAGGCTGCACGGTCGCGGGCCATCAACCAAGCTAAGATGCGCGAACATGTCGTTCCGCAATGGGCTCAATCGGAGGAGCCCGTGTCAGAGAATGAGGAGAGCTCTGAAAATGAGATCGAGAGTTTTGAATGCGTGGCATGTCACAAACATTTCAAGAGCCAGAAGCAATTTGAGGCTCACGAACGCAGCAAGAAGCATTTGAAGGCTGTCAAGCAATTGCGGCGGGAGATGCTGATGCAAGACGAGGAGTTGGATCTGGAGCCTGCCAGTGAAATTGGCGCATCCGAGCAGTTGTCAGCCTCGTCACCCGTCCCTGAGCCCAAACATGATAGGATCGTATGTGTTGACGATGAAGATGTCCACACTCATATCCCTGGGTCACCCATCAAACATTCACCAGGTTCCGTCACCGATGAAGCCCAGGCTATTGAGTCCGAGATAAGCAATTTCTCTGGTCCAGATGACAATTCCAAGTCCACTGAGGACGAGGACTATGCTTCGAGGGACATTGTCGAGAAAAGGATTCGCGCGGATCTCGACACCTTACCCGGAGAGGACCCTATCACACCTCTGACCCACGCCTTATCTACTGCTGGTCTCAACGACCAACAGCCTGCGCGCCAACCAGGAAAAGCCAAACAAAGGCGAGCCAAAAAAGCGGCACGGGGTACAGATCAGCCCACGGATCTGATATGTGCACATTGCCGCGCTGCATTTGCGTCAAGGACAAGGCTGTTCGCTCATATCAAAGATAATCCAACCCATGCTCAACCAGTAGCTACCTCCAAAAAAAGCAGACGACGATGAGTCCGCTTGTGACTCGGCCATGCGTTGAATCAATACTGTTTGTATTCAATTTGATCTAAACAACAACACGCTCCGCGGATTCCTGATCTATCTCGCCTCTATTAATGTACATGGCACGACTGGCTTTTGCAAGACAGAGCGTCAGTCAAAAATCAGAAATAGAACTTATCCGAGACCCGCTCGGGAGTTCTTGACCACATGCGCCACTGGCTGCAGTATTCCCTTGTTGTTGGAGGCACCCAGCGCAGTGCCGCTACTCCATCCCATCTTCTCCAACATGGCGCGACCCCGATTCTCCGCCCCGATTTCTGGAGCAGATGCACCTACCACGTCTCCTTCCATGTAGGACACTGCTCCGCCAATGGCACCCCGCTTGGGCTTGATCTTGGTTGATTTGTTTGCATCCGAGCCCCATGACTGGAATAGCCGGCGATTCAGCTTCCTTCCAGACAAAAGTGAGTCAACCTTGGATATGGTTTTGCGCGTGTAGCCGGGGGTGCGAGAAGTTTTCAGCAGCATGGTAAACCTTGCTGGGCCGTTCCCACGAGATTGTGATTTCAGATTCACGGCATTTGCCAGGCCGTGTATCGCCTTGCGACGGTGTTTGGTCATGGGGGGAAGAGACAGACTAGTATATGATTAGTGGGTGCGATGCGCACGCGAGAAACGCAAACAAACGTACCTCGTCCTCGATGACAGAAGGAACGTTCGAATTTCTGTGATCACTTCCTCCACATTCATCCCCTTGGAATACCTAGCCTTCAGATCTGGGTCACTAGGGCTTCTGCCAAGCAGCCCTTGAGAACGAAGCTCTTCTCGCTCCTTCTTCTTGGCCTTCTTTTTCTTGCGGTCGCTTTGCCACACCTCCTGCAAGTGAGTCTCCACGTCGCTGTCTGAAAACATCAAGTCTAAAGCAGGCGGCTTCTTCCCCTTGCCCTTCTTCTGCAGGCTTGGCCGGTCGAAGTCCATGATGTCGAATCCGTAGTACGGATCAGCCTCGAGCGCATCAGCAAAGGCAGTGGCGGAGGGAAACGACTGTTTACCACCCAGGCCACCCTTTTTGTGTTGCTTGGAATACTGGATGGCCAGTTCATCAAGAAGCTCAGTGTCGATATCATCTTCTTCTTCAGAGACTGCGTCGGATTCATCAGATGATTCGAGCTCTTCGGATTCGTCATCTGGGCCTGGCATTGTGTTTGGATCGGCATCAAGGTACATCCTCGAGAGTACTGGAGCTTTCGCGTTAAATGCTGATGTTCGGCGCCCGGCGGGCAGTGTGTACCTACCATCAATGGAGCTCTGGACCTCGAGCTCGTCGGGCTCCTCCACGTGGACATTCGCATTCGTACGTGCGGCTCGCGATGGTACAGCCTCAAGACCGTCGGTGGAACTCGAGTCAGGTACCTCTGAGCCTCCTGGTGCTGGGCAGACATCAATGCCGTTTCGTAGATCGACTTGCCTGTGGCTGTGGGTGGGTAGTTCTTCGTCTGCTTCATCGTAGTAGTCGTGGTCAATGTTGGCGATATAGTCTGCGATGGGATCATTTGCCTCTGGTGACAACGGTTCCTGTACTTCGTGCGATGCTGCGAGACTCCGGCTAATGTCTGACTGGTCCACCTTTATGGCCATCTGCTCCGTCTCCGGCACTCTGGTCGCTGTGATCTTCTTGGGTATGCCCTTCTGCAACATTTCACGTAACTCATCCCCGTCGGTTTCAATGACAACAGGCTTCGCGTTGTTTTTTCGCCCCGTAAAGACAACTTCATCTTCGCTGGTGTCATCCGAGTCAAGTGACTTGAGCTGCAATTTTGGGTGTGGAAACCCCGTCGCGGCGGTCGTCTGTCCAGTTGAATCGAAAAAGAACAGGTCTTCTTGGGGGTCGGCGGTCGGCGTTCGTGGCTTCTCGAAATTTGTCTCTGGTTCCTCGTGTAGTGGCTCGCTCTGGCTCTGGGTATTCTGATCTTCTCGGCCCGCATTTTCAAATTCGCTGCGTTGGACCTCGCCAGCGCTCACAAACTTGACAGCTTTGTGACGCAGGTTGCTATTTGACCAGACTCTGCCATGGGTTTCGGTGTTGCGTGCCTCTTGTTGCATCGAGAACTGATGTGGCGATGATTCTTGATGTGGTCAGTCATGGTACTGCACTTGAGTAGTGCATGGGTGGCTATCACATACTTGTTGCGGCCATGTTCGTGGTCCGTTTGGCACGGGCTTTGGCTTTCCCATGCCGGGCCATCTGTGTTTTAGGGTTGGTAGAGGTGATGAGTAGGAAAGTAGAAGGAGTCGTGAAGTTCTGGAATCCGCCGAGGTGGGCCGGGGAGGCGGCGGTGGAGACCTGAACTATCTATCGGCGATCCAAGGTCAAGGTGTCATGACAGCCGTTCAAAGACTTCTCAGCCGTATTGTTTGGAGAAGGAGAATGTGAGAAGGTAAAAAGGAGGGTGAGATTGAAGGGCTGGTGCTGAAGTCAATGTTTTGGTTTTCCTTTCGTGAATGACGGGGGTGACGTCGTGCCTTGGCATGACCGTGACCAGTGCATGTCTCTACACCTCCGGACGGACTGCTCTTAATTTCTTTTTGAGTTTGACCTCTGTATCTCTGGTTTGGCTTGTCAATCTTGCTGTGTGGCACGGTTAAGTATTTCTGCTTCTGGGTGGTCGCCAACTTCTCGAGATTTCCTGGACCATAGGACGTATATATATCTTCTCCCTTACACTCCCCTCGTCTTCTGTCCCAACCGCCCCTCACCACTTCCAACCTTTCAACTCCGCCACATTCGGAAACTCGGAGAGGGACTGGCGAGATGACCGGCGTTGATCTGGAAAAATGCAAGCGTATAGTACAATACTTCTGGGACCCGGAGCCCAAGAATGACGCTGCACCAGAAGCCTCAATCTGGTGCCTGGGCCAAGAGTACACACCCCACACCCCACACGACACCAGTTCACCAGCAGGTATGTCACGGACTTGATGCCCTACGAGATTAGGCGACGACCGAAAAGGTGCTAAAACTCCCACAGACCAACAAGGCGGTATTTCAACACCGGCCCAGGCCGCAGGATCAAGTGAAGCTACGAGAAGTACCTGGCCGGACGCATTTCTGAGAGACTTTGAATCAAGAATATGGATGACCTACCGTTCGAACTTCACTCCCATCCCGCGAAGTGACACACCGGAGGCGTCATCCCTCATGACGCTAGGTGTACGTCTCCGGAGCCAGCTTATGGACTCACATGGCTTCACATCCGATACAGGCTGGGGCTGCATGATTAGATCTGGACAGAGCCTACTTGCGAATACGCTATGCATTTTGAGACTTGGACGAGGTGATGAACGCAGCCCTGATTAGTAGTGCCAGAGCTAATGAGAGGCGCAGACTGGCGTAGAGGGCGCAGCCCCGATGAAGAGTCTCAAGTGCTTGCCATGTTCGCAGACCACCCCCAGGCGCCGTTTTCAATCCATCGATTTGTCGACTGTGGTGCTAAGTCATGTGGAAAATACCCCGGGGAATGGTTTGGCCCGTCGGCCACGGCTCGGTGCATCGAGTAGGTATCAACAGAGCTAATACAAGGCGATGCTCATCAGACGACAGGAACCTGTCGAGAGAATGCGACAACCTAAAGTTGAGGGTATATGTGACCAACGACACGTCTGATGTCTACGAGGACCGATTTACGAGACTGGCGCGCGATGAGACCGGGCACATTCAACCAACCCTCATCCTCCTGGGCCTGAGGTTAGGAATTGAGCACATCACATCGGTTTATTGGGATGGACTGCGAGCTGCTCTGCAATTTCCACAATCGGTGGGCATCGCCGGGTACGTGGCATCTCCAGGAGAACAAGGGCAGAATGGCTAATATCGCGAGGACTACCAGTGGACGTCCATCAGCATCTCACTATTTCGTGGGAGTGCAAGATTCATATTTATTCTTCTTGGACCCCCACACCACGCGTCCCACGCTCCCGAGCCGACGCCCCAATGAGCCGTACACGCCGGAAGAGCTGGACTCTTATCATACGCGCCGTCTGAGGCGGCTTCACATCAAAGATATGGATCCGAGCATGCTCATTGGATTTCTCATCAAAGACGAGGCCGATTGGGCCGATTGGAAATACCGAGTCGGATCTACAACCGGGAAACCAATAATCCATATTTTTGCAGAAGAACCACAGCCGAATCAGGGACACGGCCGAAAGGAAGCGTTGGATGAGGTTGAAGTGTTGGACGATTCGGATGCCCTGGAATAAGATCTGGACACCACAAGCCAGGACAAGGAAGCAATGTAGAATGCCACGCAGTGCGCGTCTTGTACAGAAGAGCCCAAGGGAAGATAGAAGCACCGATGTTCAATGCGATCAAGCATTTTGGATTTCGCGTTCTAGTAAGGGGGAGGTTAAACCGTGCAACCCGCCCCAAACCCGAGTTATGTTACACCGCGCATCGAGTAGTAACCATCAGAAAAAGTCGCCCATTGGGGAAAAAAGAAAATCGAGACCATCCCATGACACATTAGAAAACCCGCAAAACACCCATAACCGACCGCCTCAGAGCCCAGAAAAGATCGAGAGGCAGTAAAAGGAGCAATACCGCAAGAAACAAAGAAAAACCCAGAGACCGCTTATTTGGCGGAAGAGGAGTACTTGGTGACAGCCTTGGTACCTTCCGAGACGGCGTGCTTTGCCAGCTCACCGGGGAGGATCAGACGCACCGAAGTCTGGATCTCTCGGGAAGAGATGGTTGACTTCTTGTTGTAGGCGGCCAGCTTGGAGGCCTCAGTGGCAACGCGCTCGAAAATGTCTAATGGAGCAAGTCAGAAACGCGTCCTGATCCGGGCAGCGAGACAGGAACCAAAACATACCGTTGACGAAGGAGTTCAGGATGGACATGGCACGGGTCGAGATACCAGTGTCAGGGTGGACCTGCTTCAGGACTGGAGAAAACAATCAGTTCAACGCGTTCCCCAAGACGTGACGCGCCGATCAAAACAACTCACCCTTGTAGATGTAGGAAGAGTAGGTCTCCTTGCGGGTCTTGCCACGCTTCTTCTTCTCGCCAGTGGCAGCGGCGGTCTTCTTGCCAGCCTCCTTCTTCTCAGCGGGGGCCTTGCCGCCAACCGGGGCCTTACCACCGGTGGAGGGCTTCTTCTCAGCTGCCTTGGGGGCCATTTTTGATGGATATCAGAAAGTGGAAGATGAAGTGTGAGAAAAGGGAGTTGAAAGTTTGATGAAGCGTGGATGAGTTGAGGAGCAAAGATGGAGTGGGAAGGGAAAAGTAAGAGGAACGCGGTGACGGAGGGAGGTGCGGTCTTTATACTGGGCGGGCAAAGGCCAGTTGATCCTGAGGGGTGCAAAGGAGGCGGAATTTCAATACGGTCACGGGTGTGTATGATCTGTATGATTAGAGAGGGGGCGACGCGTCCACTGGCGGTGAAAGAGCGGGGATCACGCCCAGAAATGCGTCACAGCCAATACACGGTTTAAATTACCACACCTTACTCAATCTGGCATGCCGCGCTCCCCGTGATCTCCAACCTGATTGGTTAATCCCACTAAGCGAGAGCGTGATCTGGAGGTTGTTTGATGCCGCCCAACGTCACCCTCGCCGCGTCCTTATAAATCCCCTCCGCTTCCACACGCTGCCCTCCCACCTGCTTTTGCTCCTACGCTCCATCTTCCACGACAACCACCTCGCTTCATCTCACCCCTTTTTCATCTTCCAAACCAAACCCCACCAAAACAAACTACCATCAAAATGACTGGCGGAAAGTCCGGCGGCAAGGCTAGCGGCAGCAAGAACGCTCAGTCGTAAGTACTTGGGTGTTTGGGTCTACGGATCCAGTCGCGTCATTGACTTTTGTTTTGCTGACACCCAATTTTCCAGCCGTTCGTCCAAGGCCGGCCTGGCCTTCCCTGTTGGCCGTGTCCACCGTCTGCTCCGCAAGGGCAACTACGCTCAGCGTGTCGGTGCCGGTGCCCCCGTGTACCTCGCTGCCGTCCTGGAGTACCTGGCCGCTGAAATTCTGGAGCTGGCTGGTAACGCCGCCCGTGACAACAAGAAGACCCGTATCATTCCTCGTCACCTTCAGCTTGCCATCCGCAACGATGAGGAGTTGAACAAGCTCCTGGGTCACGTCACCATTGCCCAGGGTGGTGTCCTTCCCAACATCCACCAGAGTACGTTCCCCCTTTTTGCTCTGTTTACAATTCCTCATACTGATATATTTCAGACCTGCTTCCCAAGAAGACCCCCAAGGCCGGCAAGGGCAGCCAGGAGCTGTAGATGGGTCCTTTTCTTTCTCGACTTTGTTTTGCTTTTCCGGCGCGGGTTGGTTCATTGATACGATAATGGGGTTATGGGATGGGCACGTTATGGCTCTGCGTTTTTTTTCCTTTCAGTTTCCAGGCTGTACATTATGCCTACGGGCATGGAATGATACCGACGAACTCAGCTTGTTCGAGGAATTTCAGTTCTTTTTCGGATAACTAGCCCCGGGGCGTATGCCCGAATCAATCAAAAGATTCCAAATCCACTGAACTTTCCATGATTGATATGATTTCTTATCCTGGCATCTCTTTGCTTTTCCTACGCTCTCATCTTCGCAGGTCTGCGGGTCATACGCATGTGGTTCTCGACCTTTTCCCCATCACTACGTTCTTTACAGTTCGCATAAATAATGTAGCCATGATAAGTACTTTACAGCACGCATTGATCAATTTTGAAGCAGTCGCTTCATTCGTAGTGAAATGAATTACATAACGATGTTCTCGTCCAGAAACTGTTGTACGATCAGTGGGCGGCCGGAGGTTCCGCGTCTGCGCGTTGTTAGTATGACAGTCGCTCTGATAAAAGGCAAAGTGCTTGGTCAATTCACGTACATGGAAGGATTCGAGCTGGCAGGTTTCGTTCCCATTTGTTTCCTGTTTTCAATGTCAGTCATTTGATAATGCGATTTGCGCCTCGGGGACCTACCTCCAGGGGCAGTGGGTGGCCGATAAGGGTCGGGGTGTTTCCACTCCTCCAACAATTTCTCTGTCTCACGCAGAAGGACCTGGATGTTTGTTGCGGGTGAGCGAAGGCATCACCACATTCCTGGGTCATGATCATATACCTGTTGCTGTCGGGGGTCGCGCACGTCTTTGTTGGCCTCGAACAATGATCGAATATAAACAGCCTGGCCCCGCCAGACCTGTCGTTGGACAGCCCAGTCAAGGGACAGCTTCAGCGACCGCCGATAGAGCGACCTAGAACAGGTTAGAATGGATGAAGGAGTTGCGGGAGGGTGACAATGAGGAAAGCCTGGAAGGCAGTTGCGGGTTCACTCACGCCACGGCAGAGTTGGACATGATGCACACTCAAGTCCAATTGGAACAGAATCGTATTGAAAAGAGACTGGAACAGTATCGCGTGGGCGAAGTGAGTTCCCAGTCAGCCCAATGCGGAAATGGAGAGAGAGAATGGGATGCGGGTTGATCATTGACGCACCTTGCAAAGTGCACCTTGGGACTCTATGGGCTCCCGTAGCAGCACGACCGGGCGTAAGAACATTACTCCGCTTCCGCATCTCGGCATCGGGAGCTTTTGGCTTCGGCTACGTAACAGCAACAGGGTGAAGAAGGCCTTTTTCTTCCTGGGGTTTTCTTCTAGTATCCTTTCTCCCTTTTTTATACTCCTTCCCATAGGGACACCTGGACGTGACTTTTGGGTGCTGTGTTTCAATCCAATTTCCTTTCGTCTCTTCGCCAATCGTTCTCACATCATGGCCGCTCGACTTCCTTTCGCGCGCCTCTCGGCCCAACGCTTGACCACCCTGGCCCGGGTCACTCGGGGTCCCAGCCGACTTCGCGGTGTTCAGGGTCTTTCCACCCTCACGCGATCCAATGCTTCACCGAAGGTTTCCGGCTTGCTGCGAGTCTCTTCTGGGTAAGAAATCGCTCTGTACGGTCTATGGTTTTGGGCGCGCTGTAGCTGATCATGAATCATAGCATCAATGTCTCACGCAACCTCTCTCCTTTCGTCGGATCTCAAATTCGAACATATGGTAATTTGGCACATATATATCTCTGCATCTATGAGGTGTGCTGATGCTGTTTCACTCCAGCCGACCATGTCGTCAAAGTCCCGCAGATGGCCGAATCTATCACAGAGGGTACCTTGAAGCAATTCTCAAAACGTATGAATGCAGCTCTTTCTGTTCTGACTTGACTTGTTTCTTTTTTACGTCGATACTGAACGTGCTACCAGAGATCGGTGACTACGTGGAGCGTGATGAAGAGATTGCTACTATCGAGACCGACAAGGTAAGGTGATACTCGAATTCTTGAACGGCCAAATTACGGATTTCTAATGTCGCACACCGTGCCTCAGATCGATGTTTCGGTCAACGCCCCGGAGTCTGGTACAATCAAGGAGTTCCTCGTGAACGAGGAAGACACTGTCACCGTTGGGCAAGATCTTGTCAAGCTGGAGCTGGGTGGTGCCCCCGAGGGCAAGAAGGAAGCGGCCCCCGAGCAGCCAAAGGAACCTGCTGCTGAGAAGGAGCCTGCCGCCGAGAAGCCCAAGGAACCTGCCCCTGCACCTGAGAAGCCCAAGGAGCCGGAGCCCTCGAAGCCTGCGCCGCCATCCGAGAAGCCCAAGGAGACCCCCAAGCCCCAGGGTGCGGCGGAGCCCAAGCCTACACTCGGTAACCGAGAGGAACGTCGAGTATGTGCTAGCCCATGTCATTCCACCCTTTTTACTCGTCTAACACGATCTGTGCTGCTGCAGGTGAAAATGAACCGCATGCGTCTGAGAATTGCAGAGCGCTTGAAGCAGTCCCAGAACACGGCTGCTTCTCTTACTACTTTCAACGAGGTGGACATGTCCTCCCTGATGGAATTCCGCAAACTCTACAAGGATGAGGTGCTCAAGAAGACCGGCGTGAAGCTCGGCTTCATGAGTGCCTTCTCCCGTGCTTGTGTGCTGGCCATGAAGGACGTGCCCGCCGTCAATGCTTCGATTGAGGGCCCTAATGGCGGCGACACCATTGTCTACCGTGATTACGTCGACATCAGCGTTGCGGTCGCTACCGAGAAGGGTCTTGTCACTCCTGTCGTTCGCAATACGGAGACCATGGATCTGGTTGGCATTGAGCAGTCCATCGCCGACCTCGGCAAAAAGGTAGGACTTCGGAAGATGTCACTATCACTACGAAGCAAGATACTAAAGCACTTTTAGGCTCGCGACAACAAGCTGACTATTGAGGACATGGCTGGTGGTACTTTCACCATTAGCAACGTAAGTTCTTCTTCTTCTTCCGTGCGAAGCTCGACTGGATAACTTACTCTACCAGGGCGGTGTTTTCGGCTCCTTGATGGGCACTCCAATCATCAACCTGCCCCAGACTGGTAAGTTTACCAAACTTCCCGGGATGTTGCTCGCCTTTGCTAACTTGCGCGTCAGCCGTTCTGGGTCTTCACGCCATCAAGGATAAGCCTGTCGCCGTTAACGGCAAGGTTGAAATTCGCCCGGTAAGACTCTTGCCCCCTCAATGGCAGTCGCATGTACCATGCTGATTCTTGGAAATAGATGATGTATCTCGCCCTCACCTACGACCACCGTCTTTTGGACGGCCGCGAAGCGGTCACTTTCCTCGTCAAGGTATTTCATCCTTCGTTGTCGGATCTCCAAACAACAACTGACTCTGTCACAGGTCAAGGAGTACATCGAGGACCCGCGCCGCATGCTCCTTGGGTGAACGACTCAACAGTCGGTAGTCTGTTGTGTGATCTGTGTTCATCGTGCTTAGAGTCGTCATTGGCAACTTTGTAGATTATCAAATTCTAAGATATACTAGGTAACTGCCTTCTCCTAGGACCAAGTCACCGTGTTTTGGATGCTAGATCAGTTTCCTTACATAGCATTCCCTTCGCCGTTCTATTAACTTCACTGGGAAGCGTTTGAGGATGGGTGACCCGGTAATGTAAAGTGAGCTTATGATGAATGTAAAAATGTCTTCATTATGAGCTATGGTCTGTTTCTGATCGGAGATGGGCGAAGTCCGGTATTGTACACTAATCTCAAGACAACAGTAGACGACATCGTCACCCTAACCTGCGATCTGTCTCTCCATCTCGTGTTCACATGGACGCACATGTTGCCGTATTCAATACAGCGAAGGTGAGCTTAGGCATGACGGGTGGACCCGGTCAGATGATTTCAGTGCAGGGTGGTGCGAGTTGATTGGAGATTGTGCCATGGGCTGGCTTTGCCTCGGTCAGTGCATTCCGATCCGTTCCTTGAGGCGCTGCGTCTCGTCGCGGCTAAGCTGGCCCAGTTGCCCCCGTTCGAGTTGTATGAGCAGAGGCGGGTCGAGTGTGGCCATCAGGTCGAAAAGGAAAACTAGGGCCGAGGCCCTGAACTCCGCAAACGGAAACTTTTCAACTAGAGAGCCCCGTACTGCGGAGGTTTCCCCGGATTCAGGTAGTTCGCTAACATATCTCTGTCGAATACCCTCCCACCTCGAGATCCGGGTCGGGTCGGATGGAGTCCATGTGCTGAATTTGTACAGCGTGTCAGATAGTGTGTTTCCTTCCTGATGCTCTTCCAGAGCGGCCTGTATGATGAATTGTGCACCGGTATCGAACCATCGAGTTTCGGAGACTTTGGAGATAGCAGTCGTGCAGAGGTCCATAAACTCAAGGCCTACGCTCGACAGCCGGTGGGATCTTTCGGACGGCGGGTCTGCGGGCACAGGCGTGTAGACTCGAAGCGCGTCAGCCACCCGCAGGATTCGTAATTTGACATCCACGTCCTGGGGAAGAGGTGTGGCGGACCGCTCCGTGGCCACAAGGGTTTGGAACGCTGACGACGGTGTCAGGACGTAGCGCGCGAGAGTGCAGTTGTTGCCCAAGCAGCTCACCTCTCACAGAGTCTACCAGCCAATCGACCTCTTCTTTGGTTTCCAGACTCGGGTTGTCTGCAGCGCAGATGACCCTCTCGGCCGTAATTGACGCGAGGTAGTCAAGTATCATGAGATCCACGTCTGCCTTGGTGTCGGGATCAGCCTCCAGCTCCACCCCATTGGTCCCAACAAAGCCGTTGGCTACAGGCATGATGGTCAAGTTGAAGTTGAATCGAGCATTGCGAGGCGATTTGGTTGCTGAAGGAAGGAAAGGGGCGGTACAGCGCCAGACGGCAGAGGCATGATGGGCATAGCGGCAATAAGATCGTATGCAAGTACCTCTGTGGGAGAGATGGGCGGAGTGAGAGGCGGAGGGAAAGGCGGAGAGTTTAGAATCGGCGGTATCTTGGGTTCTCCTTGGGGATGAGACTGAAACGGAAGGCGGTGTGAGAATTATAGGTACTGTCGCCATCTACGAAGTACGCAGTATCGCTGTTGTCCACCCCCCTCTGCGTACGGGTGGAAACGAAGAAAACAAGGATTTTTGAAAAAGGGAGTGGACAGACTTTTGCTGAGACGGTTAGATGAGCGCTTCATTGGCTACCATTTGGGTGAAAGTAGAAGATTGTAATGATTTCCATGCTGAATATATTTCTATAGGAAAGGGGGATATGATCTATTCAGTGAGACATGCATCAGGTGTAGCGATGATATTCCATTCGGAGGATGGCTATATCGTATGGTGTACCCAAGGGATCAATTATTGCGCAGAAGAGCCATCAAAGAACAATACTGCTACTTATGTAGGTGGAGAGGATGAGGAGAGCATGGCGTCACAGCAAACCAACCCAACCCATTCAGCGTCATCCCGGACATCCGGCAATACACAACTCAACTTCAACGTCACCTTCGCCTCTATATGCTCTCTCAACTAAGAAGACTCATACAAGTACCGAGCTGGCGACAATCAAGGGCACTAACAATGGCGTGGTACTGTTCCGGGTCAACCAACACCGAGCTGGTCGAGAATCTGTTCAAGGTCGGACTGGTCAAGAACGAACGCGTGAAAGAAGCCATGCTGGGAGTAAGCAGCTAATCCCACCTCCAATGTGCAAGACTCCCCAGACTGACCCCTGATCAAGGTCGATCGAGCTCACTACGCCCCGTCGCGGCCTTACTCAGATTCGCCGCAGCCCATCGGACACGGGGCCACCATCTCGGCACCGCACATGCATGGCCACGCGTGTGAGTACCTCATTGAGTACCTCCGTCCCGGGGCACGCGTGCTGGATATTGGGTCTGGCTCCGGTTACCTCACTCATGTCCTGGCGAACTTGGTGACGGGCCCATCTGGCGCGCCAGACCAGGGCCAGGTGATCGGCATTGACCATATTCCTGAACTGGTGGAGCTGGCTCAGACCAACATGAACAAGTCGAGCGAAGGCAGAGCGCTCCAGGCATCTGGACAGGTCAAGTTCATCACCGCAGATGGGCGCTTGGGATGGAAAGACGGTGCGCCTTATGATGCCATCCACGTCGGGGCGGCGGCCGAGAAGCTTCACCCCGTGCTGATTGAGCAACTGCGAGCCCCCGGAAGACTGTTCATTCCAGTTGAGTCCGAAGACAATGGCAGCGCGCTGAGCAGTCTCGGCGGAGGGCAGTACATCTGGGTGGTGGATAAAAAGCCAGACGGGTCAGTCCACAAGGAGAAAGTCTTTCAGGTCAGCTACGTGCCTTTGACCGACGCCCCTCGCTCATGAGAGGTGGCCATGTGCCTAAATTGTAGATAAGAAGCGTGAAACCGGCAGTCCTAAGCTACGTTGCAACCAAACAGGCGAGGCGAATTCCAAATGGAAGAAAGAGGGAAAAGAAAAGCGAGAACAAGAGACAAACACAGCTGATCCATGGAAAATGTCCATTCATTGTCAAAGTAGACCCGAGAATATGTGATGTCCACCCTGGAGAAACCTCCTCGGGTGCCAAAAGACCTAGCAAGATACTCCGTGAAACACCGCGGTATGTTCTAAAAGCGATCAACTCCAAATCAACGGAAGGGGAAGCCACCTGGGAAGTTGAATCCTTGACCGGAGAACTTGAACTGTGGCCCGCCTTGTTGGAAGAAGAATTGTTGCTGACCGCCAGCGTGGCCAAAGGGATGGCCATGGAACGGATGACCCCGTTGCGCTGCGTCGGGATCGTTGGGATCATCACCGTTGTCGTACCGGGTTCGCAGTTCAGAATCTGACAGAACTTCGTACGCCTCATTGATGGATGCCATTTTCTTCTCTGCCTCCTCCTTGGTCACCCCCTGGGCAGCGGCCTTGTCCGGATGGTGTTGCTTCGTCAATTGACGATAGGCTCGCTTGATGGTCCGGTCATCCGCATCTCGGCTCACGCCGAGGACCTTGTAGTAATCCTTTTGCTTCGACCGCTTCAGAAGGGCGTGCGCCTTTTGAAGAAGTGTCTGAACTTCCTGGGAGTGAGGGTGATGTTCCTTGGCAGTATTGAGGGTGCGCACTGCCTCCTCGAATCGATCTTCATCCATTTCGGTTTGGCTCCGATACAACAACCCGTGAAGTGAGAATGGAACTAGCTCGAGAGACTCGGCGCAATAGGGTCCAGCCTTCTTGCGCATGTTCATCTAGGAAATCCCGTGTTAGCGCGTGTTCCCCCGTCCAAACGAAAGTAGCAATTCACCAACCTCTCGATATGCTTCGCAGGTCTTCTCTACGAGGAAGATGTAGAGATTGTTAGATGCAGCATGGTGGATGTGGCCTGCCTCCCTCGCGGCTGCAACATCAGCCTTGACGTCTGCGATTAGGCCGCTTTCTTCACCATCGCCAACCATGAGTTTGGCAGCGTTGCTGAACTTGCGCGCCTCCAGCGCACTATGCAACTTCCCCAACACCTTCGATAGCTGCCGCTCGCGTTTGTAAAGGCGGTTGCAAGGCTTGGAATCGGGATCTGCATGTAGGCACTTGCGGATCTGAGCCAGGCCACGATCACTATCTCCCAGTGCGTAGAACAACATCGAAGACATTTGCAGATGAGGCTCTACTAAGCTTGGGGACATCTGAAGAACATGTGCCAGGTCGCTGATTCCCTCTTCCACCTCGCCTCGTTCAAAGCGGCAGTGTGCTCGAGTCTGCCGGAGAGTCAAGTCTGTGCTTGCCTTCGTGACGGCCACTCCGGCATGCGACACGCAAGCCTCCCAGTCGCCCTTCTTCTCAGCGGCTAGTGCCAGCCCTGCTGCATCTCGCGCCTCTTCAAGCTCCTTGTATTCTTCCGATGCCTTCTTCCCTGCGTGTTCAAGGTCTTGCAAGGCTTCTTTCCAGTGAGCGGAACGTGCCTGTAGGCGAGATCGTTGTAGGAGAGCGCCCTCAAAATCCGGCTTTAGTTCCAACACGCGGTTGAAGTCCTCCAAGGCTTGCGAATTCTTGCCAATTGACAGATAAGCGGCGCCTCGTTGGAAAAGTGTAATATAGTTGGAAGGATCGCGCGAAACCGCCGCATCGAAGTATACTAGAGCATCTCGCGGCGAGCCTTTCGCGAGATGTGCTTTGGCGGAGGAGATCAACTCGGAGAGCGGCGTGTCGGGGGGAATGTGGAGGGAATATACAGTGGCGGACAGACAGGCCAGGACGACCGTTAGCGACTCCAGTGAGATGCGCATCTTTCTGGTTCTCAGTAGCCGAGGGTCATATCTGAAGGTTATCTGAAGGTTGGGACGAGAGAGCGACGAGGCAAGAGGTGGAATGCTCGTCGGCGTGGCCTTTACGCGTATCTTACCAGAATAAATTACATCTGTCATCTTCTCCGGACAATTGACACTCACCTTCTAAGCTTTTTCCCTTTCCCTTTAAGCATGCTACAATGCGGTCGAATCCTCTGGCGACCTGCGAGGGTTGGACTCAGCCTGTTCCTACGACGTGCTCAGCATACGGGTAAATCACCAGATTCGTCGTCATACTGGCACCCGCTAACGCTCCATCCGTCACTCCAGATTCTGGCCTGTCGCCGGTCTTGCTGACCAGAGCTCGACTGCTCGCTGCTGAACACGCTAAACTCTCAGACCGTCTTGCGGAAACATTCGATACCAAAATTGCCAAGCGGGCTGGAGAATTGGCTTCGGTGTCCGCAGTCCTCAAAGAATGGGATGATGCCAACGAGGTATGGTCAGAACCCGTCTTATCACTTCCTCTGTGGACAACCTGCTCTGACACGTATTTCAAGTCTATTGTCGAACTCAAGTCTCTTCTAGAGGACCCTGCAACCGATGCCGAACTACGCAACCTCGCGACAGAGGACTTGGAGAGCAGTCGTGATGCTCTACCCACGATATCGGACCGCCTGAAGAAGTCGCTGATCCCTCGACACCCCTTCGCAGATCTCCCATGTCTTCTTGAGATCCGGCCCGGAGCTGGTGGGGACGAGGCAGGCCTGTTTGCGTATGAGATGCTACGGATGTATATGACATTTTGTGCCCGGAGAGGTCTGAGGCCAGCCATTCTTAAACAGGAGGTTGAGGTCGGCCCCGCGGAAGACCGCTTAAGCGAGGCAGTGATTGAGATTGAATCAGATGGAGCGTATGATCTTCTCAGAACCGAATCGGGGGTACACCGCGTTCAAAGAGTTCCGGCAACCGAGACCAAGGGCCGCACCCACACCAGCGCCGTCAGCGTGATGGTCCTGCCGAGCTTCCCTGATAGCGGAAGCGGTCATGACAACGCTTTGAATTTTGACGACCCGACGAGTGATTATTATGTGGATCCCCAAGAAGTGCGGGTTGAGAAAATGAGGGCTGGAGGCGCCGGCGGACAGCATGTGAACAAGACTGAGTCTGCCATTCGTTTGACCCATATACCGTCAGGGACCGTGGTCTCCATGCAAGATGAGAGGTCCCAGCAGGCCAACCGACGAAAAGCCTGGCAGGTACTGCGGGCCAAACTGGCAGAAGCCCGCCAGGAAGCTCGAGAGCAAGAACTGGTCGAGCTCCGGCGTGGAGTTCTGGGTGGAGTGGCCCGAATGGGCCGTGGGGACAAGATTCGCACATACAACTATGGCCAGAGTCGCTGCACCGACCATCGAAGTGGGATCACAGTCCACAATCTGGATGATGTGCTTGATGGCGGCGAGGGGCTGGAGACGGTCATGGAAAGCGTTCGCTCTTGGATGGCGGACCGTGAGGTGGAAGCGATGGTGGCCGAGGAGTTGGCCAAGGAGGCATAAAGCAGCTGGGCGACAGTCCTCCAGTGTCATTTTGTACAGTCAAACGAGATACCATGTATTATATAGCACATTATCATGAAGATCAAGCGTCTATTCTGGTGTAAGCTCCCTTCGCCTTCTATCATCCTTAGAGATACTTGCGCTCTGGATCCGCAAGATCCAGCAGCTCCATTGATTTTTCGTACCTGCCGCCTTGTGAGCCATGGTGAATCAAGCGAGAAAGAAATGAAATGGAGAATACATACATGGTGAACACGATTCCTCCGCTCAAGATCAGTCGGGCCAGCCGAGGGACCGCCCCGGACCAGAAGGTGAAGATGCCTTCGTGCTTGAAGATCTTGGCGGCACAGACAAAGCTGTTCTTGTAATTCTTGCTGGCTTCGAGTGATTGCATTCTGTCTTGATAGTTAGACACTTTTCTGGCGCATTGGCTGAGCGACTCTTGGACTGACCTCGTCTTGACCGTGTCCAAGGGTTGAGTCACATATCTAATGGATATCCGTTAGTAGCTCGATCAGGCGCTCATACGAACTTTCTAACACATACACAGTGATCAAACCAGCCACTCCACCGATGGCAAAGGTACTCAACGTTCCTAACTTCTCCCCTGGCGCAACGTAGCCCTCTGCAAATTGCTTCAATGTCGTGTAGCTAGTAAATCGAGTTGCCGAATTGGCTGCTTGTCGAGCCGTGGTCGGCACAAAACCCTGGAAGAAACCACGAATTCCTCTTTCTTGAAAGATAATCTTGCTTCCGTGCAAGAAGCCGCGCATGCGTGGTTTCGCCGATTTCCGGTCGTCGATTCTGGGAAGGGTGCAGCATTAGCAATCGACAATCGACTTGACGCTATGGGGTAACCACGAACAATTGGGTCTTGATACTCTCAAACGGTGTCACTGCTAACAGGGACTCAGTGAATCCTGCACCAAATCCAGCCACCACCGTCCGTGGCCCCGAGATCTTGCCGTTCTCATCTTGGAGGGCTGCTTTGATCGCATCGAAGGCGACGAATCCTGAGCAGGCAATGGTCAGCCAGGAAACTCAATAGTACTTCTGGAGCCACACGCACGAATGCCCGCCTTCAGCGAGTTTCCAATGATCAGGGTTGTACATCCGGCGTACCACTGCCGGCCGAACGGCGGCCAGGGCAGTTTCTGGCCATCCGGGAGTCGACGATTGAGCTGCGTACGGGTCTTCGCGACTAAGTAAAAATTAGCCAGGTGGAAGGCAGGAAAGGGGAGGACATCAGGCTATTGGGCCACCGTACACTCGGCCGGGTAGGTAACAGCTGAGGAATTTGTTAGCTCGCCGTTGACAAATGCGGGTGGGATGGGATGCCTACCGATCTCCACGGCTCCGGCGGTAGAGCCTGCGATGATAGAGCGCAAGCTACTGGGCTGTCCGTTTGATGTCAGTGTCAAGTAACTGGAAGCATGTAAGCCAGATAACAAGACTCACCTTGGGCTTCTGGTCCTTGCTCGCTGTGGCCATTTTTGGCAATGGTAAGGTGGAAGAGAGGTTGGACCTCGGGGCTCGATCTCGAGTGTTTACGGTCTTCTGCAGCTCCGCCTTGTGCAATTTCTCACTCAGATCTTCAAACACTACACAAGACTCTTGAGCACAATAGCCAGGAAGATACGATACTACTGTTATAGTTTTCTATTATCGATTGAGTAAACCATAGAGAATGTCAAGGCGACTCTAAAGCGTTATAAGTAGCAGCAGCAGTAGCAGATATAGAAGAACAGTAGGAAAAACAGAAACAATAATAGTAGCAGAGTGGTAGCAGGAGATTACATAGGTTCCAAGAAGTAGTAGTTGGCGGTAAGCACTACTCGAAGCATATCTTGGAGGGAAAGTTGTCAATTCACGAGATATGCTACATGAACGTTTCCAGCATCATCCAGTGCTCCTCCAAGGTTTTTATCTTTTTTCTTTTCGTCTCTGGGAATTGCGGAAGATATCATCAACTTAGATGGTAATGTGTCGGAGATAAATGAGGTGTGGGGAGAGTTCCACACGAAGGTCTGAGGTGAAGATCCATGGGCATCTGTGTTGGGCCGCATGGTTGAGGAGTGTAAGCTCCTGGAGCAGCAGAGCAAGGAGAAAGAGGCGAAAACTGCATCAGATCGGACCCCTCAACGCCGTAGAAACACCAAATCATCTCGAAGAACGCCACCCGCGCTGCATACCTTTGAAACATCGAGTGCGGCAGAGAAGCATATGTGCGTTGCCGGGCGATAAAAGAGGGAACACAGGAAGATCACAATCACAGCACCGGAAAATGCACCATTCTCCGACCAAAGCCCACCTCTGTACGCAAGGCAAGAGGCAAAGGTCAGCCGCAAATCACGAGAGGCAAAGAAACAAAAGAAGAGCCGGGGGACTATGATACACATGCCACTCCAGTGCTGGATCGTCGCAGGGGTTGTCCGGAAATTGTAGGGGAACAATAGCGCGAGGCAAAGAAAATCGGAAGAAGGGTAATAAAAAAACGAATAGAAAAGCTCAGAGACACGTTCAGAGACATTAGATTGGTGCTGGAGGCTTGGGTCCAGCCTGACCCGAAGCAAGAACCGCTTTGTTTGGATCATTTGTAGGGCCACGGCGCTGACCTTGTCCACGACCGCCACGGTAAGATCCCCGGCCGCGGTTGTAGTATTGGCCACCATTCGTGTGGTGGTTCTGGCGACGAGGCTGGCGATCCCCATTGCCGGGATGCGAGCCTCCGGTATTGGAGATGGGACGCGGAATGTTCTCAGGAGAATCGTAGACATAGAGCTTTTTGTCGATGTTCTGAGGAATGGGCTGGATCTCAGTGCCAAGTTCCTGTTCAATCTTGTACAGATTGAATCGATCCTCCCAGTTGATAAGGTTAATGGCCAGACCAAGGTGTCCGAAACGCCCAGATCGACCGATGCGGTGCAGATAGGTCTCCGCGTTCTTAGGGAAATCGAAGTTGATGACAACGTTGACTGCTTGAATATCAATACCACGGGTCAACAAGTCAGAGCAAACGAGGTTACGGCAGACGCCATTGCGGAAATCGTGGAAGACCCGGTTGCGGTGTTGCTGAAGCATTCGCGCGTGCGAGTAGAAGCATGAATAGCCCAGTTCCGTGATTTTCTTCGCTAGGAGTTCCACCCGGTTGGTAGAGTTGCAGAAAATAATGGACTGGTTGATCTGCAGTTTGGAGAACAGCGTGTTCAGACAGTGAACCTTTTGTTTCTCCTCAACGAAGGCATAGTACTGCGTGATACCACGCAGGGTGAGCTCATCCATGAGATTGATCTCGTACGGATTGCGCATGTGCTTGTCCTGCGAAAGGTCAGTTGGACGAGTTAGGTGCAAGGGGGCTGAGAGAACTGTTTGACCTTGAAAGATTTGACTATGAGAGGGAAGGTAGCGCTGAACAGCATGACCTGGCGATCTTTGGGATGGAAGGATAGCAGCTGTTCGATGACTGGGGTGAATTCGGGAGAGAGCAGTTTGTCCGCCTCATCCATGACAAAGGTCGGGCATTCGGACAAATCGGCAACGCCCTTGCTGGCCAGATCTAGCACTCGTCCAGGGGTACCGACCAGAATGTGAACAGCGTCATTGAGCCGAATGATGTCGTCCATAAGACCAGTTCCACCGGTGGTGACCATAACGTTGATCCCCAGATGCTTGCCAAGTGTCTTACAAACCTGAGATGTTTGGAGAGCCAGCTCTCTCGTAGGGACCAGAATCAAGGCCTGAGTCTTGGTACTCTTAGGATTGATGCGCTCCAGAGTAGGGATGACAAAGGCAGCTGTCTTGCCAGTCCCGTTCTTTGCTCGGGCAAGAATATCTCTGCCGGTGAGAGCCACAGGTATTGTCTCTTCCTGGATTGGAGAAGGCTTTTCAAAACCGGCCTCAAAGATGCCCATCATCAGTTCACGCTTGATGTAGAAGTCTTCAAACTCCAAGCCCTTGGTGGCCGTAACATCCTGGCAATCCAATCAGCCCTGTCCTGTACAAAGGGAGTGTCACGACAAACCTCTGTTTGTGGACGAGCATCTTTAGGAGGAAGCTTCAATGAGTCTTGCAGTCTTTGTTCCGTATTTCCATCCCTAGGAGCCGAGTCAGACCAGTATTATTTGAGCTGAGGGAGGGGAATCTCACCCGAGTTTGGTATTGCTGAGTTGAGAGGCGAGTGCGTCGGTCATGATGAATGCCGAGTATAAAAGGAGGTGAAAGATCGAGGAACTTGCCAACAGATCGAAGGGCTGAGTCAAGAGGTGGCTTTCAAGATGTGGTGGGGCTTCTGGGTTGACCCGGTATGGTGTGTCGAAGGTGTCACCTCTCGTAGTGGTGAGCGAAGGTGATCAAGCCTCGTCAGTCAGTGTGAGTTCCTTGGAGAATAAGGTCGAAGTTCAGTTCGAGACTTCCTAGGAAGCGACTTGGAAAGATGAGCAGGAAGTGGTGAGTCCTGGTGAGCTTGGATTCGCAATTCTTCAGAATGGGGCCTTTCGAATCAAGGAGTCGTGTACCCGATCGTTTGTGGATAAGATGAGATTAGAGAGACGTTGTGGCAATGAGCAGTGATCAGGTTGGTGAGAAGAGGAGGAGGAAGGAGGAGGTTCAACAGCAGGGAGAAGAGATTCAAAGTCAAAAGTCCTGCGTGTGGAAAGTGAACGGCGGGCGCTTGGTGGTCCCACAGATGGTCACCTGACCGATCTATGCCTGGCACTGGGCACCTGGACATTCTTCAAGGCCTTTTCTTCCTTTCCTCTCCTTTTTGACATCAAGGTTCATGAGACTGACGATTCGATAAGTACAATTCCACTCTACGAGAGACATGAGAGCTCTAATGCATCTCCATCACTCATAGCTCACTTTCCCGTCACAACTACTATTTCTACTAATATGGTTGAGATATTATATGCTGTGAATCATTGTGTTGCTTTCGCCGATGTCTATATTCACTTGGCTGGATGTCGCCTCTGCGCAAGGTTGGACTAATCACACTTTCTTCCAAGACCCCTAAGCAGAGCGTGAACTTGCGCTACAAGATAGAACTTGTGAAAAAAAGGGAAAGTAGTATTCCTGGGTATTTCGCTGTAAAGAAGATGAAACTAGACGAGAGAGCATAGGAAGAACAACGAAACCTGGTGAAGAAACTTCACGAATCATCCTCACCGCCGAAAATTCAATGTGGTCTGGCCACGCTCAGGCTCAGCCAACTCTTTGACTCGAACGTCGGGGGCGATCGTGATATCGGTCTTAGTACCCGGCGTAATAAGGACAAACTGGCGCCCAATACTTCGTCGCGCGGCGATCATCTGTCAGATTATGGTGGTCAGTGATTGCGTACAGTCAGGTAGCAGGAGGTACTGCTTACTAGCATGTCAATGGCCATCTTGCGGTTGATGTGGTCCATGTACACGTCACTTCAAATCGAGATTAGCAAGAAGACAAGGTAGAGAGGATGAATGGATACGCACAATTCATCAAGGCAGCGGATAGGAGAGCCCATGGCTTCCCACAGGGCAAGCAGCAGACAGATCTGAGAGAAAGACTTCTCTCCGCCGGAAAGAGTTCTAGCACCGCGGCCGGTGCTGTCATCTTTGGTAATATCGGGCTCAACCTGTATAAACACTGGGGGTCAGTCACTGTCGCCAGAGTCTATTGAGGTCACCTTGGATCGTACCTGGAGATCCAATAGTTTGTTGGTGTGATCCGCAAGCAAACGCCCTCGGAAGCTCCTCTCGCTCAAAAGGTAAGTAAATTGGGCTTTAGCTCGAGACGAAATGTGTGCCCTGAACATGTCCCATCTCTTCCTCCGATGTTCGAGTGTGCGTTTCAGGTACTGCAAAAGGTCAGATCCGGTTCCCCAGACTAACACATGAATTTTATTACCTCCATGAGCGTGGTGAGTTCGTCAACCTGTCGCCTTGCTTGCAGGTACGCAGCATGCGTGCGTCCAGCCTCGGCAGCAATTTCTTCCCGTGACGCTCCCAACCTGCTGGGCGTTAGGAACCGTGCATGTCCAACTGACTAGGTGACTCACTCTTGGTTGTATCGCTGCACGTCCTGTGCAAATCGCTCCAGCTTCCGCTCAAGGCTTGCAACCGTCTCGCCTTCATCGACAGGGACTCGCGCTGAAATCTCGCTGGACTTTTCAATGAGGAAAAGAACCCCCGCTTGTGCCTGCTCCCGCCTCTCGTGCACCACGTCTCGGTCCTTTTTGTGATTCTCAATTCGGGCGATGGCTGCATTCTTGTCGCTAAGAATCTTGCTGCGCTTCTCCTCCACCCTCGATTTTTCACTCGCAGCGACAGCAACGTTTTGCTCCAAAGCTTTGACATTGTCATCCTTCGCTTTCAATTCGCGACGGATCTCTTTCAGACTCTGCATCACAGCACTCATGGCCACCGTACTGTCCTCGTACGATCCCTCATAAGTTTGCACTTCGGCTTCGATTTCCTGTAGAGTGATCCGCAGACTTTCAATTCCGCCATCCTCCACGGTTTCTTTGTCAAGGGCATCTCGTAGTGCTTCCGCATGGTCCTCCAGCTTCTGCATTTCAATTTTCAAGGCCTGGGCTCGTTGCTGATGCTGAGATACCGCTTGGTTGCATGAGTTGAGACGCGAGCGTGAAGACTGCCATTCTTGCTCCGCGTCACGTAGCTGACGCTTGAGATCTTGGACGATCTCCTGCTGAGCACTAAATATTGAAGACATTGATCAGCGAGTTGGGTTGAATATCCATCCAGTACCGACTCACCCGATCTGCGAGGCCAGATCTGACTTCATCCGAGGGTGGCCGTTGTAGATTGACACTGGTGCCTGGTTGGGATCACCCATCCGGTTGAAAGACAGATGAATTCCTCGGCGTCTGTCTCTTGAGTCGATGCAGAAACATCGTTTCACATTCTTCGGGCGTTGGCCGTCAAAAAGTACTGAAGAGGCCTCTTCTTGGTCCTCAATTAACAGCATCTGTTCGACACCATTATTGATGATCAGCTGAGACCGCACCATTGGATGGTCGATCTATAGGTACTATTGTTAACGCTCTACTAGATGTACTTGCAAGCGGATTGGCTTACCTGTAATATTCTCAATGCTGTATCGTACTGAGGATCCGGTTCGTGCCCTGAGGTGTCAATATCGCCACCACTCCCGATGAAGATCGGACAATGACTGTAATTATGGTCATCAGTGCATGCGCGGGATAGCGAGCGTGGGTCACAAAAAGGAAAAAGGAAGGAAGAAAGATGGAAAAAAAAAAGATATGCAAACTCACCAATTCACCCTGCCCATGATGCTTGAGAGGAGATTCTGATCCCTCTTACACGTCACTATGAAGCTGCTGAGGGTCTGTCCAAAGGAGCTCTCGAGGATGGACGACCATTTCGGCTTCAGCAAAGTGACGTGGCTGCCCACGGGACCAATTGGTCTCGATGTGAATGATCTCTCTTGTTGGATAGCCCTTAGAAGTTGTGGCATTTTGTCAGGAAAGCCAGATTGCCTCTGTCCATCCTCTCTTGCCAGAGTCCGAAGGTGGTTTTCCGCCTGTGTGATGTCGTTCTTTTTGGCATCGACGAGTTTGCCTTTAGATTCGACCTCCCTTCTGGCGATTTTGACATCTTCCTGCAAGCGACTCGCGCCATGCTCATGCTGCTCATATTCGTTACGTGCAGCAGCAGCACGACTTGCGGCTTGCTCACATTCCTCCAGTTTTCGAGCATAGCCTCCGTCACTGATCTCTGCAAGCCGCCGCTGTTCATCATCCATCTTCTGCTCATTATTTCGCTTTCGCTTATGGGCATCATCGAGATACTCCTTGATACTGCGTTGCTCAGACTGTCACCTGGTCAGAAATACAGCCGTTCCTCGGTCAAATCCTAATGAAAAGCAGAAGCCTCCATTTTGCATACCTGGATCTCGAGACGTTTTCCCATCTGATCGTCTAGTTGCTCCTTGATCTTTTCTCTTTCAAGCCTCGCCTCCTCAACGGCCAAGTCAGCTTGCCTAGCATGTTCAGCAGCAGTTTCCAATTCATCTTCAGCAGCCTGAAATGCGTCCTCGAAGTGGCCAAGCGCTGCTTCTTCGTCTATTATCGCTCGATCTGCCTTAGCGAGTTCCTCGCCGAGAGAGTCCCTGATCTGTGTCGGTCAGCATAAAGAAATCATACGCACAATGCCGAGATACTAACTCTTTCCTGTTCTTCAACCTGAGCCCACGCTACCTGCGACCTCGTTCTTTGGACGAGCTCTCTCAAGGAATTAAATTGATCCGAAATTTCCAGTTTCTTCTTGGCTGCATCCTTGCGGGCTTCCAAGAAACGAAGGTCCTGTGCATTGCATCGAAGTTTCTCTGCAATTTGATCAACCGAATCCTCAATGAGACGGTAGTCTTGATCCAGCTGCTCCAATTGGACGCCTTTGACGAAGAGCTTGTATTTCTCCGCAGCGGTTGAGGAGCTGAGGAACTGGCGAGCCATATCCTGCGAAAGGACATTCATGGGGTTGTCAATTTGCAGGGCAAAGTAATCGGTAATAGCATCTAGCTCGGATTTTCTGGTTGATATGATGCGGCCGTTCTCTGCTTTGATTTTGAACCCAGCGGATCCATTCTTTGCGAAATGACGTTCGACAATGATGGACTTCCCGTAGTCATCTGGCATGTAGGCACCTTCACCTTGATTCTTGATCCGGACGATGATGGTGGCGTTGTCTTTGCCCTCTTTGATGAAATTCTTCAAACTCTGCCCGCGATTCGTGGCAGAGGCTTTCCCCCCCAGACAGAGGGTAATCGCGGTCAAGATCGCACTCTTCCCACTGCCGTTCTTCCCGACGATGAAATTGATGAGAGGCCCCAGCTCCACGTGGAAGTGGTCGTGACACATGAAGTTGTAGCACTCAACGCGCTCGAGGATCCCATGCTCGGCAGGTACATTGGCTTCATCGACCAGCTGGGCGTATTTCTCCTGGATGATCTGGGTTTGACGTAGTTCTAATTCGTCTTCGTCCTCCAAAGCAGCATCGTCAATGAGAGGCGAGGGGTAGGTGCTTTCGCCATCGCTGGGCGCCGTATCGTCATTTGAAGATCGAGATCCCGTGGTCCGTTGTCGTTTTCTCTACTCCCAGGTCAGTGTACTCGCCTTGTGAGATGGAAATCGGCCCGAATATGCATACAGAATGAGGTGAGGGGACCAGGCCAGGACTCCCCGGATCTCCATCACTGGAGTCCGAAAGAGACTGCGCGCGTTTCAAAGACGGCATTGGAAATGAGGCCTGAGAGCGAGAGACTAGCACATGGCGAACAGTAGTTGTCGCTTTGGCTTTAGTTGACTGAAGCACCAAGGCCGTCGCGTCAAGTCGGGCCAGGGCGCGCGCTTTTCGCGTCGAGGCGATGAGTCAGCGAGTGTTTGGCGGGGCCGACCTCGGGAGGGGGCTTACAGTATGTGATCACTCTAAGCCTAATTGAGTTAGACTGAATTAATTCTGGGCCGAGGAAAATTAGGTGTCGACCTGAGCTGCATCCTGCTCGGGAGGGAGGGAGTATGTATATAGATGTCTAGGAGCCCTGAGATTAGGAATCTCGAATTTCTGTAACTATTTTCTCGGTTGTTGATGATCTTTCAAATGACGAGTCAGATCACTGCTTAGGATATCCTCATTTACTGTCACTTCTCTGAGAGCAAAAGACCATAGATTGTTAAGTTAACGACTTTGAGTCCGAAAGAGGACACCCCATTCAATAGATATGGGAAATGCTTTCTACTACAGTGCAGAGGCAATCGACTATGCCGAAATGGGCTCTTCCGCCACGTAGTGGAGATAGGCGCCTAGCAGCTTGGTTCCTTCAATATAGTTCCTCCTGTCCAGCTTCTCATTCACAGAGTGGGCGGCATCAGTAGAGCTACCCATGGGAAGAAGCAGAACATTCTTGCCGGTGGCTTGCTCGAAAGTCAATGTGACAGGGATGCTATCAGTTCAGTTAGCTTTCATTTCGACAATAAAAGCCGCAGCTTGAGATACTCGAATAGAGAGCAGCGTACCTTCCACCTTCACGGGTCATATCAGGCTCAACCCCGAAGACCTGCTGCACAGCCTTGCTGGCGGCAGTGAAGTTCCAGTGTTTCGGGCTGGCAACCCACCACTTGCCGTCGTGTTGAAGCCATACATCCAGGGTGTTCTTGCTATTGAGCTTTGCGAATTCCGCCTTAATGTAGTCAAAGACGAGCTTGTTCACGTCCGGGCTTTCCATGTTGGGTACAGTACGGATAGAGAACTTGCCAATCACCTTGGCAGGAATAACAGTCTTGGCCCCTGGTGCAGAATAGGCACCCTCGATACCGTGGATCGACAAAGAGGGATATCTCCAGCGGGCCATGAGGGTTCGCTCCTTGGTGGGATGGATACCGGTCTCGCTGCCCAACGACTCGTGGAGGTTCTCCATAGTATAGCTGATGTTGCCATACAGAGTCTTCTCCTCCTCAGACAAAGGCTCGACCAGATCCATGATTCCCGGAATCAGAATGTTACCTTGGGCATCAACAAGCTTCGACAGAACATTGACCAAGTCGGTCATGGGCTCGTGAGCAGAGCCACCGAAGACGCCACTGTGCAGATCCTGTGCAGGGCCTGAGACGCTGACGGAATAGTAGTTGCAGCCACGCAAGCCGTAGGTCAAGCAAGGCTTCTCAGTGCCGAGCCAGTAGTTATCGGAGATACAGACCGCGTCTGCATCCTTGAAGAATTGTTTGGCCTCAGACTGGATGAATTCGTCCAGCCCTTCTGATCCGTACTCCTCCATTCCTTCAAAGCAGCAGAGCAGGTTCACGGGCAGCTCCACACCGGCCTTCCGGTGAGCCTCGATCACGTTCAACCAGCCGAGGACAGGACCCTTGTCATCTGTGGCACCACGGCCGTACATCCGATCCTTCTCGTCGATGGTCAGTTCGAATGGCTCGGTGGCCCAACCGTCTTCTTTCAAGGCCGGTTGCACGTCGTAGTGACCGTAGACGAGGATGGTGCGCTTGTTCTTGTCGTTACCGTATCGTGCAATGACGACTGGGGGCAGATCAAGATGCTCCTTGCCAGGCTGTTTCCCCAAAGGCCTTTGGTGAACCTCTGCGCCGAGTGCCTCAAGTTCCGAGGCCAAAAATTGCGCCATCTTTGTCACAAAATCAGCCACGGTCCTGCGGGGTAGAAGTTGACCAACTCACGCGAAACACGTCCTTTCGGTTCTCATCCTGAGCCGAGATCGAAGGGATCGCAACAGCCTTGCGCAGACCTTGAAATTTTGTAAGCTACCAAATTCTCAACAAGCCTAGATCGCCAATCAAGTATTCGCAGTGGGCTCAACTATCGCTCGGGCACGTACGATCTATGAAAGCCCCAGAGGAAGCATCAACCCTAACGGCACACGCTTGGATCAGTATCATTGCCGCAAAAGCGCTAGGGAAAGGCAGAACACGTACTGCTTGAAGAAGGGCTCCAATTGCGGCGCCATTTTGGAGTCACTGATGTATCCGTAGAAGAAGCGGGGAGAAGCAAATGAACGAGGGGTGAGGGGTGAAAGCCGCGAGAGAAGAGACTGCCCGGGTTTTGAAAGTGATGGGATGCGTCGGAGGGGAAAGAGGGGCATTTGTAGAGAACGAGAGAGACCAGGGAGCATCCTGGGAAAAAGGTATCACGTAATGAGGTGCAACCCTCCCAGTCCGAGGCTGGAGAGTGCCGGCTGTAGCCGCCTATCACTGTGTGGATAATTATCAGTTGGCCTTGCGCTATCGACATGAGCGAGCGCAGATAGCGGTTCTAATCAGCAAAAGACAGATAGCCTTGGCCGCCTCACCTTGGTTCAGAGATTGAAGAGCTTTCACTTCACAGGATTGGAATTCTCAGCGAAGTAGTCCTTCTGGCCCCAATCCGTATAGTGAAGGTCAACGAACTGCGTAGTGTGGCTCCTTCTGTGCTTTGTACACGCGAGCAGAAGAATAATTTATTACTGCCACTTCTAGTAATATGCGCTATTCGTCTCAATAGTCCTGAATTTTCAGCCGAGCTAGATGAAATATATGGAAATACATGGGATAATGCTAGCTTAGAATACATGTTGTTTTTACAACGGAGTCGCATGACCCTACGTCCACGCAACCTTAGGGCGAACGGAAAGCTCGATGGTCACCCTAAGAATTGAGGTTCCCCAAAGATCAATCGTATCTACCTCAACCGGCAGACACAGATCATTCATCACGTCCCCAAGCCTCCCGGCGTAGCTGTCGGTCCTCCCTAGCCATCCGTCGCTTGGTCCCCCATCGTGATTGCACTGCTTCCAACACCTGCTTTTGAATCTGCTTCTTTTCTGGACTAGCCTCGCAAACCATGGCTATGAAAATTGGCGAGCATTCAAACCGCTTGGCTAGCTTGTATCGACTCCAAGTCATAGGATCACTCAGACGGAGCCTGCGAATTTCTTCGATATCGGACGGGGTCAGATGATATTTGATCTCTGGAGTATGTTTGGTAAGACCTGGGAGGTCTTTCACGTTGACATTTGCCGCGGTATCGGTGCGCATTTGCCTGCGAGCATCGTTCGGCGGTAGGAACTTGTTTGGGGTGTGATAGACCGAGGGCGCGCTTGAGGGAGGGTTGTAGATGATCTGATCATGACCTTGATTCGATGGACCAAATGAGGCATCTGGCTTGACGCGTAGACGTTGCTTGGTGCGTCGGTATGAAGACTGATGGCGTCGAGATCCTACGGCCAAAGAATCTGACCAAGAAGGAAGAAGAAACGGCAATGTAACGAACGGCCGCTTTGAGGCTGCAATTGGAATCGCCATCCTGGCAATCACAGGCCAATTGGCGGGCTAGATCAGAAAACAGATTAGTTGTGTTTCCACGAATCTCCATAAGCAAGAACGTACAATGAAGAGTGCTTGGAGGCGTTTAATGAATGGACTAGGAAAGAGCCAGAATGGACGTGTCGGGCCCCGAACTTTTTTCCCGGAGTCTCGTGACTCTCCTTGGCCTGATCGGGAATGGCTGGTATTACAGCCAGGGGGAAGTACCCGGTACTTCAATAAGCCCGGGATCACGTGCAAGATAGGAGTACCAGTACTTGTCCCGTCATGATATGTATGTGCCCCAAGTCCCCGTTGATCACCTGGCACGGGATGTCATCATCTCCTGGCAAAAAGTAAGATGATGCTGGTCCCCTTTTATTACTCTTTCTGAGACCTGTTCACCAAACGTCTTACCTTTGTGAGCTGCACGGAGACCCTGAGACGTTTACTGAAGGTCCTTGGTCATGGACGACGCCTATCAGTGTCCCTACCCACGCTTTCTCTAGCTTCACCCCATTATCGCCGACGAACTGGTCCTCACTGCAGCTCTCCATTCCTCCCGTCATGACCGACCCTCGAAAAGCCTTGCCTGAATCTGTGGAGGGATCCTCGCTGGACGCTCGCTCCATTACTTCGCGGGTTCCTGATGCCGAGTCAGGGAACTCCGCAAACCAGATCGAGCCGTTCGTCGGTCAGTTGGCTTCGACTGTGCGGGCTCCAAGGCCGGCACATTTGACTTGGGCCCAGTTGCAAGAGCTTGAGGGAGATCAAACAGCTGGATTCTCAGCCACGGGATCTGGAGCGTTAGATAGTGGCCCAGTGTCGCCAATATCGCCGATCAGCTCCTCTGAAGCTCTACGAACGCCAAATGTCCTAGATCGACACAAGTACCATAAACACCCTCCATCACCGGGAAACACTTCGCAATTACCCCCACGCCTACATTCCCCGGCCTCGCAGATCTTTGAGCGAAATGTTCAGGAAGATATTCTGCCAGCACAAACCTCACCTTCGATTCCGGCACACATTCGCACGGAAAATTACATCCCGCCTGTCCTCGAGGCATCTTCAGCCGCGATCACCGATGAACAATTGGATCCTGATTCAGTTGAAATCGTGACTCATAGTTTGCACCAGCCCGCTGCGTCAGGTGTCACTGGTGTTTCGACGGCAGACCAGTCTTTGTCATCTTCGGGCATAGTCGATCATGCGGGAGCTGCCTCAACCGATTCCGATGCTCACGTTGCGTCCGAGATAGATGTGCGACGTTTGAGTTTCATCTCGTTTGCTGATGTCGTCAATGCTGAACATGCAGAGAGTGGGGAGTCTGTGTACAGCCAAAATCCTTCCCAAGGTGCGGTTACCTCCGCGTTTCCTGTCGCAAATCCTCAGAATCGGTCTCCATCCCCTCTCCGTTCACCTGCATCTTCACATGGCCTTGGAACATCTCCGCCCACCAGCATAGCCACCTCATTCAAGGAACTCGAGATGTCCCCCAAGCATGGTACTCGTCGTGCAGGCAGTCCTCTTCCTCTGGCTCAAAGCCCAGTCTCTTCCCACTTCGGTGGAGACCTCAATGTCGAAACAATGCGGCAGGCTTTGAGAAGGACAGGCAGCGGAGACCTGGGCGTAGCAAGCACGGCAGCCAGTGCTGTCGGGAATGATGAGACTTTGGACCGCTCCTTTTAACGCTCACCCCCACCCTGTGGGCTCCCTTTCATCTTCATATCACTGGCGTTTCGACTGACAATGAGTGGTTTCTCAATTTCGCTACTGCGAGAACAGTGTCCGGTAGCTCGAGCCGGGCAGGAACCGCGGCCGTTCTGGCATACTTGCTGCTCCGGACACAAAGCAGTCAGGTGGCGTGAGGCTGGACATGCTTCTGGACGATTGCTCCTCGATAGTTCAATTTACGGATCCCAATCTACTCGAACATAAGCTCAATGTTTGGTCATGTCGATACCTTATCATTGTAATGCCTCAAGAGATGTACTTGTTTAGGCGGCTAAGCTGACGGCAGCTTTGCCCAAGAAAACATTCTGCCCACTTGGCACGATGGTGGTAGTAGGTCCTCTATAAGAATTCTTCAATGCACCGCGAATGAAACCCGATGGCTCATCATTTCTATTTTTTGACCTTTTCCACTGCATCCAGAGCTCGTTGGAATCTAGAGCGCAGGTCTGATACATCCTCCAACCCAGTGCTGATTCGGACTAGATCAGGATCAACGTGGAAAGACCTCGCCTAATAGAAATAAGCTGTTAGACTAGGACAATTCATGCCGTGAGAGAAGACCTACCCAGTCCAATTCACCATAATGTGCCAGGAGAACATAAGGAGAACTAGCATATGTTAGCAGCTGGTATAAGGTCAATGCATTCAGTGTGGGACTTACCTGAGCGTGAAGTTCGTACCGAGACTGGGGCCTTTCAGAACCTCCAAAGTGTCATAAAATGCAATAGCTTCCGCAGTCGAGTGGAAGGTGACAGAGAAGAGACCGCCGTAACCACCATTGGGATTGCGGAGGCTATCGTACAGATGCCTCGTTGGACTATACTTCGGGTAATGAACATCCTTGACTGAAGCGTTAGTCAGCAAAATGCTTTTATGATGGACAAAACTTGACTCAATTTACCCAGAGGAGAGGCTTTCAGCATCTCCGTAATCTCTTCAGACGTGGTGTTGATTTTGTCAATTCTGGACACAAAGTCGCGACTATTCCGCTCCAGGAAGACCGCATCTTCCGCCCAGTAGATGTCCTCGAAGTCTCGACTGAAGGTCTCTTTCAAGTGCTGATAGTACCGTCCTTGCGGATTGAGTACTGCGCTTCCGCCCATCACGTTGCTGTCTCCGCTGAAAATCTTTGTTAGGCTGCTCGCAACAATGTCGGCATATCGCAGAACATTGATGTTCAGGAAATTGCTGATGGTCTCGTCTACCACCACAGTAAAATCATACTGATCAGCTAGAGCTCGGATTCGCATAAGGTCGGGCGTCCTGAGGAGAGGATTGCCCGGTGCTTCAGTGAAGAGCGCAAGGAACCTTTCGCCGTTCTTCAGTCGGGTTTCGAGGTCATCTAGGTCCTCTGAAGAGCCATGTCCATAGAACAGACAGCCCGGTCCCCATTTCTGCAGAATCTTCAGGGTATCGGTGTATGGGAACCCAAAACAGATACTCTTCATTGGACCCCGCGCATTCATCAATGTTTGATGCGAGTTAAAGATGGCACTCATACCAGAGGGGTACAGGTAGACATCGTCCTCCGAAATTCCAGCGACACGTCCTTCCGATGAAGTTGCTTCCAAAGCCTCTGGCAGCTCAACATCAGCAGTCAAAACACCCGCTATCCGTTTCCGGACCGCAACCTTGGCCTGGTTCGCGTGCAATGTACTCAAGTTCCTGCCGAACCGCTCTTCGATGAACTGAGCGTAATCCCGGCCATCTTCAACGCCATTCGTCGCCGATGGTGTCTTCTCCGACGGCGTAATAGGTGCGGATAAGTTTCGTGTGACCCCGTTGAGAGAGCCTCTACCCTGATATCTCCGGGGGCCCTTGCATGGTCGCTGCGATATCGACTCAGCGGTCATGGAGTTCTTCTCTTCGACCACCAAAAAACCGTCCTCCAGAGCGCGGAGGCAGAATTCCCCGCGTCGGCTAGATATACCATTGCCGGAATGCTGCCACACCTGCTTTGCGATGGGAAAGAATTCTTTCGGGTAAACCACACAGGACAAGGACGACGTGATCGCAGTCTTCCCAGCTTCGGTGAGCGGAGAGGGGACGAAGTTCACGATTCGGACATTTCGCGACTGCTCGACGGTGATCTTGGACACAATGAAGGATTGACAGATGCGTGCGGTTTTGACCGAGGCAAATAGAGTTGCAGTCTCCAGATCCGGGTTTCCCACTCGACGGACAACTTCTTGAGCGAGCTTTTGGATGCTAGGATGCACGAAGAACCTGGGGTAGCCACACTGCATCTTGCTCACAACCCAATCCTCTCCCTCCTCGTAGCCGACATTGGCCTTCCATGTTGGAAGAGATACGCTGACAGCCTGTTTTTATGCCAATGATCAGACATGTCACTTCAATTGGAATCTGATATAATGCCTTGCGGCGTTCTCAAGCGGGCAGCGGAGAGAGGGCATGGAGGGGCCGCGGGGCATGCAAAACATACATGGTCAGTGTTTGGAGGCACGGGGCCTCCGAGAGCTTGAAGCATTGTTGATGTATGTTCGAAGGAGATAAACCAGCTTCTATGAACACTAGCAGAGTAAAACAAGAGTGCAAAATAAAACTTGGAGGTGAAAATGAGTGTTCGACTCAGAGCGATTTCGGCGAGGGTCCTCAGGGCGCATCAGTCTGAGTCAGCGGGAAGCGATAACGTTAACTAGCGCGTCCGTTATCGCCCCCAAAAAATTTCGAGATATCGAGTTCGGCCATTTGCATCGCTTCTCCGACCTGGATACGCATTCCAGCTTCCACAATGTCAGCACACATGGTGAAGCGTCGGAAGCTGAGTCCCTCGCCGGACAGTGTTGAGTCGGCGAAACCCTCGAATAGCGACGCCCCGAGAAGCTCCAAGGATGAGGCCGACAAACCCACGCGCAAAGCTGAGCACCTGGTAAAGGGCCAGACGAGTCGCAGAGAGAAGGACGGGCGTTCTGCAGAACTTGCAATGGCCAGCGGCTTCTACAAATCCAGCTTTTTCAAGCTGCAGATGGACGAGCTACTGACAGGATTGAGACCGAACTACGACAAACGCCTCTCGAAGCTCCAGGACACGCTGCACAAGGTGAAGAACACAATTGAAACTCTGCCTGATACCACTCCAAAATCCGTTCTCGAAGCAGAGAAGGAGCTACGCAGTACCAGTGGCGTCGTGGTACCTTGGCCCGAACCGCGGCCAAGTAAGGATTCGAAGTACACCATGTCGTATGCAAAGCCGACCAACATCAATGTGGTGGGAAGCTTTGCCTTGAGGACAGGCACAAAAACCACCGACTCTCGTCCAGTGGACTTGGCAGTGACAATGCCCAGCAGTGTTTTTCAGGAAAAAGATTTCGTCAACCACCGGTTTTTCCATAAACGTGCCTACTATGTTGCGTGCCTTGCGGCTGGGATTCAGGCGCCTATGGCTGATCTTGGCCTAGAGGTTAAGTTCAGTCATCAAGACGGGGACAGCCTTCGCCCACTGATTCTGTTGGAGCCTCACTCTACCTCAAAACCCGATTCATCGTCATCTCGACCGCAGATCCGTATTATTACGGCGATTCAACCGACACTATTTCCGATCCCGCGGACATTACCGATGAAGAGCAACATTCGACAAGGGTCCTCTGCTGATAGGACTGACATTGGTGAACCGACTCCTTACTACAACGCCAGCCTCCGCTCCGAAGCCACTGTGGCTCAATATCATAAGTATCTTCACTCGGCGTCTCAAAAATGCGAATCATTCCGGGACGCGTGCATTTTGGGACGAACGTGGCTGCAGCAGCGAGGATTTCAAACTTCTTTTCAGAAAGGCGGCTTTGGTGGCTTCGAGTGGTCGGCACTCATCTCACTTCTTTTCGAGGGCGGTGGACCATCGGGACAACCCATTCTCCTGCGATCTTACAGCAGCTATCAGATCTTTAAGGCAACAATGCAGTTTCTTGCTGGAAGAAATCTGACCCAACCGTTGCTTCTTTTCGCCAATGACGTCGCCGTGCCCAGTGAAGGCCCTACCCTATACGATGGCCGCAGAGGGTTGAATATCCTCTACAAGATGACGCCCTGGTCTTATGCAGCACTTCGTCACGAGGCGACCATAACCCTCAAGATGCTCAATGAATCACGCGAAGACAATTTCGACAGGGTGTTCATTGTGAAGGTTGACGAGCCGGCATTGAGATTTGATCGTCTTATTTCGTTCTCTAAATCCTTCAGTGGCGATACTCTCCTAGCTCTGCGCGAGCAGGTGGCTCTGCATACTGTGCTTACAAGAGCTTTTGGGAACCGGGTCAAACTCATCTCGTTTGCGAGCCATTGTGTTGAATCCTGGTCCATCCGATCAAAAGCCTTGACCAAGAAAGCGAGCCACGATCTCTCCGTTGGGCTGCTGCTGGACGCTGAAAACGTTGGCCGGGTGGTAGACCACGGTCCGCCTGCGGAGGAAAAGGAGGCAGCAGCGTCATTCCGAGCTTTCTGGGGCGAGAAGGCGGAACTTCGACGGTTCAAAGACGGAAGTATCTTGGAGAGTCTCGTATGGTCAGATGAACCGTCCGAGGAATCGATTATACACCAGATTCTGGCTTTTGTCTTGCGTCGGCATTTTCAGATTGCAGAAGACGAGTTCAATCTCATTGGTGACGAGTACGACGAATTGCTCGCGGTGGAAGGCGATGGCATTTTGACATACTCGAGCCCGCCTTTCCAATCCTTTAACGAAGCGTTCAAGGACTTGGAGCGATACATTCGTGGCATGGATGATGTTCCTTTGGAGGTTCGGCATCTAGCACCGGCGAGCCCACTGCTTCGATACACCGCGCTTCGTGTACAGGGACCAGGTGGTGCCAATGAGCCGGCGGACGTCGTTCTTCAATTTGAAAGCTCAGCACGGTGGCCTGACGACTTTGCAGCAATTCAAATGACAAAAGCTGCATTTCTTCTCAAGATCGGGGATTCCCTAGAGACATCTGGTGCCGCGTCATCATGCCGAGTTGGATTGGAGAACGAGACTAGCAAGGTGCTGAACAACGCATACCTGGACGTTCTTCACACATCCGGTATCCTTTTTCGGTTAAGGATACATCATGACCGTGAGCAGACGCTTCTTGAACGTCAACTGAAGAACAAGAGCATTAGCCCTCGAGAGAGGGAGGAAGTCGCCTATGCTCTCTTCACGTACAAGAAGGTCTTCGTGCAGACTCCTCGCTTTACTCAAGGTCTGCGCAGCCTCTGCACTCGCTTCCCACTGCTGTCGCCCACTATCCGCTTGGTCAAGCACTGGTTCAGCTGCCACCTTTTCTCTGCCCAGGTTTCTGACGAATTGATCGAGCTTTTGGCAACTCGGGCCTTTACGCAGCCTTACCCTTGGGACAGCCCCTCAAGTATCATGACTGGATTTCTGCGCACGCTCCATACCCTTTCTCGTTGGGACTGGCAACGGGAACCTCTGATCGTCGATCTTGGTGGAGACTTGACACCAGAAATCACCGAGACCATTCGCACTCGGTTTACGGCTTGGCGCAACATTGATCCAGCAATGAATACTCTTGCTCTCTTTGTGGCCTCGGACATTGACCTAGACGGTGTGACATGGACGCAATATGAAATGCCGTCAAAGGTTGTGGCTGGCCGCATGTCCGTGCTCGCGAAAGCAGCTATCCATCTCCTACGCACCCAGAGCAATGATCTCGAAGTGTCTGAACTCTTTCAGACCTCGCTTGCGCCTTATGATTTTGTCCTCCACCTGCGGTCTAAGGTCTCTGGGGATCGATCTTCCTCTGTGTCCAAATTCAAGAACCTAGCGGAGGGAGCCACCCCGGGTCGCGCCGGTAAGATGGCGATCGTCAAGTCCTTTGTTCATGATGCGCAAGCCTGCTACAATCAGAGCATTCTTCTCTTCCACGGTGGCGAACGATGCGGTGTTGTTGCAGGTTTGTGGAATCCACAGATGTTGAAGCCACGGAGCTGGAACTTGAAAACGGCATATTCAACGGGCCCAGCGTCCATGGAGGAGAAGCAGGACCAGGTCATCATTAACCAGCGGGCGATCCTCAACGAGATTGCCAGGTTGGGCGACGGCCTGGTTGAGGCAATCGAAGTGAGCACCAAGGAATCATAGCCGGGGACTATATTTCAGGGCCTTGCTATCTAAACACTCCCACTGCCTGCCTACGTGACTATACAGAGTTTCCAATGTATGTGATGCAAAATCACATATTCTTATTGTTCTATCTAGACCCATGCATGTCCATACTTGAATCGGAGAACCTTGTAGAAGTCCATTCCTATTTGCATCCGATATCTGTAGCAACATGGTAGGATGCATCTTAGCCTTCGGTACTACATGAAACTCATGTCAATGGATTACTAGGTAGTCAAATAGGGGGTTTGAATAATGGCTCCCTCCCAATTAAATCTGGACTATGTATATGGCAAAATGGACATGACCTGCTAGCGCCGCTGCAATGCAATTGTTCGATTTAACAAGACCAGTAACAGCACCAGCATGAAAGTGCGTAGAATCACATTGTTCTGCATTCATGACCCCCGATCTGACTTGCCTGTAGGCGTTTGGGAGGAGAATGAACAGAACTTGTCCTTGATTGCCACCACCTCGTACGTGCCTTCATCAGAGGTCTTGACGGTCTTGTAGTGCTCGTATGAGATGTCGTGCTTGATGTCCAGAACCTCCGACTTCTTTCCCTTGCGAGCGTTGGAGCTTCGAATATACCTGTTATCATGTCAGACGTTTCCCCACCGGGCACTCGGTTGAATAAGGAATCGTAGGGCAATAACATACGTGAATTCAAATGGTGGCGTGCCCCAAAATTCGAAGTGGAGCTCAGCCTCTCCACCTTCATGGATGTCTACTACAGACACTTGGCCCTTGCTGATACGCACACTGGGCATTTCGTGGATGACCTTGGTGATATCCTTGTGGGCCTTGCACTTGCCACTGGCTCCGTCGCTGACAGCGGTAATGGTAAATTCACCCGGACGCTCGGCAATGCGACGGAAGTTTGTGTTCTGAGAGGTGGCCTTCCGTTGAGCTCCATTGAAGGTGTAGAATACTTCAAACGGAGCGTGTCCAGAAAGAGCGAACGAGAGTCGCTCGCCGACGCAGTAGTCAATCTTGGACTCGAGAGGAATGATGGTTGGAACATCTGAGACGGCTACTCGCACAGAGGAAGCGTCATATTCGGTAGTCCGTTGACATCCACGGGCGTCACGGACCTTGTGAATGCTGACCACGTGCTGGCCTAGATCCAGATGACGCCGGGGAATGGGTAGGTTGTGACGGTTGGTATTAATCTTCGGGATTGTCACAATTTCCGGTTTAGCATTCGAGTGATGCTTGATAGTGATCTCGAGCGAGAAGGGCGGGACACCGTCTAGTGTGATCGGGATGGTTTCCTCGCCACTCACATCCTCCTTGCAAAACCCGTAGATATGACCAGGTGAATCGAACCGGGCAGACGGAAGTGAGTTCACCTTCTGCGTCACAACCAAGCCACTGCTCTTGGGGTCGTGGTCGTAGAGGTTGTCACCCACTTGGGTAAACTTGTAGGTGTATTGGCCGGGCTCAGAGGTGTCCATCTCCATTGAAGCAACGTTGAGAGCAGTCTTCAAGGTGCGCGAACGAGCAGAGGACGCCCCTCGATCGGTCTTCCGTCTTTGCTCATATTGAAGACTAAATGGGGGGCTGCCAGAGAGACGAAGCTCAAGGCTATCGTCATCGCCTTGACACACCTCGGGTTTCGCGTACTCGCCTGCGGGCCCAACTGGAGAACCATCCACAGCAGCGACCTGTGGCCGAGGTATCCACGAAACTTCGAACTCCTTGGCGGACTGATCTACGGAACCGGGACAAGATTTGTCGAAAACTTCGACGAGCTCATAGAGACCCTCTCTGTCGACAACCAGAACGCTATTCTCATCCCAGAACGTCTTTTCGAGGGACGAAGGGTTGACCTCCACATTCCTGTATCGAACGGTCCAGGGCCGCTCACCACTCAATCTCAATGGAATCTCAATCTTGGAGCCCTGCAAGGCGAGGACACTTCTCTGCTTATCAATTTGGCCAAATGAGACGTGAGGTGGTTTGGACCGAGCATCAATCTTGATGGTATCTTTCAAGGTCCGCTTGCAGTTCGACTTGTCTTTGACGTTTGTCAGCGCGAGAGTGTACTCACCACCACTGACCAGTTTCTCGGTCGTGATGGTCGCCACATCGCTTTCGGATTCCAAAACGTGCTTCGACCTCTTGCCATTGTGGACGAGCTCATACTGGAGTGTCCACGGAGACTCTCCCAAGAAAGAGATATCGACAGAAACAGACTCGCCGAAACAGGCCTTGCGCACATCCCTTGGACCAAGGAAGCGAGCTGACGCTGGAGGCTTGACGTCTTGTTCCAAAATGGGTACCTTGTCCTTGAGTGAACGTGGGGAATAGACAGCATCCTCAATATCCAGGAATCGGTAACGGTAAAAGCCGGCCTCCGACGGCGTGAAGTCCAACTGGGTTCGCAATCCGTCAATCTTCTGGGTTTTCGTAACCGCTCCATGAGAGCTCTCAATACTGTACCGAAGGCGGAACGGCGGCGATCCCGTCAAATCCAGGTCAACGAGAAGGCCAACAGCATTATCAGCACACCGATCAAATATCTTCTCGGATTTGACGGAAAGCTCGGGCTCCGGCGGATTATGCAGGTAGCAAGACGAGGGCTCCATAACTTCACCCGGGCAGAACTGGCTAGTCACCGATGACAAGGAGTACCAGCCAGGCTCTTTGATGGGTGACTTCTGCTCCAGAGTCTTCAAGGTGAGTGTCCGAGAGTCCTTCGTTTCCGCCTCCCGCTGCGCGGCATCAGGTCCGCTGAAAGAGTACACGACGGAGAAGGGACCATCACCAGCATAGCCATTCCCAACGGGTTGAAAGTCAATTGGAAGATTGACACTATCGCCACGAGCAACCTCTAATGGACGCTGGTCATTGCAGCCCGACAAGGATACACGTGGCCGCTCATGAACCGAGAATTGATGCCACTGAGACAATGATTTCGTAGACGGCCGTTCCCCATCTTCGAAGATTGTGGAATAGTTGGCTACGTTGCCACAAGCATCGTGGACTTCTTCAACAGCGTAGAACCATTCACCACCAACGTTCAAGGATTCGTTTAATGGAACATCAATCTTTTGACTCTGCGACCATGAGATGTCGGGCTGATGGATGTTGAAAAGAGTGCCCCCTGGCCTCTGGTTCAAGAGTGGCGTGCGAAGGTTGTCCGGCTGAATGTTCTGGAAGGAGAAACCACGGTCATGGTTGTTCACTTGGCGACTGTACTTGATTTTCAAAGGAGGCGTGCCTTCAACCTCGAGAACCAGATTGGACAGTTCCCCTCTACACTTGTTTGTGTGGGAGTTCTTAATCAACGCCCGCGGACAGGTGACTACCAGTGCGTCAGATGTGCGTGTACGGACATCGAGTTGAGACTCATCCACGACTCGCTGAAGACGATAGATACCGGTCTTGCGGACAGGGAAGAAGAGGTCTCGGTGAGGCACGGGCTCCAAGCTCGCATGTCTCTTATCTGCCTGGCGCTTGAGCTGCTTCAATTGCTTGGCAGGGATAGTAAGCGTTTCGTTTTCGCCGGTATTCAGGTCGAGGCGCAACACTTCGATGAGGATCGGGTCCGTCTGGTTCACTCGGATAGGGAGATTCACGATGTTCTTCTGGGAGTCGAGACAGAGCGGCTCACGCTCCGGATTGAGGACAGCAGACCTGATGGTGTCAGTAATAATCAGTTCGTGGTCAAGAGACTGCCGACTCACCCTTCCGGTAAAATGTGCACGATCTGTTTGCCGAGTATCAACGAGGCATTATGAATGATGTCCCCTGGCTTAACTTTTCGCTCAGATATGGAAAGTTCACGGTCATACGCAACCTTGATCAGCCCTGAAAGCCACATGCCCAGAGGTAACTGGTGTTGTCAGATAAAACTTCGACTTGCGGAGTGAAGGATGACCCACCGGGATGCGAAACATCAGGAAGATGTTGCCCACCATGTGCAACAGGAACAGTGCCAGGGTGGTCGGGAAAGCCCATTCGAGCCATGGGATGCGCAGGGCCTGGAGCCCGAAGAGAAAAATTCCATCAAATGACACCCACTTTAGGAACAGCCAAGTCGAGTCCAGCTCGTCCGATGCAGTCCATGATTCATACACTCGCAAAGCATTGAGCGCGAGATAGAATGCCGCTACGTAGAGTCTTTGCGAGGGCGCGTCGATCAATTCGACGGAGACGAGTGGCGTCTTTGTTGTGTGCGGTTGCGGCTGGGGTTGCTGTTTCGGCCCCTTCGCAGGAGATTTGGAGGGGGATTTGATGTCGCGTCCATCGCGAGGCTGAGATCGCGAGGGAGTCTCAAACAGTTTCCTTCTCCGTGGGATTGTCTGAGGCGTCTGAGGGAAGGCAGACGGAAGGCGGGGAGTGCCGTTCATGGCATGCTGTGGTCGCCAGGGTCGAGCTGGTCTCCGAAGTTGTCCCACTGGGGGAGAGCACGGAGAGCAATGAGCAAGGCCGAGTAGCTCTCAAGAAAACTGTAGAGACTGTACAGGGCGAAATTAATCAATCGCGCTGGATTGAGCAAGGTAGCTTGTAGTTTTAGGGAGAAAGAGAGCAGAAACAAAAAAGTGAAGTTGCCGAGAACGCGGGAAGCGCGTCGGGGGAAGCTCGGTCCACCTCATCGACATGCCACTATACATTCTACACCTGCCTGCCCTCTTATCTTCATCTCTGACCGTCCGTGCATGATCTCTATTGAGCTGGTTTCTCCTCAGAACGCTACTTGAGACTAGGGTGGCTGCCAAAATGGGTTCACGTTCTAAGAGACGGCGTTTGAACGATCTGCTGGACGATGTGTCGAGCGATGAGATCTGCCAGCCGGCGTCCCAACAGGTGAAGGATAGCTGGAACGGTTTCTGTGAGATTGAGTCGGAACCGGTATGATTATGCTAAAGCTTCTGTTAGCTTTTCTGACAGCTATTCCAGGCGTTGTTCAACGTAATGCTCCGTGAGTTTGGCGTCAAAGGCGTCAAGGTCCAAGAGGTGGTGTCTCTGGACGAGGAAATGATGGCCTTCCTCAAGTACACATTCCAACTCTTTCCTTGTGAAAATACGGGAATTGGTTAACATTTCAACAGTAAGCCTATATATGGCTTGATCTATCTCTTCCGCTGGCGGGAGGATGATGCAGAGAAGCAGGAAGCAAGCTGTCCAGACGGAATCTGGTTCGCAAATCAGGTCAGTCACATAGCTGTGTGGTTTTTGATCGTCACTGAGGTTGTGGTCCAGACAGCCAGCAATGCCTGCGCCAGTGTGGCACTGCTGAACATAGTCAACAACATCCCGGGTATCGACCTGGGGGAGAATCTACGGCATTTCAGAGAGTTCACCATGCCTTTCACTCCAGCTCTAAGAGGAGATGCTATCAACAACTTTGAATTTGTGAAACGGGTGCATAATTCTTTTGCTCGGTACGTTGTGACAAAACATGAGTGCTGGAGCGTTCGCTGATTCGCTGGCTGGCGTAACAGAAAAATGGACATCTTGAACTCCGATCTACAGTTGCGATGGGAAGCGCAATCCAGAAAGCGTTCGAAGAACCAGGAATCCAACGATTCCGATTCTAGCTTTCACTTCATTGCCTTCATGCCTGCGAAGGGTCAAGTATGGAAGTTCGATGGCTTGGAGAGGCAACCCCAAGCACTAGGTCAATCCATATCCCTACAATGCCTCCAAAGTCGCCCCTGACTGATTTTGACCAGGTGAATACTCCAAGGATGACGACTGGCTCGAGCTAGCAAAACCCGACATCCTCGAGCGAATGGCCGCATATGCAGAGGGCGATATTGAATTCTCGATCCTAGGATTGGTGCGAGACCCGCTGCCCGATCTCATTCAGCAGTTAGCGAGCAACGTTCGAAGCCTGGAGATTATCAATGAGCGTCTTATGTCGCAGCAAGACCCAGCTTCGAATACCGAAGCAACACTGACTGAAATGAGGGAGACCGTCCTTGGCCCTGACCCTTCCCTTGGCCTCACCCGAGCGGACATCAACACAGCTGTTATCAGCGAGGCTGCGCAGGCGGAATATCGAGTCTCCTCACCGACACAGTTGCGCCAGCACCAGCATGAGCTCAGCCAGGCGCAGACGGAGCTGCGCGGGCGCATTCGGGACGAGCAGCAGGCACATTGGGCGGACGAGGCTTATGCGACGGGACGACGGTATGACTATGGGCCGGCCATTCGGACGTGGTTGCGGTTTCTGGCGCGCAAGCAGCTGTTGCCCGAGCTGCTTCAATGAAGATGAGAGCGGGGCCCCTCGTGGTAGACTGATTGGCCCACAGGCCAAGGATAGCTGGAAGTCAAATCATCGAGATCCTCCCGGGCCGTTCGTACATCGTTGTCAAAGTAGTCCTGTACCTTCGTGAGGAGTTGAAGTAGTCAGTATATATTCAAGAACGAGACTCCTCTCAGACAGAGATCCTGTCTTCCTCTCTGGCAGTTCCAGTTCCAGTTCCAAGTCGACAAGAAGCAGAAGCATTGCTGGACAGGAAAGGAAGACTATCAGGTCTCCACATGGGCAAAATAAGTACATCGGCACGTCACCGCCACCGTCACCGTCATCGTCACCGCCCAGGCCCCAAAAGACATTAATTATTATTCTTCCCCACCGAAGGACCGAGTTCTGGCTTGATCCCTGAATCTCTCCTTTTTCCCTCTTGATTTGGGCTCTGTGGTGGATTTCGGGAATCTTTGAGCGTTTTCCTTTGATATCCCAAGGGCTGTTGCCCGTCTGCTGTGCCAGTTGCTTCATTCCCCTCATCTTATCAACAAGACACTTTCCCAAGTTCGCCACTCCAGTCAATCGGTTCGTCTGAAGCATAAGGCTTCCCTGAAACGACTCAGTTTCTGCCACTTGAGACCATGTCATCCGCAAGCATCGCTGAGAAGACTCCCGATGATTCCTCGAAGCTGAAGACTTTTCTGTCTATCTTGCGCAAGTAGGTTCCCTCTGCATGGCTTGGCGCACTTCGCCACGGCATGGTACTGATGCTACGGTGATCCAGGTTCGTGGGTGTGACAGATATCGCATCGGTCCGCTTCTCCTTGCCGGCTCAACTGCTGGAACCCCGGCCGAATCTGGGTACGTGCCACTGGTGCGACGCTGGCCTGAGTGTACACAAACTGACGGGAAGGCGCCAGAATACTGGAATTATTTGGATCGACCGGAGACCTTTGCGAGGTCAGCAACTATGGTCTACCTAAATGGCAGTCGCTCTTGAGCTGACACGGGAGCTACAGCATTGGCAAGTCGGATGATGAGTTAGGTCGAATGTTGGAGGTGCTGAGGTTCTGGTTTACAAAGGACCTGGTATATATTTGACCGTGGTCATCTGGCAAGGAAGATGTGCTGAACGTCCGACAGAAATACATCAAGGGCAAGCCATGCAAACCGTACAACTCGACTCTAGGCGAATTCTTTCGAGTGAGTGGAACCGGCACTGCTCCGTTGGGAATCAGACTTGCTGACGATCATGGCGTGACAGTGCAGCTGGGAGGTGCAGGACAACATTCCGGAGGAATTCAACCTCCCTGGTGTCAATGCTAATGGCAATGGCGCCACCGTTGAAGATGGCAACGAAAAAGTCAAGGTGTGCTACCTAACGGAGCAGACCTCCCACCACCCACCAGTCTCGGCCTTCTACATCGACTGTGCAGAACGAGGGGTCTCTGCACGAGGTTTTGATCAGATCAGCGCCAAGTTCACTGGCACCAGCATCCGGGTGAGCCCCGGTCAACACAATCTGGGCATCTTTGTCAACATCGAGAAGAGGGACAACGAGGAATACCAGTTGACTCATCCCCACGCTCACCTTGGAGGTCTTCTACGGGGTGCTTTGTCAATTTCAGTGTCCGACGCATGCTACATCACCTGCCCCAAAACGCGCATGAAGGCTATTCTGCAGTATATGGAGGAGGGCTGGCTTGGCCGGACTCAGAACAAGCTGGAAGGTGTGATCTTCCGCTACGACCCCGACAATGATAACATCACGAGGCTCAAGGATGTGTCTGACGCCACTGTTGTCGCCCGACTGAGCGGGTCCTGGCATGGCAAGATCTACTATACTCCTGCCGGCTCCAAAGATGCTCGGCTCCTCATCGACATTACACCTCTCTACCCTGCAACAAAGATCTTGCCTCCGCAAGAACAGCAGTTGTCCAATGAGTCGCTGAAGTTTTGGTCAGAAGTTACAGATTCTATCATGGGGAAGCAGTTCACTCAAGCAACCAAGCTCAAGCAGGATATCGAGGAGCGCCAACGTCAGCGTGCCGCCGAGCGCAAGGAGAAGCAGGTGGAATGGAAGCCACGCTTCTTCACTGGGGCAGTGACTCCGCTGGGTAAACCGGAACTCACAGAGGAGGGTCAAAAGGTTCTTCAGGGCATCCGGACAGGCAACTATGCCTTGGAGGAAAGTACAGTGCAGGGCGCATAGATCTATAATCCGTTTGGTTCTCACTTCGATGGCGTATCTGGCATCCGACCACTCGACTCGGCATCTCTTGTCTTTTCTCTTTCTTTGTCCCGGTGTGTACTCGCTGGTCTTTGTCTTTGACCCTTTCCCTTTACATACTTAGACTTCCTTGGGGGGTGTACCAATGCTCTTTCCCCCGAACTCTTCTTGTGAATAGCCATGCAGGCGAGAATGATGACTTTGCCAACGGGAGACTTAGCTGTTGCAGCTCCCTCCACAGCCTCATTGAACCGAACATAGACTGTCTTTGAGCTTGAGCGCGTACTCTCTGTTTGCCGGTGGGATGACAATAGACATCGGCAGCCCCTTAGGTGAAGTATAAGATGTCCTAGAGGTTCATGTGCGATATACATGCCCTACCCGGGATGAGCGTAGGGTCGACAGAGACGAGCTCTCCGTGTGATACGATGGAATCGAGGAAACGTTTTGTGATTCGAATAGAAAAAATCGAGACGAATAGACGCCGAACCAACCTCCAACACCCAGATCCCAGCAAAAGTACAAGAAATGACAGATCATCAAGAGCATCAAGACATCAAACAAGTTCCCATCAAAGTGGGGTAGAGATTAAGCACTCGCGCTGACAACCTTGGTAAATCCAGCAGTGACGGTCTTCGTGATCTCCTCGTTCTTATGCGGCAGTAGCGATAATGCGTAGGCGACATCGTTCCACTGTCGTTCCGTCTCACAACGAGGCAGTCGAGCCGCCAATTTGTCCGCCAGCTGGCGGGCATGTTTCTCCTATGAACGTAGAATGAGCACGTATCCAGAGTCTGTGAGTAACGAGCCGGCTTACTTTCTCAACAAATCCAATCAAGAACTTCACAATCCGCCGCAGCGACCCTTCCTCCAGGTTTCGCTCAGCGCTCAATAGACTAAACATGTCCACGAAATGATTGTAGACAGCATTGTCCTTCGTGGCCAGTTCCGTGAAGAACATGCGCGCCAGATCTGCGATCTTCTTGTCATCGTCCTCCAGGCATTTAGCCATTTCGCCGAGCTGTCCCTTGACCTTGACTTGACCAGCCAAGATGAGGAAGGTCAGCGTCATAAGACAAGTGCGCTTGACGGAAGCATCGTCATCGTTGAGGCGACGATAGAGGAAGTCGGTGTTTTCATCGATAAGATGATTGAAGCAAACGGCCATATCACCAAGTGCGATCACGGCGTTGCTGCGCACGATCGGGTCCTCGGACCGCTCCATAATGGTAATTAAGAGCGGGAGATTCTTCTCGCAGTATTCGGCTGACACGCACATGAGCTTAGCCATGCACAGTGTTGCGGACGCCTGCAAGTCGCGATCTGGGTAGGTGTTGTTGTTGGCGCAAATCTCACCCACCAGTGGTCCAAACTTTGCAAGGAGTGAGTTCTCTCCATAAAGCAGCTCGCGCTCTCGGATGTGGGCCATGGCATCTTGGAAATCATCCTCGGTGGTCCCGCCGATCAGATCAAGCTCGTCATCTTCAGCATTCTCAGCGTTCTTTTGAGCAGCCTCCGCTGTCTTGTTTTTCTCTTGCTCGGCCTTGCGGCGTTTGAAATCCATTTCACACAGTTCGAGATGCACAATCTGCTTGATCGCGATGTGACCAACAACATACAGCAGTTGCGAGAGCGCTGCCGACGAGGGTCTGGGCCTCGATCCTTGCCCGTCAGTGGACGCAGTTCCAGGCCGCTGATCTTCACCGCTGGCGGACGCATGCGATGAAGGAGGTCGCTGGAGATGGGGCTGAAAGACAAATCGGGTCTTTCGCCGAAGAATGTCAGAGCAAAGAACGTCGGGGTGTCTTGACAAGCTGTAGATGGCACTGATTGCTTGCTCTGCCACGCCGTACCATTCCTTGCTGTCCGAAACGATCTCAAGCATAGCAGCGAGCTTGGTCAGGACGGAATGGTCATTGGCGAGCTTAGGAATACCGATTTCCTTGGACTTGGCCTGGCGCCCAGGAACCATGCGTCGCAAAGCGATGCAGGTGTACTTCGCGAGAACTAGATCATTCCTTCCTAAGCCACCAAGGCCGATGCGCAACATCGCCTCAATCTCCTTCACCACCACTTCAGGGTCTGCCAAAGCGATCATGCCGAGGACGATGATCGCCCCACGGCGTTGGGTTCGTGAAATCTCCTTCTTCTGTACGCTGTAGACCTGCCATAATTTCGCGATTACCGCCTCGGAGATATGCCCAGCTTTCATCATCGTGCTCAAAAGCTGTTCGAGACAAGTGAGTTCGGCGGGCGTTGCTCCAAAAGTCAGACTAATCATGTTCCGCGCGATGTAGTTCGCAGCGTCATTGGGACTGAATGAGTCCGGCGCATCGAAGAACAACTCCTTGTAGCAGTCAATCAGATGAGTCTGGACACCCTTGCCCTCATCACTGTTGCCTTTGGTCCAGATCAGACGAAGCATACGACGAATACCACTGCGAGCGGTCTCAACCTTGTAGGCGTCGAGGACCACGAAGAAATCCATGGCTTCGATCACTTCACTCTTATTCCGAGAGGACAACAATTGAGAGACGACGGTGGACCCGGAGTGAAGTACTTCGATGAAGCGCAAAGCCTCGTTGTAGTATTTCCGGGTCAACTGCAGCCGAGTCAGCAGTTCAGAGGTCGCAGCCTGCTCCGCAGCTTTTTGCATAGCCGCAGCCTTTTCCTCTTCAGTCATCCGGGGGGCCTTGGAGGGCGAGTCGTCTGGCATCTGGGTTGCTTCATCCAACAACTCGCTATCTACCTGAGTGACGTCTCCGTCAAACCCTGGTGTCTCTGGGGGGCGTAGAGCGTTTAACTCGTTGTCAACGCTCTCTAGTCTTTCGGTCCATTCTTTGTAAGACAACTGCCCACCGTGCATTACGCTGAATGGATGGGTGGAGACCAGTTTGGAGAGCAGCTTGATTGCGTTCCGTCGAACGTTGCTGCTTTTATCTTCCAAACTCCTGGCAGCCAATTCAGCGGCGGCCTGACGTCTCTTTGGGAATTTTTGCTCCAAGTCACAGATCCGCATGAGGACCTGAATGGCGCGGCAACGGCAATAAGGGTTGATGTCGAGGAATCGTTCTTCCAACACGTCGAAGAAAGCGTTGATTTGAGTCTTGTAATTCTCACTGCGTTCCTCCTGTCGGCTCAAATCGGAGATGAGGTTCCCACAAACCTCGATTACTGCACATCGTAGAGTATAAGCCTTGAAAGGCGCTTAGCTCACCGGCCACATTGCGAAACGAGACTCATATTTACCTCGCTGTCCAGTTGCTTGGCAAGAAGTGTCATTTGTTTGATGATTAGCCTTGGGGCAAGCTCGGAAAGCTTGATGATAAACGCCGACACGGATTTTGGCCCGCGAGTGTCGTTGGAGTTGAACTCTTTGTTTCCCAGTTCCCTACGCTATGTTAGCCACCGTACACTTTTGAAGAGTGAGCCGTGGGGAAAATACTTCAGAATCTCGTCTGAAAGCTGGGGGTAGTCATATTGCTCGGCGAGAATGTGAAGGAATTCCGCCATTGGCTCTGACAGGTGCTCGAAGTAGGTCAAACTCTGCACAATCGAGGTTTGTGCACCTGCCGCAGGAATCAGATCACATCCAAAGTGTTAGAACGGGATTCTGTGGCGCATACCGAATGCATGGCCATGATGTTTGACTGCAATGCAAAGGACCTTGAAGGCATGCATGCGAATAGTCATGCTCTTCACTCGCTGCTCGCTCTCCAGGATCAGATAGATCGTGCGCGTAAAGAGATTAATAAAGGTGTCGCGATCCGAAGTTGTTAGAAAGATGCGTCCGAGCTTGAGTTTCATCACCTTGCACATGGTTTCCATAGAGATTTGGATCTGTGGCGTCCAATCCCAGTGTCCGTCCTTGGCCGATTTCTTGGATTTGGGACCTCCTCGTCGTGCAGGAGCAGACTCTGCGGGCTTCTCTGCTGCCTTCACCTCGACGGCCGACAGAGCCCACTGAAGAAGAAACGCGTACATCTCCAGGAGTTGCTTGTGGTGTTGGATTGCATCTTGCTCGTCGGATTCAAGGTCGCTATGAATAATGTCGGCCTCAACGGCCAGCCCAGAGACAATCAGGTCGAGGACTTTGCTGAGAGACTTCGTGGGGAGGTAGGTCGTGTATCTGCATGGATTCACAAGTTCAGTGTCGATTCCAGGTGGGTGAAAGCCTCCATTGGGGAGCTGAGAGGGGACCGGGGCGCACTTTAACAATAATTGTAGGGAATCAAAAAACGAGGCCCTCGTCAATCCTTCCGGGTTCTCCGCGACGGCATCCACGATTGGGTTCAACACGTTGTCGATCAGCGCCGTCGAAAGCTGATCCGGGTCCGTTTCGCAGTCGAGCAGCTCCGGGTCTGCATCAGGAGTGGGGAGAGATGTTGGGTCACTCAAGTAATACTTGAGCGACTCGTTAATGTCGAACTGTATTCTGTCCTCCATGGCGGGTCGGCGGGCGTTGAGGAGTTGAGGAGGGGAGGAAGCGGATGTGTTGATAAGCGGCCTGTTTGGCTTTTGCCCGTTTGGGTCGCTTCTTAGGTAACCGCGTGTAAATTACACCGCCAGGGTCTCACCGCCCGCTCTCAGTGAGGTCAGTGCCGTGGTGTATTGTCACAGTATCGTAATCCCGCGTTGCTTTCCGAGAAAAACAACTGAAGCTCGCTCGCCTTTGCAACTGGCTTCTACTTCAGCTGCTCCGCTTTCTCCTCTCCAATATCACTTTCACTCATATAGTGTCAGCTTGGGCCCAGGTACCCTTCGAATACCCTGCACGCTCAATGATACAGTCCTTTCCTGACTAGCGAGTCGACCTCAAATCACCATGTCGGCGCTCCGAGGCGCTCCAGCTGGAGTCTTTGAGCTTCAGCGCAGCAGTTCCTTTCGGAGTGCACCGCCAGACGAGCACAGATACGCGTCGCACGAGGACGAAAGGGCTTCAAATGGCGAGGCGGTAAACGGAGAAACTGATTACGAAGAAGAGGAGGTGGACGAATCGGTCCGTGAGGATATGAACAAGCTTGAAGATACCTTTCCCGGCATTTCAGACCGATTTCGACTTGTTAACAGGATTGGAGAAGGTTTGTTATGATAGAATCGGCTTCTTCAACACGTGTCATCAGATTTGCTGATATTGGGCTCATTCAAGGGACTTTCTCGACGGTGTACAAGGCCGAAGATCTCTTGTACGATCACTATCACAATGACTGGGATATCTTCGGGAGGGCGCAACAACAAGAGGCATGGACAAGTCCTCCATCAAAACGAAGGCGGGTTGACGGAGAGCAAATGGGGCGCAAGAAACCTCGCTATGTGGCACTGAAGAAGATCTATGTCACCAGCAGTCCAATCCGCATCCAGAATGAACTGGAATTGCTTCATGATCTGCGTGGGTGTCGATCGGTGTGCCCTCTGATCACTGCATTCCGATACCAGGACCAAGTCGTTGCTGTATTGCCTTATTTTCCACATACCGACTTTCGCATTCAGTATCGCACGTTCATGGTGGCCGACATGCGTCACTATCTACGGTCCCTTCTGGTGGCGCTGCAATCAGTTCATGAACATGAGATTCTACATCGAGACATCAAGCCTACGTATGTAACCCGATCTCTTCTGTCATTTGAACCCAGCTCTGATGTGTGCTGAACAGGAATTTCCTCTACAATCCTGACCTAAAAGAGGGCGTGCTTGTCGATTTTGGTCTCGCAGAGGTATGTTTCATACTCTGCATAACCTCGAGGACTTTTCCACTGACATTATCTTCTCTGTTCTCATAGCGCCAGGGTTCCGAGTACACTAGCCCGTGCCTTTGCACTCATCAAAGCTACGTCCGTCGTAGCCGGATACTTTCCAGTTACTATTCAAAGAATCCTCCTGCCTTGGGACTGTCGGCAGGGTATCCAAAGAACGACTCCCGCCCATCCAGACGAGCCAATCGCGCTGGAACTCGAGGCTTCCGAGCACCAGAGGTCCTCTTCAAATGTACATCACAGACCACCAAGATTGACATGTGGTCAGTGGGTGTGATTTTGCTGACCTTGCTTGGGCGCCGATTTCCCTTCTTCAACTCAGCAGATGATATTGATGCCATGATTGAGATGTCGAGCATCTTTGGCACACGGCGTATGAAGACTGCAGCAGCCATGCACGGTCAAATCTTCGAGACTAATATTCCTACCATTGGCGAGAAAGGCTATAGCTGGGAAAAGTTGGTGAAATGGTCGAGCTGCGTGGAAGACCTGACCGAAAGCGAGCAACAAGCGACGCGTCTCCTGTCTGGTTTGATGGAGCTCGACCCGTCCAAGCGCCTCAGCGCCGAAGAAGCCTTACAGCATGAGTTTTTCACAGATCCAATACACCACGATGTGGAATGGGGTGGTCACCCGGAAGACAGCGGAGAATCGGGTGAGGAGGTAGATGCTGGCGAAGATGAGGCAGATGAGGTCGCAATGCTATGAGACTAAGAATGTGTACGATATATGATGCAGTTCTGATGCTACCAAGTATCTATTTCTATGATTTTTGTTCTTTGTTCTGTAGCCAGGCGGAGCCTGCCTGCATCTATTCACGTCATTCAATTTGCTCACCAAGTCCCAGGCAAGTCCCAGGTTGCTGCGAGGTCTCATTGCGCCATCTGCATGATGAGCGTAGGCTTGATATAGTTGTATGTCTCTCAAGCAGCTTCTCCAAAGTCATAATGGCCGGTCTCTGAAGCATGCTTGACCGCCCCTTTCTCGCCCGTGAAAGTGCTCCCACACGTATTGCAGCGGACCAAGAACCCTGAAGTGTCTGTGTAATAATGCTTGCTTTGCAAAACGCGGCAGACCTCCTTGGCTTTCTCAAGGACGAGCGGGTCTGCGGCGTCAAATATCTTGGTGTCGTTTTGCGTACTGGGGTCGGCATGAGTGTAAGGGGGGTCTGAAGGGCAGAGTGCGAGAACATCATAATGAATCCCAGAATAAACCACAATACATCTGGTCGGCGCTCCTTCGTTGAACTGGAACATATGGAGCGTCTGGACGTCGATAGAGCAGATCTCAATGTTGAAATACTCGCTCAGGATCTTCAACTCAATCGCGCCACCCCACGAATCCTCGTTCTGAATCCATTGGCAATATTCGTCCGGCTTCTTGCCCAAAACAACTGTACTGTACTCCGTCGGATTCGACTGAATCGACCCTGCGATGATCGACCGCAACTCCACCATGGTGTCCATATCTCCCATGACTGCGGCGCCCACTGCACGAAACAGACATGAATTGTCGTCGGGCATGACACGAAGCACGAAAGTACCGCCGTGCTCGGGTGAAGGTATTTCAGGCGGATCATCAGCGGTTTGCTCTGGTTTTTGTGACACAGGGGTCTGCTGATGGATCGGAACAGGCTGGGCGGGGTTGGCATCAGGTGGAGGAACAGCGCTCTGTCGCGCTACGACAATCAACTGTTCTCCGTTTAGGTTCACCCCAACGTCGGAAATCTTCTGCTCTGGCTGGAGATCGTCGAGATGCAGAGGCTTGAGATCGGGGTAACCGTACTTGACATCGAAGAATTCGAGCCCAGTCTTCTCCGCGATCTGGCTCTGGAGGTCACGAATGGTGGCCGAATCGTCTAGGCTGACCGTTGATTGACCCGAAGGCCCGCGGACTCGAAAGCGCATGATCGAGCAATGAGAGATAGATGTATGAGTATGTATAACGCACTCACCACTGCTACTATCAACAGGGGAGGTAGAGGCAAAGATATCCAACACAGCTAGGCGGTCCCACCCGATAAGTGAGGGAGCTATGACGACCCGGGGCCGAGTATGAGGCGCAGCAGACACGGAGGAGTTCAGTGGAGGAGGTATCCAACTTGGTCAGGTCATGGTCCAGATTGAGGTCTCGTGTAAGAGCTGATCGGTGAAGATTGTCCTGTCATGCGCGAGAGTGGGAGAGGCGAGCGAAGAGAAACGCGATGGTCCGCGAAGATCAGCAAGGATTCCCCCACACTGACGTACCGTGGCGATACGAGAAGTAGATCTATAGACAGGCCATAAATGGAGCAGATGTTCAAAGACAAGAACATTCTAAACGACTGAGCAAGCAAAGAAATGGGCAGTTGTATCTTTTCAAGTTGATAGAACGGGATGTGCTAGATGGAACCCCCCTCTATATGAACACCCCATCACTCTATTCGGTATAGCCTGGTATATGTGATAGTGTATAGTGGCAGTGTACAAATCCGGGTTCTATATGGCGCCTAGAAAGGCATCTTTCTATCGGACCTCTCCCGTTTATTCGAAGGATGTCCTTCTCGTAGTTAGTAGATTGGTGGAAAGACGTTTTTATTGACCTCTTGTCTCAGGGGCGTAAACACTATGATATTGCGGAGATCAGGCTTTCGATACCTAGGTAGAACTACATGAGCCTTACATTTGCTACCCAGATATGCCATGCCTAACAAAGTAGCGAGATATTGAATAGTAGACGATTTAGCACATCTCCCAATAAAACGTCCATTGTCTCTATCATTGCCGTTTCGATAACTAGTTAACTTAACTATGTTTGTTGGCCTGAGTAGCAAGGCCGACATGACAGTACAGGTGTATCGATAACGTAAGGTTGGTAATATTACAGCTGACTCAGCGTGGCGCAAAACATTCACGCATTCTCCCCATGTCCGACGCAACCAGCTAAAGCTCCCTTGAAGCTTCTTCGCCTCGAAGCCAGAACACCTTGCGCCTGTGGATGCGCCGCTTGTGCACACGATGTCGGAGCGAGAGCAGTCACAGCCTCAGCCGGAGGATCCCGTGACCTCCATTGAGGATGACGGCGCCATTAGCGACGAGCAATGGCAGGCCATGACGGACCTCCTTATGGCGATATACGATTTTCGAGAACCAGAGTGAGTGTTTACCGGTCGGAAAGACTGTGAGGAGTAAGCTAATCGCGCGCGCGATTTAGTGGGCATGATCCATCGCGACTATTCCACCGCAGTGTCAACAAGCGCCTCGTCCCTGATTATTACGATATCATCAAGGAACCAATGGCGCTGAGTATCTTGAAACAAAGAATCAACAAGCGCGAGTACAAGCACTTCTCGGAGTTTGTGCGAGACTGCGCCTTGGTACGCGACTCGAGCTCGACTCTTCATCACCGAGGCTGACTGCTTCCACGTTCTAGATTCCCCACAATGCGCAGACTTACAATCGACCCAAATCGCAAGCCTACGAGGATGCGCTCGTCATCAAGGTATGTGTGCTGCCAAAAAAGAGCGGAAATCCATAACTTTTACTGTGTAACGCGACTGACCATCTGTCGCGCAACAGGATGTCTTCCTCGATCAACTGAAGAAACTCGCCGAGAAGGGCGTGATAACCGCGGAAGAGGCCCAATTTCCTGACTTGGGCGAAATCCCGGAGGCCGATCCTCTGCCCGATGATGAGGAGGAAGAAGAAGAGGAGGAGGAAGACGATGACGAGGATTCCGAGGATGAGGGTCGCCGACGCAAGAAACCGGGCCCGAAGCCTGGTTCAAAGCGTGGCATGAAGGACACGCAAAAGCACGAGCCCGATCTACGGAAAAAGAGAGGCCGTCCTCCCCGTGTGGACACTCCAATGGAAACCCGCATCAAGACCATCCTCAAGGGGATTCGCAAATTCAAAGGCCCCGGCGGCCATTCGAAGATCGTTCACTTCGAGCGACTTCCTGACAAATCGGCTTATCCTGACTATTACATGGAGATCAAGGAGCCCATCGCCATCGACCTCATCAAGCGCAAAGCCAAGCGGAAGAAGTATAATTCCGTTGATCATTTCATGCGAGACTTGGACCTCATGTTCAACAACGCAAAAGCCTACAATCAGTCTGAGAGTCAGATTTACAGGGATGCAGTTGACCTGCAAAACGAAGCGCGAAAACTGGCAGAGCAAGAAAAGAAGAAACCTGACAGCGAGTACTTGATGGAAGATGGTCGGTTTCCCTTGCCCGATGGTATTTTGCACCGGGGTGAGCTCTGGAAAGTTGGCGACTGGGTTCATATTCAAAATCCTAACGATGTGTCCAAACCGATCGTGGCGCAGATCTACCGAACCTGGCAGGACTCTAACAACGAAAAGTGGATCAATGCATGCTGGTATTATCGCCCCGAGCAAACGGTGCATCATTTTGAGAAGCACTTTTATCCCAACGAAGTCGTCAAGACTGGACAATACCGCGATCATCGAGTGGACGAGATCGTCGACCGCTGCTTCGTGATGTTCTTTACTCGCTACAGCCGCGGTCGTCCTCGAGATCTCGCACCTGGCAAGCTGATCTATGTCTGCGAGGCTCGTTACAATGAGGAGAAGCATAAACTCAACAAGATCAAGACCTGGGCTAGCTGCTTGCCAGATGAGGTACGCGAAAAGGACTATGAGATGGACCTTTTCGATGTTCCTCAGAGGATCAAAAAGGTGGCTAGTCCGATCAAGCACCTTCTTAAGGAAGATGCGAAGGAGACAGATGATCTTCCGAGGCCGACTTGGGGGGCAGACAATGCACCTCCGGTTGTGGGTGCTGTGCACCGTCGTCCACGAGATGAAAATGTAAGCGCACCAAACCCAAAAATCTGCTGGAGATGTTTTATGCTCATTCTCATGATATAGGAATCCCCGCCGCCAGAACCAACTCCATCTCCGCCTCCACCCACTCTTCCACCGGCTCCTCTGGCAGCTGCCACTCCGCGTCAATCAATGAGCCAGCCTATTGCAGGTGCTGGGATACCTAGCTCAGCCAATATCGCAGCGGCTCAGCTCCAGGCTCCTTCCCCGGCGGCCGCAATGAGCCAGGGCTCACCGGTCCCTGTGCCCGCTGCAGCTTATCAGGCTCAAATGAATCCGCAGATGTATCAGCATAACCAGCGTCGTCCCAGTAACCTGGCACCACAAACCCCAATCGGAGCCTATCAAGCACCGCCAGCAGCGCACCCTTATTCGTCCGCACAGCCGACATCCTATGGAGCCTATTCCGCCAACCGTCTCCCAGCACCGGTCCCTGTATACAACCCGAACGCACCCCGTCCGGTTGAGGTTTTCCATCTTGTTGACATCGCAAACTCTGCAATTCCCGACGATATCCGGAGGCAGTTCCATTGCGATGAGCGAGGTCATGTCCTGTTCTTCTCAGCCCCACCGCTGGACATCATACCCACAACCCAACATAAGCTGGGCCACTCGCTCAAGTATTTGGCTACAAAAGAGGAACGGCAGAAGAAAGTCGCAGAGAGGAAACGGAAGCGTGCCGAAGAGCAAAAGCAGCGGGATGAAGAAGCCAAACGCCAACGTGCTGACGAGGAGACTGCTTTGGCGGCCCGGGTTGAGGCTCTGGCGCCCAAGGCTATCGCATGCATGCTTCGACAAGTTGCATCTGGCACGGATGAGTTGTACCAGGCGCTATCTCACGACAAGGCAGATAGCGCCCGAGCTGTCGCGACCGAGGCGCGCGAAGGCCGGATTCAGGCGGATCGTCTCGCCCGTCAGCAGACCGCGCAGATCCAAGCACAGTCCAAGAACGAGGGATACGTGAACCTCAAGGGCAGTGCAATGTATCTCGGTGATTCGTAATCATGGCCGACGGATTGGAAGTATGGGCTGTCTCTCTGTTTTTATTCACATCCGTCCCATAATATGTTGTTCCAAGTATGGCTGGTTCATTCGCCCTGGTGGAGGGCGAGGCGTCTTATTCCCCGGTATTTGGCAGGAAAAGGGGCGTTCGATATGTATCATTAGGAGTTTGAATGCCATTGTGTTTAAGAAATTACTACGGTATCTGTAGCTTTTGTGGAATGTTCATTTGCACAGTTCCCATTTGTACATGCAGTGAGACGAAAAGTTGAGAAAAGCAGAAAGCAGAGCCGAGTGAAACACCAGAACCAAAGGGTCGTTGACTCATGAGATCGAGCACAATGAATGCGAAGACTGACAGTCTCAAGTCCTTCTCATGACATAAGATCACAATGAAAGGCAAAGAGAGAAAGATTAGTACAGGATGATATGGCCAGAAAAGAGCACAGTCTTGAAAGACCCCGATGGCCAAACAATGCGACGGGTCAAAAAGATCCAGGAAACAGTAACTCAAAAAAAAAAACATCCTTCGAACCAGTGAGCATGGCAGAATCTATGAAGACCGGAGTCGGTCGAATGGTTCTCCTTTTAGAACCAGAATCGTGGGAGAATGGAATCGGCCCGAAAGGGTCGGCGCGCTTTTGATGTCCCCTGTGTATGTTTCTTTTTTGTTGACGCTGCATATGCTGTTGTGCCCAAGTGTAACTCCAAATGATCTCTTTTTGATATGAACATCATGCCCAGAAATTGGGCGCCGCTTGGCCCGTGTCGTCGTGATCGTAGCAGTTGTAACAAGCAGATTAGGCATCGTGAGGAGTCTCTTTGATCTCGGAGCTCCAAGAAGAACTGTGGCGCTTGTTGCCTTCTTCCTCTTCCATAGAGAACACGAGATCGCTCTGCTCTTCCTCCTCAATCTTGCTCGTGGTGACTGGGGAGGAGATGGTACGATCGAGACGCCCTCCAGGGCCCGTTGACAAGTGCCGAGCTGATCCCGGGTGAAGAGACATGCCGCTCAGCTGCTCAGAGATCATGGACATTGATGATTGTCGCCCAGGGCTCGAGACAAATGGAGATCCGTCGTGGGAGGTGCGGCTGCCGATAGGACCCAGACTCGGGCTAGCGGCTGGGTTCAACGAAGATTCACGTAAAGGAGAGCCAATATGTGGGAACGAGGAACCGACGGCATCTTCTTCTTTTCTCTGACGCTGCTTGGCGAACAGTGCACCAAATCGGGACGGACTTGAAGCTAGAGGAGATCCATTCTTCGAGAAGCTGCTGCTCGTCATGCCCAAGCCACTCATGTCGCGGTGGCTGGAGCTGAGGTCGTGGTCTGTCCGAGAGAGCCGGCGCAATTTCTCCTGTGGCGTGAGAACATCGTCATGCAAGTTGATTGGCAGGTAGTCTTCCTCCATAGGGAAGTTCTCGTCCCAATCATCGAGCGCAGTGGGTCGAGGAACACTGGCGGACAGCATGCGCGGCTTGACAGGACGCGAAGAGTGCAAGAACCGGGGTCCAATCGAGTCTTCGGGGGCAGGAGGAGACGATCCAATATTGGAAGAAGGCTTTCGCAGGTCAGACCCATAGCCGATGTCGCGTAGGTTGCGGAAAGCAGACTCCGAGGGCCCTGGCCTCTGTGCTGGCGGAGACAGTTCCAGGCCGAATTTCGAGGGCACTGAAGCAGCCACCGGACCATATCTGGCAGCATGGGAGATTCCTTGGCTGTCAAAGGATGCTGGGAGTGGTGCATCCAGAGCCGTCAGGTGATGATGATTGGGTGACATGGGGAATCGCACATCGTCCACCGGGGAGCCGTACTTTGAGCCGGCATCCGAAGCCAGCCCCGCGTCGATCGTCGGAATGGAGTCATATGGTGGCTGTTGCTGCCCATGAGCAAAGGCTGTGTCGTCCTGCGAAGGCATTTGGGAGGTATATCGGGGCTCGTGTCCGTTCATACGCTGCTGCGAGAGCACCGAGTTGGTCAAGGCAGAGTCCTGATTGACGTATGCCTGCGGATTGACTCGGCCACCCAGATTCAGATGACTGCCACCCATGCCCATTCCCATGCCTCCGCCATTCGGTCTATTCACTCGACGTCCGTCCGGTAGGATGTGGGCCAGTGCGCATTTTGCGCCGAACTTGCAGTTACCCTGTACAATAGCGAAAAAGAACGCTGTCAGTGCCGGATCATTCTGGAAAAGGACCATAGACTGGTCGGTGCCTGTAGATCAGTTCTCACCTTCGTGAAGTATTTGCAGGGGGCATAGTCCACAGCTGCGTCAGTCGAGTGCAGGAATGGGCAAGCGGGGCCAGCCTGACAGGCACCTTGGCGGAAGAATTTGCAGGGGACGTGTTTTGTGTCTGCAATGCGACAAGGGAGATGATTAGTTTCATTCGATGGGACAGCAAAAATAGAGAGAGAGAGGCACTGAGGCCGAGAGAGACAGCGTACTTTTGTTGCTGGGATTTGGCGGGCTGCGAGCCATGTCGAGGTTGGAGGGATTGCGGGAGTGGCCATTTTGAAGGCCCGATGGCACGGGAAGAGGCGCGCGACCTCTCATATCGGAACGATTGGGACGAGACGAAGGAGGGCGAGAGGCCGACAGCATCGCCAAAGAGATGGAGGAGAGAAAAGAGGCGTGAGGCTGGAGGGGTTTATCGGAGACAGAGAGGGGAAGATGATCCAGCGGGCGGTGAACTCGGAAATCTACAGACGATCTCGGCGGGTGAGCATTTGCGCCTCTCTGGATATTTGGTGGAAGACTTCAATACAGGTTGAGGAGATGAACAAGGAGAAAAGATGAGAAGAGAGCAAGATTCAAGAATTGGGCAGATGACGGCGGCTACGAGGAAGTCCTTCTCCAGCTAATCTCGTTGGTTATCAACATGGGCATATGCGCTGCTCATCTGATTTGTCTTGGTTTGCCTCTTCAAGGTTGCCTCCATTCCAGCATGTGGGCTCTGCTGCATATCTCAAGTCTCTCAGGTCCATCCACAGCTCCAGAAACATACACCGGTCCGCATCAAGAGGACCAAGTGCTAACTAGTATCTTCTTCTGCTCAGGAAGCTCCGAGCCGCGCTCAGACTCCGTTGCAAATCATGCCGAATGATGTGACTGAGGTGGAGACACGACGAGGAGATCACCAACATAGCGTTCATACCCGACCATCTCTCATTGGAGCGTCCCCTCAAGCCCCAGAGACTCCTGCACACCCGTCAGCGGCTTCAGCACGCACCTCGTAGTCATGCTAGTCATGGCAGCTCACCCATAAATCTTGCAAGGTCGTGCCTTCGGGCAGAACCTCAGTGCATTGGCTCCAAAGATCACGGCATATGCGGCTGCGGACAGTGACGTGCCGTTGCCAGTGTTTCCACTCTTGTTCCAACTGGCTCCGATCCTCGACAGAAATCGATATTCCATTGCCGCTCTCAGGGTCCCCAAGCTGCGCTTGAATAGCTTCTCGTTCTGTCTCAAGCTGCTTGATGTCCTGTTCGAGGTCGGAGATTCGGGGTTTGGCGTCGAGTACTGCCAGAGCTGCTCGAACCCTCTTCTCATCCGCTTTGATGGTGGAAAGTTGATCGCGCGCCTTCTCGATTTCTTCAATAGTTGCTGCTATGGCCTCTGGAGTTGTATCCTGTGCTGAATCCTGCAAGGTGTGGTAGACGGTCTGTTTGCCTGTATGCACCGACGCCACTCAGCGGATGAACAAGTGCTGTACAAAGGCTTGTTCGAACAGACCTGCGACTCGTCCCTCAATCTGGCCATTCTGGTGCAGTTCTTTCAGGATCTTGGCAGCTTGCGCTGGATCAACCTGCTCAGCAAGTGACCAAAAGTCAGTCGGAGAGCCTCACCTTTCGTCACCTTATTGTGTAGATTTGCAGAGACCTCAATAGCCTTGTAAACAGTCAGTATAAGCTGCGACGTCTTGATTTATACAGTCGAGCAGAGATACATACCGAATAAGGACGGCTGTGCAGTCCCACCAGTTAGCAACACCATGTCATCCTTGGGGGGCAATGACCGTTTACTTCTGCTTGCCTGTGAATGCCGATTAGAGTCAGCTTCATCGTGAGAAACTAGGGACAGTGCATCAGAATCACTAACGCAAGTAGTTAAGGACTGCCATGGCATCTTTATACTGTGAGCCGCGTCCTCGCAAGAGTGTTCAGTGCGAGCTCACCGTCCGTCTCTGCCGCCGTGTCATTTTTTGCTCGACGAGGGGCCATGGCTTTGGCGTTGTTAGATCTTGCTGAAGCCGGGCGAGGTGCGCAGAGAAGAAAGGTAGTAGAAGGGCGAAGGAAATTATGGGGAGTTGAAGATCCGCTAAAGTCCTACGCGAGTGACTGCACGGGAGAATACCGACTACATTCAAGTCAATTGACTGCGGCTCATGTAGATTACGCCTCATCCCATCTCTAAAGTCCAAACAGCAGCCCAGCAACCATATGTCCAAAGATTCCAGGCGGCCAAGATGCCCCTGGTCTTAAAATGCAACTATGTGGTGTTAGAGACGGAGACAGCGTCAAAATAGATTCGCCTCCCGGAAGGCGAGGGCGATGTTTTTTTAAACCCCGGGATTACAATATAGATAAATGCAAAATGGAGATGCCAGCAGATCCATGCAGTTGTCCACAGCGGCGTCCGAGGGGTATCACATCACAATCTGCGAATCGAGTTAGTTCTATGGGCAAAGACCAAAGCAATGGGAGATTGGCGACACGTACGCAATCACTGTCATTCTTAGCACTTGGAACACCCATTTCCTCAAAGGTCTTGGGACCTTTGCCCGGCAGCCCCTGGCCACTTGGTTTGGACGGCTGGGAGGCGGGTTTCTGGGATGACACGGAGGGTGGACCAGATGACGGCTGAGGTGTGGAGGACGCCGAGCCTCTGGATGGCTGGCGAGATTCCATGCGTGGAGGGTATGTCGAGGATGAAGGAGATCCCGACGGGCGGGGCGATGCTGGAGGTCGAGGCGACGGCAGGGGTCCTCCCCCGTAGCCAGAAACTGGAGTTCGTACGGGCTTCCGGTCTGGAGGCGCTGCATCCAGTCGCGCTGGGCGCCTACGGTCACCGGGTGGCGGGACTGGTGCAGAATAGCCGATGTCCAGTCGGGGAGTACCACTGGGGCTGATCATGTTGGCCGCCTGCGGACTGGTAGGACCTGCCGGTGCGCTGACCGGCGTGCCGGTACCAGGCCCTCGGTAGTTCATTGGAGGTTGACCATAAGACGGGGTTCGAGGGCCAGGCGGGCCACCCGGCCCACCATAACCAGGAGGGCCATTAGAACGAAGATTCGGGTTGACCCCAAAAGCAGAACTTGGCCGAGGATCAGGCATTTGGTAGTTGGGCTGACCCGGCGGACGAGGGCGAGAAGAGCCAGCGCGATCGGGGTAGGGAGCAGCAGAAGAGGGTTGATCGGACAGACTCATCCGTGAAGGGTCAGGCATCTCGATGTTCTCTGGGGTAGCCTCCAAAGAACCGCCTCGCTGGTGAGCCACATATCGCGTCGACTTGATACGGGAGATCGCCACCTTCTCGTGATCCTTCCTGGAAAGAGTCTTGGAGCGCGAAATGCTGTCGATTCGACCGGAGGCGTCCTTGTTTCCGCTGGCAGCGGCCTTGGCGTACCAGCTGCGAGCCTCCTTGATGTCCACCGGCACGAAGATGCCAACTTCGTAGAAATAGCCAAGGGCAAACTCAGCTGTGGGAAGCCCGCTCTGGGCTGCACGCTGAGCATAGGTAAAAGCCAATTCATCGTTCTTTTCAAACACCCCCTCATGACCACAGAGAAACCACTTGCTGATGGCCATCTCCGCCTCGGGCTCGCCCTGGCGTGCAGCCAGAGCATTATAATGCAAAGATAGTGCTGGGTTGAAATCACAGCCGAGTTGGCAAAGTTCGTATGCTGCACCCATCTTCACTTGCGCCTTGGCGAAACCATGATAGGCAGCCTTTTCGATGTTGACACGAGCCACGTTGAGATCCGGCGTCAAGAAAGAATCAGGGACGCTGACTTGAGGAAGCTCTCGTGCCAAAAGCATACCGTAGACCTGTATCCCAGATCAGCACCCGTATTTCAAAGATGCAAGCAAATAGACAAGGCCACTCACATAGGCACCCTGCGGCGCATTCTGATCGCAAGACTGCGCAGCCAAGCGGATATATTCCAACCCCGTGTGGTAATCTTGAGGCTGACCGTGCTGTCCAAGGAGAATCATCATACCCAGGCGCTAGAAGACGGTCAGTATATTAAGACGACCAACGGGCGTCGTTGTACAAGCATACATAGTATGAGGCTGAATCCGCCATAGCCACACCCCGCTCGTAGTGTCTGATCGCCTTTTCCGGCTCCCCCGAGCTTTCGAATTGCATGCCAATTCGGTATTCTGCGCGCGCATACCCCTTCTCTGCAGCTCTCGAGTAGCATCTGAACGCCTCCTTCCGATCCACTCGGAAGCCAAACTTGCCAAATTCCAGCCACATGCCCTTGATAAACTCGGCCTTCGGATGGTGCTGTTCAGCCAGGAAGTTGACAATGTTCATAGCGTCGGTCCTCAATTGGCGTTCCACCTCAGGCGTGTGAGGGCGTGGGGGTTGTGTCAAGGCCAGCCGGGCTTCGTTCTGTGCGGCTACCTCGACAAAGGCCAGAGCATCCTGAGCCCAGGCTAACTGCATCTCAGGGTCGGTTGTTGACAAGACGGCCATCCGGGCGCGTTCCAAGCTGGCCTCCCGCTGCTCATCGGTAGGAGGGACGTTCGGAGGCGGGTTTCGCAAGACTGGGAAAGGAGAGAAGTTGGGATGATCCATGCTGTCGTAGGTCGCGGACTGCGCATAGGCACTATGATCATGAGCCTGGGCGTGTTGAGGTTGACCTTGTACAGCGGAGGATGTCCGTTCAGGAAACTGGCCGCGTTGCTGCACGGGTGGTGCTGGTTGCTGATGTTGGGCGCGGCGGGGGTCGCGGGCGTGATGCTCCATCTGCGCTATATTGTCCTGCATGTTCTCAGGCACTTCAGGCATGACCCTGCCCGGATGAATGAGTACTCGAACTTTGGGCATCTTGAAGGCTTTGCTCAGTGAGTAGGAGACAGTCGCACCTTTGAGGAGAAGGGGAGATGACCTCTGGCATGTAAAAGTCATCCTGGCCCCCTGGATACCAAGTCGCACCCAGCCGGGGCTGACCACGACCCTGCGGCGGTCTGTTCATCATCCCGGACGCGTATAGGTGAGTTCGACGTAATGAAGAACGCCGGAGAGGAAGATGGAGGGGAAGGGGAAAAAGAAGGAAGGGAAAGTCCGTCAGTGTAGTGGCCGAGACAGCAGCCCACTTTCGTTGCGAGAGACCAAACATATAACAGTGTCCTCCCCCGCGTCAAAACCGATGACAAAGCGGTTAGATGCGCCTGACAGAGTTGAACAGTAGGATGTACTTGAAACATCTACAGAATCTGTAAGTCTCTATTCCAATTCGAATATAAATAGGAATAAGCTGTTGACGGCCCCTTCAGGCTCCGATGATCACCGGCCCGCAATAATTTCCCTCGTTGCACCGTCTCTTGTTTCTCTTGTTTCTCCGTGTGAGCCTTACGGGGGCTCCACCAACGGGTTTATTTTTATCTTTCTTCTTTTTTTCCAGAAGCCCGTTGATATCACCATGGAGGCGCAAGATGAGGCGCAAGAGCGAGAGCCAGGCCTGGTGCAGGGACAGGAACAGGAACAGGGACAGCGGTTCCACCATCCGTTCACCCCGTATGAGATCCAACTCCAATTCATGCGCGCCTTGTACGGCTGTCTTGAAGATGGAAAGGTGGCCGTATTCGAGTCCCCAACTGGTAAGCGCCTCAGTGACTCTATCCTATTTGCTCCGATCTGACATTGGCCCAGGTACTGTAGGTGTATCTTCTTCCTCGGTCTTCCATTCTCCACCGGATTACCCTTGTCCCGCCGAGGGAAACGCGATGCGATGCAATGTTGGGGCTATTTTGTGACGCGACTAATCCGTCTTGTAGGGTAAATCGCTCAGCTTGATCTGTGGCTCTCTGACCTGGCTTCGTGACCACAAGCGCAAAGCCTTCCAAGAGACCCTAGACCAGGCAACATGTATGTGACTCCGTGCATGCTAGGATGCCAGGTTCTCATTTCTTTGATAGGCGACGATGACGAGCCGGAATGGATGGTCGAGTTTGCGAAGCGGGATTCTCGTCGCGCTATTGCGGAGAAGAGACGTGAATTTGAAGTGCGACTGGCCAGGATCAAAGAGGAGGAGGAGCGTTTGAAGCTGGCCCAAGACAGCTCAGACCGACCTCGTAAGAAGCAGGTACGGACTCTATGTTTCAGGGTTGTAGGCATAAGACATCGGTGCTGACACTCCTGACATAGCGACTGGAAGAGTCAGTACCTCGACCGGACATAGAACACGGCGATGATAGCCAATTTGTTCTCGATGACTACGACAGCGAGTCCGAGGAGCGCAAGAAGCAAAGCCGCTCTGTGGGTGTCGATGGACTGTCTGCCAGCACCCTGGCATTGTTAGAGCGCTTTAAGGGCCAGTTGTCTAAGAGCAAACAGCAGGATGACGATGACGAAGATAAATCTGTCAAGATATTCTACTGTTCTCGGACTCACTCTCAACTGAGCCAATTTGCGGGTGAACTGCGACGGGTTGCGTTCCCATCCAGTATACCATATGACCCTGACTCAGACGGCCAAGATGACCTTTCGAAACTCGAGGAGCGTGTGAAGCATCTGTCGCTTGGTTCCAGAAAGAATCTCTGCATCAACCCGAAAGTTCGGGCCCTGGAGAACAGCACTGCCATAAACGAGAAATGCTTAGACTTGCAGCAGTCTGGCGTGGCGGCCGACAAGAAATGTTCTTTTCTGCCTTCTAAAGATGACGAGGCATTGGCGCTCCAATTCCGGGATCATGCTCTTGCGACGGTAAAGGATATCGAAGACATTGGCAAAGTCGGAAAAGAGATTGGGATTTGTCCCTACTATGCATCCCGTTCCGTAATCAAACACAGCGAGGTTGGGAGTAACAACGGCCTTCCATCTTCATGGGCGTCCTGCTGACGCAGCTCTACCCAGATTGTCACCCTTCCATATCCTCTATTACTCCAAAAGTCTGCCCGGGAAGCTCTCAATCTGTCTGTGAAGGACCATGTGGTGATCATCGACGAAGCCCATAACCTGATGGATGCGATAGCTGGGATTCACTCAGTGTCCGTATCACTGAATCAGCTACAGACGGCTATCACGCAGTTGACAATTTATGCGCGAAAATTCAAAACCCGGTTGAAAGGCAAAAACAGAAGCTACGTCGCTCAGGTCATCAGGCTGGTGAGTTCCATTGCAGACTACCTTCGAGGCATCTCGCAGCAAAAAGGACCTTCGGAAGGATCTGTCCAATCTTCAGATCTCATGGCTGGCAAGGGTGTTGATCAAATCAACCCTTACAAATTATCTCGGTATCTGCAAGAAAGCAAGCTGGCCAGAAAGGTAGATGGCTATGTCGAGTCTTCGCAGCAGACAGAGCCTGGTCGTTCGAGGGAGAAGACGACAATGCCTGTCCTTTTCCACATACAAAGCTTCATTCTTCCCTTGATGAATCCATCAGAAGAGGGTCGACTTTTTTATCAGAAAGACCAGGACAACGTGCTGCTGAAATACATGCTCCTCGACCCGACCAATCACTTCCGAGAGATAGTTGAAGATGCTCGAGCGGTGATTCTGGCAGGTGGCACCATGTCTCCAGTAAGTGCAAGGAACCGCGAGTCACATGAAAGCCGCTAAGTGCCCCGATAGATGTCGGATTACATGAACCATCTGTTCTCATACGTCCCCTCAGAGCGGCTTGATACATTTAGCTATGGCCACGTCATCCCAGACACCAATCTCGTTGCACAGTCCCTAAGTCGGGGTCTCATGGGTTCGGAATTTGACTTCACCTATGAGGCTCGGGGTTCTGAGAAAATGGTAGGCGATTGAGGATACAGCAGAACTTTGCCTTATCTTGTTAACCACTGAGCTATAGATCATCGATCTCGGACGAACCATGGCAGCGCTCTGCCAAATCATTCCGGACGGTGTTGTAGCGTTCTTTCCAAGCTACGATTACCTCAGTCAAGTGTTGAATGTCTGGAAGAAGCCCATGGCAAATGGTAATGGCCAAACTACATTTGGCCTGATCGAGCGGAAGAAAAAAGTTCTCTTCGAAGCGCGTGAAGCGGAGACCACGACCGATGCCTTGCTAAATGAATACACTGAAGCCGTTGAATCGGGTTCTGGGGCTTTACTATTATCCGTGGTTGGTGGGAAGCTGTCAGAAGGCATCAACTTCTCCGATCGACTCGGACGAGGCGTGTTCATCATTGGTCTACCTTTCCCCAACATTCGCAGTGCTGTGTGGCAGGCCAAGATCAAATACATTGAGGAGAAGACCTATAAGCACAGCTCTGGGACGGAGGCCGAGAAGAAAGCAAGCGCAACAGCAGCAGGAAAGGACTTCTACGAGAATTCCTGTATGCGAGCCGTGAACCAATGTATCGGGCGGGCCATTCGGCATGTCAACGACTATGCAGCCATCGTGATGATCGACCGCCGCTACGACTCGGCACGCATTCAGGGCAAATTGCCTGGCTGGATTCGAGGAAGTCTAGTCTCTGCATCACCAACGCGACCCGCCCAAGACACCGTTCAGCGGCTGTCCAAGTTTTTTGCGGGCAAGAGGCAAGAGATGTCAATACAGCAAGCCATGTAGGAATTGTCAGAAGCTCGCATAACATCCTGATTAGCCTTGTTGTTATCAAGATTGTTCTTGAACCAGTAGAGATGCGTAGTGCCGGGGCGGTGGCAGAATGATAGCTGTTACTTCACCCGGCCAGCCAGAATAACAGACGCACGTGACTGGGTCAGCCCCGGCCCAGGGCTCGACCCTATCACGGGACAAGCGAAATGCTCACCGCACACTCTGGTTAGCGCGAGCGTGGATTTCAACATCTGAGCCGGAAGTATCCACGACCCTTCCCCCTTTCAACGCCCAACTCTCAGACCGGTCTTGTCGAGAAAACCACCGCCGACAAGATGCCTACCCGTTTGTCCAAGACCCGGAAGCAGTGAGTCGATTCCTCCTGTCGTCTCCCCGAACTATTAGCCGCGATCTACGCAAATTCGACATCGCTGGCCATCGCAATCTCTTCAAACCGCCCATCACTAACATTTGTCTCCCGCAGCCGCGGCCATGTGTCCGCCGGTTACGGTCGTATCGGCAAGCACCGCAAGAGCCCTGGTGGTCGTGGTATGGCCGGTGGTCAGCACCACCACCGTACCAACATCGACAAGTACCACCCCGGTTACTTCGGTAAGGTCGGTATGCGCTACTTCCACAAGACCAAGCAGCAGTTCTGGAAGCCGACCATCAACCTCGACAAGGTACGTTACGAACGAATCGGTCTACGTTGGGATATCGGAAGGGAGCGAAACGAGTTTTTTTGTGCTGGGGTATCAGGCGCCAATGGAGAGTGGATTGTTTTGCTTGCCGATAGCTTTGAAGAGATGGATCTGTTTGCGGTGGGACGGTTGGCTGATTCAAATTTTCAACAGCTGTGGTCCCTTGTTCCCGCTGAGAAGCGCGATGCCTACCTGAACGGCTCCAAGACCGACACCGCCCCCGTCATCGACCTCCTGCCCCTCGGCTACTCCAAGGTCCTCGGCAAGGGCCGTCTCCCCCAGATCCCCGTCGTCGTCCGTGCCCGCTACTTCAGCCGCGATGCCGAGCAGAAGATCAAGGAGGCTGGTGGTGTTGTTGAGCTGGTCGCATAAGCGTTGATTCAGTGATTTATTTTGGAGGAGACGGGTGAATCGGGGCAATCGCAGCCCCGGCTGCGTTCGGTCTTGTGGAGGATTCAGGTCTTTCCGCCTGTGAGGAGGAGGACGGTTGGAACTCGAAAGAAGACCGCCACGAGCCGAAATGGTTGGTTCTGGTGTGCGAAAAGAATAAGGGTTTTGTGTATGCATTCTGCATAGCATGGCCTCCGAATGCCCTTACGATTTCACATTGTGTTAAACAAATACCACAAGGAGGATTTTCCAAAAAGCTCAGTCTGATGTCCCGCTCAGGAAGTACGCTCCCATGAGTGCCTTGGGTCTGACGGTCCTATGGACTCCGCCGACTCGGCACGACTGCTGCGGGGATTTCAAGGGTAACCTGGTCCTTGTGCAGGCTAGTATCATTTGGGACTTATTGGGTCTAGCAGAGCATGGATGTAGAGGCTGTACAAGCAGTAGTGGATTAAACTACCTAGGTCCTCTTCAGGTGGTCTAAAGACCGTATTGTATCTACTGTAAAGCTTAGATCTTTGACTCTCGCACCGAACCCCTTCGCCCTTGTGTATCCGAACTGGCCGCCAGCGTTTCGCTGATGAATCGGACAGCCTCGTCAACCATTTTGGCTGTGACCTCATGCCCGGCCCCTTGATCAATGATGTCCTCGAATGTAACAGCGCCATCGCCAAACCAACCGTTGGATGAGATAGCTTTCTTGAACCAAGTCAGGAAAGCTTCTCCACGGTGATACGGCACAAGCTTATCGATCCCGCCTGACAAATTCATGATGCGCTTGCCCGCCAGCATACGTGTGAGGAGTGGCCGAAGCTCCTGCTTTTCCTTCTCCGTCGGCTCAGGTAGCGGGCCTTCTCGCAATGGGCTAGTCGAGCCAGTGTTCACATGGCCGAGGATCAGACTGGCCGGATCGTACTGCTTGACTATATTGACAAACGAGGTCGGAAAGGCCTCGGATCCCAGGATCTCAGATCCTGGTGGGTTGCTCTTGGTCCATGATGGCAGTTTCGATAGCCGTGCGCGATCTACCATGAGATTGAGATAGTCAGGACAACCGATGATAACGACTCCGGCAGTCACCCGAGGCTCGTGCAAAAGGCAACTCCATGCGGCATGTCCACCCAAAGAAACGCCCAGGACGAGGTTCTCCGTGATCTCATGTTCTCCGTTGGGAAAGATGAACGAAGCCAGATAGTCCATCAACAGAGATGTATCCCGCGCAGTGCCCTCTGCATAATCACTTAGCATAAATTCGTATAATTCCGATGAGTGAACGAGGTCTGAACTTACGAAAGATGGAGAACATGTCCTGAGCATGGCGAGGATTTCCCTGTCTCCAGGCCTCGTTGGCAAGCGGGTCTACCATTCTTGCTCCGTGGTTTCGTTGGTCAAAAGAGACAGCGATCAAGCCCTTGGCAGATGGATTTCCCTGGGTTTTGCCATTCCAGTCGGTAATTGCAGAAGCAGCGATGCCGGTCATGCGCTCTTGTGTCGCCAATCGCGGGTGAAGCAGCCAGAGGCAAGCAACACCATTTGCCTGCGAGCTAAGCTCCTCAAGTCCAAAGACGGTGACTGAGATGCCCGCAATGGCAAGGACCTTTTGAGATACCGCGACGGGCTTGGGACGACCCGAAGAGTCGAAGGTTTTCAACGGGTCAGTCATTGTGCTTTCTAGCGAGCTGTCGGTCTAACTGGTGGTGACGGATTGACTTGTGTCCAATCCCGTGAGCATATGTTGGTGAAGATATCAAAAGAATGACCCTGTGCCCCCGCGATTCTATGAACGAAGAAAAAATGGCGGGGAACAATTGCATTCTCAAGGCGACTCGGGTACATAGTTGCAGCGAGCCGAGGGCCCAGCAGAGTACCGGGGCCCCACCGAGAACTCCATTGGCGACTACATGTTGAACAAGTATCGTTGAGATCCCTGCATTATCATGATTCTAATTGTCATTGTACCTAGGTAAGCATCGAGACAGTTCTTCTCTTTTCGAGACTGCATATGACGTATACTGACAATGATATCCTCTTCCAAGTTTACCTGCACAGTAAGTTGGTAGGGGATCACGTGACATTTATGAAGAGAAGCCATCCAAAAGAAAGTTAACAGAGATGGCCTGCTAGAAGATATTTCCAGAAATAATAATAGTTGAAAGAAGACAAGAATTGCTCCCGTACAGTAGTATAGGTAAAAGATGATAATATCAGGAGTAGAGTGCAGCTGCCCCCTTTTCCCAGAAAACTGACCGCCCGCGTCTTGGCTTGCTTGGCGGGTCTTCTCCAGTCGGAGACCTTCATCTAATGTTCTGATGGGGCGGAACTCCACCGCGGTTGCGAACTAATTCCAACTCCCAACGCTCCTTTAAATGTCAACACTCACGTGGGCTTCGCTGTTCACTGGCCATTGCCCTTGTTTTTGCGAGTTTCGGACCCTAGGATGACAGCAAGAAGATCCGACTACGAATGAGAGGGACTTGGTTGATCCCGCATGTACGAAATCCGGTTCCTGACCATGTCTCTCGTGAGCTACTGCTGACGTTCATTTCATCTTCACAGCATGACAGACACGTTGATGCCTTCCTCACCTCAAATGGAGGCTGAGCAAAATGCTGAAAGGGACCAATCGAAAAAGATCACGCCTCTCTCAGTCTCGGATGGACCCAAACTGGCCTCGCCTTTCCCGTCACCAACCGAAGCCAAACGACCCGCTTCACTGAAGCAGACGCAGCCGACAGAGAATTCTGAAGAGAATAAAGCACCGGAGGGCCACCAACTGTCTCCAGAAGCTGAAAGGGCTGGCGAGAGCAAGGAAAACCTGCCTACACCTTCGACGCAGCATGGCTCGCCGCGAGAGAGGCCATCCCTGAGCGCACGGCCAGCAAACAGGTCCACTGATGAGAGACGGTCGTCAATGAGCCGCCATAAACACCAGTCCTCTGCTACTGGATTATCTCCGCCGTCCCGAGCTCCTAGTGTTCAATTTCGAGACCCAGATACCGAGGCCATCGAACTGCCCTCCTCCCGACCACAGTCCCGACCCTCGTCTCTCTACGGTGATGATGGAGACCATTCTAAAGGGAAACAGTCAATACTCGATAGGTTAAAGTCTTTAGCTGCGTCTCCCCACTTTACGTCACACTCGCGATCCGCCAGCGGAGCTACAATTGGAGACATCCGACCCCCGGCAAGTGACATGGTCACACCGGGATCAGAGCGGGGCGAGTTTCGCTTCCCTGAGCCTCTCACCGAGGAGGGAAGTGATATTGATGCTGATGCTGAGGAGAGTGGCGGCGAACAGCGAGATCGGCCGAAAAGGAAGATTCTGCGGCGCCGGCGACAGCAGGAAGAAGATGCCGGCACTCGCACTGCGCCTACAACTCCAAAAGCTAACCGTCGGCCCTCCTTTCATTTCTCCTCTTCATTCGCCCCCTTCGAGAATTATCGAAACAACATTTTCCCTCGAAGAGCTAGTACCACGGACTTCACCCCCCAGACACGCGAAGGTGTGTCTGAGGATGAGGGTCGTGACAGGCTCAACCGGCGGAGGCGAAGTGCTTGGCCTGGCACTCGTGGCTTGACTTATATCGGACGACAGCAGGATGGAGCCCAGGACGAGCAACGGCCAAGTCATTTAAGGCGACTGACCGGCTTGGCGGGTCCATCTGAGAATCCCGAGAGTCTTGCGGCCACATGGAGACGGCACCGAAATGAACGAGGCACGAGTGCCAGCGCTCAGCGATGGAAACAGATCAAAGCTGGATTCAAGCTCATCGGTCAGCGTCGCAAGGCCGACAATACCGTGGACAACAAGAAATCGGCAGAGCTACTCGCTGAGCTGGCCTCAGCAGTTCCCGCCGCTCTCATTCTTGCGAGCTTTTTCCAACGGGATGAGCACGGAAGCAAACGAATCCCGATCCTTTTGGAACAACTGAAAGTGCGGGTCACAGACAGTCGCATTGATTCCCACTCGGGCGATCGTCACTTGGTATTTCGAATCGAGCTGGAGTATGGAAGTGGCATGACGCGGATGAAGTGGATCATCTTTCGCACCTTAAGGGATTTCGCCAACCTACATCTGAAGTATAAGCTGCACCTTGGCACTCAGAAGTATATCCAGCTGCGTACGAGCGAGAACAGCCCCAGTCTTCCTCGCTTTCCCAGAAGCGCTTTTCCGTATATGCGAGGCGTTCGCGGACTGGAAAGCGAGTTTGAAGATGAAGAGGAGGACGGAGGATACGAGACTGGGCCAGAAGGCATGAGCGGCACTGAGCGCGGCGGCAAGAAGAAAACGAAGAATCAGCAACAGCAGCGCCGAGCTTCCGGGCCTATTGCACGCAGAAAATCAAGCATTACCAGCCCTCAGGAAGGAGAAGCGGCTGCGGGACCTTCGTCTGTCAATGAAGGAGCACCGGGTGGTCGGAGGGAGACTTACCCAGAAAGGCAACGAAAGAAGCTTGAGATGTATCTGCAGAAGATGATTCGCTTCCTAATCTTCCGGGCTGACAGCAACCGCTTGTGCAAGTTCCTCGAGCTGTCTGCTCTGGGGGTCCGTCTTGCTGCAGAAGGAAGCTATCACGGCAAAGAAGGGTTTTTGATCATCCAGTCATCGAAAGGTCTGGATTTCCGCAGAGCTTTGACGCCTTCGTTGATCAAGAAGCGGCACTGGCCCAAATGGTTCCTCGTCAGACACAGTTATGTGGTCTGTGTTGATTCCCCCGAGGAAATGAACATCTATGATGTTTTCCTGGTGGATCCGTATTTCAAAATCCAAACACAGAAGATGAGCCTCCGCAACCAGGGAGCGAAGGATCTGGCGAAATCCGCAAAACAGTCGGCGAGGCATCCTCAGCACCATACTTTGCGCCTAGAGAATTCAGAGCGCAAGTTGAAGCTGCTAGCGCGCAACGAGCGTCAGCTCCAACAGTTCGAGGACTCGATCCGTTTCATGGCTGCAAACACTCCTTGGATGCGACCGAACCGCTTCGATAGTTTCGCCCCGGTGCGCCAGAGATGTTTTGCTCAATGGCTAGTCGATGCACGGGACCACATGTGGGTGGTTTCCAGAGCCATCAATCAAGCAAAGGATGTCATCTACATCCATGACTGGTGGCTTAGTCCGGAGCTGTACATGCGACGACCTGCTGCTATCAGTCAGAAGTGGCGGCTGGATCGTCTCCTTCAGCAAAAAGCCCGTGAAGGTGTGAAGATTTTCGTGATAATGTACCGAAACATTAACTCTGCGATCCCCATCGACTCGGAATATTCCAAATTCTCCCTGCTGGAGCTTCACCCCAATGTCTTCGTTCAGAGGTCTCCCAACCAATTCCGTCAGAACACTTTCTTTTGGGCCCATCACGAGAAGCTCTGTCTGATTGACCACACAGTGGCTTTCGTGGGCGGCATTGATCTATGTTTTGGCCGCTGGGACACACCGCAACATTTATTGACCGACGATAAGCCTACTGGCTTTGAAACGACGGACATGCCGAAAGATGCGGACCACTGCCAGCTTTGGCCCGGAAAGGATTACTCTAATCCGCGGATCCAGGACTTCTACGACTTGGACAAGCCATACGAAGAGATGTATGATCGAAATGTTGTGCCGCGAATGCCCTGGCATGATATCTCGATGCATGTGGTGGGCCAGCCAGCTCGAGATCTTACCCGACACTTCGTGCAACGCTGGAATTACATCTTGCGTCAGCGTAAACCAACGCGACCCACGCCCTTCCTTCTGCCTCCTCCAGACTTCAACCCAGCCGACTTGGAGGCCCTGGGTCTAGACGGGACCTGTGAGGTACAGATCCTGCGGTCCAGTAGTATGTGGTCCACCGGAACGCCTGATGTCACAGAACATAGCATCATGAATGCCTATGTCAAGCTGATCGAAGAATCCGAGCACTTCGTCTATATCGAGAACCAATTCTTCATCAGCACTTGTGAAATTGATGGCAGGAAGATAGAGAACCTTATTGGGGATGCCCTGGTTGAACGTATCTCACGAGCGGCCAAGAACGGAGAGGCATGGCGTGCAGTCATTGTCATTCCCCTGATGCCAGGCTTCCAGAACACCGTGGACAGTGAAGGTGGAACAAGTGTGCGCCTCATCATGCAGTGTCAATATCGCAGCATCTGCCGCGGTGAGACATCAATATTCGGTCGTCTGCGTGCTCTCGGCATCGAACCGGAGGATTACATTCAATTCTTCAGTCTACGTGCATGGGGCAAGATTGGCCCTCAGAAACAGCTGGTTACCGAGCAGCTTTATATTCACGCGAAGTGTATGGTCGTTGATGACCGTGCCGCCATCATTGGGTCGGCGAACATCAATGAACGGTCGATGTTGGGTTCACGCGATTCAGAGGTTGCGGCCATTGTGCGAGACACTGACATGATCACATCCACCATGAATGGCGAGCCATATTTGGTTGGACGCTTCCCGCATACTCTTCGCATGCGCCTGATGCGGGAGCATCTTGGGATCGACGTCGACGAGCTTCTGGAGCACGACTTCGCCACCGAAGAAGAACTGCGCAAGATCCAAGTCGACGAGGAAGGCACTCGACCGGCTGATTCTCGCGAGCATCATGACTCGGAAGCTTCTGTTCTTGAACGACGGGATGAGCGAGAGATGATCGAACGTCGACATCGTGTCCAGGATGAGTTCTTGTCTCGCTCAGAAGGCATGCATAGCTTCAATCACGATGTTGACTGGGAGCAGGGAAACAATCCCAATCTCAAAAGCAACCGAAAGCTTACTGCTGATCCTCGTGTCACCGACAACCCTGATCATCGGAAGGACGTAGAAGGCGAGGGCGTTGATCATCTCAAAGCCGCCGAAGAAGCCGGCCTAGGAGTCGCTCGTGACTCGCAGATGACGCCAGACGGCAGAGAGGCTCTCGTTTCGCCAATTTTTGCTGAAGGGAAGGGCACGTTATCCCAACCAAAACCTTCACAGAAATCGACACACGCAGCCTCAAGCCGCAAGGATGGAAGGCAAGGATCTTCTGGCGAGAATCCTCGCGATTCAGAGTCCAACTCCAATTCTGATGCTCCGCCAAACGGTCATGGCACCTCTGGATCATCAAGCCGTGAATCAGAGGCCGCCGGTGGTGGGCTTATCATGTCGAAGGAGATCCACCACACTTCTAGATATGGGCATCCGCTGATCCCAGACTTGAAGTGCATTTTTGTCGACAAAGATTGCATGCGAGACCCGGTCAATGATGCCTTCTACTTGGACACATGGCAAGCAGTCGCAGAGAAGAACACGAAAATTTACCGCTCTGTGTTCCGATGTATGCCCGACAGCGAAGTGAAGAATTGGAAGGAATACAAGGAGTATGCCGCATATGGAGAGCGTTTTGCTGAAGCGCAAAGTCACCACAGCAGCAAGTCATTCAACCCTCCCCACCAGAGACAAACAGGGCCTCCGGGAACTGGTCCTACTACAGCTGGCGCTTCGCTTGCTTCTCCAACCTCTCTCGTGAGCCCCAGGTCTGAGGGCGCTGCTGCCGAACCCAAGACACCTCAGACCATTGATGAGAAAGCCGAACTCGTCACATCCGACACCAATCAAGACCAGGCTGATCGACCACAATCCGAGCCTGGGAAACAGGAGACTCTTTCAGCTATTGATGAGAAATCCACCGCTAAAACCGCGTCAGATCCACACCTGTTAAGCAATGTTCAGAATGGTCACAGCGACGAGAATGACGACTCCGAGCAGGCACGCTCGAACTCTGTTCATGTGGACTACTCGGAGGCAGTGAACTTGAATGCATCATCCCAAGCCCGGAGGCGGAGGCGCAGAGCGACAACACTCGGCTCGAAGCGGGAGTTCCATGCGACGGACGAAGTGATGGACAAGCAACGCGCGGAAGAACTTCTCAACAAGGTCCAGGGCCATCTCATCCTTTGGCCATATGACTGGTATGTGTCACATTCTAACGAACGGAAGGCGAAGTTGCTCACTCACATATCAACAGGCTTGAAAAGGAAGAGCAAGGCGGAAATTGGCTTTACGCCCTGGACCAAATCTCGCCTCTGGAGATTTAGTAAGTTGATCACCAAGTTTCTTTGTATCCCTCATCAGATCTCTGGGCTAACAAAGCTTTAGCAATTGATTCCTTCTATTTGCACTGGGCGGCGTCCAATTTTCAATTATTGAATAATAGTGCCAGCCCTGTATACGTTCGATTTTACCTTCCAGGCAGGCATCGTCATGCATATCTTGCAATGCTGCTCTTGAGCGCTGTCATCGCATTTAGGCATTTTGCTTTCGCTCTTTCCAACTTGTTACTTCCTCGATCCAAACCCATTCAAGCATAGAATATCCTTTGCTATCAGCTAGTGAATTGGTTGGCGTTGTTTGCATTATTTCTAAGTCAATTTACACGTTACAAAGTCAATCTGGATGAGTACCAAGCAAGAAAAGTAAGAGAAGAGAGACTTGAAATGTATTGGGTATCTAGTAATAAACAAAACCTTGCCCAACGCCCCAAAAGCCTGTTTGATCTCGATAGGGCGCCTTACTTTCACTTGCAGGACACGATGCGATCTCGCAACTTCTCCAGCTCATCAAAATTTGCATGCAGTGTAGCTGCGAGGATTGACTTGTTCCAGCCTGGCGCTTCCCATTTCTCAAACTCGTGTTGAAGCCGTTGCCTCGCTGCTGCAAAAGCACTCTGTAACTCGGCGGTACGTGTGCACGACCTACCAAGATCATTCATATAGTGAGTTGGATCTTGAATACACAATCTTCGGGCTGCTGGCAGGTTCCCCTTCATGGCAGCAGTGCGTTTGGCGTTGATGAGAGACCGCTGTCCACGTCGGTACGCAGGCTCAGTCGCCTTGTCGGCGCTTGCACGAAGGGTTTCAATACCGAAGAAGCCAGGAGGATCTGTTGCAACTCCGACAGAATGGAGGTCGACGCCAGCGCCATAAAGCTCCAAGAAAGCCAGAAACTGATCTCCTAGCCGGTGAGGTCCAGGAAAGCGACCATGGGTCATCTTCAGAAAAGCGACGAGAAGCAAAGCAAGCGCCTCACGCCCAATGCCCGCCTGTAAGGATCCAAAGAGACCCCGTGCCTCCAGCAGCGTCCGTGTCGCCATGTAAAGGGGCCGGAGAGACGGATACTCAGCTAGGTAGTCCTGTAAAAACTCGTTGATAGCTGGAGGGCATTCGCCACAGGAAAATTGCAGTAACAAGCCTGTGGGCCGGTGACAAGCCCTAAGAATGGGGCTGGGCCGTCCAGATAAATCGACTTGGCCACTGAATTCCGAAGTTCTCTGCAGAATGACCTCAACCTGGCGAAGAAGGTCCATATGGGCATCTCGAATTTGGGGCCGTGTCGCACTCGGCTTCCGAGCCCGATGAAGGGACCGTGGGATGTCCTCGACAGGCAGAAGGAACTCTATACTCGAATGTGTCGATGCCAGCCCAGTGCTGTGAGACCCGACGAGCTGGGGGTTGTACGGCACTACCGTATTGAGCAGTGAGGTAATCTCCTCACTCAATCGAGTAATATGTGCTTGCTCGCCAGGAGTTGGAGCCAGATACTGATCCAGAGCTTGGATCTCCGCATCCAAGTACGCGGAGGCATCACCAGCCACCTGGGACGATCCCAAGTGCTTCAGCCACGGTCGTTGCTCGAGTATGCCATTGCGCGAAGTATCTGCACCTCGAATCACGTATGTTCTACCCCGATCATCCGCTAAATGTGGGTTCCTCGCTTGATCGCGTCGGCGTTTCTGTCTCTTATTCGCGACTTTGGTCTCAGGCTGTGCTAACGTAGGCGTTGGCGGCGCTGGGGGCTGATAGCCCGCGCGGTTTTCAGGGGGGATCTCAGGTCGAAATAGGCCGGCCGAAGGTGCACGAGGGTAGACCTTACGGATAAGCCGAGCCCGATTCGACGAGCGATGGGCCTCTAGTGTCTTTTGAAGACTGTTGGCGAAGACATCGGTGTCTTGGATCGACGAAGGTGAGGCACGCGATCGTCGAGGGAGCTGCAGAGACAATCGCGAGGATCTCAGACCGGGCAGCCGCATCACAGCACGATCATCGAGGCGGCATGACAGAGAGAAAGGGAAAAGAGGAGAGGAGTCCCAATTTGGTGGATCAATTGCTCGTGCTGACTATCAGACCTATGGCGCCTGAGGCAGCAAGGCGTTGATCGCATTGGGCGCATTGGGCGCCAAGAGGTTCTTCCTCTTTCCAGACGCCTTCTATCTCTCTCCACATATTTCTCTCTGTCTCTTGAACAAACTACCGCATACCCCCATCTTCTATGACAGACGGCTGATCGCATTGAAACGACTCTAATTGACACTGCTCAAAACCCCCAGAAACCCGTTGCGAAATCCTTTTCCCATCGAGGATCATGACGTAGGACTGAAGGCATCGCGGAAACCCCACCGATTGCCCTGAACTGAAGTGACAGGTTCCTGTTTCGGACGGTGGCTTCATCTCACTCACCGCTTGCCCCTCCACGTCTCGCTTCAACCCGCTCCTCCTTTCTTTCTGTGTCTCGCTGCAGTGGCATTGTCCTCTTGATATAGATTCAACCATCCATGGCTGTCCAGCGCCCATAGTCTCGAGTTTCCTGTCGATCTGCTCATCGACTTCCTACCCCACCAACGACCCCCGTCCCACCCCGACAGGTACGCGATCTGTTCTCGCCACCCCAGTCCGACGGCGTCAGGATTCCCTGGTCTCGGGGACCCTTGCATGTGACAATTGCAGCCGTGCTAACTGACAGTGCAGTTTAATTGCCGGAACTCCTACTCGACCCCCCGGCCAGTACCAGTCCCGCATCGCCATGTCCGAGCAAGATAGCCCCGCGCATGTGCCTGACGGGCAGCCGAACCCAGTGCTCGTAGGACCAGGTCTGAAAGCCTTGAGAGAGAAGGCCTATACCGATGCGACCAACGCGACTCCAAGTACGGACTCCGACAAGAAACACCCAGCGGATAGTGATGCGCCTTCGTACTTTGCCAACATACCGGGAGCCAAAGCCGGGTCACTAGACCCATCAGACGTGACATCGATGCCATCGGACGCCAGCAGAAAAGCATCCTCGGGACAGGACTTGCTGCGTCGACTGAGTCTGACGGGAGATGCGTCGCCTATGTCGCCGGAGGTCGACCCCCGCGCGCAGCACCCCGGCCTCAAGCTCAGTGGCCGTTTGATAAGCGCAGCCTTTTGTATTCCGTACAAGCTTGGGTTCAAATCTGGATCGGACTGGGTACGTAACTAGATTCAATGTTCGTGTTTGGGATGGCTGGCTGACCACTGTGCGAGAGAACAGACACTGAAACCGCGCTCGGGCACTTCTGCCTTGTTTGATTCATTTGCTCATCTGGCATCTGACGAGACTCAATGGTCACACACCTTGGTGGGATGGACAGGCGAGGTCGAACCTATCTTGGACACAAAGGTCCCCCTGCAGCAGATACCCGTCAACGCAGCAGGCAAAGCGACACCTGGCGCCAACAGCACAGCTACGCTTCCGCTCAACAAGGCTACCGCGCCAGTTCCTGTAAATGCGAGCCAGCAACTACCATCTCATCCGCTGGTGGAAGGAATCAGCGTTGGACGGGAGGATCGAGAACGTCTTGATGCGCAATTGAATACGGGACGTTATGGCCGAATCCTACCGGTCTGGCTGTCTGACGCATCAGAGGAGCCTCAGGACACGATCCTCCTTAAAGACCAAGGAAGGTGGCGGCGATACGCCGAGAGAGAGTTGTATCCTCTCCTGCATTACAAACAGCATGGCCCAACCGATGGTCGTTCGGAGCGCCGATGGTGGGCGGATTATCTCCGGTTAAATCAGCTCTTCGCAGATCGCATCGTGGCAGACTACCGGGAAGGAGATGTTATCTGGGTTCACGACTACCATTTGTTTCTTCTGCCCAGCTTGCTACGACAGCGCATCCCCAACATCTACGTTGGATTCTTCCTGCACTCTCCTTTCCCCAGCAGCGAATTCGTGCGTTGCCTTGCCAAGCGCAAAGAAGTGCTGACCGGAGTTCTCGGTGCAAACATGATCGGATTTCAGACCTTTTCATACTCGCGGCACTTCTCGTCATGCTGCACGCGAGTCTTAGGATTTGAATCTAACTCGGCCGGAGTGGATGCGTACGGTGCACATGTTGCGGTGGATGTCTTCCCCATCGGTATTGATGCGCGGTCTATTCAGAAGGCCGCCTTTGGTGCCCAGGATATTGAGAAGACGGTCGCCGGCATTCGCAAACTGTATGCCGGCCGGAAGATCATCGTGGGTCGCGACCGACTGGACAGTGTTCGGGGTGTGGCACAGAAGCTGCAGGCATTTGAGCTCTTCCTAGAGAGGTATCCCGAATGGCGTGACAAGGTTGTCCTTATCCAAGTGACCAGTCCGACCAGCGTGGAGGAAGAGAAAGAAGATCCTGAAAATAAGATCGCCGGTCAGATCTCCAATTTGGTTTCCACGATCAACGGCCGCTTCGGATCCCTGAGCTTCTCTCCGGTCCAATATTATCCGCAGTATCTGTCACAGCGCGAATACTTTGCCCTGCTGCGTGTTGCTGACGTGGGTCTTATCACTACGGTGCGAGACGGCATGAACACTACCAGTCTGGAATATATTGTCTGTCAGCAGACAAATCACAGTCCTCTCATTCTGTCTGAATTTTCCGGTACTGCAGGCACACTGCCCAGCGCCATACACATCAACCCGTGGGATTTGGGTGGTGTCGCCGGTGCCATCGACCGGGCACTCAAGATGCCCGCCGACCAACGGAGGGAGCAGCACACGAAGCTGTACAAGCATGTCATAACCAACACAGTTTCAACCTGGTCACGGCTGTTCCTGCACCGTCTTCTAACCAACCTCTCGTCCTTTGATCAATCCGTCGCGACTCCCGCCCTTGATCGGGCGAAATTGTTGAAGCAATACCGCAAGGCTCGGAGGCGACTGTTCATGTTTGACTACGACGGCACTCTGACGCCGATCGTCAAGGATCCCCAGGCGGCGATTCCGTCCGATCGGGTATTGCGCACGCTCAAGAGCCTTGCAGCAGACCCCCGCAATGCCGTCTGGATCATCAGTGGGAGAGACCAGGCGTTCTTGGATGAGTGGATGGGCCACATTCCTGAGCTAGGCCTCAGCGCCGAACACGGATGCTTCATCCGCCAACCGGGGTCCGATGACTGGGAGAACCTTGCCGAACGTACGGATATGGGGTGGCAGAAGGAAGTGGTGGAAGTTTTCCAACACTACACGGAACGGACCCAAGGCTCTTTTATCGAGCGGAAACGGGTGGCCTTGACATGGCATTACCGCCGAGCAGACCCGGAATACGGAGCGTTTCAGGCTCGCGAATGTCGCAAGACGCTTGAGGAAACTGTTGCCAAACGATGGGACGTGGAAGTCATGGCTGGCAAAGCCAACCTGGAGGTGCGGCCCACTTTCGTCAACAAAGGCTTTATCGCTACACGGCTGGTCAATGAGTACGGCACGGAGCCCGGCAAGGCGCCTGAATTCATCCTCTGTCTTGGGGATGACTTTACTGACGAAGGTTTGTGAGACGATTCTGATTGATTTGGGCTGATTTGCTGACGAAGGGTTGACAGATATGTTCCGTGCCCTTCAAAAGTTCGACCTGCCGCAGGACCATGTGTACTCGGTGACGGTGGGAGCCAGTTCGAAGCAAACAGATGCCAGCTGGCATTTGCTCGAACCGGCCGATGTCATCGGAACGATCCAATCGCTCTACAGCAGTTCGAGTCAAGACTACTGATGTGTCGGCCCGTCTTGGCATCAAACCGGGATGCCGGTGACTTCGGCTTTGCCGTTTCCCATTCCCATCTTTTTTAGACTACATATGTATGCTCGTACACGAACCTGTTCCGAGGTGACGAAGAGGTGATGAATGATGTCTTGATTTCTTCCTTCACGCTCCCTGACTTTGCACACGCTCGAGTGGCACCGCTTCAGGTATCGCTGACGCATTGGAGAGCGCTCTTCTCCGGGTCTCTGACCATGATTCTTACCCTGTTATAATTCATAGAAAGCATGAGCCGCTGAAATGTCAACATTGTTTTTACTAGACGCATGGGGCTCTCCGAGATCCGTCTCCATCCGATGCTTCCGATCACGCCTTTTCTGCGGGGGTCAACTGTCATTTTACCCCGCGGGGAATTTCGACAGGACATGATACCCCAACTATACCCCAACTACTACTTAGGAACTTGTGTAAAATTGTGCCTATATCCCTATCTCTAGGTGATTCCTCCACGCTGTTAGTCTTCTGTTTAGCCGCATTCCGTCCTCTGGCCCTTACTACTACTTCTATATGACTAGTTACTTCTATATGACTACTTCTATCACTACTACTATTGTTGTTCCTGTTTTCCCTAATGTTTTTCCAACGGTTCTTCTACTAAATCTGCTCCTGCTACTCTGCTACTGCTACTTATAACGCTTTATAGTCGCCTTCACATTCTCTATAGTTTACTAGACCTATTAATAATAGAAAACTAACTATATAACAGTAGTATTATATCTTCCTACCTATGTGGTTCGAGCCTCAAGTCTTGTGATTGTAATGACGATCACGATGACTTTGCTGCAGGAATATCTTCATGAAGAACAACAGCAGCCGTTGTTCTTAGGTATAAACGGCCAAGTGGAGCCGCACTCGGATGTCAGCGAAAGGGCGTGTTGCATTCGGCAATCTCTGCGAATTACCGATGATCGGCACGAAGCCCGTTGATATAGTGTTGGAGCAGGCTTTTTTCTTTCCCGTCTCTCAATGGAGATGAGTCAAGTCATTTTCGGCTTTTTTAGTTGTTGACTCATTGAAGACATGAGAGCCTGCATCAGCCCTCCCTAATCCTCAACGCATCCGATTTCCCTCCGATGACCGATTTGTCAACATATTCACCGACGAGTATGGTCGAGGAGAAGGACGTTCACCAGAACATAGGCGATTCGAGGTCTCCTCCCCGAAGCCCCACGTCCGATGAAGAATCCACCATCGGTGATGAACTGCCTCGCAATGACCTGGTTCAGGTTCCTACAAACGCCAGCGCCGTAGCGCGCACGCTGTCGATCGTACGGACTCGTGAGTCTGGGAAAGATCTTGGACCACCGCCGGACGGAGGCTTCCAGGCTTGGCTTCAGGTTGCTCTGGGACATTTGATCATTTTCAACACCTGGGGGTATATCAACAGCTTTGGTGTGTTCCAGACGTACTACACTTCGGAGCTCGCCCGTCCTCCTTCAGATATCTCGTGGGTAGGGAGTATCCAGATCTTTCTGCTTTTCTTCATCGGAACCTTCTCTGGCCGTGCAACGGATGCGGGCTACTTTCGATTCACCCTGACTGTCGGCGCCACAGTCGAATGTTTCTCCATTTTCATGACCTCGCTGTGCACGGAGTATTGGCAGCTCTTCCTGGCTCAAGGTCTGGGTCAGGGCATTGGGTGTGGTCTTATGTTCTGTCCGACGCTGGCTCTCATCTCGACCTATTTTGTTAAGCGACGTGGAATCGCCATTGGCCTCGTCGCTTCGGGCTCGGCCACTGGTGGCCTCGTGTTTCCGGCGGTCGTCATGCGCCTGCTACCGCGCGTTGGATATGGATGGACGATGCGGACGTTGGGCTTCATCTCTGTGGCCACTTTGATTCCCTGCTTGCTTTTCTTCAAGCAGCGACTCCCGCCCCGTACCAGTGGACCCCTCGTGGAGTGGGCAGCATTCAAAGAGATGCCTTACCTGCTGTTCGCCATGGGCATGTTCCTCAACTTCTGGGGCCTGTACGTTGGCTTCTTCTATGTTGGCAGCTTCAGTCGCAACATCATCGGAGTATCGGAGACGGTCTCCATTGACTTGCTGATGGTCATGAACGGAGTCGGTATCGTAGGCCGGCTGGTGCCCAATCTGCTGAGCGATCATTTCACAGGCCCATTGAACCTGTTGATCCCATTCAGCGGCGCCACGGCTGTGGTGGCATATTGCTGGTCGGCTGTCCGAGACTTGTCAGGCCTATGGGCCTTTGCGGTGTTCTACGGGCTGTTCGCTGCAGGCATTCAGTCGTTGTTCCCAGCCACTCTCAGCACCCTCACCACGGACCTGAAGAAGATTGGCGTGCGCATGGGGATGGTGCTTAGCATCGTGGCCGTGGCTGCACTGATCGGCTCGCCCATTGCCGGTGCTTTGGTCTCAGCCGATAACGGCGGATTTCTGTATGCGCAGATGTTCATGGGCAGCGCAATCATCGCCGCCACGGTCATTCTGGTGGGAGCTCGAGTGAGCAAGGTGGGCATGGGCATTGCTCGAGTTTAAAGAGTGCGCGCCTCAAGATCGCCTTTCCTCTTCTCCCTTGCATATAGATTGTACATAGTATCTTCGGTATCGCATTAGCACATGGTAGTCAATGTAATTAATGATCATGAGTGTCAGTCATCATTGTCAACAGCGCCAATTGTAATACGACGCGATCCTCCTCGCTGAGTTCGAGAATTGATAAATGCGACTCGCCTGCGCATTCTTGTATTCTTGACACTTCTCAACTGCAACTGAAGTTGCGTGGTTGTCAGTTACTCTCTTTAGAATCACAATCGGAGCTGTGTTGTTTGTTGAGGTCGTTGCTCAGCTTCGATTGCAAGCGCCCACCGATCGATCTCCCCACTTTTGCCCCTCCATCGTTGATTATTCGACCGCAGTGTCGGTGTATGTCTGCTCCGTCAACACTGACTCAACTCCGATTACTCGTCTGAGCTTGCCTAAATCACGTCCCTGAACTGTCACCGATAACGACATCCCAACTACCCTTGACACATTCGTCATGGCGCCCCGCGGTCGTGGAGGAAAGTTCTCCAAGCCCTCTCGAGGAGGTATGGCCGCGTGCACGATGCTCACAAACAAACCCTTGGAGACTTGGGGCTCATTCAATACAATTGGCAGGAGGCAAGAAGTTCAGTCGAGACGTGCAGCCCACCGACAAGGACGGCAACCCAGTTGGCCTTTGGCGCGTACGTTGGAACCACCTGGCCCAGAACCGGTGCTTGTCACTCAAGATCCATAAGCTAATACACGATCCTCGTATCCAAATAGGACCCAGAAGATGAAATCCCATCGTCCACCGAAGAAGAATCATCGGAGGAAGAAAGCACCGAGGAGGAGAGCGAGGACGAGGCAGGCGCCGGATCCAGCAGTCAAGCTGGAGCCTCAGCAGAGATGACCCGCGAAGCACGCCGAGCCGCCGCCAAAGCGAAGAAGCAAGCTGCGATTGCCAAACGGAACCAGCAAGCCGCGCAACCGGGTGACCTCCCTCCCTCAGACTCGGAGGAGAACGAGGAAGACGAGGACCTGCCCGCGAACCCCAACCACACAGCCAAGTCACGGTCGCAATTGACAAAGGAAAATGAAGAGGGCGATGAGCCCAAGAAGGTGGTGAAGGACCTGTCGCAACTCTCGCGGCGAGAGCGGGAGGCCATCGAGGCGCAGCAGGCGCGTGAGAAGTACCTGAAGTTGCACGCGGAGGGCAAGACTGAAGAGGCGCGCTCTGATCTTGCACGATTGGCGATTATTCGAGAGCAGCGTGAGGCAGAGCGGGCTCGCAAGCAGGCTGAGAAGGAAGAGAAGGAGGAACTGGCCAAGCAGCGCGCTGCGGCTGTGAAGGAGCGTGAGGAGAAGCTGAGGGCCAATGCTATGGGGAAGCAGAAGAAGGGTGGGAAAAAAAAATAAGTAATGTGTCTGCCGACGACTATGGAGTACTCAAGATACACATCATGAAGCTATGCATTGGTTTCCACGGTTTACCAGAAAGAGAAGATTGTATGAGGGGTGGATGAAGATAGAAAATGCCCGACCCGATAAATGGAACTCATGTACACCGAACGCCTTATTTAACAGTCCTAGAACACAAGATTACTCGTTCAATGCATAACCAAGGGCAAAACGAGGAGAAAGGAAAATGAGTTTTGGCTCATGAAGCTCAAATGATGACACTTGGACGGATAGTAGTGGCATTGCCTGGTCCATGCTTGTATGCTGCCTGCAATGCCTTTACACGCCCCAGAACAAGCCTTCGACACTCCGACCTTGCATCACAACACCCCAGCCGGCGATCAAACTAATCAACCAGAGGACAGCGAAGACAAGGATGGGCACCAGTAAAAGCTCCGTGTTATGCAGAAAAGGCAAGGCATTGTATCCCAAGAAAGTGATGTAGGTGTAGTAGATCAGGGCAGAGAGGTAGAGAGTATTCCCGAGGAAAGTGGCCAGGAAATTGCTTGGGCTACGAGTGAGTAGAGGGAGTAGGAGGAATTGCACCACGTAGAGGTGCAAGTAGAGGGGGAAGAAGGCTCGGTTGGAGACCTGTAAACAGCAGGCACTGTCAGAATGATGAGACCGATAATCAGTGGGAAGACGAAGCTCACATCAAAGCAATATCCAAACTCCAATTGATCCTTCTCTCCAGGCTGCACGAACAGACCCTGGGCAGCACCTCGCCGGCGACCTCGGGAGCCACGCAGGCCAGACAAAGAGGCAGCTGCACCATTAGGACCAAACAGCCGGCCAATGATGAAATAACCGACAGTTGAGATCAGGAGGGATGATCCGATGAAATGCACAAACACAAACAGCAGTGAGAGCCGCACAATGGCTCCGAATGAGGGGGTGTATGCCAGACCCCAGGCTAGGGCTGTGAGGAGGAGGAAGAACGAGAGGAGGTATGTGAAGGATGGATCGGGACGGTGCCATGTGTTTTTGGTTTCTGTGATGCAAGTTAACATCTGTCAACATGAGGTGCACACAATAATTGAAAGTGCCCAGGTGAAGCGCAGGACATACGTTTCTATATCAGAGACCAGACGCGATTAGCAATATGTTCACGCAGTGCATAGCTCTCATGTACCACTTACATGGTAGTATATCGACTTGAAGACCTTCTTAGGAGCAATTAACAAGGAAGTCATCTCCCAAATGGCCATCTCAAAGTCCATCTGTGGGAACTTGAACAACCTGTTGACCTTGTCAACCACTGCGGCACTGTTTCCCCCCTCCGGAGAGCTGTCCTACCTCTTGAAGAAGCGCGGCATGCGGACACCAGAGCCGCGAGTGGGGGTGGAGCCAAGGTTGGCTGGACCAGCATTTTGACGGGGAAGAGAGATATGCGGGTTCATGATCGAGGCCCGTTCTGGTCAAAGAGCCGGGGAGGTCATCGAGAGGTGTCTGCTTTGCTCTTGCTGGGGCCGTGGCCCGATGGACGTTATGTCATCGTCACGTGAGGGTCGGCCCGGCCGATTTGCAGCTGGGCATATTTCCTTCTTGGGACTCTGCGACTCTCTTCGATGTCGACGATAAACTCGCCTTTCATCTTGTCAAGGAACATTTCAAAGCATTGCGGGGAACTGATGGCCAGTCCAATTGAGGGTCTGGAACTTGATGTCATCATCTCAGTTCAGTCATGATCTAGCTTCGATCTGCTCCGAGTTCCCACTATGATTGTCTCTAGATGCTCGATCTATCGACTACCGATGTACAGCATCTCAAATCAGTTCGATCCTTCCTGCAAGGGACGCAGGACACACGGCTGTGCTTGTATCAAGCAGCTTCTTATCGGGCTGAATCTTGTCGTACCTGAGCAATCTACTCCATACAGTACCCTCCTATAGGTGGTCCATCTCACCGCCCTTACTTCCCGCCTTTGAATCACACGAGTTGGCCTATTATCATTCTGTCTCTGATAGAAAACGTTTGGAAAAACGTATAGATTAATAGAATAATGAGTCTATGACAGCCATCTAGTAGTAGTAGTAGCATCCACTGATAGAAAGCCAGCATGGAAAAATGCCATATTGGTGGGTTTAAATCGAATAACTGATCTTTAGACGGGCAGAATACTATGTGATCTAGTCATGTGGCTTTTGCTGTGTCACTGTATCTATCTAGTTGCGGCCAATACACATCTCCGAGCCTGCGATGCATCACATCATTGCCTACAGATGAAAAGTGCATGGCAGTAGCCATCTGCATGAATCAGGAGAAGGCCAATCCCCGGCATTGGCCCCATCTCTTCAAGAATTAGTCCCAGCAGTCCCCACCACGAAGATCCACCAGAAACTGCCAGAGTCAGGATCAACCTGGGCTATACAGACGAGGTATCAGAAGAGAAGGATTTGAAAGGCTGATAGAGGAAAGCTACAGAGAAAAGACACCTTCACCGTCATTTGGAATGAGAGTAGATGAGAATGTAGGAAACCTAAACCCCTGAAAATGGTGGCCAGCACATCATGCAGTTATGACCGGGCGATCAGGGATGAGAATGAGATGGCATAGGATTTCCCCTGTTTCTGTCTCTCTTGTTTCGTATTGTCTGGTTTCACCATCGTCCTCGAGTCAATCTCTTCAACAATATTCAATTCTTCTTCTTCATAGAGTCCCCGCTCGGAGTTTGGTTCCTGAGTTCCACTTCGCTCAAACCTCTCGACTTCAGGAGTTCGTCCCGCCCCCGGTTTCTGCTTTCTGATCTTCCCCCCTACACCTTTCCCGGCCTGGCAATCGCCTTCCTTTTTGCGGTCCTTTTTACGGTCCTTTTTGCTTCTTTTTTCCTGCAACTGGCCGTGCTGCCTCGTCTTCGGCCCCTTGCTTGCCTGGACATGCCATGACCGACTGAAAGCCCCCCGTGCTTCAGTCCCGCCCGGATCTCCGAGCAGTTTGCAGCTTGGCACCTGGTTCGCTCATCCCATCTGAAGACAGCGGGACGGGTCGCCTTTGGGCAACGATAGCTGCGGTCTGAAAGTCTTGGGCATTGCTGGTACGTGCCTGGTTCGAACCTCGTGCGCTCCGATCGGGTTCCCTGAGCCATCCTTCTGCTGGTGTTTCATCCGATTCTCCTGGACCGCAGTTGATGAATGACTGTGAAGGACACCTGCTGAATTGGATCTCTTTAGTACATACCACCATGTCTCAACAGCGCGACGCATATACTTCCAACTCGCCTCCTCGCACTCCTCCTTCCCAGACTGCGAAATACCGGCCCAAGCGAGGGTACGGTGCCCGTCCTTCGATCCGTGATGCCTTCCCGGACGCCGCGGCAGCAATTGAGAATGGGCCGCGAACAAGCGATTCAGGGGACGAGCGAGACCCTCACGACTTGTCGTTATCACCGAAACACGCCGCTCGCACCTCGATTGTAGACAATATGCTACTCTCCCTCGATCAATTTGGCTCCCAATCCCCTTCCGTATTGGACGATTATCGACTTTTCAATTCTGCCTTTGAGGGTGAGGTGCCTGGCCGGTATCGTGGTCACACTTTCTCCTCATCGATGTCCTCTGAAGCAGACTACGGATATGAGGATGGCACCGCTCGCTATGCAACAATCACGGCCAAAGGCCGCCGAAGCAATAGCAGCTCGAATAATCAAACAGGGCCAAGACGAATGAGTAGCGCTCGCAGTCGAGACCTTATGGGTTCTCGGAATGGCTCCGGGACCATGCCACGGACCAACGATGCTCGCAAAGGCAGCAAAGGCAGTGGTTCCGTTGCTGATTATACATATACCATGCCCCGAGCACGAGCCGATTCAGGAGGATTGGACCGTCGATCCGAGAGTTTTGATTGTGGACCTCAGAGGTACGCGCCGTATGCCGACCCCGGGCTAGGTCAAGACTCGCTGCTATACGACGACGACGCGGCGCCGACTCCAAGCGTGCCAGCAGGGCCGCGCAAGCTACCCGACTACAGCAGGACTCCAACGGCCGCTCCCTCTCGGACACCAGCTGCATCACGGCGAAATAGTGTCAAGTCAGCGACTGCCCCTCCTCCCCAGATTCGAAAGGCTCGCCCTGAAAACATTGGCACGGGAGCTCTCAAGGTCCGCGACGATTATCAACTCCATATCGACACAGATCTGGATCTTCCGCCGCCTATTCCGGCGTCGGTCGAACCGCCCGCTCCAAGCCCAACAATATCCTACAACAAGCCAGCGTTTCCTCCACCGGAGCCGACGCCAGTGTCTACTACTACGACGATCACAGCGACAACTCCAGCAAATGCCAAAGAGCGTCCGGGATTCTTCCGCCGCGTCTTCGGTTCCGCCAAGACGTCATCACCCACTCCAGCAGACTCTTCCATCTCCAACACGAGCGACCTGTCCCATCTGCAAGAGAGTGAATCTAAAGACTCCACGAGCGCGGCTGTCAATTCGAAGGGGCGACAAAAACAACCTCCGAAGAGCTCAGCGGGCGAGCCCGTATCTTCAACTCGTCAAGGTCCCCAACAGGTTGTGAAACAAAAGTCTTCATTCTTCCGCCGCCGTAAGAAGTCTGTGACCGAACATGTGCCGCCGCCAATCATCCTGCCTCAGAAACTTGCACCTCACACTCTGGATTCAATGAAGCCGGAGCCGAGTCCAGTGAGCAGTCTGCGAAAGGTCATGAACCCGTACCTCGCAGATGCGGAGCCCGCCAGTAAAGAGCCAAGGGACACCCGGGATACAGAGCCGCAGGTCAGCGAAGCCGCCACTTTGCAGACTCAAAGGCCAAGAGAGAGTGTCTCGGCTCCTGGAGGCGGATCGAAGGCTAAGCAGCAGAATCTGCAGCCTCCCACCTCTTCTCGCAGTCAAGATCGGTCATGGCTGGCAGACAGCCGTGACAGCGAGGACCAGACATCAAAGGCGGGAGATGTGGAGTCTTCCCGCTCTACTGACTCCCCCTTGCATGAGAAGAGTTCGAATGTCGCCCCCACCAGTCTGTCACCTGTCGTTGAGGACTTCTCCCGTAGTCTGAAAGTGTCAACAAAGCCAGGACCTGCGGATGCTTCTCAAGACAGCTTGGCAGAAACGAACAAGCTGGCTATTCCATCCGACGGTAACGTTCCCGAGTCTCCGGCTGCTTCTGAGGCCTCTCACTATCAGACTGCATCCAATACTCCAGTGATAGAAACAGAGGAGCCGAAAGCCACCGCTGATACTGAGGACAACATGGACGGGCCAGGCGAAGCTATCGAGTATGGACCTACTGCGGCCGATCGAGAGCAAGCTCGCAAACTCTTCGACAGCCAAGACCAAGTAGTGGGCAACGAACCAGCTGCTGCTTGGCTAGGTGATCCTGATCGCGCCATGATCCGGGAGGCCTACATGCAGCTGTTTAACTGGTCTAATCTCAACATTCTTGCTGCTCTCCGAGACCTCTGTGATCGTTTGGTTTTGAAGGGAGAGACTCAGCAAGTTGATCGAGTCTTGGATGCATTCTCGAACAGATGGTGTGATTGCAATCCAAGTCATGGCTTCAAAGCCACTGGTAGGTTTCAACCTCGTCCTATGAGTGTGCGAATCATTGACTAACAGCACATCAGATGTTGTTCACACTATCTGCTATTCCCTTTTGCTCTTGAACACCGACCTGCACTTGGCCGACATCGAGCAGAAGATGACCAAGTCACAATTTGTTCGCAACACGATGCCTACCATCCACAGGGTGGCCATGGATGCAGCGCCAGATGGCTTTGAAACGTTGCGTCCAACCAATCGTTCCAAGACGACACCTGGAGGCTCCGACGCAGCTGTATCGACACCGACACCGACCTCTGCTCGATCTTCAACGTTCCCTGCTGATGTTGGCCGGAGCTCGTTGGACGCCGAAAATTCTGGTCGCAATACGGCAGATAGCGATGCTGGCCCATTGGTCAACACTCCCTTCACGGGGACTGTCAGAGCTTGGGAGCAACAGGTGGAGGCGGTTCTGAAAGAATTCTACAGCTCGATCCAGAAAGAGAGACTGCCTCTCCATGGCGCCCAGCCCGAAAAGGAAGTTTCTCGCATGAATTCCAGCAGCTTTTTGGGCCCTTCCACAGGAACGCTTCGCAGAAGTCCCAGCACTATCAGCAAGAGCGGCTCGGATATCTTCCCCCGCGGCCGCTCTGCCGATTCTCGTCATGGCGCCGCGCGATGGTCATCGAAGCCCCGTTCGCGGGCCGGGAGACTTTACCCTTCATCTATCATGGGTTCCAGCCGAACCAGCCTAGACGATCAGTCTTCTGTTTGGAGTCCAACCGCGTCGAGCACATGGAGCAAGTACTCTCTGGGCAAATTTACATCCGCCTCTGTCGACTCTTTTGGATCCGATTTCCCTCGTGGTGAATACCAGCAGTCCATTGGCTTTGCCAATGCGCTGAGCCAGGCAATCATCCGCGAAGATTCTGCCACATCGGTTTACAGCTTTGACGAGCCGGAGCGGACAACTCCTCTCCTTGAAGACGAGACGCTCGCCCTGGCTGGTGCACCCTGGGCCAAGGAAGGAAGCGTCAAACACAAGCATCACCTGGATGCTGTGGACAAACGAGCCAAGGATCGCAACTGGACCGAGTGTTTTGCCGTCATACAACAAGGTTGGATGCGGCTCTTCTCCTTCAACAATGCATCCAAATCCATGCGGCAGAAAGCCAAGCAGCGTGGAGGGGTCGTGGTCGGAGGTGGCAACTGGACAGAGAACGCCGAAGAGATTTGGAAATTCATGCTCCGCCAGACAATTGCCAGTGCCCTTCCGCCTCCTGGATACTCCAAGTCTCGTCCTCATGTTTGGGCGCTGAGCTTGCCTACTGGTGCTGTCCATTTGTTCCAAGCTGGTACGCCCGAGATCGTACGAGAATTCGTGTCCACCGCCAACTACTGGAGTGCACGATTATCTAAGGAGCCCCTGGTCGGAGGCATCAGCAATATTGAATATGGATGGAGCGACTCTGTCATCAATGGCGCCCTAGTCGGCTCTGAAAACCGGTCCCCACCGCCATCCTCTGGGGCACATCGACCAAGCATCCAAAGCTCGATTCGCAGCTCAATTGACCAGCAGAGTGTGCGACCCAAATTGCCGGCGGATCGGGTCAACATCAGCGATTGGAGCCCTCCACAGCAGAGCATGGCTGCCTCTCACCTCTCTGAAGAGGACCAGCTGAAGGCCCTGCAGACCTATGTGAAGACGGTTGAAGATGATCTTCAGCGACACAATGAGCTGCGCTCAGCCATGACCCTGGCCTTTTCACCACGGCATCCCAACTCTGCCAAGGCATTGGCCAATTGGGAGCGCAAATCATCATATCTGCTGCGTGAGATTGTTAAATTCCGCACCTACATCGATTCACTCCGCAATGCGATCAATCAGAAGGAGAAGATCTATGCCTCATCCAACAACTACTACAGTCCGCCTGGCAACGAAGCCACGGAATCGGAGCAGGCTCCTACCGCCGCTCCAACTTGATTATACACGCACCTTTCTTCGATTTCTTTTCTTTCGCTTTTCTTCAGAGACGACTTACTGTTGTATATACCTTCCAGGCCGGAGGATCCGAGACACATACTTTCAAAAGCGATTGGGCCACCTGTCACTTTTCTTTTCCTTTTGTATATTCATGCGTGGCCGCTTTTTTATTTCTTGGTATCTCCCTTCTGCCTGGTTAGGTTGTCTTCTAATGCTTGGGGCTACGATGCGATTGATGCTACGGATACCATGATTGTCTTGTCAATATGTACAGCGAACGATGTCAAGTTCTACTATTCGACCCGAGCAGTATTCATACAGTAGCAGTGCATAAGCCAGAGTAGCCAATTGTCTATATGATACACTACTGGCACCATAGTACATAGATAGACTGGACGTAGCCATATCGAGTGTTCCACGCGTGGCATTAACACGAATCCATATAAAGAACGTGGCAATAGCGTGAGTTGTGCAGGTGCCTGGCTGTGTCGATACTGCCGCCTGCCATCCCTGGTACACCTCGACCCTGCTGTCTCACTTGAATCTGATTCATCTGCTTGTTTATCGAACCTCGCTCAACAGAAACAGACTACTGCAGTCCAATGAGAGCTATCGAGGAGTCCTCTGCCGGACGACGATAATTTGCCAAATCCACAGAGCGTAAATCATCGCAGGTGGAGACCCCAAACACGGGGCTGCTCCGTCACCATGTCGACCAGCGGCCCAGCACTTGCGACTCCGATCGTCACTGACCCGCTATCATCTTCGCGCACCCCCTCTCACTCCCATGACTCTGTATTCCACACTCCAGACGCACTCTCGCCCCTGGATGCCGATTGCAGCGCTTCAGACTACTTCATGGCCGAGGACACGCGGGGGGAGATCTCCCCAAGTATCGACAACCTGGTAACACGCCCGAGCGAAGCCCACGACGCGCAGGAGACCACAACGACGGCACCTACCCCCACGACCGAGGCGGGGAACAAGGAGAAACATGAAGCTGAAGCTCCTGCCACAACGGTGCTACATGATACTGAGGATCCCAGTCTCCTGCCCCCCTTTAGCGACCGCGACGAGAGCAGTCTTTTCCCCTTGTCTGAGAATGGCGATCAAGAACGCGGCAACAACCAGACCCTTATCGAGGAGCATGAAATGCGCCGGAAACTGATGGACATGGAGTCGAGCTTCCTACCAGAGCCTTCGACAATTGACGTTGCTGCGCCAGGTCCAGCTGCTGGCGCAGATGATACCTACTTGGTAGGGGTTGGGGGTAACCAAGATGCGGACACCTCTCAGCTATCATCTATACCGCCAATGTCAGAGAACTACGATTACACCGAGAACGAGCAAGACCACAGTGCTAGGGGAACAGGGAATGAGGATGTTGACGTTATGCCAGCCGCTCATGCGCAGCAACCAGACGCCGGCGAAAGCTTCGTCGGTTCTCTCGCTTCGTCGCCCACAACAGCAGCCGCAGCTCGGAGTGGGAATCGCAATCAGAGCACATTCTCAGAAAGTGCTCCAGACAGCAGCCAGCTCTTTCAGGACGACCGACCCTTTAGATCCCACTTGTCCCAGTCAGAGAACGAATCGCAGCTCACTCCATCCAAACTACGACATGCCTCCCGTAGCCGGTCACCGGGACCATCACGACTGTTCAGCGATCAGAGTGGCAGTATTGGGGGCAGCTTGCCTCGAAGGGGAAGCCGTCCCAAATACTTGACCAGCCGTCAATCCGCAAATCGCCTCTCGCACTCCTCGATTACCAGCAATAACACCGACACAACACACAGCGATGCCACGATGGGGGCCGACTTTGCCCTTCAGTCTGGAGGAGCAGCGTCTGAACACTGGGGTAGTCTCAACGCAGGCAATCGTGCCCATATGACTCGGACGACCAGTCTTGGAAGCATGGCATCGGGTGTATCTGGATATAGTGAGGAGAACTCTCTAGAAAGACGCAACACAGGAGGACCAGCGGACGGAGGTCTCCACACCTTGGAAGAGGAAAGCTCACCACAGTCCTCAAGGCAACACCATGGATTTGACGAGATCTCAGCGCCGGAGACGCCAAAGGCCAAAGCTCAGGACAGCAACTTCCCGACTGATACCGCCATTACAGAGCGCGTGAGAGGCATTCAGGTCCCCACGAACTTTGTGCAGCGGTTTCGCCAGGATTTTGGAAACCTGGGACCTTCCCCGGAAAAGCGCGCTGGGGTTTCAACCCCTGCGTTTGGGCGGAGCGGGCGGACCATGACTCTGAAGGAACAAAGCAGCACTATCGATCGCCTCTCTAAAGAGAACTTCGACCTCAAAATGCGAATTCATTTCCTTAACGAGGCTCTGAACAAGCGATCAGAAGAGGGCATCAAGGAGATGATCTCTGAGAATGTTGAACTGAAGTCGGACAAGTTGAAGCTGCAGAAGGACAACCAGGGCTTGAAGCGCAAGATCCGTGATCTCGAGAAGCAATTAAAGGATCAGCAGTCTGACAAGGATTCCATGGTCAATCATGATCCCGAGGCCTCGGAGGATGATCGAGACTCGGCGCAGGATGGTGAAGTTGTCTTCCTGCGGGAACGAGTTGAAACCTACGAACTTGAGATCGAGCGCCTGAGGTCGGAAAGCATCGCCCGTGAAAGCGAAAAGCGACGACTGGCTGAAATGGTCAAATCGCTGAGTGAGAACCGAGCAGGAGGCTCGGATGCAGGTGCAAGAGAGGAGAGGGTAAGCAAGCACTCATTCTTTTGAAACTACTCGTATTCGTGCTAATACTGGCTTCTAGGACATGTGGAAAGACATGTTGGATGCCGAGACAGCTGCACGTGAGCAAGCCGAGGAGGAGAACCGCAGACTACGGGACGAATCGATTCGTTTGCGCAGTGAGATGTATTCAGCTACCGGTGGCTTGAAGTCGGGACAGCGTGAACGGGGTGGCTCGACCGTTTCGTATGCGTCTGCATCTGATAGAGACGGCACTCGCGGTGCTCTGATGAGCACCTCCAGCAGCACGCTCGTAGTGGAGCTTGAACTCTTGAAGCAGGAGAACGCGGAGTTGCGAAAAGAAGTCAGTGCGCAAACATCCATGCTCACATCTCGCAACCGGGAGAAAGAACGCCTCTACCAGGAGATTGAGGAATTGAAGCTTGGCCAAAGGCGTGATGGCGGCCGGTCAGTTGCTGGTGATAGCATCTTCGACCGCTCGGCGTCCCGGACTCAATTGCGCCCATCTTCCGAACCAAGCGATGGTACCGGATCGCGTGATGATATGGACCGCGATGAACTGGAAGCTCGCAATGGCCAGCTTCGGGATCAAGTGTCGACTCTCAAGCTCGAAAACCAGGCCATTCGGGCCCAACTCAACGACTGTGTCAGCGAGCTCGAGGCTCTGGATAAAGCATATCAGGCTGACGTTGACCAAGCGGAGGAGGAACTGCAAAATCTGCAGCAGGAGCGGGACCAGGCTTACCAGATGGCCGAAGAGCGGGATGCTGCTTTCCAAGACTTGCGAGCCGAAGCACAGGAAGAGCTCGATGCGCTTGGAGAGGAACTTGATCAAAAGATTGTGGAATGTCAGCGCATGAGTGAAGATTTGAGGAACCAGGATGAAAGCCTGAAGGTCTTGCAGGCGGAGATGCGCTCGGCTAGCGAAGGTATCATTCGTCTTGAGGAAGATGCACAGAACAATCTGGAGAGATACAAGGCCGTGCAGCAGGAGCTGGAAGAGACCCATCGCGAGATGGAGTCGCTAGAAAAGAGTCTGTTTGAGGCCAATACCAAGGTGCAACGCTTGACGGTGCAGATCGAGTCGAGCCAGAATGAGATTGCCTTCCTTCGTGAAGAGCAAGATGGCGACAAGATCCGCATTGGTGATTTGGAATCGGAGCTGAAGACGTATGAGATGAGTCTCCGCAGTGAGAAAGAGAAGACCCGGGAGCTTGAGCAGCGCTTGGCAGACGAGCGGCACCAGCGTGAAGTGGTTGGCAGCAAAGAGAAGCAAGAGGTCCAGCGAATCATGAATGAACTGAACCGCGAGGCGTCGGCAGCTAAGGAGGAAGTGCGACGGTTGAAGAAGAGTCTGTCGACTCAGGAGATCGAAACTTCCACTTGGCGGGAACGCCTTACAGATCTCGAGAACAACCTCCGAGAGACACTGGGAGATCTTAGTGGCAGTCGGTCCAGCATGATTGCCAACATCATGAAGCTGCAGAAAGAACTCGAATCCACCGCACTTGAACTCGAAAGCGTGCGGCAGCAGCTCGATGAGAAGGACTCACTGCTGCGGAACCGTGACGCTCTTCTGGAAAGCCATGGCCTGGAGTCTCGCAAACTCTCCGAACTACTGGAGCGCGAACGACAAGCCCGTCGGGCAGACAAGCAATCCTTCGAGCAATCTCTCAAGTCTCATCAGCAGGCGTCCCGGACGATCACGCAGAACAACTCCCGGATCACCGAGCTGGAGAATGCTCGAAACCAGGACCGGAAACGCTTCACATCCCTCGAGCAACAATACAAAGACCAGCTCAGCGAACGCAATGCGATGTTCTTGACGGTGTGGAAGAGACTCTCCTCGATCTGCGGGCCGGATTGGGCACACTCAAACAGCCTGATCAACGGCAACCTTCCAAGCCAGGAGGTCATTGGCAATATCTTGTTCTGGCCTGGCTTTAGTCGTAACCTGTTGCTTGCCCTCAAGACTGTTGAGAGTGTTATCGCTGGTTTCAAAGGCCGCATTCGAAGTGTTGAGCATGACTTGACCAAGCAATACCAAAACCTCGAGAATACCTTCAATCAGCGTGTGCGACGACTCGAACGCGTTGAGGAGACAGTCAAGACACTGCGAGCTGGACGGGGCCTTTCGAGTTCGTCGTCGGAAGCGGCCAAGTTGCGAGGCGAGAACCGGCTTTTGAAAGCTGAGATCAATCTGCTACAGTCCAATTCTCGGTCTCAAGGGGCAGCGACTACCGCCGCCGCTGCAGTGATGTCTCCACGGTCCTCATCTCTTGGATCTGGCGAGAATGTGGAACGATCGTTGGCGCGGCAAAATTCTACATCGGGGAGCAGTGAGAGACCTCGCTCGGAGAGAACTCTCACGCGCAGTTCCACCGGTCTGCCGCAGCCGTCACACTCGTCTTCAAGCAGCACATTGACCAACAATGCTGGCGCAATGATGCATCGTGCACGCAGTGGGACCGGGGCCTGGGAAGGCGGCGATGAGAAATGGCTTCATCGGCTCCACGAATTGGAGAAGCGGCTGAAGGCTGAGCGAGAAGGTCGACTCCTCGACCGCAGTGGTGCCAGGAAGCGATTGGAAGAGCGCGACGCGGAGAACCAGCGGTTACGAGACCAACTTCAGCGAGAGCGTACACGACGTGGACCCTCCGGAACCATCACCGCAGGCGCACACAACCGCGTCCCGACTTCTGATGAAGGCCAGACCTCCAGCGAAGGAGAGGGCATCACCGTGGACATCGAGGTATAATGGATGGTGGTGTCTGGTGATAAAGTGATGCAGTTATGCCGTGTACTATATACCCCCGTTCGTCCTTTTTGGTGTTGAGAGTGCCTTTTCTGCATGGTTACTGCGCCTATGTATGTGATGTGATGATCGAGCCACGATGGTCATGAATGGCGTTGGACTGGATTTCGATTTGATTATTTCTGTATCTTTATTCCAATACATTCTTGTTTATGGATGCAATATACATGGATAACGTAAAGCCCCTACCGCAGCGACACCTTGAGTGAGAAGTCTACAATGCCCGTCCCTTGGTGAATCGAGCTGGTGGACAAGATATCCACGTCCGGGCACGCATAAGCCGCCGCATTCTCCTCTGTCAACCCACCACTGACTTCGATCAAGAATGCACGCTGCTTCCCAGCCCACTCTTGCTTCAATTGGCGAGCGGCCTCGCGCACCCCCTCCGGCGTGAAGTTGTCCAACATGACCACATCCGCACCAGCCCCAATAGCCGCATTAGCCTCCTCAATACTCCGACACTCGACCTCAACCTTCGTGGCGAATCCACCCATCGCCTTCGCCGCCTGCACCGCACGCGGTATCGCAGCAGCAATCGACTCGATAGACGAAGGATCCTTAGCACCACCATCCGCCGCAGCGCGGTTATTCGCACAAGCCCAAACATGGTTATCCTTCAACATTGTCATGGAGCTCAGGTCGTGGCGGTGAGGGTCCGCACCACCAACGAGGATACCGTATTTCTCAACGACACGGAAGCCGGGCGTTGTCTTGCGTGTTCCTGCGAGGGTGCCTTGCCACCCGTGGGCGCGGAGGGCCGCAACCATCGAGGCGCTCTTGCTGGCGATGCCGGAGCAGCGGGCGAGGATGTTCAGGGCGACGCGCTCGCCGAGGAGGATCTTGCGGATGGGGCCGCGGACGGTGGCGCAGTGCTGGACTGGGGAGAGGGTGTCGCCTTCTTTGACGTGCCATTCGATTCTGGGGTTGTCAGTTTGGGATTCGGAGGCGAAGAGAAGTATTGATCACGTACGAGCACCCCAGCTGTGAGAATACTTCATCGAAGAAAGGCACGCCAGCAACAATGCCCTATTCATATCAGCTTCAATCCAAGGGATATTTCCTTTGTAACCGGAGAAAGTGACTCACCTTACTCTTCCCCAATAACCGGGCCTCGCCCTCCGTCTCGCCGACGACAAAACCGCCGTAGTCAAAGCTTGGACAGTCCTCTTCAAGCCATTCTGAAATCAAGCGCTTGTAATTCCCTGGCAGAAGATGCCGCAAGTCGCCATATGTTGCAGCCATGGTGAGCAGCGATAGGTTTTTGGTTTAGCGGGGAGAATTGAGAGCGCTGCAGATCTCCCCGCGCGGGGTCGGAGATATTCGGATGGTCACATGATCACGATCTATATACTGCCAAGGTGCTTCGGAGGGAAGTGGATGCTCTCTATTCTGGAGAAGGGAGATTTCTTGGTGTGATGGTTCATGAGCAGATAGTCATTGGTTTCTCAATAGAGCATTCTTTGGAATACCATGTCGTTATCATTGCTGTGGTAGAACTATATAATAGGGCTCATTTCAGGTCAAATACCATAAGCAATCTTTGCAAGAACTAGTTATCCTTCACTTTAAGATCAATTCTAAAGAACCTGAAAGCTCTCACCCTAAGCCACTGTATTTCAATTAGAAACCAGGCTACATTCCTGATCGCGTGGCTTCTATTAGACTACAGTATAGGACTTTAGATGAATGGGGATGTACTAGATGGACAATCCTATTTGCCCATCAGGTATGTTCTAGTATACAAGAGACAGTACGGTGGCAGTGCACAAGCCCATGTCCTGTGGCATCTAGAAAGACATCTTTCTACCAGAGCTCTGCTGGTTGTAGAGAACCCCATTTTACCAGGAGTGAGTAGACAAGTAGAAAAACGTTTTTGTAAACCTCTTTTGACTCGGAAGCCAACCAACTTCAGGCTGTCGAGAGCTGGTGAAGCCGTAGAAGGGGCAAGCTGCGCCAAAGTGGAATGACCACATGCGTCTGCGCCATTGTAGAGTGTCTCGAAACTTGCGGTGGCTCAAGTGGCGGTTTGTTTGCGTGCTTCCACCACCAATCCTACTTCCACGGTTTGTTTAGGCCCCGATCATTCCCACCAGTCTGGCCAGTAGCGTTTTGTTGGCTCGCTAGGCCTTGAACCTGGGCCTCTAGGTCTCTAATATGAGCCTCGAGTTGTTCCCTGCCTAGCTGCGATGATGAATCCTCCGGTCTTGTGACAGCTGGCTTTGGAGCGCAAGGATCAGAGCCTTCGATGACGAGGTATGGCTGGAAGTTGATCTGACCTTCACCAATAAACTAGTTACATCGTTTCATAGTCCTAGATTTCGACTTACTTACTTTTCTTCTCCCGTGGGAGGATGTATTCGTAGGCCATCCAGACCTGTGGCTGTTTTGCCAGCTCGATTTTGTCTTGAGCGGTCAATTTCCTATATCATACACCTCATTAGTTCTTGTCGTAGTGCTTAGGGCTTTAAATAAATTTACTTGCGCATTGAAATCTTCACGCTGAAGAAAATCAGGACCAACAAGCACAGGAGTCCGATAGATACTGCGATCCAGAAGCCGTTTTGCTTCAAGATTTCAGGCGTGGTGTCTGTCGCCATTTTGCTTGTAGGGAGGGCAGACGTTTCAGGCGGTTTGAGGTTTGACAAAGGGTTCCTTCACCAAGAAACTAGTTAGATCGTTTCATAGTCCCAGATTTCGCCTTACTTACGTTTCTTGAGTCCCGACGCGCCTCGATGTACTCGTAAGCCACCCACGCCTATTGCTTCGCTAGCTCGATCTTGTCTCGAGCTATAGCTTTTCCTACCAACCATCCTTTCCACGTCGCTTTTCTAGGCGTCCAAGTCGTGTCGCTAGGTCTCCAATGCGGGCTTCTAGCTGCCCCATGTCTTCTTGCCGAGGTGTGATGACTTCTTGCTGTGGTGTGATGTCTTTCTTGCCCTGGTGTGGGACCCGAGTTTGAAAGTATGAGACGAGGATCAGACCCTTCAATGACGAGGTCTGGTTTGAAATTGATGGTTCCTTCACCAATAAACTAGTTAGATCGTTGGGGTACAAGCTGACAGCAGTATGTAGAGGTGGTGTTCTAGGTACGTCATTCCAAGGGATATTCGTCAAGTCCTCATCTGCAGACTCTTACCTCCACTTAACTCTATACAAAATCCAACGCTATAGGACACAATCATATATGAGTTGCACTCGTCATTGGACCGATGATCATCGTTTTCATCGTCAAGTTATGCCTACGCCGGTAAGTTCATATGAAGCTCCAGACATTATGATAATGACTAATTAGGTATATAACAGCAAGATGTGTGTTCAAGACCGGATTGAACTCGCCAAATGGCCCCAAGCTTGGGGGTAGTATGAGTATATTCGAGCGCGAGAAAAGGGGCGACCTATTCATTGGCAGCCCTCTCTGTTGGTCCACGGAGCCAGCCCTGAGAATGAACGACAGGAAGACATCATGGACCTTGAAGCGCTTGAACGGCGCCTTTGGATGAACGCACTCGACGCACGTGTGGAAGAGGCTGTGAACAACAACGCACGTTTGGAACAGCGGGTGAGCAACCTCCAGAAAGGCTCGAAATGCTTCTGGCAATTCATCAAGCGATGTCTAAAAATCAAGCGGCGCCCGCGTGTGAATGAGCAACCTCCAGTCCTCAACCTGCATTATTTGGGTAAAGACACCATCCTTCCAATCCCACCACCCGCCCATCCAGCACCATCCTCTACACCATTGACTGTTGACGCGATGAAAGTGGCTGGTCTGTTTGGGAAAGGAGGATAGAAACTATCAATTTGTTTTGCTGGTTGTTACTTGGACTTTTTCTGTATTATTACTGATGAAATTGAAAACGCCCATTCCATGAGATGAAAAGCCCTTCTTCCCCGACATCCCATATAGAGTATGCTTCCCAGGCGAAAAAGGACTTTCCAAACGTTTAGCCAAAGGTTCGTTAACTACTTCTTGGAAATCATGTCTACAGCCTGCACAACTTCTAGTAGAAATGTATCTTTTGGATGAGATGGTACTTTCTCTTATAGACTGCATGTCACCTATACAATATGAAATATTCTAAGTACAAACATAAGGTAATACAGAGGGGATGTCCATCTAGCACATCCCTATAATAATGATAAGCAATTGCAAGCATCCTGAGAATGTCCGATATCCACAAAAATATAGTCTAATCTAAAGTCAGGCTAGGCGCTTACATGTATCGCTTGTAGCATAGAACGGACAATACACTTCATAGATCTAGTCCTGCCAAGAAGCTAATTATTGACAATGCATCATCTACCAAGACGATAGTCTGTAATAATGATCTACAATTATGCTTACCAGTCTTGTCTATATCTCAGCGGAATATCATGAACTATGTATACAGTCATGCCTATATCCGTGATCCCGCATTATTTCCTCCTATGTTACTATGTAATCAAGGTGCATAGTCACGCGATGTATATCCTGTAGAATACCTCTAAATGCCTCATGGCTCGAAATGTCGCAAAGTCTAAATCTACTCTATTCCAGAACTGCCAACTACGAGTCTCCCGGAAGCACAGTCATGAGACCATGTCCATCCCATAGTTAGTGCATACTCGGCACACCCTCCGACAAGCCACGGGCAAACGGCACACACTCGACTCATCGTCAAAACTGGGACTAGACTCAACAAGGATGTCTTTGCCCAGACACTAGAAAACTGTTAATCCAGAAACACGGCAGGGCGTAGGACCATCGAGATATCGAGACAGCCGCGTTGCCGAGTGTCGAACCGCACGGGTGGATTTTCCACAATTTTCTAGAAGGGCGGGTCGGCCCAAGGGTCGTCACGAGGTTTAAACGAGAAATTGAAGATGCGGGATTTTGGGACGATGTCCACTTTCTGATCGGATTGCTGAATCAAGTTTGTTTTGAAGGCAGGGTTGATTCTTGAATTTTCTAAAGGAATGTACTAAACACCCCTAATAATACCTGGGTAGTTAGGTCTGGCCCGGTATTTGTCCTATTGAAATAATATACGTACTGGATGATGCAGCACTTTATCAAATCTTACTAGTCCTCTCTGAGATGTCAAGTGTTGATGCATGATCAGTTATCGGGTATGGTGTCATCATAGTAGACCGTTCTCCATCTCACATCCTTGAGCAGCTAGTGTTCTCCCTGCTATAGACTCATCTACCTACCACTCGCCAGACCACAGTTGCGAATCCTTCCAAGCGTGCGAAATGGGGGGAAACTTCAAGCCCATGAAACATTACGGACGGGATGGCGGCAATAAATGGCTCAAGTATAAGGGGAGATTCTACTATTTTGATATCTTCGCCAATGTTATCGCTGTCGATGTGTGTTTACGACAGCTGGTTCAGCGCCAGGAGAGGCTACAGATCAAATTATCCCGACTTGATAAGGAAGAAAAATCCAGTGTCCAGAAGCTGAGAGCGGAGATAAAGACTCTTCCGAGGCAAATACTGCTCCAGGAATACACTCTCTACGAGAAGGAAGGGGCAATTCCCAATGGGCCCTCGAGAAAGATGTATGATTCTCTCAGGCAGAATCCCAGGTGGTATTGTCGACCTGAGTTAGTGGAAGACTGCATTACAAGAGGCGGCTGCTGCAGTCGAGGCTGTGGATGCTGCGAGAGCCGTCACTTTCGTCCTAGCTCCAGAGGTGTCGGACACTGCACTCTAGAATGCAACTGTTGTTCGGATTATCGAGGATTCGAAACGACCTCTGAAGAGAAGGAAGAGATCTCGAAGCAATTGGAAAATATGCTCGAGTCCGACAGCCCGGCACATCTTGTAAGGATGACCGAAGCCTATTTCTCCAAACCGAAAGGAGGAACAGAAACCGCATCGCTGAAGCGGCTCTGGCACAAGATCACGAGGTAATCTGGGTGGAAAGGAGATTCAGAAACAAATGGTTGCCGTATTACCGAGTCTCGAACCGCCAGGATGAGTTTTCTAGAGAAACGGGATTGCTAGGGGACTGTTTACTGAGTTGGGAGAAGAGGGTGCGTGATTTTGGAACGCCAGAATGGCTCGGGATAGGTGATCTCAACTTCCTGATTGAGAGGGATTCATGGCTCCTTGACTTTCTCGATGCATGCAGGGTTGGCTTTGATAGAGCATCTCCGAGGTCCTCGGAGTATATACCCAGTTTTGTGTACGATTACTTGTTTGCTTGAACGAAGGCTGATTCATTCCCTGCTGAATGGATGACAGCAGATTTAGCTGTGAGGCCATGACGTACCTCTGAATTCATCCTGTTCATACTCGAGTCGGCTTGAAGCGAATGGGCTGCCGAGGTGGATCGGCCTGGAGATAGCACTCGGCTCGGTATATCGGGGTTGCTCAGGACATGCCGAGGCCTGGTATTATTCGATCTGTGGCGAGAATAATTGTGTCTACATGATCTCAATGACCCAGTCTAGATGGAAAGCAGAGCCATGGAAGTTCATTCGCACAGTTACTTACTATGTCAGTCACACACCGTTGACCTGTCAATCGAACTCCATTCAGATCGGCGCAGCTCGGCAAAAACTCGGTCTCCAGCTGACACCAGACTATGTCCACAGTTCACTCCTTCCAAGCCTTGTACACATTCTTGCAGCCAAAGATCTGCCCCTTCTTCAAGGTCACCATGTTCCGCCATGCAGGCTCATTGATCGCATTCACGAACCGGCTAGGCTCAACACAGAACCCGGCTCCCTCCCCGTGCGGCGGGGCCCCCTCGATCTCCGGCACGTTGATGTACTTGCCAGTGTAGAACTGGAAGGCTGGCTCGGTGCTGTGCACCTCGAGGTGCAGCCCGGTGCCGGAGTGGCTGAATTGGGCTAGTTGGCGCAGGGGCAGGCCGCGTGTGTCGAGCGGGATCTTGCTCGGGTCGGTTTCCATGACGAAGACGTCGTCGATGTGTGGTCCCGTCGGGTTCAGTTCGAATGGCTTGGTGACCTCGCGCGGGAACTTGTCACTCGTGCCCTGAGGGATGCCCGTCGAGTCGAGGGGGAGGTAGTCGGCGGTGGCCAGCTGGGCGGTGGTGCCAGCCACATTGGGGCCGTCGCCGATGTTGAAGTAGCTGGAAATTGACATCAGTATTGGAAGATCAAACTGACACAGAGCAGCAAAACTAACCTGTGGTTGGTGATGTTCACCACAGTCTCCTCACACTCATCCCCCACAAACTCCACCTCATACTCCGCCGTCAGGACCGTCTTGGCCTCATCCTCCTTGCTGGCCGTGTACCAGACGCGCACCTCAACGGTACCAGGATACCCTTCCTCCCCATCGACACAGAGATACTTGAACAGCAGGGCATCACGACCATGGCGCTTGACCGTGTGCGGACCATCAAAGACACGCTTCCCCCAGCCCTTCTCACCACCATGCAGGGCATTGGGACCATTATTCTGCGCCAATTTATACTCCCGCCCATTCAGATTCTGAATAAGACCATCCTTGATGCGGTTGGCAACGCGACCGATCGTGGCACCATAGTGCGGGGTGTTGTACTTGACATAGTGGTCCTGCGTAGGGAAGCCCAGCACGATATTCTTGCCAGCGACGCGAAACTCCTGAATGATGGCGCCGAGAGGCAGGAAGGTGAACTCGGCCTGTTCGGGGGCAGACATGGCGTGTTGTGCTGATTGAGGATCGAGGTGGTGGTGGTTGTGTTTTGAGGAGGTGGGATGTAGAGTCAAGGGATTGCCATGACGTTGGAACCCCGCAATGGGACGGAAACGCCCACCGGGGGTAAATCGAGTCGATTGTGAGCAGAAAGTGAAGCTCAAGAGCTCCGATGGAGAGTCTTTAGGCTAAAGAGGGCGTGTTCGTGTCGATTCAGGTTTAGGGCTTAGGGATTCCCCGTGACTGAAGCAGTTGTTTAGGCTGAGGCTGCTGTTGTGTTGTCAAGTCCACACTGGCATAGATATTTAACTATAGACTGATCATAACTAAATAATAATGCTATATTCTTTGTGCTTACTCTTATTTTTATGATCACCATCAATAGAGTACTAAGAAACGGAATTGGGACCAGCCACCATCCGCTCGGAGCCAACGGGGTTCCGGATGCCGAACAGTCTACCCCGGATATTTTGTAACAATATTAGAAACAGTTAGTAGAAGTAGTTAGTATGGAGTAAATATCACTCAAGATTCTCTATAGAACTTAAGAAGAACCGGAATCTCAAATCCCGCACATCGTGGACTCCCCGGACCATCTCCAATTCGGGCAAGTCGGCAGTCCGGCACTAGTACGAGTAAGGACTTGAACTTGAAGGGATCCACACGAGTAGAAGACATTTCCACTGAGTCAGGAGTTCCTAGGAATTCAAGGTGAATTGTAAATTAGTGATCACCGTGCTCATGCAGTAATCACGAGCAGACAGTTCCAGACCCAGAAACAAGGCGCAATGAGACACGAGATGGCAGCTCGTATACTCGTATACATAGTTATGCCCGTCAGATCGGGATGGACTTAACGGGATGACCGAGCCTTGCCCTGGTTATGTCCGCGCTGACGATTATTAACGAAGCAGGCAGATTAGTCAGGTGGAGAAGCAAGGCCTCGAACAAGGAACGGTTCGCTGGGTTCGCTGGGCCCCGGCACGTTGACTCCGGCGTTGCAGTTAGCAGTTCACGATCAGGATTCGAGTGTAGCATGGTAAAGAGTCATGATCTAAGACGAGAATTTCCCGGTGCAAGGCTGGTCTGCCAGAAGCAGAAAAAGTCAAAGTCTTGATTGTTGAATTAGAAAGTGCCGCCCTTTGGAATCCACCCAAACGCCAGTCAAACCCCGAACCCAACTCTGTACAGAATGATTAGGATCCCGTTGCTTTTGAATCCAAATGGGGTATAGTAGCCCCGGATCCAAAGTGAAAAGAGAGAACGAAAACGAAACCTGCATGTATAGTATACATGCATCACGTCATACGGCGTTAAAAGGAACGAACAACGAATGTTAGATCGAGGTGATCTCCGTGGCATTCGGGTTGAGGAATTGATTAAAGTCGTCGTAGTCACTTGAGGAGATGCAGTTCATCGGCATCTGGCGATTGAACATGGGTAGTGAATTCGGCTCGTCGAATGATAGATTGGCATAGTCGGCCGTGGACATCAGATCCATCTCGTCAAACGGACTGAACCCATTGTTGTTCCATTGCTGCGACCCGCCCTGCAGCGCAAGCGGGTTGACCACACCGGGCATGGACATGCCAAATGGCGGGTTGGTGCTGTTGCCCATGGGCTCGGGCTTGATCGGTGCCCGGCTCGACGGGCTATATGTTGGCGGGGTGGGCGGCATGGTCTGTGTCTGGGAGAAGGCATCGGACGAGAAGCGCGAGCGGGCGACGGGTGAATGGGCGCTCTCGGAGCTGCCATCGGAGGATTCTTGTCGTTGCATATCATTGCGCCAGAGCTCTTGCTGCATGGTCTCGGGGTTCTCCTCAAAATGTTCGCCTTTGCTGTGGTCCAGGGCGCCCAACCGGGTAAGCAGGTCGTGTGTGAGTGGGTGACCGTTGGGTTCGGGCTTCAAACGGTCCCCGGGCCAGCCCTCGCCCTCGGTGGTGCGACGGTATAGCTCCTGGAGGCCATGGACCAGCCAGGCTTGTTGTTGCTCGAGCATCTCAACGTATCTAGACATGACATTACAATTAGTATAAGACTTTTGTGAAAGATGGGATTGTTCAGCTCACCCCTTGGGGTACACTTTATCATGAGCCTTTTTTCGCTCTCCAAAGACGCAGATGGCATTATCTGCTCGACATCGCGAACACGGACTGGCTCCGTCACACTTGGGCAAGTCAGTTGCGCTGGACGATAGTCGTCGCCCGTACTGTCGCACATACCTTGGACTTCTTTAGACGACAGCGATCGCAAGCCTTGCAGACCCTCTTGCGCACATTATCAGAATGCGAGTGATCCGAGTTTGGTGTTGATTGGCGAGCTGCCATGTTTGTGACGGGGGAGTGTATATCGGGCGAGATGGAGCAGAGGAAGAAAGGAGGAGTACAGCAGTTTTGACGGCCAGCTATACTTCCCAATCCGGCGCGACAGCACAGTGATCGACGTCAACCACGGTGTATGATCTAATGATGTTATATGGGAGATAATTGAGTTTTCAGGATATCTCCCTCAAGAGTCAAGTCATAAACTGGTCATCTCATTCTTCTTGGGAGGGGGGAGAGCCCTTTTTTAGTTTCTGAGAAATTATTATTATTATTATTTTTATTTCTGATTTACAAGCATATAGAGTATCGGACGGGCTAACGATCGGATCGAATCATAGAAACGACTATAGGGGTCCACTGCCTTCAATGATCAGTGATCACAGGGCGTCTGATTATTCTTTTTCTTTCTTTTCTGACAAGATTATTATTATTACCCTTGCGAGTAATCAGCAGTGGGGATCTGGAAGACTCGGCATTTCGCAGTTAACGGGGCCGTCTCTCGTCGGCGTCTCGGAGACTTCTCTGCCCTGACGTATATCCGGATGGGCTGCAATTCCGGCCACTCAGCGCTCTGTACGGCAGAGGGAACAAGTTTGGGCTGGTCAATCACTGAAATCATAATGATCTGAGCTCTAAAGAGAATAGAACTATAGAACTCATAGTTCTATAGAATTGTGATGATTGTGCATAAATAATGTACATACTGCGTACTCGGCAAGCCCTGCCGAGCGTGGTATACCAAGACATGAGGATAATTCTACATAACAGAATATAGTAGTATAGTCATAATAATCATAGTATCCTATATAGTATTATTAACTAACTGTTAGCTAGAAATAATAAAGCACTAGATATCTCAGCTCAATCGTGATTCATGATTCCCAAGCCCAGTGCCGCTTGCCCGGTACAATGATCGGGTAATCGACCAGCTGGGCACGCCGCAAACAGTCATGACGTGACCATCTGCGACCCTGGCATGGCATAGCATACTGCTAGCTTACATCTTGTTGCCCCTCTGTGGATTAGAAATGTGCCTGAAGATAAGATGCGCTGATTCTGACACCTCGTTAAACAGCGACGATCAGCCGATGGACGAACATCACTCAGCCTTGTCTTTATGACACTCCTATACTCCATCCTCAATACCAGGATAGATGCTGAGCTTGTCATGCCAGGCACGTATGTAACTCGAGTACGGAGTTAGACAGGGAGCAGTTGAGAATGACATCATCAGGCGGGAGTTCGATGGTTATTACTCTTTTGGGGAATCCCGTTTCGGGCAATTTGCTCCTTGTCTTATCGTGATTGTTGACGGCGTCTAGACTTGTCCTGTCGTAGTCCATCTACCAGAACCTGGATGACTCTGGACAAACCCGTGGGTATCTCCAAGATCGCACGGAGGTCCATTCCGGACCGTTTGTCTCTGCCAGTGAATCCCTGGAGACACGCGAGTTTGTTTCGATCAAGACCATGTTTCGACACTGGCTGTCCACTTCCGGGTATGTACACATACACACACATTGATAGTGTACAAGGGGTATATAAAGTAAATCACTATGCACATCAAGTCCACGCCTCAACACCAGCAGCACAATCGCCGGAAGAACCATCGTCGAGACTTGTCTCCCTTCTCTCCATTTTCTCCCCCGCTAGATTCCTTCGCGTCGCTCCCAAGACCATCGAATTTTCGACCCCTGCCAAATCCGAGGAAGCGACTGTGTCGGAACCGCGACTTGCCCACACCACCAACACTGGCATCGGCAGTGGTCGGCGGCAGCGCTGTGGTATGCACCGACTGTCCAGCGCGTGAGGGAGGTGGTCGGGTCAGTGTGGGCTCCGTACGATAATGGAGTCGACGGGCTTCGACCACGCGGCGGACCAAATCTACTCGGAATATCAGCATGGATCAAACAAACCCGCAGAAACGGCACCTTACGAGCAAACGTCTCCTCAATGTTGACCATCTCGCGCGCACTGGTCTCCATGAATCCACAGCCATGCTTGCGCGCATATGCCAGTCCGTCGCGAGAAGAGACCGCACGACTCTCTTTCAAGTCACATTTGTTGCCCACGACGATTTTGGCTGGCGGCGGGAGACCGACCTGAACCCCCACAGCATTCGGTCCCAGTTCCTTACGTAGCCGGTCGTTATCCTCCACGCGCTGCTCTGCCTCCATGTTGATCATGTCCATGAAGTGATCCAGCGTCTCCAGACTCGAGGGGTTGGTGATGTCGTAGACCAGCAAGAACGCATCGGATTTCAAGGTAGACGCCGTCCATAGTCCGCGATATTCTTCCTGGCCGGCCGTATCGGTGATGGAGAGAAGATAGGGAAGGCCATCCACTGTGCGAGTGACCGAGTACGAGTCCTCTAGGTAGGGCGCATGATTAGGTGGGCATTCGCGATCATAGCAAGGGAAGAGGCAGTACCGATAGTTGGGTCATATCTAGCCACATGCCACTATTAGCCATTCGCCCATGACCGAGGCGCGGGGAGGGGGAACCAATCGCTTACTCGTGAATCCATTGACTACGGACCAGCCGCAGAGTGATGGATGATTTACCTGTTCCCCGATCCGATCAGATCTCGATCGCGATGAGCCCCACGGCAACAGTGCCAGATTCATGCCTTCAGGGGGCATTCCAGCAGTAGAGAAGGTCGCAGAAACGTACCGCATCCGCCGTCGCCACAGATGGTGATTGAAATCGTGTCCGCCATCGCGTGGTCTGCCCACGATCGATGCGCGGCCCCTCGAGGTGTCTGTGGGGAGAAGCCACCCGTACACAGGGAAGGTGGTAGATCTGAAGGGGTGAACGAGAGAAAGGTAATTAGGAATGAAATATATACGAAGAAGAGGAAACGAGCGTAGAAGTGGGATTGAAGTCGAGATGAAGAGAGAATATATGAGGAAGAAGAAGAAGAAGAGAGTGATAAGGACGCACGACTACTTTTTCAGACTTCACCCCTTACACTCTCCACTTGGCTATTGTCGTTCATCTGAACATACTTTCAATAATCGATGCATTGTCAAACTTCAATATCGCCTGATTCCCCTCAGATCTATCGATGAGTACATAGACTGCGCTTTGGGCCGTGCCGTTTCTCGGTGTGAGGTGTCTCTGTACTTCGCCCTTCTCTCAGCATTTGTGACAGATCAATTCCTCTGGTGTTGGTGCATCCACTCCTCCCCGCGTCCCCCGAGTTGACAATTCCACGAGTCCAGAACAATGGGTCAATGGCATATGAGAGATCCAGATGCACCGTTCAGACGCGTGGCAGTGCATCCATCCCCGGGTTCTCCAACAGCAACAGGAAGACATCACCGCATCCCTTGAACTGAACGGCCAAAATGGACGTTTCGTTGACATGGCGAATTGATCTTCATGATTGGCCACAGGAAGCCAATTCATATCCACAATGACATCGATTGTTTGTACTTTGAACGGAGGAAACGAGGAGAGATCGGGGGTCTTCGACCCTTTCTTCTCTTCCTCTCTCCATCTCTCCATCTTCACCATCTTCCTTCTGACCTTTGAGGCCTTGAATATCTAGAACTCAGACTCGATCTCCGGCCCTTGGTCTCACGCTTCTCCTCTGTTGTCGACAAGTGGAGTCATTGTCGCTGGTTTTCCAAGCCGCTGGTCCCTCTTCCCGAGGCTCTGGTACTTGTCCGGGCCTTTGCATTCTGGACCCCATGCAGGCCGAGGCTTTTTTCTTTCCCCTAGGGACATGGCCAATCCTATGAACGATTTCGATCTCGACTACATCGACACCAACCGCGATAACACTGAGGACGTTCGCGATGGCGTCCTGCAAGACCCGGCCTTCATGGACTTCCCCAGCAGCTATGCCTTCAGCGCCATGCTGCCGCACGAGGGTGATTTGAATTTGCAGTCCTTCGACCGTCCAGGCCAACAGCCGGGAGAACTGGAAGGCCGCCTCTCCAATGTGATGTTGACCTACGACCCGATCCTCAGTACAGGGGTTTCAATGCCGATGGGCCTGGACGCAGGCAACGCCTTCGCCTTCGACGTGCCGACCTCCTACCCCACGACAACCATCGGTCTTGCGACTCAGCTGGATCAATCACAGCTTCAAAACGTCTTCCCTCCGTTCACACAGTCAATGGCCCCCGCAGGCCAATATCTCCAGCAACCGAGTGCATCCCAGTCACGAGGGGACACCTACAACACTGGCACTGGCACTGGCTCCACGGGCAGCTATGAGGACTCCGACTTTTCGCGCACGAGTGATCGGTCACAGATGCCTATGTCCCGTCCGAGCCAGCGTTTCCAACAGTACCGGCAGCCGTCTTCGAACCGTTCACAGCAACCAGTGGCCATCCAGCCCAAGAAACCCGCTGCCGTCAAGGGTGAGTTTCATGTCCGATATCAGACGTGATAGTTCTTCATAGCCTGACTGAGGTCTCTCCCCTTTAGAGGAAACATCGCCAGGCTTGTCGACGCCTGGCGCGGGCACAACGGAGCACACTGGCATCTATTCAAGCACCGGCTTTGATATATTAGGGGTCCTCGTAAGTCGATGCTTCTTCGTGCCCGCGTGTCACGATGCGAGATCTGAACATCATCCCTAGAGCCGGGTGGCTATGCGCCCTAATCCCCAGATCAACATTGGCGCAGTTGATCTGTCCTGTGCCTTTGTCCTATGCGACATTTTGCAAAAGGACCACCCAATCGTCTACGTCTCGGAGGCCTTCGAGAGATTGACCGGTTATACGAAGGACGAGATTGTCGGCCAAAACTGCCGATTCCTTCAGGGGCCTGATGGCAAGATTACGCCCGGTGCGAGACGGTCCTTTGTGGACGGACAGACTGTCTATCGCTTGCGGTCAACTATCAATGATCGCAGTGAGATCCAAGCTAGTTTAATCAACTATCGCAAGGGCGGACAGCCCTTCATGAATTTGATTACTATGATCCCCATTCAGTGGGATTCAGAAGAATACAGATTCTACGTCGGGTTTCAGGTCGATCTGGTTGAAAAACCAGATGCGGTGACAAAGCGGAATGCAGGTATGTTGGATGTCATTGCCACGGTGTCTGGGGCTATCACTGACATGGTCTGGCAGATGGTACATACAGCATAAACTACCAGCGCGATCAATTACCTCAATACGTGGTGCCACCACCTGACGTGTACAGACTACGGCCGGACCTGGTAACACAGTTCGGCCACGACGAAGTGACTGCCATACTGAATGCCGCCGGAGTCCCTGGCTCCGGCGTGTCTCGGCACTACCTGGACCGTATTCTAGTTGAAAATACTGATGACGTGATCCATGTGCTGTCATTCAATGGCGAGTTCCTCTATCTGTCTCCGTCTTGCAGGAAAATCTTGGAGTATGACCCGGTGGAGCTAGTGGGCAAGACATTATCGACCATTTGCCATCCGAGCGACATTGGGCCTGTGATCCGTGACCTGCGAGCCAGCAAGACTCCTGCACCAGTGAGCGCCGTATATCGCATCCGTCAAAAGTACAAGGGTTATATATGGTTCGAGAGTCATGGTGCCTGGCACATTGACCCGAACTGCAAATATTTGGTTATGACTGGCCGCCCTCGGCCGGTCTACGCTCTGGATCAAGTCGCTAGTCTCGGATCTTCCGCTGCATTGGCTGAGAATGACATTTGGGCGAAGATCTCCCTGTCTGGTGTCATCCTGTTTGTCACTTCCAAGGTGAAGCCGGTGCTTGGACGCACGCCCGACGATCTCATTGGTAAGGGCTTGCAAGAGCTTATGGAGCCCGATGAGGATCCCAATGCCATCTCCAACGCCCTGGAAGAAGCAGTCAATGGCCAGGGCCAGAAGCGAGGTGCCAGAGGCAAGAACAGCGAGCCGCCGTCATTCCGCCATCAGATGCGGCACAAGAAGGGCCACATACTGTCTGCACACACCACTCTATATGCTGGAGATGAACGCAACGTGTCCAGACCGTCCTTCCTCGTGGCACAGATTCGCTTTGCCCGGGCATCCCCACCATCTGCGGCAACCACCTCCGCAGCAGAGGGCGAAGATATGGCCACCGCCCCAGGCACTGCTAGGAAGACCACCCTCACCACCGCGGATTCCAATCCTCCGAGTCAATATGGTAACCTCGGGCAGCCCATGCCTGATCTCTCGACCATCATTGGACTGAAGGGGCTCCCCTCAGGGAATCGCAGCATTTCACCTTCGGACACACCAGCCACATTCTTCACCGAGCTGAACCCAACACGCGGGTCTAGCTGGCAGATCGAGCTGCGGGAACTTGAAAAACAGAACCGCGCACTGGCCGACGAGCTCCAGCGCCTCTTGGCCCGCCGCAAGAAGCGCAAGCGCAAGCAGAGCGCCATCTCCGTGGAAAAGGCCTGCGCCATGTGCAGCACGAAGAACACGCCCGAGTGGCGGCGCGGTCCCAGCGGGAATCGCGATCTCTGCAACAGCTGCGGTCTGCGATGGGCAAAGCAGGTCCGTAGCCACGCTCAAGCAGCAGCCTCAGCAGCGACATCATCGTCCTTGCCGACAACTACCAGCGGGGGAGGAGGTGGAGGAGGGACATCAACGGCAGCAACAGCGACGGCTCGATGATAATAGACTAATACTTTGTTTGGATTCTGGTGGAGCACACGAACTAATGCTGGACTGAACGTGTTTTCTCTTTGGCAGCGAGGCGTCTTCGATCATCTGCGAGCTTGTTGGTTTGATACCCCCTTGGTTTGAAGATGGGACTGGGACTCGAAAACAACGATTTCAAGCGCTTTTTTTAATTGCCTGCCTTTCTCTTGCACATAGTCTTTCTCAGAATGCATTTAGTATACATTTGCCTGGAACGAGCCATATATAGGCCCAGTGAGTATACCAGTCTAGTCTAATATCGTACAATCTCCCCATGCAATCTATTGTACATCGTATACAGCCAGAAGATCTCTAACATTCACAAGATCTTCTTCTGCCCGGATCGATTCAAAACCTCACCCTCCCTCACATCCAACCACCGCTCCAACCACTCCCTCTCCACCATCTCAGCCTTCTTACCAGCCCGCAAAGCCGCCACATCCCCAGCTCCACGCTCATCCAGCGCAATACGCACCTCAGCCGGACTCAACGCCGCCACACCCCCACCCGCACGAATCATCCCATCATCAATGGAGAGGTACTCAAGGTACCTCTGCAGTCTGGGGCGGTAGACCAAGCCCGCAAGCGCAGAGCCCGCCGTCCGGTCATGGCTTTTGACAAGACCGAACACCGCACAAGCGCGAAGCACGGCATTCGCATCAGCACCAGCAACCCAGGCCGGGTTGGCAAACTCGGCCAGCAAGCCCAATTCCTGCTCACTCCCGACTTGCACAGACTCCAAAGCTGTACTGTCCTCAGATGTGGCCCGTACATGCGCCAAGAGCGCCGCGTATTTCCTCCTTGACGCCGTATCCCGTTCTTTCGCGACCTGCCCCGGCACGCGACACGTCGCCGGCGTAATAGCCGACCCAAATAATGGGACAATAAGCGGTGTGAATTCCCCACAGACAATCAGAATCAGCGTGAAAGGAATCATCCGCCGCACATCCCGCGCAGACCGCCGGACAAGCTGGAACTGGCCCCGGCCCATCGTGAGGCCCGGCTGGGAGGCATGTGTATTCGGCGCGGAAACCTTGTGAGGCGGGGAGATCGGGATGTACGCGGGTAGGCCGAGGTCTTTGCGGAGGGGCAAGGAAGCGCGGTAATTGTGGAAGACGTTTTTCAGGCCTGTTTTGTAGAAGGTGAGGTATGCGCGGCCGAGGGCGATGAGTTGTTTGAGTTTGGCTGAGGTTTCGGCGGAGGGGGGGAGGGGGGCTGGAGTGTTGATGTCTGCGGGGAGGGTGCTTGTTGGTGCATTGATTTCGTTTGCTGATGGTGCTGTTACTGGAGTTGGTTGGGTGGTTGGTGGTGGTGATTGGGATTGGTCTTGTTTGGATGCTTGTGATGCCGCGGAGGTTGAGAAGAGCTGGAGGTGGGACACCCTGGGATGGGAGCGCAATGGCCTTGTAAAGGGGAGTTGCGGTCTGAATGGAGTTCGGAGGGCTCGGGGGCCTCGGGCGAGAGAGGCCATGATCCTTTGGGATGATGTTGTTGGGATGAAGAAACAAGTTCAAGTAATCTCGCCGATGAAGTTGGGGTAAATTGACACCTCAGGCATGAAATCGATAGATCCATCAGGCCTCGATTTCCTCTCAGATTTTATAGTATTCAATTTATGTTGCTTGTTATCTATAGTTTTCTTTTTGGATTGATGACTCCTGCGTTCAATTAACTATGCTAGAAGGGGCACTGAAACCTCCACTCGCCATCTTCTATAAACCTGGTCTATGTACTCGGTAGACCTGCAAAACTAAAGCTCCACCTGCACAGCGATCATACTCTCCGACAAAAACCCAGTAACAAAGAGCCAGGCAAGCTTCTTACCGTCCTTAGGCTCAATAGGCACCAGCACAGCCGCACTCGCACTGCGAATACGCGAGCCATCATCCTCAAACAGCAGCTTCTTCTCCCACTCGCCAGTTCCGGGCTGAGGCCGAGCATACCAGACCTGCGACGGGTCCGTGGCATCAGGGTCGCGAGAGGTCTTGGGGAGGTAGAGGCCCTGCGTGATACCGGCAACGACGAAGCCACTCGCGTCGTCGGTGTCAGTGCGATAGGGGTCTGCGTAGTAGCTGGGGTTATCGGTGACGGTGTCGAAGGGGATAGTGTTCTGGACAGTGATAGTGTTGTTGGCGTGTCGCTGCGAGACGTACAGCTCGCCACCCATCGCACTGGAGATGACGATTTCATCCTTGGTGCGGCCGTGGCCAAGACCGTTGTTGTTCCACAGACCGGAGTGTGCAACAGAGGCGTCCAGCCCGGCCCCGGCGTCCTTTGCTTTTAGGTCTGTAATTTGCACATGGATAATGGTGGACCATTTGGCACCTGGGTAGATATCTTCGAAAAGACGAAGTGGCCCATCGCGGTAAAAGTGGTCATTGGTCACGTAGATGGAGTTCGGACTGTCGGCATATATGTCGTTGGGTGTCTCGACCAACGGGTGCAGAATCGAGCGGACATGTTGCACCGTCTCCGATTCCAAGACGTAGTGGAACAGTTCAATTTGAGATCGAGCCTTTGGAACTCCCTCGACACTGACGCCCTCGCCAGCTCGCCAGTACTCTGGATTGGGCAGGTGATTGACGGCGAAGATGTAGACCGCATCGGCCTGCTCAGGGTCTGCAACGACGTCGATACCATGAGTTACGAATGGGCCCTCAAAGTTCTCAAAAGCCAAGCGCTTCGACGCCATGGTCTTCACAACATGATAATCGAGTCAGTATCTAACCTTTCCGCAAGTGAACCAGGAACTGAACCCACCTTCGGGTTCACAACATGGATAGACCCGCGAGCGCGAGCCTCTGGCAGAGGAGTCAAGTGGCCCAGCGGAGGGAACCAGTCGAAACGGGTGTCCTTAGAGTCTTCGCACGCAGCAAACAGCAGGTTCGCCGGGAGATAGTGGTGGACATCTTCACAGTGGACGGTGTCTTTGATGTAAATGGGACCTTGACCTTCGCCTAACACAGTCGGAACGGGAGTCAAGAAGGGGCCTCCGATCTTTACCAGATGAGCTCCCCATGGTACCAGGAAGGCCGCTAGGGCGGCGAGCAGACTCAGGTTAAAGGCTGAGCGCAACAATCCCATGGCGTCGAATTGGAGCTATGGGTGGAAACAGTGTTGTGCTGGGTGGGATAGTGGGGGAAGTTGAAAGAAGGGCAGCACCGAGAAAAGGCATTCCGAGCTCGAGCTCCATTGCTAATCGAAACGCATCGAGTAATCCGAAGTGCCTCGGTCTGTTGTGATGGGGGAGCAAGGAGGGGGGATCGTCATCACCGGCTATTTATGCGGGGACGGTGGAGTCGGAGCAGGCCCGAGCTGCAACTTAGTAGTTGTCGAGGTGTATCATCATGTCAAGAATCGACAGTTTACATGGAACTAAGGAGGAGAACGGAAAATGCATTGACTAGCCTAAGCAATCGTAATATAGCCTGTCAGCGGCTGGTTTGTCGATTTGTCGATTCGGCGAGGTGGACTGGTCCTGACCTCAAAAAGGAAATAAGAGCAAAGAGCATGGTAAGTGCCATCAAATATCACGAAAATGAACAAGCTCATTAACTGGCCATGGCAGAAGTGGCCAAGCTGTCAGGAAGCAAAACGCAGTCCGAAATTCCCAGCGTGCAAATTCCCATACCAATTCGTTTCGTTAAAGTGTTGATGGAGCGTGCGTTCAGTCTCAACGCGAGGTTTTAGCCTCAAGATATTCCTGGTCGCTGGCGTCAAGAACGTCGTACTCTTCGTCGGTCAAGAAGCCTGCGTCAGTGCTGCCTTCGTCCAGGGTGAGGCTCTCAATATCCTCCATGATGTCTCCCTCAGACGCATTCGAAAGGGTTGGAGCTTGCTGGGCCGGGGCCACGGCTTCGTGAGTGCTAGACTCAGGGGACTCTTTCTCGAGCTTGGGGAAAATCATGCCACTGCCGGTGGTCTCGACATTTTCGGTTCCGGTCGAATCAGTCTCCTTCGTCTTCATAGTCCCCGCGGCGGGCTCAGCCTCTGGGCTGGCACTAGATGCGACCCCCGAAACCTGGAGGTCACACCACAGACGGTGGCCGATGGGGACACCATTGGGGAGCTTCAGACGCCAATACGAGATGGCAGTGCCTTCACGTTCGGGAGTACGCAGGGTCACAGTGAAGTCAGCACTTTGGCCAGCTTCCACAGGGGCAGTCAGCTTGTTAGTCTCCATGGCAGAACGGATTGAATCCACACTGGAGGGATGGTTCGCATCGACATTGAACATGGTGTCTCCACCGACAAAGCGGACGTCGCTGCCAACGGGCCATGCGCAAGGGCCGGGGTTATAAAGGGTCCAAGTCTGACGGAATGTAGTGCTGGGTGGCAGCTTGGTACCATCCGGGATGGCGTCTCGAACGAAGTAGGCATTGAAGTCAGCAAATGGGTCTTCCTTGACGGCAGGCGTCTGGATGCTGGCAGACTGCACGGCCGGAGTGGATTCAGTCTCCTCAGTCTTGCTAGCGTCAACCTCCACGGGGGCTTGCTCAACAGCAGACTGCTTTTCCTCAGGGCTCACAGGAGTTGTCACTGTAGATTCAGAGCGAGCGCATGCATGATCACCCAAGGTGACTGCTCCACTGAGGCCATCATCATTCACCGTACTCACGCTCACACTGCGAACGGCCTTCTTGAACTTGACCAAGGGGTGCGTGTTGTTGTGTGGGTTAGTCGGCAGAGCTTCACAGTTCGCACAAAAGTCAACGTCATGACAGACAGCACACTTGTAACGAGGCCCAGTGATAAAGCTTTGGGCGGGCTTGTCCTTGCACAAGGGTCCATCGCAGAAAATGCCGTAGTGTATAGCAAAATCGTGAGGCCGGTCACCGATAGCCTCGTAGATAGGAGCAAATCGGTGGTCTGGGTGGTTACGCCGAGCATCCGCGAAGCAGTCAGAACAGTAATCCCAGTCAGGGCACGATAGACATTTGTGGCGAGTGCCCACAATCCGCTAAGAAATAGTCAGCTGAATGCTTCCAATGCTATGCGAGTTTTGATGGCGGAGACTTCACCTTATCACAACCGTCGCAGATAGCAGCGTGCTTGAACTGTCGGCCCGGAAGACAGCGAGATATGATCATATCCTTCAAGTGATTGTTGGGGTCCGTTCCGGGGGTTCCGGGAGAGAATGTGTGAGCAGGGTGATGACCATGCTTGTTCTTCATGAGACATCGAAGGCAGAGGTCATAGTCTTCGCAGTCGTTGCAGCGCACCAAGTTGCGATCATCAGCCTCTGTTCCGAGAATTAGTTAAACGCATAGCTCTGCCCGGAAGAGATTTCTACATACCAAGACAGCACCCGTTGCACATAGGCTTCATAAATCCCTGCACATCCTGAAGGCCGTGAACATCCGAAGGTGCAGTCGTTGCCGACATCTCAGGCATCTGCTGGGGGGCAGGCTCTGACGGGGATGGCACAGCAGCTGATGCAGGCTTGCTGTCTCGAGCAGTCGATGAGCCACGAGGGGGAATGGTCTCAGTAGTGCTGTTGGTCACCACACCATTCATGACCACACGCTTGATGAGCCAGTGCCCGTCACCATTGCACAAAGCCCCGGCCTCGACACACTGTGAGCATAGGTCGTAGTCCCCACCCTCACAGATGCTGCAGTGATAGTGTTCGTTGGCAATTGAGCGGCTGCAGTTGTTGCAGTCGATGCAGAACATCCCATTGGGGGAATTGTGCGAAATGATGGGGAAGCGAGCTTTGTTGTCCTGCTCCATCTCGAAGAGACGATAGCGGGGCTGGCCGATCGGCAGGGTCAGCTGGGGGAAAGCAGAAGCAGGGACACTACCATCCTCTACTCCAGAATAGGCAGTCATGGTCTCCGAATGGGCGACAGGAATCGGTGAGCTAAGCACAGTCTCAAGATAGTTGTGACGGGGAGCAAAGTGGCTCTCTGCCTGAGCCACGTTGGAGGTGTCTGGAGCTCCGGGTGCTGGAGCTCCGAGTGCTGGAGCCGATGGATCACTGGTACTAGCCTTGATACGAAGTCTGGACTTCGCCTTGGCAGCCCGGTAGAGTTGTTTGTAGACCCCTGCGTTGTTGTCGTCTAGACGAATGTAGGAGCCGGCGCTATCGGAATAACGTTCAAGGATGACGTTAACATCCGTCGGAATGCCGAGGAGCGAACGAATCTAAACCTCAATGCACGAATCAGACAGGAATCACAGCGTGTAGGCATGGATTGAAGATAGAATGATGGAAAAGTAAGAGGGAGCATCGATCATCAACAACCGCGATGGCCGACATAATTATCGTGATAAGAGATGGGGGCGGGCTAAAGGTCCGGTCGGAGCTTGAGTGGAGACACTCACCTTCTGGGGGAAGACTTGCGCTTTGAGGTCTTTCAAAGGCAACTTGAAGCGGCGATTACAGTCCTCGTAGAAAACTTTGACTGTGATGGGCTGCTCCGAAATTGGAGTGAAAATGGTGGGGGTGGTCATGATGGAGGATTGAAGGGAGTATGGGAGTAGATGTCGGAAGTATGGGGGAACGAGGTGAGAGAAAAGAGAACTTGACAGTCAACTGACTGATACGTCGGAGCGATGAAGATGAATAGAGGAAAACAGAGACGAGGATTAAAGTAGATGGAGGAATCAAAAGAAGAGGATGAGAACGAGGACGAGGGTGCAAGAGTAGAAGAGTAGAAGTAAAGCAGACGTCGAAGCGGAAGATGCCAAAGCGTGGGACAACGGGGTCACCTGCCTGTGGGCGGTGAGCGATTACCTAACACCGATGTATGCAGTCAACCATCACGTCTTCTACTAGGCACTTTACGGCCAGTACCTTACGATTAGTACTAAGATACTCCCTGAGTGGTGCGCATTGACTATTACTCGATGGATTGAGTACTTTTCGTTGTATTTCATAGCCCTGTTCCAGCAGAAACAAAAATGAGGTCATGCACTGGGGCTTAGATTCATGCAATTACGCTGTCGGCGAGCGTGAGACGTGAGATGGGGGCTTTTTTTGCGGGGACATGAGGGGAAACAAGGGTAAAACGCTCAAATGCATCCAAAGTCCAAGTCTAACCATGAGACAGGCAAGTGAAAAATCCCAAAAGGACAAAAATTAGAGGGAGGGATACGAAATAACCAAAAGGAGAACGACAAAAGGAGAGGAAGAGAAAAAAAGGAAAAGAAATGGAGAGATAACGATCATGACCAAGAGACACGTGACAGCCATCATGTCCAATCCCAAGAATCACTGAGGGCCATAGTACACACCCCCGGCCCCAGGTGGCTGAGGGTAGTAGTATCCAGTACCCGGGGGCGTCATCATGCCTCCCATCCCAACGACTCCCCCAGCGCCTGGTCCCGGAGGTCCGTAGGTGGGGTTTGAGTACATCTGGTTGGCATCGTAAAAGTAGACAGTGCCGCCCGACTCATGGGCAACTGTACCGGGCTGCGAAGGCTGTTCACCCGCATACGGCACAGGCTGCTGACCCAGAGGGAAATTCGCGACTGATGTACCAGGTCCCATCGGTCCATTATAGGCAGGGTACTCGGGGCCAGAGGCAGGGTAGTACATGGCACCAGGGGGATAGCCCGGATAGAATCCGCCGGGCGGCTGATAGGCGTAGGGCTGGAAAGGCTGGGCGTGAATCGCCCGTTCGGGGATCTGAGATAAAGGAGTACCAGAGGCCTGGCTCGGTGGACCATGCACACCCGGTTCCTGGCCAGGGCCGGTGACTGGAGCAGGAACTTGGTGGTGGAACGGCTGCTCCTGCTGAGGCTGTGGTGGATTGAATGGGAAAGTAGCCGGGCTCTCGATATCCGCCACAGACACGGTCTTCTGGGGTCGAGGTTGATGCATCGGAATCGGCGCGGGTCGACTTTCGCGGTAGATGGGAAGCGCAGGCTGCATCGGGGGCATCGGGGGCATCGAGCCTGGCCCCGAGGGCATCATAGCAACGGGACCGGCCGGCGGAATGCCTACCGGGGGACGTGGAGGAGGTGGCAGCCGCACAACAGGTTTGCCAACATCAGGCGGGACCATGGCAGGTCGAGAGTACGCTGAGCCGGCGGGTGATGGGTATCCATCCTGAGAGGCGGGCATACCAAGAGACGACCGGCGGCTCAGAACACTGGGCGTGTAAGTGTTGCCGTAGTAGCTTGGTCGACGTCCGCCATAGAAGCCAGGGCCGCCGCCTCGGCCACGACCTCGGTAGCCTTGCTGGTTGGGCCGTAGGGCACGAGGAATGAAGATAAACGAACGCTCAGTTGACGGGAAAATGTAGCGGGGAGGGTGGCCAGGTAGGGAGATCCGCACGGGTTTGTCGCGGCGTAAGGGAGGGCGATGTTGAGGGAGCCGGGTGTGTTTCTTGAGCGCCGCGGGGAACAGCTTCTCCTGCGTCATACCCGGCAGAAGCACATGGACAGACACATTCCCCAACAATGTAGTACTCGAGAAAGATCGGTTGGGTGGTGAAGACCTCGGCGCAGTTGGGACGTTTGTGATGGGCTGTGATCCTGTCGAGGAAGCATTGTGCTTTGGGGCAGGCGGGACATCACCGGCCACTGTTTCATGGAGATCATGAGTCCACTGCCCTTGACTCGCATCTGGCTTTGAAGAGTTTCTGACGTGATGTTAGTGAGGGCCAAAGGTCGTGAGGTGTCTGGACAACTATACCTGCGAGCGTTCCCATCAACAATAAGGCCATAGGGCCTGGACTTTCCCTTATTGGAGGTCCGACCATTCCCAGCTTCGTTTATCCGCTTATCATGTAGGAAAAAGCTACCGCGAGTGGGCACCAAAGCCGGGTTCTGCTCTCGCTCCCTCGCAAATTTCTCTTGCTCACGGCGCTTTCTCGCAGCCAACGGCTCCCTTTTCGGCTCGGTTGGGGGAGCCGATGGTGTCCGCCCAGGTTGTACCTCTCGTCCCTCCTCGATGTCTCCCGAACGGACCTCCTCGCCACCAGAGATCTTCAGCCCATTCAACATCGCTTCTGTGTCCGACACCGTTGTCTTGAGGCCCGGCTTGCCCGGTGATGCCGAGCTGTGTCGCTGAGGCTGATCCAGGTCACGGCCGTTGACTAGCCCACCGTTCACCTTCTCCACCTCAGCTGTCGTTGTTGTGTCGTCTTCGCTCTCGCTGCCCTCCCCATCAGCATCCTCCTCATCCTGGCGGCTATCTGCCGACCCTTCACTCAAAGAGTCTTCCTCGACGTCACCCGCCAGCGAGCTTTCATCCTCGCCCTCGTCCTCTCTTCTCTTCCTGCGGCTAGCCCCAATGTGACGACGAGCGGGAGCCATGAATACTCCGAGCGGGTGGAACTCTTGAGAGAGCAGTGGATGTTGCCTGCTACTGTGTTGGCGTGGGAGTCTGCCAACTGGGAAGGGACCAGGCGAGAAGAGAAGCGGCGATGGCAGGCAATTGATCAACAAGGACGATCAAAAGAAACAACGAAATGCTGAAGCAGAAAGAAGCCGTGAAGAATACAAAAATCACCTTGTGTAGCAAAGCTCAAGGTGCCTGGGATTGAAAGAAATGAAAAGAGCAAGGGGGAGGAGGGAGAAGAAGGAGAAGGACAAGATGAGAAGCACCGAGATCTTCGACACTTCAAATGACATCGCAAGAGACGTCACCCCCGAACAGGCTAGCGCCGGGCGGTGAGGCGGTTCTGCCCGTCATCTAGATCGGCTTGATTACAGGTCTACTCCGTATACACAGTTGGAGATGATATCCTCGACTTTGTTCCAAATTTTGGGCTGCATTCCACAAATTTGTGGATGAGAATACTTTTTGATGGGATTCCCAGCGCATGTCGCTGCGGAAAGCTACAAAGGGATACAGGGTGGATGTGGAACTGGTGCATGCGACACCCTTGATTGATCGAGTCATACAAAAACACCATCTCAAAGTTAATACAATTCAATTGTTCGTCAGGGTATCTGTGGGCCAAAAGTAGCCCAACTTGGGCTTCCATTTGGTCTTGATGCCACGTCAACGTGACTGCAGACCGCACAGCAGGTCTTTGCCTCATAAAGACCCTCCAAGCCCAAGGGCACTTGCAGATCCGCTGCATGAGACCGGCAAGTAACCCTATCACAACGGCGCTTGTATAGTACTGGCAACTTTGGGTGCAATCGGGATGTCCATGAGCCATTGCTAGTTCAGTCAAAGGTGATTTTTTGGCCTTGGGACTCGACAATTGCACCGCTGAGTCTCTGTACAGTCTCCTTGGAGTACCGGGATTCGTCGATGACCTGTTGCTTAGGCTTCTTGGACCGGTGCCGGCCCTCCGATGGTTCACCATCAGCATCACCAATTGCAGAGTGATCCTTCTTCTTGACTTCGCTGCCCTTTCCAAAGCGTTTGTTGTAGCGTGTAGTTGGGTCCTCTGCAAACTCCATCCTCATCCGGCGGCCAAGCAGTTGGTTCACCCACACCTTGCGCTGCTGGGTCTTCCTTTGCCTCTTCTTTTTTTGCTGTTTCTTCTTCTCATTTTCTTCAGACTCCGAGCTCGAGCTATCGCTGGACTCATCCTCTTCGTTGTCTTCGCCAACCATGATGAAGCCCTTCACCGCTGCTTCTGCAGCAGCAATTTCTTCAAACTCCACCCAAGCATATCCCTTGCATTTTCCGGTGTCCTGAAAAGTTGCCATATGCACATTGGTCACTGTTCCACATCGTGCAAAGTGTTCCTCGAGGGTTTCTTTGGTGACATCGAAGCTCAAGTTGCCCACGAAGATCCTGCGAGACGGAGGGTTGCCGGACTTGGCCGAATTGCTTGCATTGCCTTGGTCTTGGGGCTTCTCAGGCCGACCTTCAAAACTTTTGGCGTTCTTGATCAATACGCGCCGGCCGGTCAAGAGCTGCTCGCTCAATCTCAATGCTTCCTGTAGAGCCTTCTCAGTAGAGAAGTCGACGTAGGCAAAACCCTTATTTTGAGCCCTTCCAAACTTCTCTGCACCTTTCGGAAGGTGAATTCGGGTGATGGTAGTGTCGGCGAAAGAGCAATTGCTGGTGAAGAATCGGCGAAGATCGTCCTTCGTAACCGAGAATGCTAAGTTGCCTATCCAGAGTCCATATTCGGAGCGCTTGTCGGCGGCAGGTTCAGTGGTTTCTTTGTGTTCGTTCTTTTCGGTCTTTTTAGCGGAGGTCTCGCCATCAGCTCCTGGTGCGTCGGTCTTCTTCTTGGCTTTGCGCAAAGCTTTCTTGGAGGCTGGCTCAGGTGCATTCACATCTATTTCAAGCTCGGGGCCATCCTGCAGCTTGCGCTTTTTGTGGGAGCCATCGGTAACTTCGGTCATTTTGAATGCCTGGTCAATACCTATTCATCCAAAAGTCAAGAACGAGGAGAAGAAAAGCCCGTCTAATCGTATAATTTTTTACGGCGGCCGAGATCCGCCCCTAGCGCAACCCGGGCTTAGCGCGACTAGACCTGGCTCCGACGGGCTTCCCTCACTTCATCTCTCGACTCTTCCTGTATCCTCTTTCACCTCAAAGCTTCTGTTTCGCCGATTAGGCCAGCTTCAGCCATGGCGCAGGAACCTGATGGCTCCCACCATGCAACCGAGACTTTGCCCGATGCTCCAGCAGCTGCCCCTGCTAAGCAGTCGGTACATTCTTTCAAGTGCGACGCCCTTGAAACTGACAGAAGAAGATTTGGCTAACAGTTCTGCAGGAAGAAATATGCGAAGTTGAAGGTCAAGTTTGAGTTGGCGACTCGAGAGAGCGAAAATCTGATCCGCGAAGAACTGCGGATTGAGGACCTATCCAAGCGCATTCAGGAACAAAACGAGTATGTGGTTTCTCAGTGACCCCAGGGCTGTTCGGACCATTTCTGACTCATTTACAGTCAACTGTTGGAGGTCCTGCTTGAATTCAACGAGAGCATTCACGTCTCCCCCGCCCTGCGATATGACCTGAGCTTGCCCGGCGACACCCCCTTCCTTCCTACTCCCGAGCAAGAGATCGCACCGCTGGTCAACGACGCGGCTCTGGCAAGAACTGCATTGAAGGAAGCCAAGGCTGAATTGGCGAGCGGTAATCTCTCAACGAGCGCTTACCGCCAGGTTGAAGAGAGCATTAAGCGTAACAAGGAGTTTGCACCATCCATGCAATATAGCGCTCTCAGCAAAATCCCTCATTCCAGTCGATCTGCCGAGGAGGAAGAGCTCGGTCCAAACGGCTTCAAGCGCAAGTTCGGATACTTCACTCCAGAACATGAGACGGAATATTATCTCGCCCTGGATGCCAAACTTGGCGACGAGGCAGCCGCATTGCAACTCGAGCGCATCCCAGACCCACCTACTTTTGCTGAGCGAGAACGGGAGGCTTCGATTCGCAACCCTGCATCAGTCTACAATTGGCTGCGACGAAACCAGCCGCATACTCTCCAGGACCACGAGGTCGCATCAGAAAAGTCTGTATCACGACCCTCTAATGCGCGGACCTCTAAGCGAGCACCGGCTCAGCGCAAGGATGAAGACAAGGACATGTTCGACGACGATGGAATGGACGTAGAGCCGACTCCCAAGAACAAGCGGAAGCGTGATGACGATACCGGCTATCGGCCCAAAGGTGGCAGCAGTCGGCCAAAGAAGAAGAAAGAAGAGGGCACGCCCAGTGCCAACCGCAATGGAAAGAAGACTTGAGCCGGAGCGGCGATGTTTTGGTTGCTATCTACCTTCAGCTGCATGTATTATCACGACATTTACACCTTCAAGGCTTGGCTCTGTGATCAGACAATCTGGCAAAAAGAGAAATTGCAGGCGTTTGGGACTGTCATTTGCATACCCAGGTACTGAGCTAAAAGCTCCGTTCGAAGTCTTGCTCGTCGATCCTCCACGATGCACAAACTGTGTCAATCAGCGAATTTTCATTCTCAAGATGGCGCTGGATCGATTCCAACCCGACAAAAAGTCGACATCGTAATATCATGGTATTCAGTAACGCTTTTGGTAACGTCTTTAATGATCTCAGCTACGCATATCGATAAACGGGTGAAGCTCTATATTTATAGTGGAACTGGTCACGTGCATCACAAGAAAGTCTCGGCCGTCGAGCTTCAACTTACGACCTTTCTGCAAACCGTCTTGGAACAAGAATCTACACAGATTGGCCCAGGCCAACCATTCAAAGATGGCAATTACAATTCTTCCGCCAGTGGCGGAGGATATCGGCCCTTATCACGCCGAGTCAGATGATTCGATGTCAGTGGACTCAGACTCTGAATCGGACGTCGAAATGAGCGGCGTTCCTCGACCACACAAGCGAGCTCGTCTTGGGAATAAGAAGATTGGCGCTGGAATTGTTATACCGGGAGAAGTCGTCACGGATGATCCACAATGGATGAGGTGGGTGCCCTTCTGTCAAAGACCGCCTCTCTCTGCGCTGGGCATGGATTTGCTTCAATAGAATAGTACTGATGATACACAGAGGTCACGGCACATACAATACTCCCCTCTCCACCTCCATTATCGCTACCGTTGCTGGTACAGTCCAAAAGACCAACAAGCTCCTGTCTGTCATCCCATTGCGTGCCCGGTACACACCTGAAATTGGCGACCTTGTTGTTGGCCGAATCGTGGAAGTGCAGTCTCGGCGATGGAAGGTCGACGTTGCTGCACCGTTGCTAGCCCAACTCCCGCTCTCTGCGATCAACTTACCCGGTGGTATCTTGCGTCGGCGGACTAGCGCGGATGAGCTTCAGATTCGGACTTTCTTCAGCGAGGGTGATCTGGTGATTGCCGAAGTACAGAGCGTGCATCAGGACGGATCAGCATCACTCCATACCCGATCATTAAAGTACGGAAAGCTTCGGAATGGGTTCTTCCTCGCTGTTACTGGAACTGGAGGTAGCAGCGCTTCCAGTTCTTCTACCAAAGGCGGTGTTGGTTCCAGTTCATCAGCTCCTGGGCCAGCAAGCGGATCCGGCGGTGTCGTGCGATCACGGCGTCAGATATGGACCGTGTCAACCTCGAACGGCGGTGGAGATGTCGACATCATTCTCGGTGTGAACGGGTACATCTATATCTCCAAGCACGCCGACGGAGCAGCTGCGGCTTCTTCTACTACGGAGAATGTCTCTATCACACGCATGGAGGAGATGGTATCGAGCTCGATCTACTCCAGCCAGAACGATCATATTTCGCCACAGACTCGTCGAGAGATTGCCCGCCTAGCCCAGTGTATCCAGGTCTTGGTACAAGGCGGCGTACGGGTGGACGAGGAAACAGTCATGGATGCCTACAAGGCCAGCTTAGAGGTGGACCTTGAGCTGGGTGATGACGAGGAGGACGAGGAAGAGCTTCACCAGGAAGGACGAGAGTATCTTGAGGGAGCCAAGTCACGGCGCATTCTGGAGCAGGTGGTTCACGGGCGATAGAGCAGAATCAAGTGAAGATACTGTATGGATGTATGATAGTCGATACCCCTGACACAAATTTATCCTCTAGATCCATGACATGAGATCTGATCAATGACATTATCATCACAATATGGCATAATGGACTTGTATAGAGAGGTATAGATGGTTGAGCCCCCGGCAGTGGCGGTCAGGTGAGCCACGGGTGACTTCGGACTGTCATTCACATTCACGAACGTTTCCTCTTTCCTCTTTTCTCTTTCTCCTGTTCCTGTCTCATTTCTTCATTCATCCCCAGCCCTATGTTCTCCCTGCAAGACCATGTCCTATATCATCTCCTTCACTTCCCAACTTTACTACATCATAGCTCCATACCTTTAGGATAAATACGCCGCCGCTCTCATCTCTTCTTCTTTCACCTCACTCTTCGCACTTGGCGAGTTGAGGACCTAGTTCTCGTGAATTCTCCAGTTTAAACCCTTCTCCAGACCTCTCATCCCCTCCTTCAACCATGCCCGATCTCCGCCGCCAGATCTTCGAGAGCGGCAAGACCGTGTCGCGCAAGGCGGCATCCCGCGAGGGCTCTCGCACGACCTCCCGCGCCAGTTCGAAGCAGACCTCCCAGCAGTCCTCGCGGAATGCCAGCCGAGCGCCATCAGATGACGAGGATTCCGGTTTTCTGTCTGATGATACTGCCATGAGGTGAGCTAGCACTTTCCTCTCACTTCTTGCTCAGACTTTTTCTGTTTTGTGCATTTCGAGCCCTCTATACGGTCCCACACCATGGCGGGATGATGTCACCCCCGCCGATACGATCGAATTTCTACAACAGCACACTAACCATGACGAAATAGTATCGGATCTCTCGACGATGAGAACCCCGAGCAGGAGAATGTCGACTGGCCCCAGGAGTTGGGCGATCGCGTCCAGGAAATTCTCGACCGCAAGCGCAGCAGTGTCCAGGGCAGAGAAGAAGCCCTCGCAGCTTTCTGCCGCCTGACCAAATATCACTACGCTGAGGAAGAAATTCGAGCGTCTGTTGGGGAGCTCTTGAGCGCCTTCGCAAGAAGCGTGCGCAATGAGTCAAGTGTCCGTGAGACGACCCTGGCTCTGCGAGCCATCGAACTGCTTGTCATCACCTCCAGTGACGACAAGATCTACGAGAACGCCGAGCCTGTCCTTACGCGAGCAATCCGCGACTCAACATCGAATGTGATCAAGGCTGCGGCCATTCAAGCTCTGGGCACATGCACTATCTTCGGTGGAGCGGGCGAGGACGGCATTCTCGAGCAAATGACCTTCCTCCTGGACATTGTGGCGTCTGACGGCCAGTCCATCGATGCTGCGGACGATCCGACGAGCGTGACTGCCGCACTGCAGGTCTGGGGATTCCTTGCGACTGAGATTGAAGACTTCGAAAGCGAGAGCGAGGAGGCTGTCCAGATTTTCATGGACCAGCTCGACAGCAGTGATTCTGCCGTACAGATCGCAGCCGGGGAGAACATCGCTTTGCTCTATGAGAAGAGCTACACACCCCAAGAAGACGACGAGTCCGACGAGAGCGAAGATGCCGCCGATGAGAGCGACGAACACGCGAACGAGGCCACGGCCGGACCCAAGCTTCTCAAGCGCTACAACGCTTACCACAACACACCCGAGCTGGAACGGCAACTACAGGGCCTGGCCACAATCCACACCAAGCGCATCAGCAAGCGCGACAAGAAATCCCTCCACAGCAACTTCGCCTCCATCCTAACGACGGTCGAGAACCCACGCCGCGGACCACGATACAACATGGCCATCGACCAAGACACAAACCGGCACTACGGCAACACGCTCACAGTCAAGATCGGTCGTCATGGCGTGATGAGCATCGATCGGTGGTGGAAGTGGGTGCGTCTCTCGGCTCTCCGTCGGATCTTGCAGGGTGGATTCGCAGAGCACTACTTCCAAGGCAATCGTGCCGTCCTCGACAGCCTGCCCGTTATGATGCGGATGCCTGAGCAAGGCGCAGGCTCGACGGATCGGGCGAGTGCACGCAAGGCGGCGAAGATGCGTAATGCGAAGCGCTGGGCTGCACAGCACTCAGATGAGGAGTAGGTGTCTTGTTTTGCGACTGAACTATGGTATTCATGTGTCTGGGATAGCATCCTTTTGCTTTTTCTCACTTTTCTATTTGTTTTATCTCATTTCGCAGAAGGATCCTCTCAGAAATGATTATGAAGTGAGGACTCGAGTCATGTTTATCGCATTCGTGTTTATACTGTTTCTTTCAGACATGCGAGGGCATATGGCATTCTCCATTTTAAAGAGACAGAAGGAATCAATACACAAGATTCGAGGTCTATATCATACCCAATGTAATTGACATCTAATGCTAGAGTGGAGTATCAAAACCAACATCTAACCTCCCACTTCGCTCTCTAGGCACACCAAAACCACAAAAATAGCCAACGGGGGATACCAACATCCAAATATCCAAAAAGGAGACTAGTTCTCAAAAACAGGAACAACCCCAGACCAACTCCCCCTCGCCCGCTCCTCCCAATACCCATCCTTCCCACCCTTAAGCCGCCAAACCGTCTCCCCATCCGACCCATCACTAACCCTCGTAAACCAGCGCGGAGTCCAGCTCTTGCCGGACGCTTCCATCTCGCGTCGACGGGCACGCTGGGCCTCCTCCAGCTGGACTTTGAGTTCTTCCGCGCGGTCGAGGTCGCCTTCTTCGAGGGCGCGCTGGTCCGGACGGAGACGGGAGTCGGTGGGTGGGAGGTGCGAGTCTTCGATGGAGGTTATTTCGTTCAGGGTTGCTGCGAAGGAGGTGAGACCGTAGTGTTTCGGGGCGTTGGGGACGAGCGGGCCGGCGGTCCAGATGGGTTTGCCGGATGGTGTGCCGTCGCGGGTAAGTGACAGCGAATTTGGCCAGGTGCCTGTTAGACCCAGGGGGAGTGGTTTGTTGTAGGAGTCGACGGCGCGGGTGGTGACTTCTTCACTGCGGCCGGAGAACATGCCGCCGGCTTTGAAGCTGGAGATGGTGCGGTGGCCGGTTGACTCATTGGCGACGGTCAGCTCGCCAACTGGTTCGACGTATTTCTCGCCGGCGATGATGTTGCGCAGGAAGGAGGTGGCGGGGGTCCAGCTGAAACGTTCGCCTGTGGCGTGGAGGATGACGCGCACGCGGCCTTCGGTCGTGATCTCGGCGGATTTGCCCCAGAATTTCTGGCTGGGCATGGGCGACTGTGCCAGACTCCATTCGCGGCTGTCGGCTTGGTAGGCCAGTTGGACGGGTCGGTGGGAGACTTTCTCGGCGATGAAGCGGAAGCCGTGGTCCTCGCGGACGAGCTCGTAGGTCTCACCCAGCATGGGATTGAATGGTTTGCGGATGGCGCGTTCACGAACTCGGTTGCTGGATAGTGAAGACACGGCGAATGCAGTAACATACATCAGTCGTTCGAGGCTGTCCGAAACTTGAGAGGCTTTGTCTAGTAGGGACGAGTACTCGAGAATCTCGGCTGCACGCTGGAGCAGGGAAAGCGGCTCGTTGGCGGACACGGGCATTGATATTTGGGAGAGATCCTTGCCGACATTCTTGCGTAGGAATCCAATCAAACTCGGAGGCATAACCGTCGGGGCCAGAATATTCTGACGACGGCGTACAGCATCGAGAGGCAATGGTGTCAATGATTTAGGACGGACTGGGAACAGAGGGGAGGCGGTGCTGCTATCATGCAAAGCAGCTGCCTCTTCCTCTTCCTCGCTGTCTGAGGGTGCATCATCTTCCACTTCCTCGGCAGCATCAGCAGCTCGGTCTTCAGTCTCGTCTTCGTCGCTATCCTGGATTGTAAGGAGAGGAGACGCAGCGCCTCCGTCCATGGCGTCAAAGAATTCCTGGGAGATATCCGATTCCATGCTCTTGCGAGGAGCCATCATCGGCTGCGGCGGGTATCGGCGCTGCTTGCTCTCGGCGATCAGAGTAGAGAACTCAGACACCACGGTGTCAAGATCACGCAGCACCGCCATCAAGTGATCATGGACTTCATCCATACCATCTATGTGACTAGTATGACTGTTAATGCTGGCCGGCTTGCCGCTACCATCCTTCGTCGGAACAGCCAGCTGAGAGTTACTGGTGTTCTGCTGTTTGGCGCTGGAGGCAGAGTTCCCGCTCGTCTTGCGTTTCCAGAAAGGCCGCTTTGGATCCGCGCTGGGTGCTTCATTCACAGGAGTAGGCTGGGGACTGGGGGAACGACCACGGCCACGCTCCATTGGCGATGGGAGCGGAGAGGCATGGTATTTAGGATCAGTGTCCTTTGCGAGGCGACGCACCGCATCCCGCGATCCAGACACCTTGCTCACGAGGTTCTCGACCTGCGCCCACTCGTGCTCTTCCGCCGGAGAAGTCTGCGCGGGACTGGACAGCCGCAACTCGGGGGGACCGGGGGCGACAAGTCCATTCGTCTTGGGAGTCTCTTTGGAAGAAGCTCTCTCCAAAGCGCGCTTCCACGCATCAAAGTCTTGAGCATTGCTTGCGCGCAAATGCCAGATCTCTGCGCCGGAGTCAATCGAAATCTCGCGCGATTTCTCGTTGGTAGCTACAGCCGCCAGGGAGAGCGGAATGGCACCTCGCAGCGCGGATGAGTTGGGATCATGGTAATACGACAACGTCGACGAAGTGAAATCCAAAGAGAAGAACCGACGCGCCCAGCCTTGATGTCTCTTGCGTCTGCGCTTCTGAAGCTGGCCCATATGCACGGTAGACGAGCCTGAGGAATCCGACAGCTGCGCACTCAGGGTGGACCGGCTGTTGCCGCGTCGGCGCGTCTTTGGCTGTGTGACCGTGTCCGTCGAACCGCTCGTCTGGGAGCGAACTATTGATGCCGCTGCGGAGCCATGAGGCTGCAGGCCCGTCGGGTATGTGAGAAGGACGAGCGTGACGGTCTTGGAAATTTGTTTGGAGAACGTATTGTCAAAGACAAGCGCGTAGTTCCCACCCTCGTTGGCCGGCACATCGTATGTCCCCTGTGAGATCGTGTTGGCCTCACACTTGCCAATCCACTTGATAGTCTTGAGTCCAATCGCCGTCAGCTTCTCGATGACGGTGGATTGCGGATTGCGGGCGCCAGCGTTCGCGGCCGTAGCGGGCAGGTTCTCGTTGGAATCGGCACTGTGCGAAGTGGAGGTCGGCAGGTTTGAGTTCAGCTGCGCCGACTGGCCTGGGTGCTTGAAGATACCGAAGTTGACCGACTTCTTGTGTGGTTGGATGCTCCATGAGATGGTGTGGTTGGGGCTGACATTGATCCAGCGCACGAAGTAGGACTGGGAGGGACGAACAGCTTAGTTAGAGAGCCTAGCAGTAGACCATTGCAGTCGCCACTTACCTTGCTATGGATCTCCAGCTCCTCCATGGCCGCCATTGCTGCGCAAAGGTGTGCAAGTCGAACAGAGACCCGTCGCGATCCGGAGAAGGCGGCTGAAGAAGGGGGAAGAAAACAAAGGCGGGCGGACAGAACAATGTACTTGGGGCACAGCAACAACAACAACGAACTATAGAAACTATACACGAGGACAAGAACACGAAAGACAAGACGATGAGGATATTCCTGATGACAGGTCCCCTGGCGGGGGAAGGCGGGACAAGAAACAAATGGGCCGGGACCGAGGAAACACAAGTTAGTTCACATGGCGATCGACACGGAAGTTTTGACTATTCATTCAGTTGACATGCCTAGGTACTGCCAGAGACATGTCTTGCTAGGACTCTATTAATAGTTTCAGTCGATTGACTGCGGTTTCTTCCGATGCTGAATGCTGGCTGAATGCTGTTCATTCGAGAGAAATCATAGTAGTGACAAAATGCCCATTGCCCCAAAACGACCAGAAAGGTGTATCAAATTAAGAGCACAGAAAGAAAGGACAAGAGAACGAGAAGAAAATGCAATGCCCATGTTTTGTGTTTGATTCGCTTTTCCTCGAAGAATCACCCATAGTCGAAAAACACAAGTGGAAATAGTACACTGTACAGACGGGCAACTCGTTCACCTCCGACTGGCCTGCATGTTGGTGAACATCAACTTGAACCCATTGCACAGAGCCTGCATGTCCGGATAAGGGTTCTTCTGCAGCTCGTAGCCCTGGGGGATGACCTTGACGGGCCAGTTCTGAAGTCGTGAGTGCTCGCCCGCCTTGAAACAAAGATAGAAGTAGCCGGGGTGTTTGGGGTTGATGCAGAAGGCATAAGCCGAGCGACGGGGGTTGGCCTTGGTATACGTCTCGAGCCATTGATCTGCTGAATGTTAGGGACAATACTTCATCACCAAGTAATAGTAAAAACATACCGGTCTCGGCCTTGCTGCCATCCTGATACTTCTCGTTCGCCATCATCTCCTCCACCTTCTTCGCCATCGCCTTGACATGGTTGACAATCAGGTCGTCCAGATCGCTGTAGCTGTATTTGCCCCCAACCCTGAGGACACGGCCTACCGAGAACTCGTTCTCCTTGTCCAGCTCCAGAACGTCGATATGTTGATAGACACCATGACCCACCTTCCAAGTAACCGCCAGGTGATCTGGTCCACGGGAAGACGGGCGAATAACCACATCGCCACGGCTTCGAGAGCCCAAGTACTCTTCAGCCTGAGTCGAGTTGAATGGCCGGAATAGCGGGTGCTTGATGACACGCATGGCCTGACCACCTTGCTGCGTCTTTTCTTGCATGGACTCGCGATCCTTCCGTTCTTGCATCTCATCCCAGTCACCGAAACCATGATCCCGGGTCCGACGGACTGGATTGCTGACCTGGTCCTCACGCAGCGACACGTTGCAGGTAAAGCTCTTGCGGTTCAGGAACATGATCTTGGCGGGGACCGTCTGGTGTACAGCGTAGGCAGAACGCACAGGGACATCGAAGGATACGCCAAGTTCGGTCTCTGCGACCAGCGCATCAATTCCACAGTCCAGTTTGGCGTCGATATGGTCCTCGAACACCCGCTTGATGGCGATGGGCACCACCATGCCGGGGGTGAGTGACTCCGGTGTCTCGCCCGTAAGCATAGTGAAGATGTCGTCCGTACTGAGGAAGACGAATTGCTTGCGTAGCTCTTCGTATGGCTGCTGCAGTTCTGCACGGATGGTCTCCAGAGTCGCACGCTTGCGCTGGTTCAAATTCTTTTCCAGTTGCTCGGCATACTCCTCCAAAATAAGGTCATTAACACGATCTTGTTGCTCCTCGCGGAACAGTTTGCGCACAATCGCGCCTGACCCATTCTCATCTGTCTCGGCCTTGATATCTTCCTCGTCCAGCTCCAGAGCATCGGCAGCCATCTTGCGCGCAATATCGTAGTCTTCAGGGTGCACGCGGGTGTTGTCCAGTGGGTCAGCATCGGGATCAGCGTTCTCGAAGTCGATGAAGACAAAGCTGGCACAGTTGTTCCACACTTTGACGCCCATGGCAGGGTACTGTGCATTGACACCCAGCAGCTCCACCCGGTTATTCACCACGCCGCCGTTCATGTTGATGATCTTGAGCAGATGTGCTGCCTTTCGAGGACCAAGACCACAAACATACGGCAGGAGGTTGGCGGTCAAGCTGTCACTGACTGCTTCGTTGAGGTCGACACCCACAAGGTTGACCATGTCCACAAGAGCTGTCTCCAGCTGCTTGAGCAGCAACTCCTGTGACACCAATTGCTGGCCAGGCTTGAACTGAATGGAGATAATGTCACGGCCCAACGATGCATACTCTTTGAGGGGACCTTGCAAGTAGCGACCCAGAGCCACGCAGTAATGCGTCAATGGTGCGAAGCCCGGGTTATCTTGCCGAGCGCGAGGGCTGTTGTGATAGAGTCGAGCAACCTCATCATTGACAATGACGACCTCTAGGCGATCGCTGATCTCTTCATCACGTTCATCTGTGTAGGGAGCGCCACGGATGTCCTTCAGGTCCACGAGTTCCGACAGAAGCTTGTAGAGACGGCGAGTCTCTGGTGTCATACCAGAAACACCAATAACATCGGGCTTTCGACGATCCACCAGATCCACAAATGCAGCGACGTCCTCACCATCAGAGATGCCACGACTTTCATCCCCCACAGACAGGTCGTAGAATTTTCCGTTCTCTAGCACGCGACCATCCTCCTCAATATAAGCCCAGTGGATGGGGTCTCTACCAACAACACCAGTCCCGCTGGACAGAGTGATGACTCGCGGCACTGTACCAAGCACCATACCCTTGGGCTTGTAAGGAGCCTGGTCCAATCGCTGGGAGAAGGCCTCGCGACACTCTTTAGCCACGTGATTCTCGCACTCCTGTCGAATGTTCTCTTTGACGCTGCGGTTGATCACCCGCTCAAGTTTGCCGAGAGCCAGATCAAGCACGTCTCGACGGAGTCGGTTCCAAGCATCGGCCACTTCCGAGTAGTTGTCGGACTCGATATCAGAGTAAAGTCGTGAGCGGAATTGATCGAAGTTCTCGAAACGCACTCGAACATCGACTAAACCTTCTTCCTCGGCCTTCAACATCCGAAGGAACATTTCCGGCTGTCGGGCAATGTCGCTGAGTTGCTGGTTTCGCAAGTACTTGAATTCGTAGTATGGATGTTGTTCGTCAATTCGCCGCAAGCCCTTTTCTGTGCGGAAACAGTCGACCACTCCGTTCATATAGTATGCTTGTCGGATCACCTTACGCATCTTGGGGCTCAAAACAAGCTCCTCGGCGAACATGCTCTTGGCGGCCTTCAGAACATGTGTGGAATTGGAGAAATCGGTGTCAACAAATTGGTCGGCCAGCTCCTCGGGACGTTCGCTAGGGTCTTCAATGTATTGTCGGTGACCCTCCTTGGACGCATTCTGAGCAAAAGCATCGGCGGTGATACCGAAGGCTCGGACCAGGCCATAAGCTTTGCCATTCCGAACTCTTTCAAAGAAGGACTTGCTTGTCGCCTTGCGCCGTTGCGGCTCCCCATTAGTATCTCCGTTAACCGTGGCCATGTCACGCAGCTGAGAAGCGTATTGGAAGTGAATATAGTCCTGCACGTCCTGAAGTTCCTCCATGGTGGCGGCAGCGGTCAACAGCTCCTCCACGTTCGGGTCGTTCACATTGAAGAGACTGTGCAGGCTGTCATAAGCCTTCTGGATGGTGCTGCGCTTGTCAACCAAGGCGCGGAACTTGAGGTCGTAGTCGAAGATGTCCCAGAGATCTGTCATATTCAAGAGTTTCTCGGCGCGAATGCTGTACTGCGCGGACTCGTCGGCAGGATCAGCTCCATTCATCGGCTCCTTGACAGCGTGGATCATGTAGTCCTTGCGATGTTGGAAAATAAAAGGGACTTCCCAGTCGTCTGTCACGAGGAATTCCAGCATCTTGGCTACCGAGCGCTGGAAAGGCTCACGCAACTCGGGGTCTATGCGCTTCTTCAGCAACATGAGGTTCGAGATCCAGATAGCCTCCTCCCGGAATTGATCCTCTGACAACACCACATGCTTGTATGGCTTGCGAGCGACCTGGTGGCGTTCGGGTTCATCGAGCAAACGGATTTGGTTGTCCTCTTCCGTCAGCATCCTCTCCGCCAGTTCCGACGGCTCGAAGACGTCTTTCAGATCTAGGCGCCGCTCTTCGTCCTCCTTCTCCTCGTCCTCCTGCTCTTCAATATCCAGAGCGAACGCGTATTCTGTGCCGTCACCGAATGCCGCGCGCATATCCTCCAGCGCGTTCTCGTCCAAGCCAGCTGTCTCGGTAGCGCCGAGACCCGGCATGCTGGGGCGGACAGGAGGCGCAACCTCCAAATCATCGCGTGTACGCTGTCCCTCTTCGTCGGAGAATGTGTCCTCTTCGATGAAGTCGTCCATCTCATCGTGCAAGCCACGCCGGTGGCCAGGTCGGGCATATTGTGGTGCCTCCTCCTCCTCATCCGAGTTGAAGATATCATCGATGCCTTGGGATGGTTGGCGGGGGTCGCGGTCCTTGCCTCGCTTCAGGCGCTTGAATTTGGACTACATCCGGAGAAAGTTCCAAAGTTAGTAAACCTGCTTCCAACTCATAGAGAATAAGAGTACAAGTAGAAAACGCATACCTCAGTCGCTGCCCCCCGGGCAAGTCCAGGGACGTGTTCGCCAATCAACTCCAGATCTTCTTCATCGAGGTGCTCCTCTTCACGAGGACGTGAGCGCTTCTTGTCGCGCCTCCGCCGAGCACGTTCTTCAATCTCCTCGTCTTCATCGACAATGAACCCTTCCCGTACCTATCGGACAGAACGTATGTCAGCGACAGGAGTGGTTTCAGCTCCTCCGAACTCAACTCACCTGGCGAGCAGCTTCTTCGTCCTCATCTTCATCCTCGTCCTCCTCACTCGAGTCATTGAAATGATTCACAGTTCCTGCACCTTCTCGAACCTCGCCATCGAAGTCATCGGCAACTTCCTCGTCATTCTCATCATCGTCTAGCATAGCCTCGCCTTCGACTAGGTCGCGGAGACTCATCTTGGCTGCTCGGAGAGATCCTTACTCCTCAAAGCGAGAACTGGAAGAAAAAAGCGTGAGCAACGCAGGGCACCCTGGAGCGCCCAACACGCAGAGATAATGAGAAAGGAAGTGGGTTGGGAAAGAGAAAGCCCAGCGAGAGAAAGGAAGAAGAATCACGACTTGCGCTCGGCGAGGGAGGACGCGGTGGCGGTGATTGGCTGGAGCTGTGGCGCATGAGCCTCACTGTGGCTGGTGATATCACGTGATTGGTACTGTGAATAATCATACGTACAGGAGAGATTCATATCAGAAATATCAAATTTAACTATCTGGATATTTCTTAGTTCAAGGGACACAGTCAGGCCAATACCACCGATATTCCATAGTGGAAATGGATACCACCAGACGGGCAGCTAACGAGTGATCCCCAAGCCTATGGGGTAAAGACTGGTGGAGAAGCAGGAACATCTGTGTTTCAGTGATAGTCAGGCCGTCAAGCGTCAACACCATTCTTTCTCCTGAACTCTTTCCCCCTAACCGCCGTACCTTTCTACAGTTCTTCGATTTGGCGCCGACAAGCCTCTTTGGTGTCGTTGGTCCAGTCGATGCGCCCGCGAGGCCCAATCAGCGCCGCCAAGAACACATCGCAAGGTGATATCGGGTCCCCCGCCGCTCGTTCGCGCTTCTTCCTCCTTCTTGTCCCCGTCAGCAAGCTCTCTCGGTGGTCCTCCGCCGCTCGTTCTCTTCCTTTTCTTGCCTCTCTTCCTAGCGACCTGTACAGATTTCCCTCTCCAGAGCCATGGCGGACCAGTTTAAGGCCCGGACGTTGAAACGCAAGAACGTCAAAGGCCTCGCCCTCAATGGAACCCCCAAGGCCGCCGCCAATCCCTCCGAGGGCGATGCCCAGATTCCGGGCGCGATTGGCAACACCGATAGCAACCGTACAGACACTCTGGAGATCGGGCTGGAGTTCCGACTTGATCTCCGGAGCGAGGATTTGGTGCCAATGAAGGAGCTGGGCGCTGGCAACGGTGGTACTGTCTCCAAAGTGATGCATGCCTCGACCAAGGTCATCATGGCCCGAAAGGTGAGCTTGGATCTTCTTGTCCTTAGGGTGCGTGATGGACCAGACTGACGGTGCGAACGCTCCAGATCATCCGAGTCGATGCCAAAGAGAACGTGCGAAAACAGATCCTACGAGAACTCCGAGTAGGACACGACTGCAACTCGCCCAATATCGTCACATTTTACGGTGCCTTCCAGAACGAGGCCAGGGACATTGTTCTCTGCATGGAATACATGGATTGCGGGTAGGTCATCAACTCCGTGCGGCGGAGGAGGCGGCTAACAGCGATGCAGGTCTCTTGACCGTATCTCCAAAGACTTCGGCCCGGTACGAGTCGATGTTCTGGGCAAGATCACAGAGTCGGTGCTGGCCGGTCTCGTCTACCTTTATGAAACCCACCGCATTATGCACCGTGATATCAAGCCGTCCAACATCTTGGTCAACTCGCGGGGTAACATCAAGCTCTGCGATTTTGGCGTTGCTACCGAGACGGTGAATTCGATCGCTGATACGTTTGTTGGCACTTCGACGTACATGGCCCCGGAGCGTATCCAAGGTGGTGCTTACACGGTCCGTTCGGATGTTTGGAGTGTGGGTTTGACCGTCATGGAGTTGGCCGTCGGGCGGTTCCCCTTCGACACCTCGGACTCGGCAGCAGGCGATCGTGCCAGTGCTGGGCCCATGGGTATTCTGGATCTTCTCCAGCAGATTGTCCACGAGTCTGCGCCCAAGTTGCCCAAGAGCGATGCATTCCCGCCCATCCTACACGACTTTGTTGGGAAATGTCTGCTGAAGAAACCCGAGGAACGACCGACTCCTCGGGAGCTATATGTACGCCCGACTTCCATTTTAATCTTTGAGGATTCACAGCTGACTGACTTCGGATCCAGGACAAGGATGCATTCTTGCAAGCGGCCAAGCGGACTCCGGTCGATCTGCAAGAATGGGCCATCAGCATGATGGAACGCCACAACCGGAAGTCATATCTAGCACCGCCGGCGCCCAAGTCACTGAAAGATGGTACAACGCCCACCTCTAGCACTTCGTCCTCTGCTGCTGCAAATCCCGTGCCAGCGCCAGCGCCTAAGCAGACTCCCGCCATTACCACCAGCAAGCCACTTCGTACTCCTCAGCAGTCTGACATCACCAACGAAGTCTCCAGTCCACATCGCTACTATGGCTCTCAAGGCCACCACTATTCCTCCTCCGGCTCCACGCGGTCGCCAGCCCCGCCTTCCCTGGAACATTTGTCGCTGGAAACGAGAGATGACGAGTCAAGGTCTGGCAGACATCCAACACGCTACCTCGGTGACCCCGTCTCCGCAATTGAAGCACCTTCCCGTCCATTCATGAGTCCTCGATCCGTTAGTTCAAACAACACCAAGCGTACCAATTTGTCTTCTGCGACGCTGCCTATCCGCGCTGCACCTCCGCCAAATGGGCCACCACCGCCTCCACCAGTGTCCGCAGGTGGGAGCTGGCGGGGCTATGGAAATCAGCCGCCGGGAACAAACATGTAGGAGGACAAAATGAGAGAGGCCGATACGTCATCTTCGAAACGAAACATCGCGATGTCTGACCAGATGTGTTTGCATATGCACCATTTCTTCTTGCACCCCCATCCTCATTGACTTGCCCATCATCTTCCATTCCATTCATCCTCTGCTTTTATCATTGTCCTGTTCATCATCGACTGCTGCCTTGATAAAGACGTTCAGGCCAAGCCGAGTACATCCCCCATTGCCCCTAGCCCCAGGAGCACGATTCCATTTGTCTTCTATTCTCCATCTGCAAACATTTTCCTCTTCAGTCACTATCATTCACCCTTGGCTTCTCTTCTCGCAATGATTTGCGCCTTGGCAACGACAACGACCTTGCCCTCTCATTGACTCATTGACACATTGACATTCTGGTTTCTTGCTCAGATATGTTCCTGCATGACCCGGCGTACATAAGTGCAAGTTTGATGAGACTACAAATCCATTTCTTTCATATTAAACACATTGCGAGTCTGCGAAGACATCCATCGAGAGATGAGTGTGTAAGTTCGTAAAAATATGGTCAACATCAACCCCACACTCGACTGCGATCAACCTCGGCATCTCCCGCCGCCTCCACTTTTCTTCTTTGGGTATGTACTTTGTCACCCTCGAATGGCCATCACCGGGTGATTCTTGCAATAGCAACGCGATGCTGATACCTCAACTGGTTCTTACCCAGGTAGTTTCAAAGGATCAATACGTGACAGACGATAGCAGAAGGCTAACAAATATTGTATTGCCGAGGACTGATGGCTATTGTATACCTAGGTAGGCAGCTGAAATGCAGAGAAAATGAGAAACAACATCCACAACGACAACGACAAAGTCAACCGCACGCGTCAGACATGAGACGTCAGAAAACAAGCAACACGACACATTCAACGCCGACCAAGGCAACAGAGACAACCCCATTTCGAACACCATGATAAACAGAAGAAACGCCGTATAGTCGACATGCTATCTACTTCATCATGAGCTCCGGTTTAGCCAGCGGGCTTGGGCCCGGAGCAGAGGAAAGGTTGGGATTCGAGTTGGGCGAGGGGTTGGAAGAGTTGGATGAAGGCGCTGGTGCCAGATCCATCATCGACATCATGGATGAACCTGATGGCGCAGACGACTTCCCTCCACGGGTGCTAGCATTGCTGCCTCCACGGCCAGATCCTCCACCTCCTCGTCCACCACGACCCTCGTGGGCAGCAGATGCTGTGGTGCCGCTGCGCTCAGGTGTCCCCTTGTCGCCCTCAGCGGCTTTCTTGGTAGTGCGCGCTCGGCGCGAAGTACCACCTCGAGAGCCAGGTCCCCGCAGTGGCAGACCGGTATCCTGAGAGATAGGAACAGCAGCAGCGATGGGAACATGGGGGTGCGAGGTCACCGCTCGACTTCGGCCTGTTCCTCTGCCACGTCCACGTCCGCGTTTGATTGTTCCATCGGCACTGTAGAGTATCAGCATTAATCTTGAATCACAAGGCAAACAAAATACGAACCGTTCCACTGAGACCTTCTCCCCCTCTGGCACCAACGGCCCACTGTAAACAAAGAACCCGTCCTTGCTTGCAGCAGCCTGTTCCTGCCAAGCCATCTCGCTATCGTCGACAAATGGATCGTCCCGATCATACTCTTCCACCTTCTTACGACGACGCTTCTTTTTGCCATCGCTAGCCTCGGAGGGTGCACCGTTGGTCCCAGTTCCCGCACCACCCATGGTGACATCTCCGTCCATATCGCTATCACGGTCCATGTCGAGACTCAGGTCCTCGTCGGCGCTTTCACCAGCTGAAGTGCCTTTGCCCTTGTCGTTCCGCTCCAGTGCAGCTCCCGCTGCGGCGACACGCGCCAAACGCTCCTTGTGGGCAGCCAGACGAGGATGCAAAGCAGCGAAGCCGTACTGTTCCTCGGCCAATTGCGCAAAGTTCACAATCTGGTTGCCCTTCTTCAGCGGAATGTGGACAATGATATTTGGCGTGCTTGGTCCATCAGTCGACTTGGACTCGTCAACACCGCCGAACAGCGCGTTGGTGATCAGACCAGACCCTTGAGGAAGCGGGGGAGCTTCCTTTGCTGCACGGGCCGGCTTGGGAGATGGCGCTTTTGACGATGGCGCAGTGTCGCTGGCTTTTCCTTTCTTCGCATTGGCTGCTGGTTGCTCCTTCGAATCGATATCCATCGCGTCAGACGAGACCTGGGCCGGTCTTTGTGGAGTCGCAGCCTGCACTGGAGGCTCAGCTGGTCGCTGAGGCTGAGCCTGGGGTTGAGGCCGTGGCGCAGGCTGTTGTTGCTGCTGCTGCTGCAAGATCGGCGGAGACAGTTCTAGTTTGGGGGGTTGTGATTGCAGCGGACGCTGATCGGAGTTCATATATGGAGCATAATGGTTTTGGGGTTGCGCCGCGTGGACCGTTCCGTGCGATGGGGAGGAGGCGGGCATCGGCGACGGGGCGAGAGAATGATGGGTCGGGGTTGGTGGGATTGCAGGCGGCGGCGCCGGAGACGAGACAGCTGATCCATGACCGGATGAGGAGCGAGGGAGCTGTGAGTAAGGGTGTTTGGGTGTTTGAACTGGCGGATCGATAATACTTGAGATGGCGGGCGATGCGCTAGCGCGATAGCTCGCTCTCGGCGACGGCGGGCGAGCGGGAGGACTATACGCTGGTGCTGGGGATGGATTATCGAAAGCCGATCGAATCGGGTCAAAGTTTTGACCACTCGTTCGTTGCGGCGGTGGTTGTGAAGGTTGTGGGGGTGGAGGCTGGGATTGCGGGCCAGATGAATATGGCTGTGACGGGGGATAAGGCGAGTTATGCGTCGCTGGAGGATGAGGGCTTTGAGAGTACAATGGACGGGACGCAGGTTGTGAAGGAGTCGTTACCGACGACGGTGGTGGTTGCTGGTGTTGCGGCGGCGGCTGTTGTTGATGAGGACTGGGATCGGCCGCGGGAGGTGCAGCACCAGCCGACCCCGAAGTGGCTTCATCGCCCGATGGCTCCAGCTTGGGCTTTTTGCGCGAATTCGCTGTAGCGTTAGATTTCTCGCGGGGGCGACGAGGGGCCCGAGCTGGCTTTTCTTTGTCTTTTGATTCCTTCTCCTTTTTCGATTTGGGAGTTTCAGTGGAATCGTCGTCCTTCTTGCGACGCGACCGTCTGGCACCAGAGGCACGGCGAGCGTTGGAAGTTTCGGCGTCGATGGGCGGGCCTTCTTCTTTAGGCACGCCCGTGCCAGGGGGTTCCGCGGACATATTCGTGGTGTTGAATGGCTCGAAAGGAGTTGAGAGAGGGGGGTGATGGAGTTGATGAAGCTGGGATAATTCAGTTGAGCATGTAGGATGGACGCGGTCGGAGCTGATGATCGTTGGTATCACTCAAGCGGATGGAAAATCGACAGTTGGGAATGGAACATCAAAATGATGGAGGAAACTGATAAGAACGGAACTTTGAAGAGAACCGTTGGAAAACGGGAACTAAGACAAGAGAAGAGAGCAAGAACACCAGAAGTAGACGAGGGAGGAGGAACAGAGGGATGGGATGAGGAAGAGAGGAGAGAGGGAAAAGAGAAGAGAGAGAAAAGAAGGGATCAGTCAAGGAAAAGAGAAGGGCAGGAAAGGGGAAAGTCGAACAAGGTGCACTTTGGGCGGTTGCAAGACAACTTGATATCTCGCAGGGACCGGGCTATACTTCGGATCTACCCTTTGATCTATTCAGCTCTATGGTGGTATCCAGCACCTTTGGTGGTCTTCGTGAAGGAATTATACCATCAGGAATCATGGCAAAGACGTGAATCTGAAGCAATCCCAATAAGTTGCCCCCTCCATGCGCGCGGATCTGGCGTCAGTGGAGTGCAATGCTCTCCCGATGACTTTTACCCGATGTATGCTTCCGAGCTGTCTCAATGTTCCAACTCACAAATAACTATCAAATATAGCTCGGACTCTATAGCTGCTTTAGGTTTGAAGTCTGCCAAGTAGCTGACAGGTGTTATTCTTGTTCGTACGAGACTGCTTTATTTCCTCCTTCTTGACCAGTTATCTGTTCCTGAGATCTGCTCAGATCATGTCGCGCAGGACGAGCTTCATGGCGATCACATGTCACCACTGGGGCAATGCAGTAATGTCTTGAGACATACAGTCAATTCATGCAAAAACAAGACCTATGACTATATCTTCAGTATATCCGATCTCATCTTATACCTCAGTGTCCCTTTTAGATACCCAACTGGGACGTGTTACCTGATGTGGCAGGCCATTCTAACCCCTTTAGGACTAGTACTTCCGCTTTTAACGCTAACCACATTGGGTTAGTATTCTGCATCTCCATTTTAGCTTTGTGAGCCGCAGGCCCCGCGCTGACATAACTTCACCTTTAACCCACCGCAACATGGCTTTTCGAGGCGAGCGTTTTGTCCTGGATTTGGACGAAGATGGCCCTCCTGAGGAGTCTGTACCGTCCCCTTTTGACTTGATTGGGGAAATCCGTGAAAGAGAGCCCACTGCTGCCACTCCTCCCGCCCCGAAGCCTCCAACACCTACCGCTTCTTCGACCGGGTTCCCCGCGCACCGTCGACGCAACAAGCCTTCTTCCTTCAAGCAGCGAAGAGCACAGCAAGAACAGGCAGATACAGTGAAACCAGATGCTCCTCCGGCACCAGTCCAGGATGACAAGAAGTCCATTGCAGAGGAGAACCGATGGCATCTGGCCTCCATGTCGGACGCGCAGATCCAAAAGGAACGGGAAGAGCTGATGGCGTCGATGGATCCAGGGCTGCTGCAGCGTTTTCTCCGTCGAGCCAAGATTGACGAGGACGAGCAACCCAGCGAAGAAACATCCACTCCAGCGCCAGACTCTCAGACCGTTCCCCCACCAAAAAAGAAGTCGGTATCCTTCGACATTCCCGAGTCCCACCAACCAGCAAAGGCACCGACAGCAGTATCACACTCCTATCAACCTGTTCCACAACCCAAACCATCAAGCCACGACGACGCACCTCCCCCACAACTCCCAACAGACTTACATCCCGCCTCCGAACATCCCCCTCTCGACCCAGCCGTGCTCGAAAAATTCCACTTCCCCCAACCAAAGCAAGAAATGCCAACCCTAGACCCATCCTCACCCAACTTCCTCTCCGACCTCCAAACACACTACTTCCCCGAGATCTCCCACGACCCATCCAGTCTCTCCTGGCTCCAACCACCCTCCAACGACGAAGAAGACCCAGACTCAACATCCGCCTACCACCCCGCCAGCAGCGCCATCTCCGTCGCCCCATCTTCAATCCGCTTCTCGCTCCGCGGCACAATTCTCGCTCCCAATACATCCCTCTCCCTCCCCACAACGCTTGGTCTCCACCACCACGGCGACGACCCCCAAGCAGCGGGATACACGATTCCCGAACTAGCCATCCTCTCACGCTCGACCTTCCCCGCTCAGCGTTGTATAGCATGGCAAGTCCTCGGTCGAATCCTCTTCCGCTTAGGTCGAGGCGAGTTCGGTGAGCGAGGTGGCCAGCTCGCAGACGGACTGTGGTTCGTGATCGAGAAGGAAGGTGTTGTGAATGGAATGCTGGCCGAAGCGGAGGGTGCGGCCGGGCAGGATGTAAGCAAGACTCGTGCGGGCAAGGAAGAAAAGGGTGAAGCGGGTGACAAGAGCGGCGCGCCGCTGGCATCTGGTATTGGGCGACATGCGAGTGCGGCGGCGTGGGCGGTTGAGGGTGTTTGGTTGTGGCAGAAGGGTGGAGGTGGAGATCGGGGTTTATTGAAGGAAGGACAGATTCGCTCGCAGTGAGGATATGGCTGTGGGCAATTGCGGCTTATATATCTGGCCTTTTACCTGTTTGCATCTCGACAACCATTCTCGAGCATTTATGTTCTAGCCTCGGCTTATGTTAGATATTTTACCTGTAACGACGTTTGGCTAGGAACTAGAACTTCTGGCCTAGTTAACTTACACGCTAGCATATTGTCAAATCGCATACATTATTATGCCATGGATATTGAATATCGTACAAGAATCTAGCCCCAATCGTTTGAGCCAGAGACAGAACCACAGACCATCACATATAATAGCTAAACACAGCAAGAACCATCATCTCGACCATCATAATAAATCACCAGCAACCCATCTTCTCTCAAACACTCCTCTAGCCCAAAACACCCTGCCCCTGATCATCAATCTGCACACCCCAAACCTGCCACTTCGCCTCCTCCACAAAATCCCTCCTCAACCAAAGACCCGAAGTTTGCTGCACCTGGCTCTGCAACTGGCCAGAAAGACTGTCCTGTTCATCACCAGCCTGGACCCGATCAAGCCAGTCGAACAAAAGCCGAAGTTGCCAGATCCGGTCACGGACCTCGTCTGGATCGGCGCCACGGCCGCGGGCAGACTGCACGATATTACGCACTGTGCGCGAGAGAACCAGTCTGGCGTCGACGGCGGAGGTGCGCAGCCAGGGTGGTGCGGTGACGAGTTGGGTGCAGATGCGCGGTGAAGGGGATGGGAAGGAGGATGGGAGGACGAGGGAGCGCTCGCGGATATCGAGGCCTTGGAGGGATGGGAGATGGAAGATCCAGTCCCATGGGCTTTGGGAGGGTGTTGTTGCGGCGGATAAGGTCCCTGAGAGGAGAGCGGCGCGACTTGGCCATGTGGGAGGGGGTAGGCCCTTGGCTGGGTTCAGGACTGCTGCGGTCACTGTCGCTGTTGGGAGGATATCTTGCGCTTCACTGAGGCCTGTGAGAGTAGAGGCGAAGACGGAGGTTGAGGTGCCGGAGAGACTGTAGGTTGCTTTGCGGCGGAGGTAGACTGATGGATCACCGTGGCGGAATTTCTCTCGAAGCGCGTTGTCTTGGCTGAAGTCCAGGACTAGAGGCCAATGATCTGGACCGCGGATCTCGATGCGTGTGATGCCAGCAGGGTCGGGAAGGAGGCATGGTGCGGTGATGGTGCTGATTGAACCGTCCTGAGATGTGATGTTGATAGGGATAGAGACTGGACGGCGGGTATCGAGATCTCTTGGAATGAGACAGCGAGGCTCTGCAGCAAGGACCCAGAAGTGTCGGAAGGCTTGTAGGTGGCACTTGTTGTCGAGGACGGTCGTTGGGAAGATGGGATAGAAGGCGCAGACGAGTGAGGCCACAGCCAAGTCGGATGTGCCAAGGGTATAGCTGCCTCCGCCGAGGAACAGCATTCCGATTGCCATGTGCGTGGCCATATGGCTACCATAAGGCGTATCTGGGTCTATTCTGCCGTGAAGCGAGCGCAAACGCCGGAAGAGAGCCAGATCACCAGTACCAGCCATGACAGCAGCAGTAGACAAGGAGACCACATCTTGACAGTTCCGGACAGAATTGCGAGCAAGCTTGGCGTCATAGTTGATCACCGGCAGTCGCGAGATACGGATGAACTGATCCAGATAGAAAAGCAGTAGATCTCGTGCTTGTGTCTGACCAGAACCGGCATAGCGCAGACCCAGGGCAAAACAGAGACCAGCGACGATGTTGAAGAAAGGCATGTCCTCACTGCGCAAGGCAGTCACTCCAGTGAGGCGAGAGCGCCGTCTGTAAACCTTCGGGAGGCTCTTTTTGATCCACTCCATGCCGGGCTGAATGTTATCCCACATGATCAAGTGTCGTGCCAGCGTCCGGAGCAGGAACAAATCAGGTCGTACGTAATCAAAGCGCACGGTAGTGTCAGGGATATCAATCTTCTGGGCAAGAACCGCATCGTTGGTCTTCATGAAAATGACGGCCAAAGCAACAGTCGCACCAGCGGTGGCACGGTCAAGCACGTGGGCAAGGTCGACGTCCTTGGTTCCCACAGCGAGTGCCAGCAAACGCTCAACAATATGCATATCACGCATTCCTCGCAAATCTTTGCCCTTACCCAGGTTGATGAGACCGAGTGCGAAGCCTGCAGCCAGACGGTATCCTTCATCCCGGAAGTCCTCTGACGAGGTGGACTGCTCATCTTGTTCAACATTCTCAATCTCCGACAGCATGACCTCACTCATACGACGATGCTGAGAGCCACAGTACAGCATGCCAATACCCATGATACCCGCGGTTTGTGTCAACGGTGATAAGTTGAGCTCTGCCGCGCCCATCGGCAGCATTCGGGTGACATGGACCGAGAGCAAGCGCGTTATCAATGTATCCATTGTCCCAATGTATGATGCAGACAGACCTAGGAGCAGACCAATGGAAGTCATGGTATGCTTAGGGGTAAGATACTTGAAGGCAACCCATTTGGCCAATGATTTGAGATGACCGTTCAGACCAAGAGCCAGCAAGAACCCGGCGTGACGATTGGTGAGATCTTGAGGCTTGTTGAACAGAATCCACGAGGTGTCAATGCCTTTGGATGCCTTGGAAATTGCCAGGCCTGTGGACACACCATTGTGGAAGAACGCCCAGCACACCTTCTCCTCGGTAAATGCGGACCTTTCGGCACTGACTGTGACATTGGACGGCTTCATAACACACTGCAGTGAGAAGGATGGGATCGGCAGCTTCTCGGTCAACAAAGGTAGTCGGCCACTGAAAGAGAGCATGGCACGACCCGAAGGAGTGGACAGAGTCCGGAAAGATACCAGCTGCACAATTTCTTTCTGCGCCTCGAGCAGATCAGAGTCTGTCCAGTCAGGCTCAGGAACACAGTCTGCGACGGGCGCTTTGGATTGATTCAGGAGTCGGGCTGCTTCCAAGAAGCGCTTATCTTCGCGGAAAACCAGTTTAGTCAAAGAGAATCGATCGGCCTCGGCAGAAGCTTCAAACGCATTGATAGCATCAGTGTCCAGCGCCGAGCTGCTGATGTGGTGGAAATCGCGTAGAGCCTCATGTGAGACGGCCGGCTGTTGGGGTGTTGCAAACGAACGAGCTTGTATTGGGTTCATCGACAAGTAAAGGTCCTCTCGGTCGATCAACTCTAGAAGTGTTGCATTCCAAGAGGTCGATGCTTCAATCTGGCACTGCATAACTGCCTCGTATAATGGCGCGCTGACACCTTCGGGGAAAGTGTCAATGATACTCTTGGTCAAGCCCCAGCGATGCAGAAGCTTGATCTTGTCCAGTGGAGTAGAGACATTGTGAACGTCGCTGAGATATCCGTTCAATGCCAATGTCCTCGGTGTGATGCTGAAACATTCTTGCCACATCCTCCCTTTCCTTGGTGCCCTGTCTGACGCAGTGACAACGTCTAGGAGAGTGAGGAATGGTGCAGACAAGTGGCGCGCGGCGTCAATGAGGAAGGCGAAGATAGACGGGGGAGGAAACGGCTCGGCGGGGACACTAAGCAGAGAAATTCGAGTGTCTTCAAACTGCCAGCGCTCCATACTGGCGATCTCAGTGCCAAAGTATGCATCGTCAGTCCATTTCCAGGATTGCCAGCCAAGCCAGCCACCGAGCTGCGCGAGAACAGGGGCGAGCAGTCCCAGAGGACGTTGGGACTCTTCGGTGTCACATGTGGAGAGCTTCTGTTCTTCTCGCAGAAGCTGTAGACCGACGAGGATGGTGCCGAGTGCAGTGCATCGAACATTATCCGGGAAAGCATCAGAGATCGGCAGATATCCATCGCGCCCGGAAGCCCTAGCGCCCTGGGGTGTTTGGATGAATTCACGGCTCAGGGATGTGCATCGAGCGAGGAAGGAATTTTGACGATAAGTAGATCTGCTTGCACTGGGCTGCTCGCTTTTCGGCTGTCGAGATGCATCTCGGGTTGCAAGTTCTTCAAGGGCGTCCTGCTCAACGATCCACCCCCAAGAACTGCTCGCCATCCATGGCGCCGTAACACCAGATGGACCAGATTCCAGGTCAAGCATGGTTTCCCAGCTCTCCAGGTCCACGTAAGTGCCGCTACTGGAGCGGAGGAGACCCTTCTTCCGACGAGTCCGTTTGGCAGGAGTTTGAGCCTGCGATTGCTGGATGAATGGGATTGCCAGAGAAAAAAGGACAATGACCATAGCAGTCCATTCAAGGTCGTTCTCGACCTCCTCTTTCCCTTGAAGCCACCTCATGACCTCCCACCATGCCACCAGTATGCCATCCCCAGCTTTCTCTGCATCACGAAGAACAAATTTGCAGACTCTCAAAACTTTCTTGACAAGTTCATTTCGCGGCTCCATCCGAATTTGGACCCTGTGTCGTTGCTTGCTGGTATCCACCAAATCAATTTTACCTCGAGAGCAGGGATGGTCGAAAGATGAAAAGACGAGATCGGGATCTGCCATGACTCGATTGACGCCACTCTCTCTGAAGCGACTCACAAATTTGCTGGCTGACACTCCGTGCGGCTCAAACAGCTGTAATGGAACTGGAATGTCGACTTTGACTGGGCTGCCCCAGAGAGTCTGTAATGACAACTCACGATGTCCATTGTCGGAAACGCTCAACGTGAGAATTCGCGAAACCTCGCCATCAACCACTCTGCAAGCATCCCATACATTGGGCACATGCTGGATGCCGGTGGCATGGACCAGTAATGGTCGCCTCTCTAGGTGTTTGGTTCTCTTGGTTGTGGCCAGCCTTTGCTTCTTCGACACAGCGACGCGTTCGGCTCTCAGATTCACAATAGTCATGTTTTGTGAACGTTGATCCACAATGCAGACAGCCACAGCTGCTGCATTCCCATTCTGAGCACTGCCATAGTCGGAATTGGCTAGCGTGCAGATTTTCAAATGGCGAGGCGATGTCTGTTGCGTAGAAGTGCGAAAATCCGCGGAGAATCTGGACGAGAAGCTCTCGACCTTGGTGAGCAAGAGCTCTTCCGGCAAGCCAGATGCTGATTCACGAAGAGCGATATTTTCGAATCCTTCGGACAGCGTATCATTATTAAGCTCTTCAAGCAATCTATCCACCGGGGCTTCTACAAAGCTGCCGGCGGTGCTGTAGACAGATCCGGCCCCCGGAGGAAGCGAGCCCCGAGGATTGAAGCCAAAGCTTCCACGGGCACTAGCGGCTCCTATAGATTGCCTGAGACTGCCATGAGGCACAGTGCTTGACTGGTTGCCAGTTGCGAGGTCCGAGAAGGTCATGCGATCTTGACCACTCGCTAGATCGGTTCGAGCAAGCAACGAGCTGACCCGCCGAGATGTTTTCAAAGGCACACCGACATCTCCAAAATCTTGGGCAACTCTCGACGCCAGGTCATCTTCCCCGTCATCCTTAGTGTTGGTGTGTTGAGACACGTTCCGACTCTCTGTCCAGGGCCCAAAGCTCTCACGGGCACCCGACGGACGAGCCGCTGGAGTAGTAGCACCGGTAGTCATACCATAGTGTGAACTTCGTCTCGCAGATCGAACGCCTTCGGTGTGTCGTCTCTTCTTCTCTTTCGAGGAGGTGCTGTTCTCGTCTTCTCTGTATCTTGCGGTCCAGACAGTGTAAAGCCCAGTCGTTGTGTTCATGGTGAGCACGAGGATCAAAGGACCACTTCTCAGTGCCTGACTCGAGCTAGAAAGCTCGTCTCGCGGAGAGATGTACACAATCTCATCAGCTGGGTCCAGAACCTCCAACCCTGATGGCCTCCTCTTCATGCTGCTCACGCTGCTTGACAGCCACCGTGATGTCTGCGATGTCACAACGAGGCCCATCTCCGAATGAGGGTCAATGAGCGAGAACACACGGGGAAGGTCTGAGCTCGAGTTGGACTTTGGAGCCCATGTAGGGCCCTGAATAGAAGGCAGCTTCGTAGATCGCCGATTCTTTTTGCTGGATACCGGTTGAAGGTCCAATGACTGTGAAGCACGACGATCGAACAGCGATGAGGACATGAAAGAACTTGGAGGAGGATTTGAATGCTGGGATCCCGAATCTTCCTCGGCAATCTTGCGTTGGAAAAGGAGACCACGAGGAGTCGCAAAAACTGTATCCACTTCAAAAGGAAGCGGTATTGTGTGGCTATTGCCCGCAACGAAGAAGATATGAGCCTGGGACTTGAGTACCACCACCAGAGCTCTGGACATTCTCCCATTCGACCGCTGAGGTGCGACGACTGCCACCCGTGCATCTCCATGCAGGTCCAAAGCAGATTCCGAGGTTGTCAAAGTTGATTTTGTTCCCTTGATCCCCTGTCCACCCCGCGAATTTGGTCCCCCGCCAGTCGCTCGAGGTTGATTGAGTGGTGCATTGCCTGTGCTTTCCTGGGCAGAACCCTTGACGCTGCTCATCGCAAATTGGGTGAACAGGGCATGTCGGATCTCTTCTTTCTCAGGATCTAGCCGAAACACTCTCTTCACCATCCCTGCGCGAGACCATACCACACAATGCTTCGTCCATACGAGTTCGTCGTCCACGGCGCCGGTCAATCCATTTTCGTCCACACATGTTGTCCACTTGTATTGGTCCTCCGATGGGTCTTCAGGTAGAATGCCCTCTGAGACGAGATAAGAAACGGCGGAGGGTTCGTGGAGGCCGAGTGAGCGCGTGGTAGCCATGGTGGGCTGTCTAGCAGCCAAAGTAGCAATCGCAGAGCTCCGTCGCGGACAATCTTCTGGCGGCCAAAGCTGCTGAAACAATCATTTCCATTGTCAATGGACTCATTCAGTATTGAGTGTCCTGCCCGAAAGGCATGTCGAGCGTTGAATATTATTGTGATGTTGGAGTTGGAGACGCGCAGGAACGCGGAATTGAATTGGATCGACTTTCCCAAAGTTCTTTGCTTCCGACCAAAACATCTCTGCTCCTCAGCGCAACCACCACCACATCCATTTCTACAACCTCTAGCTCTCGGCTTCCAATTTGACTCTGTTTGAACTGTTCAGCTCATCAGCTTCGTTGCTCGAGCCAACTTCACCTTATCCTTGCGCGGTGCCGGCCGGCGCCTGCACTCAAAGCTCCAGCCAGCACTGTCCTTGCCACCGCTGCGATGCCTTCCTTTCCCACGACACCATTGGTTCGACCAAGAGAAGATGGCTTACAATTAAGGTACTGACTCATGCACTTGCCCCTGCGAGTTAGTCTTCGCCACTAATGCTGTTCTTTTGCAACCCTCAGCTATCGCCTTCCCCACCGCGTTCACGCAGCTAGAAGCTATCCCCTTCGAGCTCCAAATGGTTCTTCGATCATCGTCTATGGCTATGAGACCGGCTTGAAAGTCATATGGAGGGGTGGGCGGCAATTTACAGAGCTGAAGGAAGCGGAAACATCCACGCAGGAGAAAAGCGCTGCGAACAATGGAGGCGATGCAGTCATGATTATTGACTCCGACGAGGAGGATACAAATCAAGCACCCGCCGCTCCAGAAGGACCTACCTACGACTTCGTCGCTGAGGAAACCGAGGTCGACCCTGCCGCACCATATGAAGCGATTTTGCGACAAATCGACATCCCTTTGGGCAGTCGTGTTCTTGATGTCGCGGTCCCTCGTGTTCTTCCTGAAGAGGCACGCTCGCCTCTTGACCCGTTCCCACCTGTCGCGAAGAGTACCATCGTTGTATCAGCTGTCTGCTCCGATCTGTCGACCCGAGTCGTGCTCCTGCCGTTGGTTCCACCTCACCCAACTCAAACCGACCCGAAGAGCTGGAATATCCAGACCCTCACCATCGATGGTGGCGTGACGCATCAGGATATCCCCCGAGGCGTCTCTCTCACATTTACCTGTCAAGAGATTGAAGAAGAGGCAGATCGCCGAAAGTCACGAAGCCGAGTCGGAACATCAGGAAAATGGGACCTACTCGTCGCGACACACTCCGCTGAGGGCTCTGGAGTTCTTCTGCTGCACCGCATTTCAATCAACGAGGACTCATCCGGAAAGGAACCAACCTATAGTCTGGCAGAGGAAGACCTCGTTTCACAACGACGTGTCTTGCCATCACCAGCCCAGACCATAGCTTTCAACCCTTCGTCATATCCTTCTACACGCCACGCCAATTTGTTGGTTGCTTTCCACAGTGGATGTGTCAAAATCTACTCTTGCTTCTCGGTTCGAAAGTCGTCTAAGGCAACAAGGCGCATATCTGGCTCACATGAGGACTACGAGACTATCGACACTGAAGGACGTTGGCTCATCAGCTTGTACCCTGGTTTTGAACAGGGCCCGACTGGCTTCCCGCGTCGCAAGACCATCATCAATGCAGAATGGGTCTTGGGTGGCCGCGCTGTCATGGTCCTGTTGGTTGATGGTGAATGGGGCGTGTGGGATATCGAAGGTGCTGGTCCTGGCTCGACAAAAGGCCCTTTGCATCGCCAGTCGAGTGTGCAGGGTGTCACTGGAGGCTCTCTGACAGCATATGCTGTCAGCGGTCGTATCATGACGCCGCCTAGCAACACTCAGTCTGAAGTTGAGCAGCGTCCACGATTTGCGCCAATGACACCCTCTACTAAACGGGTTCGGGAGGATACGCTACTGAAGGGGTCGATGACTGCAGCCAGTCCCTCTCTTCGTGGACAAATCTCTGTACACCAAATCAACTCGTCACAAGAGGCGCTGCCAGATGAGTCAATCCTGCTGCGCCATGGAGGCCATAGTGCAGTTATTCCCAGCCTGCTCTCTCTCTGGCGGAATGCCGTGCGGGCCACCGGCACTTTCGATGCTTCCAACCGGTGCCGGGTGACCCCTTTCCAGGACGTGAGCTTGATGGGCGAGAACTTTCAAGCCATTGCTCACCTTCTCGCCCCTGCGCGCCGTTCACGCGCTACCGAGCGGCAGGCTTTTGATGTGCTCGTTGCCGCCGAGCACCAGATCATGGTTCTTGCTCCGCGCTTGAAAGAGTCCGAAGAGGATACCACAGTTTCAAAGGACGTGAAGCAAGAGGCAACTGTGGAGGCCGACCAGATGATGCTACGACGAGGCGAACTGGATGTGGAAGGCATGGGACGACTACTGAACGGCATGGCCAGCGGCACCGGCTCCCTACGCATGGGCAGTCCTGTGAAGCGAACTCGCATCTTCACTTGATTTCGGGGCATTGGACTCAGCAATAGATGATACCCATGCTCCAACGATATTCTTTTTCTCACTTATGTTTCCATTGACTGCTTACAGATGATCAATCATGTAGGAAATTCGCGCTGCAAGGTGGAGCGCAAGGCGAGGACCATGCCTTGAAATTCCTTCTTCGGAAGCGAATAAGCTCTGTATCGGATGCGAGATATTGAAAACCATCTCTCCAGGTGCCCAGCGCCTGAGCCTTGGACTTCGAGCCCACCGCGACATCCGTGTCGCAGCGCCCGCATCTGATCTTGGGGTTACTGTCTTCTCTTACCATCTCTATAGCTACCGATCATGTCCATTTGGACGAGTCTCACATCGGCAGCTGTAGCAGATGGCAACAGGAAGCAGTCCGAGACAGATACGGTGCGTCAATCTGGCTGCGATGGGACATTCATCTTTTGTAGTTTGTAGATATTCAAAATCTTCGGCGACTTCGCAGATCGGCGAGGGGCAGCCAAGGTTTCCTTATCGATAAACACCTCTCGCTCATCTCAGTCTTCTCCTCGTCGACTTCATTGCATAGAGCATTGGTCTTTTCTATTGCATTCCTTTTCTAAGATCTCTCCTCTGATTCAGACTCCCTGCAATGACCCAACTACAACAAAAGCAGCCCCCATCCACCCTAAAGCGGAGTGAGTCACCGCAAGCCCTTCAACCCAGAGAGAATCCCCCAAAAAAGACGCCTTAGAAGACAACCGTACAATTCTAACACCTCATACAGTATGGGCCTCCCTCATCACAAACATGGACTATCTCCCAGGCCTCCTCACCCTGCATCACTCCCTCTACCACCCCCGTCCCGACCCACGCAGCACACCCACCACAGGCCCCGATAACAAACCCACCAACCCAGCCCAAGGCTCCCGCTACCCCTTCGTAGCACTATACACCTCCACCTTCCCACCAGAAGGCCTGAAAGTCCTCCAAGCCCGCGGCATCAAGGCCCAATGGGTCCCGAACGTAACGCCAGCCAGCAAGCGCGAGTACGTGCAAGACCTGCGCTTCGCGGAGACTTGGACGAAACTGGTTGCGTTTTCCTTGGAGGAGTATGAGCGCGTGGCTCTTTTGGATGGGGATATCCTTGTGCGGCGGAATATGGATGAGTTGATGGAGGTGGAGCTGGATTCGAGGGAGAGCTTGGAGGAGGATGGGGATGGGAGTATGAAACGGGTTTTTGCGGCGGCGCATGCTTGTGCTTGTAACCCGATGAAGAAGGCGCATTATCCTCCTAATTGGTATGTCCCTCCCTCTTTCACTGTACCCCATCATCCAATCCAGTGCCCTCGACATCACATGCTCGATATCGAGTTCAATATCAAACTGAATCATACTGACCAACACACCAGGATCCCCAAAAACTGCGCCTACACAACCCAACACGCAACACCAGAGCAAGCCCAAACCACCGCCCCACCACCAACAACAGGCGTCGGCATGCTCAACAGCGGCGTGCTAGTCATAACGCCCAGCCCCAAGATCTACAGCGAGATCACGAGCGCGCTCGAACAAACAAGCCGGATAGAGAAATACGACTTTCCGGATCAAGAGCTCCTCTCTGACGTCTTTGCTGGGCGGTGGGTGTCTATCCCGTATGTGTTTAATGCGTTGAAGACGTTACGCTGGGGGGATGTGCATGGTGCTATTTGGCGGGATGAGGAGGTTCGGGCTGTGCATTATATTTTTGCGAGGAAGCCGTGGCATGAGGATGTTGATGGGGATGTGTTGAAGGTCAAGGAGAAGCTGGATGAGACTAGTTTGTGGTGGTGGGAGGCGATGTGGGAGAGGAAGAGGGTTGAGAGGGAGATGGGTGTTGAGGATGTGTATTAAATGTTCAAGGCATTGCTGTTGATGGCATAAATATCTACTGTTAAAGTGTATAGAATACGAACATACAGGAACTGTCAAGTCGATCAATCTGGATTTTGTATCTTTTCTGATGAGGTAGGGCTTGCACGCCCAAATGCAATATACACACGGTGTAGATATACACTCATGATGCACTGGGGTCGTGCTCATCCGCTCGTTCTATCTGCAGCTCATGCCAGGTCTGTTCAGCCGTTATACCCAACAGCCTCCAGCTCCTTACGCACCGCATCCTCAGTCTGAATCTTCTTCATCTGCGTATCCTCAAGCTTCTCGCCGCCAGCCAGGCGCATCTTCAGCTCGTCAATAGCACGAATCTTCTTCAGCAGACCGCGGATCTTCTTGTCCTGCGCGGTGGGGTTGGCGTCCGCAGCCGGCGCAGCTGCGGGGGCTGGGGAGTGGGCAGGAGCAGGAGCAGACTTCGCAGTAGCTCCGTTGCCATTCACGGGGGAGCCGTTGTTCTTGCCGCGCGAGCGGTTACGGTCCGGGCTGGGGCCAGTGGGAGCGTTGGCAGGGGGTTGGCTGTCGCCCTCTTCGCGGGCCTTCTTGGCTGCCTCGCGCTTCTTCTTGTTCTTGGCTGCAGACTTGGACAGCTTCTCGGACGCGTCGGCGCCTGGCGGGAGAGCAACGCCGCCGCCAGGTGCGGCACCGGGGGGCAGGTACTCCTCCGCGGGCTCGGCGCCAGGGACGGTACGACGACCGGTCTTGCTACCGAAGCCGTTCATGCTAGCGCCGGGAACACCGTCGCGGACAAAGGCCGCGCCGCCCTGGTCCTCACGCTTGAATGCAAGGGGGGTCAGCTGGCCGCGCGCACCAGGAGGACGGTAGGCGCCGGCGGGCTTGACGGGGGCTTTGCGGGTGCTCAGGTAAGCTATGGCTGAGGGGTGAGGCGCGGGCAGCTTGGTGAACGGGTCACCCAGCGGGTGCTTGGTGGTGCTCTGCGGCCGCCAAGTCACGTCGTACAGCTCAGTCATGTCTTCGTTGTACATGAGACCACCGCTGACGTGCCAGATGCGCACACCGTTGTCGACACGCAGACGCGGGCTGGTGGTGGCCGTCAAGATATACTGACCGTCGGGAGACCAAGAGCACACGCTAGCGTTGGATGCCTCGACGGTAGCGATCTTGTGGTAGTTTTTATCCATGTCATAGATATCCATCTGGCCCGCCAGGTTACCGAAACCGGCAACCAGGACGAATCGTCCGTGGGGTGAGAAGAGGATGGTGTTTCGCGGGCTCAGAGGGAAAGTGTGCTTGGCCACACCGCGCATGTTGAAGATGGTTGTCTTGGCTGGCATATAGCCATAGACAACACCAAACTCCTTGGAGTTAGGGTTCCAACTCACATCGTGGATGGGTCCTTCCTTGTCTAATAAGAGTCAGCACTCTGTGCACATTGATCAGCAGTTCGAGAACATACCAAGGTCCACTCGAGAGTCGAAAGCGCCGCTGGCGCTGAGCAAGTACAGCGTAGTCTCGCCGTAGTAGCTCTTACCAGTCCGGTCCACCTCAGTCTGCGCAAGCACAATCAAAGTGGTACCAGACGAGTTCCACTTCAGCTGAACCTTGTCACCCTTGAAGAAGCTCTTCTGAGAGACAGGCGCACCAAATTGCGGCACGATGAACACCTTGACTGCGGCAGGCTGGCCCTTACGCTCAGGAATAAACACCGCAATCGAATGGGTCTGTCCAGGCGAAAGAGCAAAGTCCGTCACCCCCTCCACGCGCAGCTTATTCCAGACAGTCGACAGGTTGTCGCTCTGGTAGAACTGGACTTCGTTGGTCACGACGCGGGCACACAGCTTCTCGTCATGTGTGTATTGCAAGTTCCAGCCGGTCTGCGACTTCTGGACGTAACTGCCCACGACCGAGTGCTCGTCGCCACTCTCAACTGCGCGCCACACCTTGAGGTTCTTCACAGCGTCTCCGTTGGCGTCCTTGCTAGGCCGTTGCCAGGTGATCACGTAGGTGCCGAGCGGGGAGAAACCGAGCTCGAAGACATTATCGGCGGGGATGGTCGAGACGACGTGGCCCACGGAGGCGTCGACAATGGTAACTCTGCACAAGAGAATTCAGTCAGTGTGCGATCTCGCGCAAGGATCCTTCGAGCCCGACTTACTTCTCAGGCGACGCCCAGGCGTAGTAACGGCCGCACGGCGAGTAAGCGCTGCAGCGGATGTTCCCCTCAGGTCTAGTGCGACAAAAGTACGAGTCAGTCAAGGACCTTCGTCGAGCATTTCCACAGTGAATCCTACCTCTCAAACCCCGACAAAGGCTCGTAAACAGGGGCGGCATCCATTATGCCGATGCCCTTGAGCGTTCGGTCTAGATGCCAGTCAGTCATTGTACACAATGCTAGTACTGGCGCTGATCGTGTGACCAGCACCACAGAAGAAGGTTCACCCACAAGCAAGCTGCGTTGGAGCCGCCATCGTGAAATTCAAGTGCTGGATTGATGAAGTCGCCACCAAGAAGAATCTTCAAAGCTGTTCCCAGAAGGAAGCGGTGTAGACACGATCTGCGAACCCGAGACTGTAGAGCGACCAGGAAAGGAAACGGCACAGTCCGGTCAAAAATTCACCAGGTAAACAGTCGCGGCGAGCGGGGAGCTAGCGCGACAAGGGTATGTCGAGGCGTCGGAAGCAAGACAGTTCGAAGGAACGATCAGCGAAGCGACCCGGGTAGATGGTGTCAAGGAATCAGGTAGTTTCCAGCGAACGAGGCAGACAAAGGTGATCTGATTCTGTTCGAGCAACAGAGCGGACTGAATCACGGAGAGGCGAAACTCAATTGGGAGCACGCGGCAGCGAGGAACGGAGCAGTGGTGCTTGTCGGTCGGAGGTTGTCTTCGAAATTTCAATGCTAGACAAGTCAATGCCAGCAGGGGGCGGAGCCGAAGAGGGGAGGAGTGGGTGGTTTTGGGGGGGAGGTGGGAGATGGGAGATGGAGAGGGAAGAGGTGGGGAGGATGAAGAGGTGAAAGAGAAAATTCGGGCGTTTCAGTTGACTCGGAGGCGGCATGCCGTCATCTGCGCGGGAGATGCCGAGGGCCTAGAATGACGGTTATTTGAAGATACGAATCTATGTCTTGGGATAGTTGCTTCTGATGAGGCTAACTTTCGAATTCGCATGATATTTCTTGCTTTTCGCGTGGGATCTTCTGGCATTCGGTCATTCTGAGAAACATGTACACACAACGCCGCCCGTCACAAAGAGTCAAAAGAAAACAAACAGAGCTCAACGTCGCTGAAGAAATAGTCATAGTCCATACACATCAATCATGTCCACCATTTTCGGGGGATAGGCGCCCTTTTTGGTCCTGCTTCACATAGAAGTACATCAACGACCACCTCCGAGACACAGGCAAAGCAACGAAAACAACCCATGAAAAGAGCCAACACGACCAAGGATGAGAAGCATTCGCCTGAAATAGACAAGATCTCGCCAGCATAAACCTCTATTCACGACCCATGGCATCAATACCACTGCTGCTCCGGCTGGACGGCGTCACTAGACGTGGGGTTCGAGCAGTAGTGTCGATCACATCCGAGTCAAAGGTCATGCCATCGACCATGCGCGCATCCTCCGTCGTAGGCTCGGGGGTATTCGACCCCGCCGGTGAGGGTGACATCATGGGACTGTCACCGTTCTGGTACTGCTGTTGCTGCTGCTGAAGATATGAAGCGAGGGGGTTGGGCCGACTGACAGTAGAGCCCATGGAAGTCGGACGGTTGAGACCACCACCCGAGGACATGCGATTGAGCCCGGCAGGACGCGAAGTCGGGCCACTGATAGTGCTGTTGGCTCCCTCGCCAAAGCCAACCAGACTGGCGTTCCCTTCGTCACTGATATTGCCTACACTGGAGACACCGTCGTCCGGATCTGGACCCTCGCTCATCTTGTCGGCCTCGAAGGTGTCGCTACTGCTGGCCCAGGTCGTGTGACCGCCGACACTGCCCGTGGCGCTGGCGCTGCCAACTGTGCTGCGCTCCTTCAGGCCGCCGTGGCTGTCGAAGTAGCCGGGTGCGTGCGATACTGGCGTGGCTGCGTTGGAGGGCGACTGGCCGCCCGCTCGCGCGGTAGCAACCCGCTCCAGACCGGCGAGACGGGAGATGCGATCTGCGCGCTCGGCTTCAAGGGTGGTTGTTGACGATGTCGAGGCAGATGATGACTGGTGAGCGTGACGGCCGTGGGGAAATGACTGGCCTTGGTGGCCATCTTTGATAGCGGTCGTCGATAGCGCAGACAAGGACGTGGTGCCGGAGTTGGGAGTACCTCTGCACCATCAATTTCAGAGTTAGTCAATGATCTCTCATGCAAGGCCAGATCAAGCAACTCAGTAGATAGGAGCGGGGAGACACTCACGGTCCCATTTCCGACGGAGTGTCCGAGGGAGGAGGAGGGAGGTTGATCAGCGTCGGCGTAGTCATGGTGAAGAGAGAATGCGTGCGTGTGAGCAATGTCAGTTTAATCCGACCGATATGGTCGAGACCACCGGGATCAGAGAGTCAGTAGCAGATTGATCGTGAAGATTGAGAAGATCGTGAGATGAAGTTACGATGGGGATTGCGGGGAGGTTCGAATGAGCCGCGAAATGGACGGGACGATAATTTATTAGAGCGCTCCTCCGCCAGCGACGTCATGTCTCCACGGCCAATCACGGGCTACACTTCATGGTCTCTTTCATCACAGATGCTTCTTTTGAACAAGTCACATTCATTCATTCGTACAGGTCATCTTTGGAAGGCTACAGACAGAGAAACAATAAGAGGATTCAGCCCGCTGAGCCCTCTTTAATGACTGACTTTGCGGCTCTCATAATGACCCCGCAGATCATCCACCTCTTTCTGCAATCGCGAGAGATCGGCTAATATATCATGAGCGTTGGATGGCTGAGGCAATGGTACTTCATCTGTGCTGGCCGTCCGCGGTGCAGGACCACCCTCACTACTTCGAGTATTGGCGTCCCGGGCCCGTCTAGGCGGGGGAGGAGGTGGGGGCCCTGTAGATGAAGAGCCCGGCACTATACTGCCATGAGATGAGGCACGTCTTCCAGGCTGACTCGATTTAGAATTAGAGGAAGGGTATGAAGAGTCCGGAGTGAGTCCACTAGAGAGCCCTGTTGTTCGAAACTCTCCGGAGGACGGCGGAGGCATGCTGACGCGTTTGCGGTCTTGAGATAGAGACGAGGCGACAGATCGAGTGGATGGACCCGGGCTGGGAGGCTGAGAGCTGTCATAACTCTCTGAGTCGAGCGATGATATGGTCACTCGACTGCCACTCGATTTAGAATGGGTGGATTTTGACCTGTGCATCTGGCTGTGCCGTCTGCTAAGCGGTGGTGTTGGCGGACGCTTCTGCTGTGAATTGCTGCGAGAAAGGGTATCGGTTGAGTCAGTCGCCTTCGCGCTGTCTGAGGGAACTGAGAAATAGTCTTGAGATTGGGCTTGTTCTTGAGATTGGGCTTGTGAGATCGAGCTGGCATTGGGTGTCCTTGATACCCGTGTAGAGGTTGTGCTCTCTGGAGAAGAGGCATGGTAAGAACGGCGATTAGTAGATCGAGACGGCGCTATGCTTGAAGACGAGACCGTTTCTTCTGAGGTGCTGATACGCTTCCCGTGGTGACTCTTAGGTGGTGGAGGAGGTTTCTTGTCTTTGGCACGGCTTGACGGACTGGAGTCTTGGCCCTGCTCTGACGAGGTCGGTCCCGCCAACCTAGTCAAAGAGGGTATGTCTTGAGCCATGCCGGGTGTCACAGCCTCTGTCATTGACCGTCGGTTTTGTTCAGCATATGTGAATGGCACCTTTGACGGTGGCGAGCTCGATGATCCATATGATGGAGCTCGGTGTGGAGCAGACCCAACAGATCCTCGCGGGCGATCGTCAAGAGCTGAGCTCTTTAGGCTTCTCGCAGTATTGTCTTCGTCGTCATCGTCTTTGTCGCTAGCCGACGGATCGGGATTGAAAGGATCGGCTTCCTGTTCGTCTGAGGACGTCGAGTCGTCCGTCTCAACTTCGAGCGATAACGATGATTTTCTGGGGTAGCTGTTGGGCAGCTGGGAGGACGTCGACTGAGTAGGATTGTAGGGCAGGGTAGATGGCGAATTACTCGTCGGCTTCATCTCAGATGCAGTCGCTGTTTTCGAACCGCCTGGTTCACACAGGTCCATTAGCACACCGTGGTGGGGGATTTGGAGGCTCCTTGCATGGCCATGTCTTATCGGAAGTGGCGGGTTGCTCCCAGTTCAAGATGGAGCAGAGTCCAGGGAGACAAGAGGCTCACCGTCAAGATTCTTGCGAAACGGATTGAATCCAGACATTGCGACGGAGATGGACAGGTCCTGCGAGGAGAAAAGGAAAAGGTTGAGGTTGAGGGGAAGAGGCATCCCCGCCGAGCTTGTTATCCATCGAGTTCCCAATGCGCCGCTTTCCGATCGAGGCGTCCGGGAGCCCCGAGAGGCTGCAGTTGCGGGCGCAACACAAATTTGCTGAGGAAGATGATCTTCGATCTGGAATGACTAGAGAATAATGCTTGGTGTAGGCTAGAATGAACTGTCTAGGACAGAGAGAAGTGCAAAGAGTATATGGTACAAGATGCAGTATGGACTGCGATAAAAATGGCCACCATCAAGAGAAACAACACCTTCTTCCATAGAATCCCCCATACCTAATTCACAGACAGAATCATTCACAAGAGCCTCCTTCACACGACGTATATCATCACCGCTCATTATACACATGCCAGGTCTCTTCATCCTCGAAGAACTTATGTGCCAGCCGCTTCCCGCTCTCTGTGGGCTGGCTGAAAGCGATTTGATCCTTGGGGATCTCCATCCCATAGATGAAATTGCTCACCACGCAGTCCAGGAGATCCAGGGCAATGCCCTTCCTCCGCGACGCTCCGGAGGTCCAAATGCGCGAGACACCGACGATGGCTGGGTGCAGCTCGTCCCGCACCGACACTGATGAGTTATTGGTGGCCCCGTTTTTCTCTCCCTGTGCGACCGGCCGCGATTCCCAGATGCGCTCTGTCAGACAGAGCCCGACACACCGACTGTCCTTCATGTGCAGGAAGACCCGGTATCGATCGACCTTCTCCTCCGAGCTGTCCTTCTGGAGATGCTTGGGCGGTTCTGTCAGGCTCCAGAGCACCTCGTCCTCAATCTCTGGCGATGAGAGCTCCTTATTCACCACCTCCAGCACCTTCTTGGCCTGGTTCTTCGCGCTGGGTGACGCCTTGCGGTCCACAATCACCACGTAGCCTTCATCAAATCGCGTAGCTTCGTAAACCCAACGCGACGCATTTGCTCGCATAAAAGCCTTGCCCAGATCCACACCCGTCGAGTTCATCTCGTGGAACTTCTTGTGCAGCGCCGCATCCTCCGTATTCGACGGGATATACTCCATCCCACACGTCGCACAGGTCTTGCGCACCTCATTTCCCAAGTCGATCTGCATCTGGCGCATAGCCGGTTGTTTCTGCGTCTTGTTCTTGGGCGGGTCGACGGAGGCGCGCACACTGTTGGAGTTGACCTCCGTCAGCGGCGACCCGCCCGACGCGTCCTTGTGTTTGCGCTTGAGGAACGCGAAGGTTGGCTTGCGCGTATTTGCTGGCGGCGGAGTCAACCGTGGTGGCGGCGACGAGGGTGGTGTAGTCAGGTCGTCGAGGTCATCGAGCGTGCCTTCGGACAAGACGACCGAGTTGCGGCGCGACGGGCTGGACAGCACCGCGGCGGAGGATTCACGAATCGCATACTGAAGATTTGTCTCTGCTTCATCCGACTCATCCTGGACGCGTCTTTTCTTCGCGGCCCGCTCGTCGTCATAGACGCGCCAGGTCGGTCTTCCGTATGTTTTCATCAGGCCTCTGTGGGAGCGAGGAGCGAGTTAGCCAGAGCGGCGCAATGACCGAAGCAAGAGCAGCTTACCGCTTGAATGAATTAGTGACAGTCCACGGCATCTCCCCGGGAGTGATCACGAGCATAAAAAATAGAGAGTATAGGAGATGGTGTTTGTTTTCCGGGGGGTTTTGCAGTTTACATAGGCGGATCGTCCGGTTCCACCGCACGCGTGGCGCTAACTGGTTTAGGTCATATTGTTCGGTGACGAGCCAACAAGTTCGAACTCACTGTGTATCCCTTGCGGATTGCTGCGAAGCTCTGAAGATGGAAATCGACAAGAGAAGAGAGGGTTGCGTCAAGGGTTGGACCTCAAGACCACCTAATAAAGATCATCAACAGAAGAACCCCGTGTGGAGGCTATGATGAAGTTAATAAGGGCAGAAGAATCGCCACCAGGACGCGATGCGACGGATTCCGATTGCTAGGGTACAGGGATTATAAAGAAGGAAAGAAAGGAAAAGTGCTCAGTAATAAGTAGCAGCCATGTCTCCAGCCGTTTCTTTTTTTTTTTTGAGGTTGAATTCCTGAATGTCTGCCTGGTGTTGGTATGTGTATGTGTATGTACCTCATCGCCCCCTTTCTGCCCAGGAACCACGAGGATCCCCCAACGTTCAGTCCAGCTTCCGGAGACAAGGCTCCATCTTGAACGTGGCCAATGACGCCGTTCAACTCCCGTGTACAAAAGCTGTCGCGGGGAAATTAACAGACTCTTTCGCCCCAATTCTGTCGCGAGGCTTATTCGCTCTGCTCTGGAGAACCTTTCCGCCAAGGAGGGCCCTGAAGGCCCCAGCCATCTATACCCAGCAAGGCCACCCGGGATCAGTCTACTGCATCGCCTCGTGCAAGGAAGATCATCCAACAGCCTGATCCAGATCCGCGTCTCGCAGATTCTATTGCCAGGTAGGTCCTGACTCAGGAGTCACGTCCCAGATAGTTACGAGGCGCTTACAGAGTGTACGAGATGGGCAGCTACAATGTCCACATCTTCAGACGGGAAGAAACCGGAGGTTGAAACCAACATTTCTCAAGCTGATTGGACTAGCCCAACGAATCGACGAGGCAGATCAGAGATCTGGCACACTGATTGGCCTTAGCCCTGACGTCGGCGCTGGGCCACCGAAGTCTGTTGAACGCGCCAGTTGGAAACTGAACAGCTGTCCCCCAGATTTGATAATTTGATGATTGAGGGTGGCAGGTGCAGGGTATGCTTGTACAGCATAGCCTTCAGGATTGTGGACTCGGGTGGCAAGACTCTGAGTCCTTTGAAGCTCAGTGGGCCAGGACAGCCGGTTGCATCCTTGCCGCGATGACGGACGAGGCCAGATCACTGCCTCATCGAGCCCCTACAGGCACGGGCTGCCACTTGAGCAGAGCAAGGATGGGGAGATCCGCTGGTCAACGGGCCGTCGTGTGAGCAAGAGGCTGAACTCTGTGATGCTTGTATCACCTTCGACATCTCTGTCTACTTGGATCTCACGGCCTGCTGGGGGCGATTTGAAGCCTCGATCTACGTTCCCGATGCATGGCCCCCAAAAAGGCCAGTTTGACAAGGTCTTTTGTCCTTGACTCGCCGAATCCAATGCGGCACTGTTACACAGACGCTTTGTTGATGCTGACTGGGTCGAGACCAACTGTTGCCTTCGCGGGGTTCTTCAGCAGGACTTCACGCAGTTGAATGGTGCTCCAGCTCACCGGCTGCATAGTGGCATCGCTATAAGCGATTACGATGGAAACCTCTTATACACCTTTTTACTAACGAGATTCTTGCTAATTCCCGTGGCCGATCTAGGGCCATTCTCGCCGTGAGCGAACTGGAATTCGTACATGTTTCGCCGACTAACATGAAGTGTTCCTGATATTGCGGTCGCCTGCTCCATCTTGATACTTATTCTCTCAGTTTCAACTCAGTCTCTGCAGAAGATGCAGAAAAGATCGCCGGACTCCGAGCACATCACCCGCGGCCGTGAAAGCGATGAGGGGAACCCCCACCGAAGTCGGTCCCGCTGCAGGCCTGTCATGATGGAATTAAGTCTCCGGTCGGCACATTGTAGATTTAGGATATAGGATGACTTCTGTTCCTCTTCAATTGCCTTTTCTCAACTGAGAACTACAGTTCTATTTGTAGTGCTACTATCGTTGTCGGGTCCCGCTCGTTGTCCCGCGGAACCCCAGCGGAGCCGGAGTCAACTCAAAAATCTCTTTCTTCCTGCCCTCTTCACCTCTTCACCTCAACCATGTCGGATACCGCACAAGTCGCTGGAAAGAGAAAGCGTGCGAGTTAGTACTCCTTTGATCCTTGCTTTTATCTCGAGTCCCCAGATCTCCCCTATCCACGCCACGGCGCCAAAAGTCGAAAGATCCCAGTCTCGGCTCAGGATCCTCGTGAGCAACGAAATCATCCAAGAAGTCGCCGACATTGCAGCTAGCCTTCAACCCAGTGGCCTGGTTGTGTGATTTGGCTGTGACCCTTTTGATTCTCTGCCATCTCGTTCCATGGGAGACCGAGGCTCGCAGGATTTGCACATGGCTAACAGCACTCAACCACCAGGGACCCAGTCGTGCCCCCCGCCCGAGCTGCCTCAACTCGTTGCGGAGCAGCATGTCCCAATCCCCTCGCACGACAAGGACACCCAGCGTCTGATTGTCATTCTCTCCAATGCCAGTCTGGAGACCTACCGGGCCTCTAGTGGCCGCGCCGGAGCGAAGGATGAGAAGTACTCGCTATTGAACAGCGACGAGCATATTGGTATCATGCGCAAGATGAACCGGGACATCAGCGAGGCTCGTCCCGATATCACCCACCAGGTAGGCTTGCAGCGGTCGCAGCGTCATTGCGAGACAACGAGGTTTAACAATTTGCTATAGTGCCTTCTCACTCTGCTGGACTCGCCCGTCAACAAAGCCGGCCGCCTTCAAATTTTCATCCACACGGCCAAGGGTGTCCTGATCGAAGTCAACCCCTCCGTGCGCATTCCGAGAACGTTCAAGCGGTTCGCCGGTCTGATGGTCCAGCTGCTCCACCGACTCTCCATTCGCTCCACCAACTCGCAGGAGAAGCTGCTCAAGGTCATCAAGAACCCGATCACCGACCACCTGCCTCCCAACTGCCGCAAGGTGACCATGAGTTTCGACGCCCCCGTGGTCCGTACCAAGGATTACATTGAGTCGCTGGGTCCCAAGGAGAGCATCGCCATCTTTGTCGGTGCCATGGCCAAGGGTAACGATGACTTCGCCGACTCGTTCAAGGACGACACGATCAGTATCAGCAACTACAGTCTCAGTGCCAGTGTGGCCTGCAGCAAGTTCTGCCACGCGGCCGAGGAAGTGTGGGACATTCTGTGAACGACTCGGGCTGTACTGCGCAGCTGTAAACGCGCCTCTCTGCCCGCCGTTTGCATTGTTGCTTGGAGCTACCATGAAGCCACGAATTTCTTTGCGACGAGTTGACCACGGGCACAAATCAAGGTTGAACCCTCATTACCAAACCTTTAACCGACGGGACCGTCTCCGGTACACCATTTCTTTCGACAAGCATTCGGCTGCCGTCCCGAGACCCTTTTCTCCTGCTCAATCTTATCTACTCTTCTCATTTTGTGTGTTTTTGAAGATCCATTGACAGTCGGGATGCTCGAGATGGGACGGTCAGCGCTCGGGGCCCAGGGCCCGTGGAAAGAGTCATTTGGGGATGCTGCGTTCTCCTCAAACTTGACAAGCGACACTCGGACTGGAATGGCATTTGGTTCCTTTTCACCAGTTCAGTCCTGAACCAGAACTCTTCCGCAGCCCCTTATACTTATTTTTGACTGTGGCGAGACCCGAAAAGTGAACAGCATACTGATTTGGGAGTGCTCTTTCGGCAGCTTCTGAGATCAGGCATATACTTGTGTGAAATACAATTACCTTGTTGCTCATAGCTGTTCCCTTTTCCTGCCTGTAGATTCTACGTGGCACGAGGATGTCGCCTCACTTTGACCTGCACGAGTAGATCACTAGAGATGCAGCTAATCGGAAGCGTGCATGTTGCAGCCAGACGAATCCGTCGCTAGTTGGATGTTGGATGCTGCATTCATACCCAGGATGACAGTTTGTCTTTGTATAGACTCATAATCAGAATAATCATGATACTTATCATCCAGTACTCGATAACTAAGTAGGTAATCCTGATATACTGCGTAGGTGACTCAAGTCTTCGTTAATAGTAGCGGTCAGCACCAACACCAACGCCATCTGTTTCGACAACACTCGCCTCTCCACTCTCCCCCATCGCGCCTCACCATTTGCCCAGCGCGAGAGAACAACTCCCCCAATTGCCCACTGAACTCCATCCACGATCACTTAGTCACTAACTAAAAGCTGCACGCCCCATCCACCACTATGCAGTGGTATGCACCGCTCCACTCACCAGTCCCCGCGATGACCTGGCCCCTGTGGGATCCAAGCGGCAACCACAAACCCACCGCTGCCAGAATGGATAAGCTCGTTCGTTCCCTGCCAGCCTGCCAGCCTGGACAAGGGTCAGCAGCTGCCACCGAAATAGACCACGAACAAAAGTCCAAGTCCAAGTCCAACGACGAGTTCTTGGGTTCTCTGTTGGGCGGCTGCAGTCCAGCGGCGCGGCCTCATCCTGCCAGCCCTGCTTTGACGTGTTTCATACGCTTCTCCGAGGTGCAGATCGCTCAATCGGGCAAGGTGATTCTCCTGCGTCTGATCTTGTCCAAGGCGTGGTCCACCCAGTTTCCTTTGCGCATTGAGACGGCTCCACTGGTCCAGGACCCAGTGAGTGCCGTGGCTTGCCTTTCTCGGTTGACTACGGAGTACGGTGGACTGGATATGCAGTGCGGATGGCTGGGGCAGCTTGCTTGGGCAGGACCCGGGCAGCGAGGGTCTTGTCATTGAGGTCTGTGGTGGTTGGGTCTGACTGGTCCCTGGCATCTCGGGTATGGCCGTGGGTCATACTTCTGGTCTTTATAGACTGGTCTTCTCACCGTATATAACTGACCTCTTTTGACGAGATTCTCAATTCATCTGGTTTCATCTTTCAAGCTCTTTGCCCTGTTGCAATAAGTACGTGCTGCACTCAGGCACGTCGACTACTTATCCTTTTCCGACATGCCCGTCTCGCATCTGACCCTCACCGTCTCCCATCTCCCAACATCTACATCCTTCTTCCTCTCTTGCCTTCAGCCTCTAGGCTACCAGTTCATCGGTCGTCATGAAGACTATATCGGCTTCGGCCAGAAGCCAGGTGCACCGGCCGACTTCTGGATCACAGAACAGAAGGCAGGGTATGTGATATTGCTCCTCCTATTCTACAAAATAGTAACTAACAAGATATCAGACTCGCGACCAGTGCAGTACATGTAGCATTCCCCGCCCCATCACGCAAAGCGGTCGAGGCATTCATGTACGCCGCCCTGAAAGCAGGCGCAAAGATACACGGCGAGCCCAAAGAGCGAGATTCCCTGTCAGGCTACTACAGCGCCGCCGTAATCGACTTCGACGGCAACAGCATCGAAGCAGTGTATCGTTCCGGCAACTCGGTCGTCGCATCTGAAGCCGGCGGACCGACAATAGCACTCCTTGAGAATGGGTCTGTGGTCTCAAAGAGCAGTAAAGCGAGTACCGTCAAGGCTGCTGAGAGCATTGCGCCTCCAAGATCTGAGGCCAAGTCTCGCGCTGTTTCTAAAGTCCCAACTGCGATTGAGCGGGCTGCACCGTCTGTCGTCTCCCACAGGTCGCAGGGACCTCCGCCGTCCTATACGACGCAAACAGTCCAGAAGACTGATGATGGGAGTAAAGCGGCCAAGACCATTGTCGGGACACTGATCGGGGCAGCTGCTGGTGCGGCGATTGCATATGCAATGGTCAAGGGCGACTCGCACTCCTCATCATCAGAAACGACTACCAACCCTCCGCCGCAATATACACCCGAATCGCACCAGCTCATGGCTCCCTCGCAAGTCTCTCATTCAGACGAACAAAGACAACAGCCCGGCTATCGCACCATCGAAGCTCCACCACCACGAAGCATCTACACCAGCGCCTCAGGTCCACGCTCCACGCTCACCCGCAGCGTAACCTCCAAGAACCCGCGCGCCAGCACCGTCTACGAAGGCACAGAGTTCTTCCTGGACGGGAACGGCCGGCGCGCCTCAGACGGCAGCGTCTTCAGCATCCCAGAAGATATCCCCCTCCGAGCAATCGAGTGCCCGCCACCACTCAGCAATAGCCCGCAAGAACGATACCCCTGCAACCCAAGCACATTCATCAGCAGCTACGCAGCCGACAAACCACGCAGCCTGGCCGGTCAAGGGAGCGTACACTCCGCCTCAACGATCAAAGCATCCCACGCTAGCATGCAACGGCGCCACAGCCACGACGACAGAGACACCTATTCTGTTCACAGCCATAGTCACAGCCACCACTCCCAGATCTACCGCGCCTCTTCCTCACACAGCCACCACTCCTCAAAATCATCAACCAAAGCACCAAACGACAACACCAGCACCACCTCCTCAACCCGCACAGCACGACAAATACCCCTCCCAACCGGCTCAACAGCCACATACTACTCCACCCACAGCGGCACCCCCAGCAATAACGGAGGCAACAACTCCTACATCTCCGCGCGGGGCATCCCCCTCCCAGAAAGCGTCGTCGACCTCGACGTCGACTCACACGTCACACCCGACGACTCGATCAGCCAAGTGGGCAGTCGCTCGGGAGGACGATCGACGCACTCGCACTCGCACTCGCACCGGTCCAGCCACTCGAAGGCTGCGTCGCGGGCGTCCAGACACTCTTCCAAGTCCAATGCCAAGTCCAGGTTTGAGGAGCCTGTTAAGCCGGCTGATAGTGTGAGCCAGGTGTCGCGGGCTTCGCAGCGGACTGTTAAGGCTGGAGGTGGAGGTGGGAGTCAGGCTCCTTCGAAGGCGGGGAGTCGGCGTGGGAGTCAGGTTGTATAATTGCAATCTTGCTCGTTCTTCTTTTTTGTGATTGATTTGATTCTTCTCTTTCTACTCCTTTTGATACTTCTTTTTCGCATTGCATCTTTGTCATCCCTCATTTTCTCATTGTGGCATTGAGTTGACTTCCTGGCTTGACTTGATGGATACTTGCATTACTGGCACACAGCATATACGACGGGCATTTGATTTAGACATCTAATATTAGCATTGACGTGGGGGCATAGCATAGAAATACATTTGGAAACAGAGATCTCAATTTAAGAAGCATCATGATTACGATTAAGACTTTCTTCCGGTCGTCAGGTCAGATAGGCAGTCTCAGAGCAAAACTGATAGTAGCAGTAATTTCGATGCTGAGAATCAAGATAATTGAACAGGTCCACTTATATCTCTCTACTGGCAATGGCAGAGTCATGGAATAGAGATGATCCAAAGAGATCAGTAGATTCAATCCAGTTGACATGCCCTCTCTTTGACAAGCACATGCAAACTAAGTCGACAAGACACTACTACTTCATTCTCTACACAATATCAACAAGCCATCTACATCTACAGGAAAAACACATTTGACGGGCCTGCCTGGATTGTGCTATCTGCGACAAAGAAAGAAGAATCGTTAAAGCCCTCCACCAGCCACGCACGCACCGCCAGCCCCATAAACCCAGCACAATCAACCCTCCGCTCATCTTCGAGATTCAATTCCTGTCACGCGGCGACCCAGTCGAGAGCAGCAAAATTCCCGGTGCATGAAAACGTGACGATGATCCCGTCGTGTCCTGCCGAAAACTCACGGGACACAACTCCGGAAAACCCTCGAAACTTGAAAGTTGAGACGAAAGACGTTGCCGACGCTGTCATCCCAGAAGCACACGTCACGAGAATAAAGATGCCATGCAAAGAGGAATTGGTCATAAGGATCGTTGGAAATATGACGAGACCCAGAAACTAACACACAGAGCAGAGACATGCGATGAAGTTGGAAAAGGAGCAATAGCTCGCGCACGCACGAGACACATCAAGATTGGAATAGAGAACGTTTGCAAAGTTTCTACGACCACGGTACGCCAGGCTTCGCGGATCTGAATCTAACGGAGACAAGAAAGGAGGATGCAGACGTGCGACGGAAAGACACCGGAAGGTCGCGCGGATGCATGGAGGAAGGGTGGGCAGATTTGTTGAGAGATTTGCCTATCAGATAGCGTACTTGCGTGTCCACTCGCGAGCCGTCGCTTCGTACCGCGGACGGTCTGTCTTGTAGACGTGTGCGATCTCCGGCACCAGCGGGTCGTCAGGGTTGGGGTCTGTGAGCATCGAGCAGATCGAAAGGAGCACTGTGCAGAAAGTTAGTATCAATCGGTCTGAGAGTGATGCTTTGGGGCAGACGCACCCTTCGAAATGGTCAATGCCGGGCTCCATTGGTCCCTGAGGATATCCAGGCAGATACTGCCATTGGAGTTGATGTTGGGGTGGTAGATGCGGGTGGTGAAGTTGACCTTGGGCGGCTTGAATGGGTAGTCGGTAGGGAAGTGGATGGTGAGGAAGAAGACGCCTCCAGAGTATGGCGAGTCACCCTGTCGCAAGGTTAGCATTTGATTTTGATGTCCGACCGCGGTCTCCCCATGTGAGGGATTTGCGCAGTCGTGGAAGACAAATCGACTTACAGGACCCATGATAGTTGCTTGCCAGTGGAACTAAACAGCAGAAGAAGATTGTCAGTCATCCATTATCCATGTCATCCACCGAATGATCTGCACCCAACCCCGCAGCACGATACGACCAACTCTCGCGACGGGTATGCCACATTGAGGGTATTCGGAAACTAGGGATCAAGATGCATACCAGATCATCTCCAACGGGACCAGCCGAGCAGGAAGAGGGAGGATCCCTGTAGAGGCAGAAGAGTCAGTGTCAAGGCCCCTCCAACGGACGGACAAGAGTGGGCTGGGTCATACCGGCCAAGATCAGTGAGTTCCTTGTTAATGCGCTTGAGAGCCATGATGAGGGTGTGTGGAAGGGAGAAGGTAGAAGGAGAGAAGACTGGATGAGAGAAGTCAGTGTCAAGGAGGGAGATTCTCAAGCTGGAGGAGGTGCCTCAACATACGGTTACGTCTTTGTGTGGAAAAGAGAAGAGAAAGAAGAAGAAAGAGGGGGAAAGTGGGCGGGCGGATGTCTGACGGGTATTACCAATACGCGCCACTCAATGACACATGCGGCGGTGCGTAATTTATACTGTAGGGCTGGTCTTAGTCAGGCCTTAATGATGCTGACTGCGGTATTACTGAGGTATTCTTTGGTGGCAATATTCTATACGACTCTTAGGTAGTTGAGTCTTGATTACTCTTTGATTGAGTTCTTTTCTTGCTTCGATCCGATTCAGATCGATCTGATACCTGTTGCATACCAAGCCCCTCGATGATGTCACGTGCGGCTGAGGCACCCGCCTGTCCCAATCGGGAAGGCATCTGCGCTACAGTCTTTCTCTTGAGAAATCTGATTCAAGGTATTTCTCTTTGACAGTTCTATTTATTGAATGGTATAGATGCGTTGTACAATGATATCTACATTTTAATCCACCTCAAACAAACGCCTGCTTGCCAGTGATGGCCCGACCCAGAATCAAGGCTATTTGAAACATTAGTCTCAGCCCAAGTCCTCAGTTGGGCACGCAGAGACTTACCATGAATATCACTCTGTCCCTCGTAGGTCTGTACCACAAACAAATTGGCCACATGTCGACCAATATGATACTCGTCGCTCGCAGCGTTACCGCCGAAGATCTCTTGGAGACTAGTGTCGCAGTCAGTACCTGTTGTGTAAACCCAAGATTGGCCAGAAGAGCAGAGAAAACATACATGCGCGAATTGACCAATGCTCGGTCGCAGTTCTGCCGCTTGATCATGGAGATCATTTCCGGGGTGGCCTTGCCTGCGTCCTTGAGACGGGCCACCTGCACGGCAGCTAGGGTGCCGTAGGCAGCGTCTGTGGCCGCATCGGCCAGCTTCTTCTGAATAAGCTGGTACTTGGCCAGCGGGTTGCCCTTGAACTGCTTGCGCTCGAGAGAGTACTCCCGGGCACGGGCGAGACAGTCCTCCAAGGCGCCCATGCTACCAAATGCAATGCCCAGCCGGGCACTGTTGAGGCAGGTGAACGGACCCGTCAGGCCCTCCACATCGGGGAACATATTCTCCGCCGGGACAGGACAATCATCCATCTGGATCATACCCGTGATAGACGCACGCAGACCATTCTTGTTCTTGATAGCAGGGGTCTCGAACGTCCCCGGCGGGCAGCGTGAGCGCTCAACCACAAATCCACGAATCTTGCCCGTCGACTCCAGCTTAGCCCACACAAGCGCCAGGTCCGAGATAGGCGAGTTGGTGATCCAGGTCTTGCTCCCAGTCAACAGGTACATGCCCTTCTGGGTCGGGTGCTCGCGCGCCACCGTTTCCATGGACCCCGGGTCGGAGCCGTGATTCGGCTCTGTCAAGCCAAAGCAACCGGCTAATTGACCCTTTGCCAGACCTGGCAGCCACCGCTGCTTCTGCTCCTCTGTGCCGAATTCGTAGATGCCCGTCATGGCCAACGAGCTTTGCACGGACATGCCTGATCGGTATCCAGAGTCGACGCGCTCCACCTCCTTGGTGATCAGACCGGATGCCACGGTGCTGGCGCCAGCGCAGCCGTAGCCCTCAATTGAGGCGCCCAGCAAGCCCAGCTCGCCCATCTCTTCCAGGATCTTGCGGTCATAGTCTTCGTTACGGTAGGCCTCTGTTATTCCGCATTAGCTCGGCACTGAGAACATAGCGTTGTGCTTCTTTGAATCACGAACCCAAAACCCTCGGCATCAATCGGTCCTGGCAATATTGCCTCGCTGTATCCTGAATCGCCAACTCCTCCGCTGTATACAGCTCTTCCGCGGCGAGGGGATCCTCCCAGTTAAAAAAGGCAGAAGAAGCATACCGCCGGCCAGCAACGGGGCGACCAGCCTGGGCAGCGCGCACAGCAGCACGCAGAAGAGAACGGTTCATCATTCTGCGGGGAGGAAAGGGACAATTGAAAGAAAAGAGGAAGAGGAAAAGGAAGGTGTCTGTACTCCAAAGTCGTTAAGTTGTTGCGGGGGAGCTCAATCAAATATGCGCTAGTAGCGGAGAACCTCGGCAATTCTGGGGCTGCAAATCGCCGAGTCTGACGGGGTATCGTCCGCTGCAGGCAGGATATGTTGAAATGTGACTTATATAAAGTAAACCAGGACCGGTTAGATTGGGATTGAGTATTGATTGACGCAAGGCGATTCGATGGATTGGCCGAATTACATGTAATCAGAATTCAGTGTTGATCCATGTTCGGATTTTTTCGGTGCTTGTGGCTGTTCGGGCTGTTGGCTCGGCATGGCAACGCCCTCGGAGTAGGTATATGCGACACAGGCGTATCGCGGGGAAACATCTTCTAATTGCCTTCTAGTGACTATTTATGTACCTATGTACCTGCCAGTTCCAACCATAATCGTCCAGCATGGGTCGTCATTATTATATACAGAAAGGTAGTGGAACAACGCAACGCCAGAACGAGACAACCCCTTACGCGGGCATCTGGCTTTGGAGAAAATCAAACACGCCCGTGGGGAAATAATCCTCATCGAACCCCCACAGATCCGCCATCATGGGGTCCATCGAGCCCTCTGATAGGCCTGGCTCCGGTTTGCCTGGCGCGGTGACGGGCTCGAACCCGTTGCTGCGCTCGGCGGACAATGGTGCCACGCCTAGTAATGGTGGTGGATGGTTCAAGATTGTGTCGCGTTCACCCAGGATCTGCGCTCCGGGGATGATGACTGGCTTGAATAGCGAGGATGTCTCTTGCGGTGTTGACCCCAGAGATTGTTGGTGACCATTGCGCTTCTCCCACTCCTCCAGCCCAGTGAGCATCTTGCGGAGTCCACGTGCAATGTGGTGGCTCAGATGGCGCTCGCTTGCTCGCTGACTGCATGACACCATCATCTCGACGATCCGCCCGACCAAGATCCGTATATAGCCAACATCCACAAGTAAACCGGCAGACGCTATTGAGTTGCGCTGGCCCTGGCCACCGTTATGTGTTCCGTTCGAACAGGATTTGGCTGCTATCTTCAGCAAGAAGACGGCTGCAAAGGTGATCATGCTGTGGAGGTACAGTGGTACGCCAACGAGCGCTCTTTGAATGTCCCGCTCGTCCAGGACGACTTGGAGAGTGGCGATCGCCGAATCAATGGCAATATTAGCTCTTTTTCTGCGCTCCAGAGACATGACTTTCGAGGACGTAGAAGAATGGTATGTGCGCAATGCGACTGAGTTCAACTGCAGCCGAGAGAAGTGGTAGTGCATGTAGACGGCTTTGTAGGGGTATGCGCCGACATGTCGGCTTCCGGCTGCAACAAGTCAGTAAGGTAGACCCACTACGAGCATCAAAGTGACTCACCAAGTCGAGGTAGCCATGCCGATTTCCAATCTCCCAAGTCGATGTCGAACTGGTCGATCTTTGGGAATTCACTCTCGGGTACCTCCATATCGACATCTGGCCCGAACGCAAAATATATTCGGGTGAGGATGATGAAAAGATCTACTTGACTATGCAGTCGGAGATCGCCTTGTGATACCGTCGGAGATTGTGTGAAGGTGTTGTGTTGTGTAATTGCTGGATCTTCATGGATGATTGGTGGTCGGCCGTATGCGATAGAGAAGTGATGTTCAAGGGTCTTGTCCTCAGTTAGTTTTGAGAGAAATAGCAGAAAGTTAGCGTAGGCATACATAGAGAAGGTACCAGAGTCTAGCCTGTTCTTTGTGCTCTGGCGATCCTGCCACAGCTTTTCGGTAGAATTGGTGAAGATTGCGCTCGGTGGCAATGCGCACCGCATACCCAGAAAGCTTCCAGCTCACGTCCGCAAGCCAAAACGCTCCGATACACAAGGCGCGAATATCATCCATAGTATGGTGGTGTCCCAGCATAGACTCGGACGCCAGTTTGGCGAACTCCGTGTAGCAGGTGTCGAATGTCCGTTCTTTTGACGGCATGTGAAGGGCAGTAACGGCCAGGATAGCAGCAGACAACATGGAAGATGACTTTCGAGCTGAAGTCAGATCTTTATGTGCCAGCAAAGCTCCGTCCCACAAATAGCGGTTGAGGACTTGATCAAAGTGATAGAACAACTCCTCCGCTTCTTGAAGGTCCACCACTCCGCGTGAGATGAAATCGGTCACCAATGCCTGGTCTGGAGAGTATTGCTGCTCAGGCGAGCTCTCACGGTTCTCACTGAGCTGCGTCACCTCGTAAAGACTCCCCATGGGAGCAGTCACCAACGAGGTCGCTGCCGTCTCTTCGCGGTCTATGGAATACTGCGGCTGCTGCTGTGAAAAGGCGTAACTGGACGAGCTTGAACCCGTTCCTCGACCAGCGCTTTGCTCAGTGGAGTCCTTGCCATGATGCCCCTTACCAACACCAGCATCATCCACAGACACCGTTGATTCTTTCCGGCCTCGTTTCTTGGAAGGTGTCTCGATCGATCCACCGCCGGCTTGATAGTACGATAGTTCCGGCAGCTGAGCCTTCCTAAGCAGGTCCGTCATTGCCAGCTCGATCACGGTCTTCCATCTAAAAGGAAAATTAGATTTCAGTTCAACAGTTTACAATTCCCGAAGTAGATGGCACTTACTCCGCTTCATCTTCCAGCAATGTTTGAAGGCTCTTGTTGACAATACACTCCAATCCCATGCGCCGACAGCGCGAGCATACCGACTCACCTGTCTTCATGTCACACCGGACCTTGTGTCGCTTGCATTCCGTACATGCGCGGATTCTCCGCGATATCTTCGGGATATGCTGAGGCGGGCGGGAGTGGTCCTCCGGGGTAAAGCCGCCTTGCGGCGAAGCGGACGAGGCGTCGCCATTGGTCTCAAATTGAATGCGATTCCGCTTCATGCTGTGAATCTGGGCTCGTCTCCCACATGGCAGACTCCGGGGAAGAGGGAAAGGCGGGGTTGGGGCATCTTCGGTTCTCGACCGACTGGTTCCTGGCCTCAGGCACCACCGGGTCTGGACCGGCGCCGGTCACGTGTGAATCCTTTATCCTTATCGTCACATGATAGATGCTGTGACGCTAGTACCGATTAGGTTTAATCTATGATGCGGCGCGTTCGTCGTTCGTCGCGCGTCACTCTCGTGGAGCAGGAGCTTGGCTTGAACCTCTAACCACCACCATTAGGGTCGAAATCTCAGCAACCACCCGCCAAGATGGGTATCAAACGTGAGTGACAGTTTGAGGGGGTGCCAGGCCTCTGGATCATGACTGATAGAGAAACAGATCTCTACCAGGTGATCTTAGAAAATGCCCCCGATGCGATCAAGACGGGCGAGATCAAGAATCACTTTGGCCGCAAGGTCGCAATTGTAAGTCAGACTTCGCGACTTCTCATGTCTGACCTCGGCTTCCGGAAGCTAACCAGTTATCACTTCTGAGCTAAACAGGATGCGTATGTCCGCTACGTCACAAGACCTCGTTTTCGCGAACACTAACCCGGCATAGATCCATGAGCATCTACAGTTTCCTGGTTGCTGTGCGCTCCGAAGGCCAGCAACTGATGAGCGATACTGGCGAGACAACATCACACTTGATGGGCATGTTCTACCGCACCCTTCGCATGGTCGACAACGGCATCAAGCCTCTGTACGTCTTTGATGGTGCACCGCCGAAGCTCAAGTCAGGCGAGCTGGCCAAGCGTGGCGCGCGCAAGGCAGAGGCTACAGAGGCACACGAGGAAGCGAAGGAAACCGGTACTGCAGAGGATGTGGAGAAGTTCTCCCGGCGTACCGTTCGGGTAACGCGTGAGCACAATGCCGAGTGCAAGAAGCTGCTGAAGTTGATGGGTATCCCGTACATTGATGCGCCAACTGAGGCCGAGGCTCAATGCGCGGTTCTGGCGCGAGCAGGGAAGGTCTACGCCGCTGCGTCGGAGGATATGGACACTCTGTGTTTTGAGGCGCCGATTCTACTGCGTCACTTGACGTTCAGTGAGCAGCGCAAGGAGCCGATTCAGGAGATTCACCTGAAGCAAGCACTTGAGGGACTGGAAATGGATCGCAAGCAGGTAAATCTCATAGCACAGCTTGTGCATGATCTTCTCTAACGTGGTAATGCAGTTCATCGATCTTTGCATTCTCTTGGGCTGCGACTACCTCGAACCGATCCCCAAGGTCGGCCCAAGCACCGCCCTCAATCTGATTCGCGAGCACGGCACATTGGAGAAGGTCACAGAATGGATGCGCAACGACCCAAAGAAGAAATACGTTATCCCGGAGGACTGGCCATATCAAGACGCGCGCGATCTGTTCATCTCCCCAGACGTCCGCGACGCGGACCACCCAGACTGCGATTTCAAGTGGGAGGCTCCGGATGTGGACGGTCTGGTGGAGTTCCTGGTCACAGACAAGGGCTTCAACGAGGATCGGGTTCGCAATGGGGCCGCACGCCTGCAAAAGAATCTGAAGAGCGCGCAGCAGTCGCGACTGGAGGGGTTCTTCAAGCCTGTCGGACGGACAGACGAGGAGAAGGCTACCTTGAAGCGAAAGCACGACGAGAAGCTCCAGGAGCAGAAGAAGCGCAAGAAGGATGAAGCCAAGGCGAAGAAAGAGGCCAAGGCCAAGCCTCGTGGTGCGGCCTAGTCGGATGCTCGGTCTGGTCTGCGGCCAGTGATGAGCCGATCATCACGCGATTCTCCTTATCCACACAGGTCATGTTCCTATGGTCGATCTTCCTCAAAATAGGCGCCGGCGTTGCATGGGTTTTCTCTGATTTTTCCTTTCGCATTGAGTTGAAGTGGGTTGGCCGTCTCTACGGCCCTAGGCTTATGGCATGACTAGCATATGAGACCGAATCAATATTCTTCAGAATCATGAAGTAGACATAGATACGTATCATCACAGGTCTGTAATTTAGGCACTCTCGGAAGCTCTGGGTGCAGGGATCAGAGACGATGGGTCTGGGTGAAGGCCCCAGATGCATCTACCTTTCTGCTGATCCTCGATGCCATGGGACAAAACGAACATCAAAGAGCCTCAAAATGCTAAAACTGAATACATCCGCCTATAAAATCATCATTTTAAGCTCATTCCATCGCACTCGTGGCAGAAATGGCTCCGCTATTCCCATCCGGATGTATAGATCACCCCGGTATCTAAGCGAGACGATTCTGAACAGCCGTCCCCAACCCACGCTCGATCTCTACACAGATCAACCCAGATGATCAGCTCATGCAGCCGATCTCTCGTACCTGACGACTAGACATGTGACTATTGGTTCAGTGGTCCGGTAGAACGCCTAGGGGGGGCGAGATCAAAGAGTTGTGCATCGGCTCCCTTGATTCGATGTAGCTGGTGGGGCGGGTTGATTGTGATCTTTTGTTCGCGGTGCTTTTATATGTGGTTTTGGGTCTTGGGGTGAGTTTTTGGATGGGTTTTGTATCTTACCTGCTTGGGACTGGTTTTCCTGGGTTTGTTTGGGGAAGTCGTGATGGGTGGTGGTTGTTTGGTTAATACTGGTTCAACCTCAACCGGGTGGTCGGATACGCGTCGATGAGATGAGGGGGAGTCAACGCAACAGAAGGCAATGCAACATTAAATAATTAAACTACCGACTAATCTGCTTTATTTTCTGTGCTTCGGTCAGTATTCCTTGTAAAAAGATGGAATTCGTGGTTGTTTGGGAGATCTTAGGTGGCCGATGGAGAGATATATCTGTACCATCATCACGGGGTCCATTTGCCACCCACTTATCCCATGAATCCAACGAGTTTATTGGCATTTTCTACAACTTGTAGAATACCTAATCAATTTATTGTACATATTCAAATAATAGATGATAGTTTTGAATCAAGATATCCCAGACGGGGCATATTATTGTTGTAGATGTAATCAACATCCTGACCATCACGGTAGCAACAAGCGGACGAGTCCATGAGTTAGGGTTGACTAGAGCAGGTGAGCAGCATCAGAACGTGACCACCAGCCCACGAGTGATACACGTTGAGTCACGACATCATCGAGTCCGAACAGTGAACCATGGAACTAAGAAGGTTGCATGACAACGCACATGTGCCTCGTGACCCTGCAGCTCCACGCAAGGAAGCTTGAGACCTGCGTAGTTGAAGTATACATTTAGTCTACTATACTATCATGCATAGATTGACATTTACATTTAAAACACAGGCTATGAATACTGCCCCAATATCTTGAGTAGATCCTGTTGCATCCTGTGTAGACAGATCTGGATTCCATACCCCAGCGTGTCGGGAGATCCTGTCAAAAAGGAGCAATTCGTCCTGAAGATCTCTTCGTTCTCGTTGGAATGTGTCTGTGTCTGTGCTATCACAATAATCATTCTCCTGGCTAGCCGTCTGGGATGTCCAGACGCAGATGGACGAGATGCGCCATTTCTCATCGCAGAAACACAACGCGCATCTTCGCCTACCTAGGTACTTGACTAGATAGTCACCGTCAGCGAGATCCACGCTGGCACGAGTCCATCAGATGGATCTCCAGACTAGCGCGACCAGACCAGGCACGGGAATGAAGACTGTCTGCCATCTGGGAGAATGCGCGCGGCCAACCATTCTCAGCAGACTGGACAGGTGAAACGCGCTTGGGATGACCAACTGTAGAGTCAGAGACGAGGCCACAACTAGAACTAGCAAACAGATACTAGAGATAGACGAGGCAACAAAAGACTCAGATAAAAGAAAAGGAAGAAGATAATAAGGACGGGGCGAAGTTCCCGGGGGAGGAAGGGTGATCTGGTGTCAACAGACCGGAAATCCTATAAATCACCTGCCCCGCCGGCCCTTCCCCTTCCGCTTCTGTTACTTCTACTCTTCCACCTTCTCGCTCTACTCCCACTTCTCTTCTTTTACTCGGACCTTCTCGTCTGATCACTCGATCTTGTTCAGCTTCAACAAGCTACCACACAACTTTATTCACCATGGTTCCCAAGAAAGCCACCAGCGCGTCTTCCAAGAAGGCCGCGCCTGCTCCTCACGCCTCCTACCGCGGTATGTTTTCTCTGATCTTGGTCCACCACAACATCGCGTGAAGATGTTGGAGGTATCTTCTGAGTCGCGAACGTCTGCTGATCCCATCCATATAGATATGATCAAGGATGCCATTGTCAACGTGAGTAGATCACCGCCGGCGCCCGGCTTGTTGTGATTCGGGTCGCGCGCCCGATCGTGTCACATCTGCCCATGCCCAACAACCAGCCACCATCTTGGGTGGAATCGTTGTCATTTGTCTTTGTCCATTGCTGACCAGCCTTTCTATCTATAGCTGAAAGAGCGCAATGGTAGCAGGTATGTTTTTGTGGTTTTCCCTCGTCGTCGCGCTTTCGATTGGCCGTCTGCCTTTGTCGCGTCACTTCTGTCGCAACCAAATACTAACTACTCTTTCCTCGCACAGTCGCCAGGCTATCAAGAAGTATGTGACGTCCAACAACAAGATCACCTTCGCGTCGCAGGGCGCTTTCGACGCCCAGTTCAACAAGGCCATCAAGGCCGGTGTTGAGAAGGGCGAGTTCACTCAGCCCAAGGGTAAGTTCTATTTGCCTCTTTATCGCGCGCATTAGTATACTTGGGTACCTTGGGTACTGCGCATTCATCTGCCACTGCTCAACGTGTAAATACCTGCGCGCGGGATTTTGTCTCACTGTTTCTGCTGTTATGATCGATGGCTGACGCGTCGTGCCACAGGCCCCTCGGGTCCCTTGAAGCTGGCAAAGAAGGACGCGGCTGCTAAGCCCGCCGCAAAGCCTGCTGCGAAGCCCGCTGCTAAGACCAGCGCTACCAAGGTCAGTCACTGTCGCCAGATCAATGCTCATCGCCTGCTCACTGTTCAAACAGAAGACCGCTACCAAGGCTGCCGCCACCAAGAGGGCCGCGCCCAAGAAGACTACCACCAAGGCTGCCACCAAGACTTCTGCTGCCAAGAAGACCGGCACTGCTAAGAAGACCGCGGCCAAGCCCAAGGCCAACTCTGGCAAGGCCCGCAAGACCTCGACTGTGGTAAGTAGTGACAGCCGTGGTCCTTTTTCTCGACGCCAGTCACTCATTCACCCCTTCCAGGCCCCCGCTATCGTTGAGCAGCCCAAGGTCATCAGCAAGACCAAGTCTGGTCGCGTCACCAAGACCACTGCTCCGCCGGCGAAGCCCGCTACCACGAAGCGGACTTCCAAGAAATAGAGGACTTCCCTCTCTTTTGGACCAATGATGCCCTCCCATGTTACGTGCGCTCTTTCCGGGAGGGCAAATTGGCGGGTTCGGTTCGGTTTCTGCTGTCTTCTCTTCCGTTGTAATTTCTTGTCGACTCGTTGATCTGGTGGTATTGATGGGCCTCGTTTGCTTTACTGCGTATGGGATATCTTCGTTATGACAGCTTTGCTTTTGGGTCAAAGTCGAATTGGATGGCGTCTTGCGGTGGGCTCTAGGGAAATTGTTGCTGTGTTTTCTTAATCCTCTTGTTTTCTTGGGATCTGTTGAAGGTGACTTTGGAATTGGACCTTCTTATTCGTTCTGCTTGTGTCTGTTCTCGTAGGCTGTAGTGTTGAGTGTGCGTGCTTGATAATCTGATCTACCGTTAGCCAGTGCTTGATCCCCGTGCATTAATATCATCTCTTGTGGGTGAACATTGCTCGATGTGTTCTACACGTCCATGAGGGCGTGATACGACCCTCCAAGAAGCTCTTTACAACGATCTTCCGCTGAAGGCTTCTCTAACCAGCCCTCTTTTCAGATCCGTCAACTTTGAATTGAAATCCTAGGTTTTAGACCAAGATACAGAGGCTCATACCGCAGTGTCCTAGTAGAAAATGACCACATCCCACGCGCGCCCTTCTCGTCTGAACTATTTGAGATCAATTATGAGGATATCCGGTGTCTAGAGGGCACTATCAGTTGAGCCTGGAGACACTTCGAACGACAAATACCTACTTCCTCCTATATACTCAGTCACAAGCACTTAACTGGCTGGTGCATGTATTTGTCCACTTTTTGATGTCCCATTCAAAGGACCGACGCAATTCGCAGCACAATACCAGCAATAACGCCAATTCCCATTCAGGACGATGCGGGAAACACTCTTCTCAGTCCGATAATATGCTCTATGAGGTCAACTCATGGTGAATTTGAATTTCCGTTCACAGGCCTTCAGTGCCGTCCAACCAGGGACATACGGACTAGCGCTGTTCAGGACCATAACACTTTTAAGTATCTCAGAAACCTGCTTCTAAGTCCAGGCCTCCGGATAATATAACCAAGCACCTGACAAAGCACGCTGATCTGCATGAAGCCGGTTAGCTGCTGTCCTTGGGGTGATGTTGATATACCTGGAGAACACCTTGTTTGTAGCGTGTGTAGCGTACAGTCAGCGCTGACCAGGGTGCTTCCGGAATATCACGGAATATGCCTGGCACTTTGAAATGCACTTGACCGTGGTAAAGAGTGTTTCTTGTATGCTTTCTGCTCAAGAACCGCCGTGCAAGTATCTACTCCGGCTCAAGGCGGACGCCAAGACCGACGCGGACCTCTCCAAAGTTCCATCCCGCTCACTCATCGACAGGCACTTCTCCTCTGAAGTCCTGCGCATTTCCAGGGACGGTTTCAACTGTCCCAATCAACCTGTCAAACCTCTCGAGATCCTTTGCGCATTATTTTCTGACCGACCTCGATCTGGGCGCCATCGCGAAGCCGAACCTGCCACCCCAGACACCGATTGCTTCGCGGGTACTGAACATCGACCGGCGCCAGTATGGATGGATCCCAGGGTCAGGCTGGCCAGCCTATGGTGCCACCACAGCAGCACTCCAACCTGATTCGGACAGACCAGGTGCAGAAGCTGCCGCACCTCAATGACCAACAAAAGGCCCAGCATACGCAGCTGGTCCGCACCCTCTGGGAGACCTTAAATACCCGCGATCCCCAGAGCCACGAGTATCAGACTGCCCATATGAAGCTGTCCCAGCTGTCACAGAACCTCATGAAGGGAATGAGAATGTTCCAACAGAATCGCCAGCAAGCTCTCCAGCAGCAACAGCAGGCCCAGGCTGCTGCGGCCGCACAGCAGGGCCAGCCCGTCCAGAGAACCCAGTCGAATAACCCACAAAACCTCAGCCAGCTGTTGCCCCAGATCCAGGCCAAAGTCAGCTCGCTCAACTTCTACCTCCCCCCGAACGTGACACAGGAGCAGGTGGCCAACTGGATTCCCGAGGCTCGGTTGCGATATGGGATTGCGCTGCAGAAGCAGGAAGTCGGACGGGCGCGGATTACGGACTTGCGCTCGCAATTCTCCCAGCGCCAGGCTCAGGGCTCCATGACCGCGGAGGAGGTGCAGGAGTTCAAGAGCCGACAGTTGGCGGCGGAGAAGTTATTCCGGGAGGGGAGTGACTTCTTGAATAAATTCAAGGAGCAGCAGGAGACCTTCAAGATGCAGTCGCAGCAGGGTAATCAGATGAATCAGCCAGGTCAGGGTACAGCCGGACCTGGGAATCAGTCAGCTCAAGCAGCTCCCGCAGCAACTCAAGGGGCACCAACCGCTCAACCTGGTAATGCGACAAATGCGATGCCTGGCCAGGCGCCGACTCCAGCACCGCATACCATCAACTCGGCTGTAAATGCGGCGCGTAACCAAGCAGGCCAGACGGCCATGTCTCCCTCGGCGTCGCAGCCAGGGCAGGCACCTCCAGTTTCTTCGGCAGGCACAACTCCAGCTCCTGCCAACGCGCAACAGCCCGGTCAGCGACCCCAGCCGCCATCGCAGCAGGGAACGCCAGGTGCGCAAGTGACATTCAGTCAGACCCCGAACCCAGACGGGTCCACGCCCACCCCGACAGGACCGCCGCAGATAAACGCTCAGGGTCCGCCGCGTCCACTCTCCCACCAGGCTGCTATGCAACAGGCGGCCAACTACAACACAAACCAAACCCAGCAGCAACCGCAGCAACCCCAGGCCGGCGCAACTCAACAACCCCACCCAACCGGCTACCTTGCCAACCGCTCCACGGAAGCATCTGCTCGCAACATCAACATGGCCATCCCCAAGACCCTCAACACCTCCACCCCCGAACCCGTCTCCATGCCTTCTGCGCGTCCCTCTCTCTCCGGTGGCCCCAGCCACACAGCCATGGGCCAGATGGGCCAACCCGCCATCCAGAAACACCCCGGCTACGTGCTCGAGGGTGAAGGCCAACACGTGCTCAGCAAGAAAATGCTCGACATTCTCGTCCGCCAGGTCACCGGCGGCGGCGAGGGAGAAATGCTCACCCCGGACGCAGAAGAGGTACGTCCACACATCACAACGAAAAGCAAGGCCAAAGTAAACACAAGAATCCCCAACTAACACGCTCACCAGTTCATCCTCCAAATGGCCGACGACTTCGTCGACGACGTAATCACGCAAGCCTGCCGCCTCGCCAAACTGCGTCCCTCCTCCAGCCTCGAGATCCGCGACATCCAGCTCATCCTGGAACGCAACTACAACATGCGTATCTCGGGCTTTTCTACCGATGACCTCCGCACCGTCAAGAAGCCTCAGCCTACTCAGGGCTGGCTGCAGAAGATGTCTGCCATCCAGGCTGCGAAGGTGACGCAGGGCCGGACTGAGTAGACTCACTCTCTCGGGCATGCCGGCGCTCGAGTCGTGGCAGTTGATCGGAAGACAAAGTCACCAGTCGAGGCGTGCTTCTCCTTCTCCATCTGCTTCTGCATCTCCCACCTATCCATCTTGCAGTTTACGGATCTCTTTTCTCTTCTTTCAGGACCGATATCCGGCGTTCACAGCAAAAGGTGTCTTTCTCCAGTTCAAGTCGTTTTTTCTTGCTTTGCTTCGCTTCGCCACAAGCTCGGAAGTTCTCTTCGTTAGCGCCCTGTTCCTTTCCTCGCCTCGCTTGCTTCGGGTCATTTTCTGGTGGATGCTTGAATTCCAGGGCGGCTATGGCGTTCATGTTTCTAGGTGGATACAAAATGCAGACAGATGAATCATATGAGACCATTTCTAATCACTTTAGTTCTTTGTTCATGTATTGCTACCAAGTCTACCTCATGTAGTTACCCATCTAGTCCTGAATAGTATCAATAATATCCCTTCCTGCGTCCACCATGCGAGATCCATCCTCGACAATACAACCAAGTGAAACAAGGACCTACACAAACTACCCTGGTATATCCAGCAAAAACTTCCCATTCACAGCCTGAGCTGCATATAGCCCAACTACTTATGCTCTATGTAGACAAGCACCAAAAAGACGAAGGAGAAGAACACGCAGAAAGAAGAAAGAGAAAGGGTCTTTGATCCCGATGAAAATCCGCTACTCTGAATCTGGGACAGATCGGAGGACACACAGCGCGAGCAAGATAGAATAAGAACAAGTGGTATAGTGATTGGTACAGGGTATGGAATGGAGAAACCGCAAACCAGAAAGCTCAAACTGGAAGTGGAAGTGGAAGTGGAAGTGGAAGTGGACGGCCGATAGCAGAAGATGGATACAATGGCGAGAATGGTGCCCAAGGGTGTAAAAGTAAAAGTGGAGTAGGGGAAAAAGGTGAGTCGAGTTTGGGGCCAGAGGTGAGGGAGCTTCTGACTGCCCTGGGTGACTGACTCGAAAGAGAGATGTTCAGCTGATGCGAGGACGTGAGACAGATAAGAAAGAGATGCGTGGACAATGATTGGAAAGCTGGTGTGATATAGAGAACGTCAGGTGTGGTTGAGTTGGTTGGGTATTCAAGGAGAGTTCGTATGATGGACGATTCATCTGGAGCGTTGAGCAGATGGAGATGCTCCTGTAAAACGAAGGGTTTGGCTGGGATAAATGTGAGATCCCAGCACAAGTTGTCATCCGATGGATAACATAGATGAGGAGACGAGACGCTCAACAACAGGTAATATACACACGTCACTCGTGAACATCAGCGGAGTCTTGCGAGAACATCTGTAGACAGGAACTGGAAATAGCAGAAATGCCTGGCGCAGGCCCATGCGAGAGTGGAAAGCAACAAGGATCTATCAAGCAACGGAGGGGATATCTCGGTGAATTCAAAAACAGGTCAGACACAAAGGCCACGGTAGGTGTCAAGAACAAGAGAGATGTTTATCAATGGATCGGGTTTGCGTGTCGGTATTACCGATCAGCGTCTTTGCCCTTGCTTGGGGGCGCAGGCCGCTCGTCGTTGGGAATAGGAGGCAGGTCCTTGTCGGCTGGACGACCGTGTCGGCTGTGTGAGCTTTGGCCGCCCACGCTGCTGGCCTCACCCGCTTCATCCACAATGGGAAGCGTCGAGGTCGGCCCAGGGCCACCGGCATCTGCAGGGTCCCACACAGTGGACAAGACCCGGGGATGTGTGATTGATACATCCTTGGCCGCCTCCTTCTCCGCTGCCTGCATTGTGCGCTCCACAGACGAGGATCTCGACGATCGACGCTTCTCGCCTGATGCGCGGGCAGACGCCTTCGACTGACGTCGGCGTTCAGCTTCTTCACTGGACATAGTGATGCCCTTGACAAAATTGATGAAGCGGTCTCCGTATCCCTCTGGTGGGATAGGGGAGATCTGGCTTCGATCATGCGAGAGCCCTTTGAAGAAGTTCTCCATCTTCTTGAACATGCCGTAATGGGTCAAACAATCGATAATGCCCAAGTAGTAGATCTCTTCGTCGGGCTGGCCGTTCTCGTGGGTAGCTCGGAAACCTCCATCATCCGCGTAGAAGACGTGGTATTTCCGTTCGTCGAGAATCTCCTCCGGCATCTTTGCGGCTGCTTTGTCCAACGGCACAGGCCGCTCTCGCTTGATCAACATGCGAAGCTCCCGAGCCTTGCGTTCGTTTTCGAGTTTGGACGGCGTGCGCATCAACATATTCGTATTCGAGTCTTCCTCGCGGTCACCCCCGGGCTGGAAGACTTGCAGAGTCTTGTCGCGCAATTTCTCCTCGTTGCCTCGCTCCAAGTCATGGATTCCGACCAGAAGAGAATAGTCCATGATTTTGAGCTTCTTAAGCAACTCGACATCCCGACTGAGCTGTTCGATGAAGAAATTCCGTTTTGCAGGCCCACACAGCAAATGACGGTCCCTCCGAACCCAGTTGAGGTCTTTCATGGTGGCGCGTGGGTTCTTCTCAAGGTCAGACTCATGCAGATCTCGGCCAATGGTTGACCCCTTCAAGTCGAACGTTTGGTGAATATCGCGATGAGGAGGAAACAGGTTGTTCATGACGACAAAGTGGATTTTCCTGCCGTATGCCATCTTCACACGGTGCAGCCCGTAGAACTGCGAGATCAACGTATTGGGGTTCTTCTCCACGTGCCGATAGTACTCCGGAAGGATCTTTCGGAGGAGTTTGTGTTCGGAGTGGTGGATAGTCTTGATGATGTACTTATAGTCGCGCGAGAAGTAGAAAAAGCTGCCGCTCTTGCCGGGCGAGCCCAATTCAGACAGGATATACTTGCTGGTCAGGGACATCAGGTAATCGGCGGGATCGAGTCGGAACTTGGCGCGCAAATGCCGAAAGACCCAAGGGGCGTAGTCCTTGAACTTGAAGTCGTATTTGGCGGATGGAATCAATTCGTTTCCAGTGCTGTTGTGGTCAGTCATGTTCAGAGTGGCTCAGTCAACCATCGGTTCAATCATACATATCAAAGGAGAATTTGTGCTTGGCTTGAAAGTCTGCCGGTGTGAGTTCTCGGTCCATCTTCGCGTTGATTCTGGACACGGTGAAGCGAATCCCAGTCAACATATTGTATGCTGTGACATAGTTGACGTGATTCTGGTCGACCTTGGTGCCAACAATGACCCGTTCATCGTCGTCATCCTCTCGCCGCCGTCGCGATGCCCGCTTCTGTTTGATTGCTTCCGCCCACCGCGCTGCATCCTCGTCCGGCGGCGCCTCATCCAAGGGCCCATCCGAAGTTGTCTTTGTTGCTCGCCGGATCAGACTGAAGGACGTCCGTCGAGGACCCCCGGTGGTGGGGGACTGTCGGCCACTGGTATAGGCGGCATCTTCGCTCAGATCTCGGCTGTTGCGTCGAATACTCGGCGTTCTTGGGACCTGTAACGAGTGCCGATGTCGAACACTGGATTGTTGCGATTCCGGTATCTGGTTTGCGTCTATCGAAGGCGCCGGAGGCGATGAGTAGCGGTGCTGGCTGGGCTTCGGGCTCGGGGCCAATCGATCCGGTTCTGAGGAAAGGCGACCCGTGTCGTCCGACTGTGGGATCTGCAGTAATGAGGCGGACGGGCTAGTGGCATGATCGGACACCGAAGGCTCATCTGCGGAGGGGCGATGGACATCCCCGTTGACCATGGGCTTCCCCTGGGCAGACCGGTTACTCCAGGCCGCCGTGCCATTGACTTGCTGGTTGGATACCGACGCTGTCGTGGAGCCCGCTCCAGGCCCAGCGTCTGATGATTTCCGGTCCAGCATGGCCGACGGCCGGCCTCCATCTCGAGGATCCCTGGCCGAGCCATTGCCTAGCGAGTGCATGCTGCCGTCTTTGGAGTGCGGCAGGTCGCGCGTATAGGAACTGATGCTCGACCGGGGGCCATTCAGAGAGTACGTGCTGCCGTTCTTCAGATTGGTGAGCAATGGCCGGTCATTCGGATGGGGGTCGTGATTCGCGTCGCCGTTGGGCCAGTTGGTCCACAGGAAGGTGTTTCCGACGGAGCTCTTATCGTGGGACTTGCGATGAGGCGAATCGAACGAGCGGGGATGGGTGGCCGTGGCCGTGGCCGTCGGGTAGGTGTCGTTGGAGAAGGACGGCATTGTTGCTTCGATTCCCAAGGGAACAGGTGACGTGAGCTCTGCGTGTGCCGGCAACCCGAGGTGACGGCAATGGCCCTTATTGGCGGAGGACGGGGGGTTTGAGAACCGGACTGCGTTCCAGCGGCAGAAGAACCTGAGCAAGAGGAGGATGGGGGACTAGCGGTGGGAGGGCGAGTCTTTTCGTTCTCTCAAGCCAGCAGTGTGGGCCAGCCAGGGCGTGGCAGGAGGGGATTTTTTCAACCGATAAACATGATCAGGAAAACACCGGGAGGAGGCGAACGAGTAAAGGATTTGGAAACTATGAAGAAGAAGAGAAGAGAAAGACGAGGTGGGGAGATCGAAGGGAGCAAGGTTGGTGGTTGGAGGTTGGAGGTTGGAGGTTGAAGATGGGTTGGAGTTGCGGTTGTCGGGGCGAAGCGAAAAGACTCTCGTAATTCTGTACGGTACGGTCACCATTCTCCTACTTCGTCCATCTCATCCAGAGGACTAAGTCTATTCCAACTATGCGTCTACTCATTATTCTAAACATTATTCTACTTGTTATTCTACTCCTGCCAATCCTGCTCGATACCCATCAATCGAGCAAACCTCTCATTTCGTGCATTTTCACGCCCGGACCTCGACAACGAGTGACCCCTCTCGGTTTGGTCTAATCTGCATGGAGTTCACCGTGACGTCGCGCAGCGTCGGTTTTTTTATATTCTTTTTCTTCTCGAGTCTTTCGTCTGGAAATGGCTGATACATGGGTACGACCAGTGGCGGATGTCCCTGACCCAAAACAGTGGCGCAGCAAAGGAGCGTTCAGGTTTGATAGATCAATCGTGACTCAGAGATTTGGCAGTCTTTCTGGAATAGACATCTACGAGCAGTCTCGTCTAAAGTACATACAGTAGTAGCAACTCCTGATTTATCTTTACGAAGGCTGGTCTCCGTTCCAAAAATAACCCCGTGGAGCGATGAAATCATACCGTGATAAGGCAGATGTTTAAGAGGAGTGGTCACTGTGCAATCATAAGACCCTGGAAAAGTGACTGCCATGAAAAATATAAGTTCCGTCTTAATTGGGGAGTATATCGACACTTCTTACTGACTATGAACCTGAACTTATACAAAACATCAATCAAAACATACAGCAGCTGTAAGTATGGTGGGCATGGGCCGCCTTCCGCCCCATTTACTCAGGCTTCAGGCTGCTTAGAAGGCAGTTCACCCATCTAAATAGATGATGATACCATATAGAGTAGGGAGCTAAAACCTTTTTACCCTGAATTCACGAAGCCGCAGGAAGTGGTTTGTCTGAATGAGAAGCCCTCATGAGCGAGAGATAAGGTGCACAGAGCAGAGATTTAAGACGCGTCCGCCATGATGTTATATGAGATATCGTGGTCAGAGCCAGTTAATCAGGAATGTTAGTCAAGTGGAAAAACAGCAGTTGACATGGTAGAAAGGAACTTTCATCAATATTCTTTAAGGAAGATTGATGTTAAGGGTTTTGTACAAGAGAGGAGCGGTGGGCGTTATACAGCACTTAAACCTAAAGAGATAACTGACTCTATATAACATGGGGTTCTCTTAAGAATACGTAAAAGACTCGATTGGCAGGGTTGTCTTCGGGCCTACCTCACTACTGAAATGCCTTCTGTTTGCAGTGCTTTCTCTACGCCAGCCATTCATCTCTCATCCCTCAATATGGACCTTCGTCAGGCAACCGCCAGGTCGAAGGGGAAGAAGAGAAACCCAACATTGGAGTGATGGTACATGACAACGAGGAACCCAATCAGAATGTCAAGTCCACAGATGCCAAGCTGGCTTCAGCTGTTACCGCCACGAGTTCAGCCTCTCGGAAATGAAGCTAGCGCAATAGTCCAAGTGTAGAGATTGATGATCCGAGGTTATACTCTACTAATGTATCACCAGTCTGAATGGGCTATGGGTGAAACACAGACTACAGGTAGTTTCTGAGTCCACCGGAATAAGGACGAGATAGGTAGGCCACACAAGCAAAGGTGATATCAGGTTGGTGATGGCTGGCGAGAACAGTGAGTGCGCATTATCAGACAGGTGGGAATCACCCTGAGGTGAGCACCAGTTTAAAGAAGACCCGTGTGTGGCTGGTAGTCAACGGTCGTAGTCGGCCTAGAGAAGAAGGGAATGATTCATGTGCAGGTGTAGGTTCCCGAACATATGGGACCCCAATGCCTTCCCGTTTAGAAAGAGACGAGTCTTATTCTTTTTTTCCCCGGCCCTTGGATTTGCTATTTGATGCAATAAGGTAATTAATCCGTCTTTAGGATAATGATCGGGTCCCTTAGATAGGTAAACAACATGGCTAGATCAATGACTGCCTAATTCGGCATCGGAGCTATGTCATCTTGATCACCACTCTGGTCAGTCCCAAACCTCCTTCAACAATATAACTTTGTCTCCTCAGCCGCCAAATTAAGCATCAAATCTATGACACGCAGATGCCCACCTCTGCTCTTCTGGCATAGTCTCTGATCCATAATCTCGGTCTACTTGAGCCGCATATCGACGACATGCCATCACGACGTACTCGGCGCTCTTCGCAGGTCTCCCTCTCACGGAAAAAGGCTGCGTCGCAGCCCGATATTCCTAAACTGAATACGCTTGCGGGTCTCCCATCGGAGCTGCTATTCTTAATAGCAGATTTCCTCCGCTCAAACGATCTGATCTGCTTTACGCTATGCAGTCGTCGGCTGTTCTTCTTGTTCTATACCCGATACCAGTCTTTCTTACCCGTGACCGGAAAAGACAGAGTGTCCCTCTTGAGCCGGCTAGAAAGAGATCTGCCAGCACATATCCTCTGCCATGTCTGTCACAGTCTTCACAAGCATGATGGCTCCAACTTCTCCGGCCATTTCCACGCGACTGAGCCATTTCAATGTCTAAAAAAGAGTAATTGCACCTCCCAACTGGAAATGAAAGTGCAAAAACACCCATGGTTTTATGCGTGGTACAGACTTCATTTCGCTCAGCTCCAGCTCGCTATGAAACGATTTCGCCACGGTCCACCGTTTGGCATCAGCACTCAATGCTTGTCTTACACTCAAGCCCAATACTTTCCTCCAGGTATACACTCGTTGTACTCGGTCGATGCGACAGTCTGCTCGCTAGGGCTTTGCTTGAGATTCCAGGATATGATGCTAGTTCACAGACAACGCCTCGATTTGCTATTTGCTCGTCCGGGCGTTAGAGATGGGTCACAACCTCCACTGGTGTGGTATATTTGTAAACACACCCGTGAGGAGAAGCTTACAAACGGAATCAACTCTAGGGTGGAAGCCTATCGAAAAGTCCAGGACGCCCCTAATAATGCCAGCTTCCGAACAACTCTAATCTGCCATCGTTGCTAGACGGAGGCCCTCATTGAAGTTTACAGAGATGGAGCCGACGTGGTACTCACTCTCACAAGGTGGATTAACCTTAGTCCCGGATTGAGCCCAGACGACCCCAGATGGACAATTCATTGCGAGTCGTGGAAATATAATCAAGTAACGCTTGGCCTAGGCGGTTTTAAAGTGTCTCCTAGAGTCTGCTTCGAGCTGGCTTCAGCCCGGTCTTTGGAAGACTTCTATGCCTTTAATCTTCATTACCTGAAGAATGAGCAGTACAAACGCTTAGGGAGGGAAGTCTCATCACTTCACCGTCGCATCTGGTACGTACTGCCCGAAACTCCCGGGGATTTATCCCCGGAAGACGACGACGATGTGAACGAGGGCTTTGTTGTGGGTTTACTTGCTATCATTTTCTTCATCATATGGACGTTGTAAGTACCGGAAGCCACGGATGAGAGGATGATACGTGTATACTTGATCAGGCGGTTGATGCATGATAATTATTAATTCATCACTGGCTAAAGTATATGAATCGTCACCTCTTACCCCATCTTGTCTACATCTGCTTTAGTCCCTGATCAATATCAAAACACAGAATGTCACCACTCACCTTCTGAGAAGCCTTCCTCTGCGCAGCCTGCCTCTTCCACCCATTCATCCCCATAGTAATAAAGATGACTCCATTCCAGAACCCCCTCAGCGACCCCAACACGCTCACCGCCAGCAGGAGCGAATACGACTCATAATTAGGACGAATAAAAGACGAAACACGGTTAATCGTCGGCGTGACCCACGTCGCTAGCAGGGCCAGGAAGAACAATGACGGCATAAGGATGTACTGCTTGAACGAGACGCGGCGTTGTCTGGGAGCCTTGGAGGTTATGGGTGTGAAGTGGGAAGATGATGGAGGAGGGGGTTGTTGTTGTTGTTGGGGTTGAGGGATGGACATCCGTTCAACGGAGAACTCGCTGGTGATGTGTGCTTCTGTGATGCGGATTGTTTGGGTGGTGGGGTTGGATTCGATGGTTGTTGTTGTTGTGCTGGGAGTGTTGTCGAAGGGTTGGTTGCTGGCGGAGGTGGAGGTTAGGGCTATGTGGTCGTCGTCGGTGGTGAGTTTGAAGTCGTCGCGGAGGCGGGAGATTTCGATGCCGATTAGGCAGTAGATTATCATGACGATGAAGATGATGATCCTTGGTGGAGTGGATGTTAGAGGTATAGCGGGATCAAGATGTGGGATGTGGATAGACGTACCATACGGGGATGTAGTATAGGATGAGACGGATGAGCATCCACTTCTGGGATATTGAACACCAGATCTGCGGCGGGTATGTTTGTTAATATGTCATAATATGTCACTCATGCAAGGCAAAGTGGATGTACTCACGATTTCGTTACCGTAGATCGGCCCTTTCTCAGGAGTATTGATGAAGAGGAAGACCAAGGCCGGGATGAAGGTCAGTGTGGTGATGGCTCCGATGTACTTGATCTCCAGCTCGTGCAAAGTATGGGCATCAAAATGGTAGAAGACAACAAGGTAGGTGTCCAACGCCATAGCAAATGTCCACAGCACATCTGCCAGTGGAAACCTATAAGATCCCCGTTAGTCGTGTTATACTGAGATCTCTGCTGAAGACGCACATCTGTAGTGCAAAGCCTTGGAACTGGCATAGAGATGAAGAATTCCCCGCCGCCGGTCCGTCAGTCGATATCATGGTCGCGATGGAGTCGACCAAGTTGTAGAAGGCATTGTAGAAGATGATACGATGGATCGGACTGCGACAATACCGTGACAGGCAAAAGGTGGCAATGATAGTGAAAGTACCCAAAATGGACAGCCCAGACGCGACACGCCCAGCGATGGATATGACATCTACCTGCTCTTCAGACAGCGACATCGTGAGTCGTCTCTGGGGCGGATTGACGCAGAAGATCACCACGAAACAGATCCACAAGATTCTCAGGAGACAATGCCATTTATGAAGGGTCTACACGGAATATCTACGGAACTGTCGTTTCGGACAGCATCGCATCGCATCGCAGTGGACGATGACAATAATTTGGCCCGAATTGCGTGATACTCTTCAAACTGACAGATCCATCGCGCCATTTGTGGAGTGCATCGAACCAGTCAGCCTCGTATTTCCAAATGATCATCCATCAACGTGAAAAGGCAGCCGATCAGAGTTGGCAATGTCCCAAGCGAGACGAGATTGAGTTTGCGGAACAATATTGATCGGACATCCAGCTTGGTCCACCTGTTTGAGGGTGCAAGGCATTGTACTCGGCTTCCTGGTGTTATTTGCAGGTTGTCTCAAGCTCACATTTGCAACACTCGATATATCACAAACGAGCTATTTCAGCTGGACCAATCAGTCAACTTTATGAGAATGTGAACGTGGACGTAGGAGTAAGCATTTTGATAGCCGCACTTGCCGAGCCGCCGGGTAGCTTGTACGACTGAGATGCTGGTCATGTTGGTTACCTCGTGCGGTCAGTCCTGGCACCGCGGAGATGCCCGCTTATTACCATCTTAGGCCTTACCTTCCATGTCTCGCGCAATAGTTAACATCCTTCACCTCGGCTTTTCTGCTCTGGCACAGGGCACAAGGGTCGAAAAAGGACATTGATATCGGATCACAGAGCGTCTTCAGCACAGACTGGTCAAAACAGAATTGTATTGATTCGTAGATAGTGTCATCAAAATCGTGAAACATGATCAGAACGGATAGGTATCTCCAGGTCTAAGAATAATGTACAGGAACAGATGCGAGCAAAGCTGCAAGCCAAGCAGGTGCTGCTCGAAGCATCCCACGGGGTAAACATACTCGGGATCGCTCCAAGGAGGGCTCGGCAGTTTCGTAGACAACCCACGGTGGCAGCAGCGTCTTTGCTTCGTGGGAGTGGCAGTGTCAAAGACTGGACCATTGTAGCCCGAGGACGAGGAGATGGTGCTTCCACTCCTAGTCCGTGTTGGACTGCCAGATAGGATCGGAGGATGTCGAAGAAGAATCTGTCTCGTTCTCGACAAGACGCCTAGCAGCCGCTGCACAACTCTGCACGAGGAAGAGGTACCCCCGGGCAAAGAAAAGTTTCATGCTATGCATCGGTGCTCAGAAGAAACACGTTATTCTCAGCCCATAAGGCCGCCCAAGTCACGCTCCATGCCGGTGACTCGTTCCTCGAGGGTCCGCTTCTTGCGTTCCAATTCTCGAATTTCGGCCAGCTCCCGCTCAATATCCTCGTCTGTGACCTCAAGAGAGTCTGGTTGTGAAGCAGATGCTGGATTGAAGTCGTCCTCATCATCTTCGTATGACTGTCGCATGGACTCCAGTTCCGCTGTGTTTGCAGCAACGCGATCTTCCAGTTGAGCAATAGACTCGGCAATCATCTCGTGGCGGTAACGCAGGCTGGCAATCTTCTCTTTTGCTCCGGCAACGGGACTGTGGCTCAATTAGCAAAGTCCCTGCCGCGGCTCTGAAGCACAACTTACTAGACATTGCATAGAATCTCAGCCCCACGAAGCAAGACTTCAACATTGACTTCCCCACGAACCCCCCGAGAAGATGTGCCGGCAGATCGCTTGATCTCTTCCATCATGTCTGAGCCCAAGACCCGAGCCACAGCAGATTGGTTGCGGTTGTTCCGGGCAGAGTAAATTCGACTGGCCATAGACTCGGTCTCAGACTCGGAGAATGTGGTCCCGCGCCTTGTGGCACGTCTCTGAGACCTATGGGCCTTGGAAGCTGGATCAACTTGAAACAAGGCTCGCTCATGGGCTTCTGTATCGCGGATCAAGGCGGTGATGTCGTGCGAGCCTAGCAACGCGTTCGTGAAGATGCGGGGTGGAGGAAACCTAGGAGATGAGGGTTAGCCTGGTGGCCCAAACCACAAAGTACGCTTTGACTCACGGCAGCTCAGCAATGGCAGCTGAGGAGAGCGCGATCTGCTCAAGGTGCGACTCAAGAAGCGGCATGGTTGCGATGGTTGCAGCTGTCAACAGCTCGTCGCTTTGTTTGGGTTTAGTTCCGTGAAGAGCTGCATCGGTGCCTCAGGCTGCCAGATGGGAAGACAACGCAGCAACAACGAATCCAACGAGTGACTACACGTCGGACCTTTTCTCATCAACTTCTTTTCATCCACTTCAGTCTTCTCAAATACAATTTCTCCCTTCACACGTGACCATCATTCGCTGTAAACGCCGTTGAGTCTCGCCTTCGCGTGATCTGGTAAGCTCCCCTGACTAAGCGCTCCTCTCGCCGTCTTGCGCCCGTCCTCGTCTCTTGACATCACATCACTCATCCACTTCATCAATCCGTCCCTCAGCCAGTTTCCTCCATCGTCTTCTTGGAATTTGGCAGTTTAGTGCTCTGGGACTTGTCCTGCTTTCTCTCATCTTCCTGTACTTCCATCGCCATTCCCCCTAACCTCTCCGAAGCTTGCTACTGCTCAGCTGAGCTAGACAGCTTGGGAAAGATGCCGGCCGAGAGGCGTTCTCTGCGATCAAACAACAAGTCCGATACCTCTTCGTCTGCTAACGGTGAAAAGGCTCGCTCGAACTCCCAGAGCTCGAGTGCCAAAGACAAGGCCGCGCCCACAACTCGCGCCGCCTCCAACAAGGCAAAGGCTGCCCCAGCCAAGAAAGGCGCCAAGGGCGCATCGAATGCCGGCATGGGAGAGAACGATCAGTCGCATGTGAACGGATCCAAGTCGAATGAGAATGGTGTGAATGGTTCCGAGGATGTGGAGATGGGAGAGGATACGGCAGGTGCGCCTACATCCTCATTCGACTCCAGTAAGGAACGGCATGGTGACGAGAAGATGACTGTTGTAGTGCCCCCGACCAAGTCTTCCAGATCATCCGGCAAGGCTGGCCAGGATAAGGAGCAGGATGTGACGATGGAAGGTGCCGAGGATAGTGATGCTGAGAAGACCGAGCCGGAGGTCGACCCAACAACGAAGGCTATTCAAGGTTGGTCATTACTTTCCTTCTTTCATTCAGAGCGAAGGGACCACTTGCTGACCACGGATTTCTACTTTTCTCTACGTAGACATCAAGACCAACTTCACTTTGCTCGAGCGAGCTGTTGCTCACTTCGATCCCCGGTTTACCCTCCGAGTCTTGCGGTCCATATCGTCGATGCGGAAACACATCACTCCCGAGGTCCTCGCCGAAGTGATCGTGGAGACATACCCTGCCACCAACTCGACAGCGTCATTCCTGCTGGAGGCCATCGGCCAGTCTGGTGCCTTTGACACTGCCAGCTCCACGATGGACGTCGACTCCGAGAAGAATAAGACAACCCCGAAGGAGGTCCTGCCGGAGGTGGATGCATACCTGTCCATACTGGTGCAGATCTATCTCTTCGACCAGAGACAGATCCAGAAGGGTGCGCAGTTCTCAACCAATCTGATCGAGCGCCTCCGTGCTCTCAACCGCCGGACGCTAGATTCTCTCGCAGCCCGCGTGTACTTTTACTACTCTCTCTTCTTCGAGCAAATCGCTCCACTGCCTCCGTCTCCCACTGCGGCCGTCACCACTATCCGTCAGCCGTTGCTAGCCGCCCTGCGGACTGCTGTCCTTCGCAAAGATGTTGATACGCAGGCTACTGTGATGACCCTGCTCCTCCGCAACTACCTGTCTACCTCCCATATCACGCAGGCCGATCTCCTGATCTCGCATAACCGGTTTCCCGCCGCTGCTTCCAACAACCAGATTGCTCGGTATCTGTACTACCTTGGCCGTATTCGCGCCATCCAGCTGCAATACACCGAGGCTCACACCCATCTCATCGGGGCTACCCGCAAATCTCCAACCAGCCAATGTGCCCGGGGATTTTACCAAGCCTCTCACAAGCTGCTTGTGGTCGTGGAGTTGCTGATGGGTGATATCCCGGACCGCGCGGTCTTCCGCCAACCTGCCTTGGAGAAGGCCATGCAACCGTACTTCCTGCTTGCACGGGCCGTCAGTGTTGGAGACTTGGATGGCTTCCTTAGCACTGTCAACACCCATAGCGCCACTTTCCGGAAGGATGGCACCTACACATTGATTCTTCGTCTGCGGCAGAACGTGATCAAGACCGGCATCCGCATGATGTCCTTGTCTTACTCTCGTATCTCGCTTCGAGACATCTGCCTCCGCCTGGGCCTGGACAGTGAGGAGTCGGCCGAATACATTGTTGCCAAGGCTATCCGGGACGGTGTCATTGAGGCGACCTTGGACCACGAACACGGTTTCATGAAGAGCAAGGAAGTGGGTGACATCTATGCCACCAGGGAGCCTGGAGAGGCGTTCCACGAGCGTATTCGCGCTTGTCTGGCTCTTCACGACGAGAGTGTTAAGGTATGCTTCTTTCTTATAACTATCTTCGGTTCGCCAAGTTGTTCATGTTAACGTTTGTGTCATAGGCTATGCGGTTCCCCATGAACCAGCACCGTCTGGAGCTGAAGAGCGCCCAGGAAGCACGGGAGCGGGAGCGCGAGCTCGCCAAGGAGATCCAGGAGGGAGACATGGATGATGAGGATGCTGGTGGCGATTTCGATGCCATCTAAGAGCATGGTTTTCCGTAATTGATACAGCATTTTTCTCTCCGCGCCGGCCCCATGCATGGGGTCTCTACGTCGTAGCGGCCTTTCGACTTATGTGTTATTGTGTGCGATTTCGCTTTCTTTGCTGGATGTGTACGAAGAGGAGGAATGTGCAGGATCAAGATGGCCGGCGCAATCTTCCGTGTCTCTTATACTGGAATTATTCTTTTTGCATAGTCTTCCTTGTCTGTAGGACAGCATCTGTGAACCTCTGCTCAAATGCACACCACGGTAGACCAATTCTAGATCCCAGGGCGGTTCAATCCTGGTGAATATGCAGGCCTCATGCATTGTACAATATTTCTATCGGTATGTTCTCATATGAGGTCTTCTGAGTATCGTGATGTAGTTCTATGCATCACAGGCCGATGATGCGGCGATGGTCCGTGCCGTCCCGAGCTCGAAATCTTCCGCCCGCAAGTTTTGCTGCGGACGTCAGACAACTTTCCAGGTTTCACCCATAACAAAGTTGCAGCGGCTATCGAATCCGATCGATCGAAGGTTGATGGTCCAATTTTGATTCTCAGCTTTTGACACCTCAAGAGCCCTGCATTGAGCATGCGAGCTCGCACCGTTTCGGCCACCGGGCTGATCCTCTCGCGAACACCCTCAACCTCCGTCTGCTCCCAATGTCTTCGCGATGACCTCCTTTGGCCTCACATCTCCATCCAATCTCGAAAATACCACCCCACCCGCCGGAAAGATGTCTCCCCATTCGGTGCAGCTGCGTCGGCCGCACAGGCTATCTTCAAGGGTATGCCGAAGGCTCCTCCGGGCATCTCAGTCGACCCGTTGCGAATTGTTGGGAAAGAGCTGAAGTTCTTGACCAAGAACATCCGGTCATTGCTGGGCTCGGGCCATCCTGCTCTGGACAAAGTGGCCAAATACTATACTCGTAGCGAGGGCAAGCACATGCGGCCATTACTGGTGCTGCTCATGTCCCAGGCGACAGCCTTGGATCCTCGCAAGCACCATGCTGAACCGGCCAATCGCTCTCCTGTCGATAGCTCGCTCAGCTCACCTTCGATCCTTGATGATACCAACCCAGACCTCAATCCGCTAGTGTCCCGCTCCGCCGAGAGCCAGTACGACTTCGCTGGTGACGACAATATCCTCCCCTCACAGCGCCGACTGGCCGAGATTACGGAACTTATCCATACTGCATCACTCTTGCATGACGACGTCATTGACAATGCTGTGACTCGCCGCGCCAATAGCTCGGCGAACCTGGCCTTTGGAAACAAGATGGCCGTGTTGGCGGGTGATTTCCTGCTGGGCCGAGCCTCTGTGGCTTTGGCCCGGCTACGTGACCCCGAGGTGACCGAACTGATGGCCACCGTGATCGCCAACTTGGTGGAAGGCGAATTCATGCAGCTGAAGAACACCGCCCAGGACGAGTCCAAGCCAGTGTATACGGATGAGACTCTGTCCTATTACTTGCAGAAGACTTATCTGAAGACTGCCAGTCTGATCAGCAAGTCCTGCCGTTCTGCCGCTGTTCTGGGTCGCAGCGACCCCGAGGTGATTGAGGCCGCCTATGCCTACGGCCGTAACCTGGGCCTGGCCTTCCAGTTGGTCGATGACATGCTGGATTATACCGTCACCGAGGCTGAGCTGGGCAAGCCTGCCGGTGCTGACTTGGAGCTGGGCCTGGCTACCGCTCCGCTATTGTTTGCGTGGAAGAGCAACCCAGAGCTTGGCCCTTTGGTTGGCCGCAAGTTCTGTGAAGAGGGTGATGTGCAGAGGGTGAGTCTTTCCCACCTAGTAACAAATTGACCCTTTACTGACAACATCAAAGGCTCGTGAAATTGTCTACCGCAGCGACGGCGTCGAGCAGACTCGTGCTCTGGCCCAAGAGTACGCCGACAAAGCGGTTGCAGCGATTAGTGACTTCCCCGATGGAGACGCCAAGGCCGGTCTGATTGATATGTGCGAGAAGACCATGAGACGGAGAAAGTAAGGTGATCCCTTGTACTACTATAAACATATACTTCGCCTGTTTGATTGTTCCCCGTTCTTCTTTGGATGATTCTGCTTCAATGGTACATGTATACCTAGAATACTTAGATGCTTGGACTTAGACCTGAATGAGGAGTTATGTCTTGAAGAAGCACACATCGAAGATATCTTGTCGACTCCACAGTATTCACTTATGAGAGATTGTCTCCATTTACTTTCAATATCGAACACGTTCCTGGCTATTACTCCCTGGTATGTCAAGACAGTTCTTAATGCTAAGGACAAGCCTAGCGCCAGAACTGCCCTTCACTTCAGCTGATATCACGTAGTGCGGTAGTCAGATACATGCCTAAGACATATATCAGCCAATAGGTCTAACCCGAATATTCTTGAAGCGTTTGAGAAAATATCTTGAGACCATTGTTCATACTTGACATCGTCATTAGTGCTGTGGTCCATTCCAGCTAGCAAGACTGGTGTCTTGAGAGACAACACGTTCATTGGAGACTGCCTTAGTGATGTTTCAACAATAGACACACTAAGGCAATGTATATATCGGGATATTTGGAGCGTCTGATAGATCCCACTGGCTCTAAAATACTCCGTAGATGTATGCATTCTGCACGGTTGCCGTTCCTGACAGCTGGTCGGATCCTGCGGGGTCGGTCCTGCTATGTGTTTTGTTTTGTCTTGTTATTACATTACATTTACACTAACCTGTCCGTAATTTAGAATGGGTATCTCATGTATTGTAAAAACATGACTAGAGGAATCAGGCCAGCACCTTCGTCATCCCGGAAGCTGCAACTCCACTTCTCAACTGCTCGCTTTGCCTGCTTTCTACTTGACAACCCTCATTGCACTCGTTTCTACTATTCCCGTGGAGCCGGTTTCTCCCTCGTTATCTACCTAGGTAGACTAAGCGCCTGCTCCTCTCCGCCCTGGGCCTTCCCCCAAATGATGGAGCATTCGACTCTCCCGCATTGATCGACTGGTTCCCGATGGGTTCGCTCGGCAGCTTCCTCGTCGTTTACGTGCTCGGCGGACTCACCTTCGTCCCGCTAATCCTATCATTGATCTTGCTACACGCCTACCTCACCCTCCCAAATGCACCCACCTCGCAGGAATCAAGCGGGCAAGCTCCCGACCCTGTCCGTCGGCCTGCCGATGACGAGTATAGCCTGAAGTCCGGGACGGATCAGCTGGCTGAGAAGTTCCATCGCACGCATGATTCAGATGTCGCGGCCGGATATTTTGCTGTTTGCCGTGAATTCGTCCCCGGCGGCGTCAATGGCAAGCCTCCCGAGAGGACGACGCCCGCTGGGGAGGTCGTTGCCGCTGAGAGTCCTAGCGTTTATCAGGCGATGTATCGGAGTTTGTTTGACCGCAAACAGGCGCCGACTATTGAGCCAGCGAAGTCGAATGGGAAGAATACCAAGCGGGCGAGGAATGTCTTCTACATTGTTCTTCGGTATGTTTTAGGGATTGGTAGATTTGTTCTTGCAGATATGCTGACGGCAGTTGGTGTTAAGACATGGCCATTTGATGCTTTACGACGACGCAAATCAGGTAGAGGTCCGCTATGTCATCTCACTCGCTCATCACGATGTGACCATTCACGGCGACGAAGGAGAAATCCCAGAGGGCGAGCTGTGGCTGAAGAGAAATGCAATTTGCCTGTCTCGGCGACTGGAATCGCTCGGAGACTTGGGTGGACCAACGCCGCCGTTCTTTTTGTTTTCTGAGAATTTGTCTGAGAAGGAGGATTTCTATTTCGCCATGCTTCAGAACCAGCACAAGCTGTGGGACTCTGCGGATCGACCACCTAAGACCCAGGACTTCGATGTCAAACATATCGTCTCCCTGGTCCAACGCCTTCATTCTTCTGAAGAGCAGCTGCAGACACGATGGATCAATGCATTCTTCGGACGTTTGTTCCTCGCCCTTTACCGAACTCCAGAGCTGGAAGAGTTCGTCAGGGCCAAGATTGCTAAGAAGATCGCGCGGGTCAACAAGCCGAACTTTATCAGCAAGATCGGCCTTCAGAGGATTGACATGGGCGAAGGAGCCCCCTTCATCACCAATCCTCGACTGAAAGACCTCACTGTTGATGGCAGCTGCTGCGTGGAGACAGATCTTCAATACACCGGAAATTTTCGTGTCGAAATCTCGGCCACCGTGCGGATTGATCTGGGTCCCCGTTTCAAAGCAAGGGAAGTCGACATCGTACTGGCAGTGGTGTTGAAACAGCTGGAGGGTCATATGCTGGTCCGCTTTAAGCCTCCGCCTAGCAATCGATTCTGGATGTCGTTTGAGACGACGCCGAGAATGGTTATGGACATCCAGCCCATCGTCAGCTCAAAACAAATCACCTACAGCCTCATCCTGCGCACCATCGAGAGTAAAATCCGTGAAGTGGTGGCGGAGAGTATTGTCTTGCCATTCTGGGACGATGTGCCTTTCCTGGACACCCTTCACCAGCGCTTCCGTGGTGGCATCTGGCAGCAAGACACGACGGAGCCCGAAAAACAGGTGGAGATACCTGATGAATCGACCGGGACCCCGATGACACCAAAGAGTGTTCGTGGAGAGTCCATCGAGATCCTTAAATCGAAGGATGAACGAACAATGAGCATGCCCGTTTTGTCAGAGTCTAACCCATCCAAGATCAAACCTCGCAAAGGGCCCAAGTCGGTGATCTCGGGCCTGCAATCAACTCACTCCGCGGCTACTTCGACTGGAATTGAGAGATCGGATAGCATGCCTTTGCCACGTGCCATCCGCTCGCAGACCTTCTCTCACGCGGCGGACCCGGTGGTAACGGCTGACAATGCCAACCAAGTCGTATCAGAGAGCAAGGGCGATGAGAGAAGCAGCGCAACAAGTGCTATGATCGAGATTTCAAATCGATCTCCACCAGCCTCCCCCAACCACACTCCGAGCAGCTCGCCACCCACGGGTGGCCCAACGATGCCAGAGCACGCAGTGCACAGTCGTGGCTCTTCTATTGCCGAATCGATCGACGGTGTCAGCTTCGTCAATGACCATGTCATCCAGAGTCCCTCGTCTGCCCGTTTCGATAGCAGCTCTTCTTTCTCCGGCCTGCGAAGCTCTCGAGGAAGCTCAAATACCTCCGTTGCCAGTGAGAAGCCCCGTCGGCGTGGCACAATCCAGAACATTACCAAGTCTTTCACAGCGAATCCCTCCGATGACAAGGCTTCTGGGAACATGACTATTGGGTCGGCCACTGCCGCGGCGAAGAAATGGGGCTGGAGTGTCTTTGGCAAAGGCGATCCAGATCATGCTCACGAGACACCTCGAACACCTACTTCCACGCTAGACGAGCCCATCGGGCGAGGACATCCCCACCCTCCGCCTGGAGCTCCCTTGCCGCGCCCAGACAGATATGCTTTAAAGAGAAACTCGGGCACTTTACCGAAGAGAAAGCCCGTGGCAGCACCGTCCCTGCCCGAGCGGCCCAGTACGGGGGATAGTAAACGACCGGTCCCTCCTCCGCCTTTACCTCGCAGAAAGCCGATTCCCCTAACAGTGCACACAAGTGCTGATGAGGTGTTGGTGGTCGAGGCGCCTTCGGATTCAGCGCCGGATAGTCCGGCTGTGGCCGACCCAGACATAGACTCGGTGGATGGCTCGGCAGACCCGATTCTGTTAGAGAACGAGGCCTCTTCCAAAGCCGATCTCGCAGAAATGCATCACGCGCCGACTGATGAGGACAAACATGATACCCAGTCTCTACGCTCTGTGGAGCAGACACTGTCCTCTACTTCGAACAGCAGTGTGGCATTGCCTTCAGCTGAACAAGTCGAAGTCTCATCGGCTTGATATACCCTGTATTTCTTACGACTGCAGACAATCTTGATCCGGGTCTGTGTGGCTCTGATATCAGGACCAGGGAGGCGTTGGGTTGGTTCTTGCTCTCGCTGTTCATTGTCTCTTATTATCCCCTGCGGGCTTGTAGTATATCTGCAGGACAGAGCAACCCGTTGAAGCCTGGTGGTCAGTCTGGTGATTCTGGCCTCGATGTATAGAGCTGCAATGTGTTTCATTCGGTGCCCGAGCGGCGATCTCCATATGCAAGATATGACACAGTTCCTATCGACTCCCTTGTTCAAGCTGCCATCTTAGTTAATGTTCTATGCTGCCTGCTCTGTGCAGGGTGACGCGTAGCACCTGTATAGTGGCTCAAGATGCCTCACGCACGCATCACTGTAGAGTAGGAGGCTCATCCTATAAAGGTTCATTGAGACCATTGCACAGCACATATCCTGATCCCAAGTAACAAAATAAATGTCATACCTCATCCTCCAAGTTGTTCTGCTGGTCAAACCGTCGCTCACCAAAAGGCAAGGGATGGACCGAGCGGCTTAGGCGTCGCCAAGACTGACAGGCGCCAGCTTTCCCCCCAACGTCATTGCTCTCCACGTGCCGTTCACTTCCTGAGCATCTCGACTTTCTCTGTTCTTCCTCCGGCCAGCGCTCTCTCTGGTAACTCGCTCGCGCTGTCCGGACTCAGCTTTCGCCGTTGATTCCTGCCCCCGTTGGCGCTTTCGTTCCCCTGAATTCCCGCTCATTCATCGATTGCAGCCACCATGAGTCGGTAAGCGGGACAACCCCCGACGTTTTCCTTCAAGGAGCGGATGAGTAACGCCAATCGAACAGGACGGAGGCCGATCTGGCCATCAATATCCGGAAGGCGACCAGTATCGGTGAGTGGTTGTCTGGAGGGGGTGGTTCTGGAAAGGAGAGTGGATGAGGCTAACATGTCAACTTGCGACAGAGGAAACTGCACCGAAACGTACGTACCAATTGAGATCCGTTGCTCTCCGCGAAAACTCCATTTGCGCTTTCGTTGGACCCGTATTCGGCTTGACTGATATAGTCGTCTGGTGCAGGGAAGCATGTGCGCAGCTGTATCGTCTACACATGGGACCACAAGTCGTCGGCCGCCTTTTGGGCGGGCATGAAAGTGTATGTCGTGACTGGGTGTTGTGGATACGCGAAGGAAGGTTTGGAGATGGGGGCTGACGTTTATCCTTGCGTTGCAGGCAGCCTGTTCTTGCCGACGAGGTCCAGACGTTCAAGGCGCTCATCACGATCCACAAGGTTCTTCAAGAAGGTCATCCCGTTGTTGTGCGTGAAGCGCAGCAGCACACCAATTGGATCGACAGCTTAATGAGAGGAGTTGGCGGCGACGGCATCCGAGGTATGTCGATTCAAAAATTGGCGATGCGGAGCTGGGTCTTCCTCCAGAGGAAACGACGGCGCGCATGTTGGACACGGATGTTGACGATGCTGGATAGGATACGCCCCGCTGATTCGCGAATATGTCTTCTTCCTTGAGGCAAAGCTGGCCTTCCACCGGAACCACCCTGAATTCAATGGTATGTTGCCACTGGATGAGTGCTTTGAATGTAGGCGCGTGTCTGACGAGAGCAGGATTGTTCGAGTACGAGGAGTACATCAGTCTGAAGACAATCAATGATCCGAACGAAGGGTGTGTACTTGTTCATTGACGAAGTAGGATCACTGTTAACGTATCTATAGCTACGAGACCATTACCGATCTCATGACCCTGCAGGACCAGATTGATGCTTTCCAAAAGCTCATCTTCTCGCATTTCCAGTCTGGGACTCACAATGAGTGCCGGATTTCTGCGTTGGTGCCTCTGGTGCAGGAGAGCTATGGAATCTACAAGTTCATTACTAGCATGTTGCGAGCAATGCATACAAGTATGGACCCGTTTCAGTATTTTCTATCAACCGGTTCTTGCTAATCAGTTCATCCAATATCTAGCTACTGGAGACGACGAAGCTCTTGAGCCTCTCCGTGGTCGCTACGATGCCCAGCACTACCGTCTGGTTCGGTTTTACTATGAATGCTCCAACTTGCGCTACCTCACCAGTCTGATCACCATTCCCAAACTGCCGCAAGACCCTCCGAACTTGCTAGCAGAGGACGACGAGCGCCCAGCTCTACCCAAGCGGCCGACTAAGGAAGTGGAGCATCCCTCGCCGCCTCCCAAGATGGCTGTCGAGCCAGAGCCCATCAACGACTTCTGGACCACTGAAGCCAGACGTCAGCAAGAAGAATACGAAGCCGAGCAAGCCCGTCTTCAGGCGCAATGGGAAGAGCAGCAACGGCAGCAGCTTCTTGCTCAGCAACAGGCTCAGCGCGACTTTGAAGAGCAGCAGCGTCTGCAGGCTGAACAGCAACGGCTTGCCCAGGAGCAATTGCTCCGCGACCAGTACCAGACGCAGACCCAGGGTCGGCTGGCCGAGCTCGAACAAGAGAACCTCAACGCCCGTGCTCAGTACGAGCGTGACCAGCTGATGCTGCAGCAGTATGACCGCCGTGTCAAGGATCTGGAGGAGCAGATGAACCAATTGAACAACAACCTCAACATGCAGAGTGCCTCCAAAGATGAGCAGATTCGTTCTCTGCAAGAGCAGGTGAACACCTGGCGGACCAAGTACGAGGCCCTGGCCAAGCTCTACTCGCAGCTGCGACAAGAGCACTTGGACTTGTTGCAAACCACAAAGAGCCTGAAGCTCAAGGCTGCCTCGGCACAAGAAGCCATTGACCGGCGTGAGAAGCTGGAGCGAGAGCTCAAGACCAAGAACCTCGAGCTGGCTGACATGATCCGCGAGCGTGACCGTGCGCTGCATGAGCGGGACCGTGTGACTGGTACCAACAAGGACGAGCTGGAGAAGGTCAAGCGAGAACTGCGCATGGCGCTCGAGCGTGCGGAGAATGCGGAGCGCAGCAAGGGAACAGAGATTTCCTCCATGTTGTCCAAGTACAACCGGGAGATGGCAGATCTGGAAGAAGCTCTCAGGGTTAGTATCTTTTCTCCCAACGCTGCTAGGGTTCGTTGAAGCTGACATGTGTAGAACAAAACTCGGGCCCTCGAGGACATCTCCAACCGCAACTTGGAGCGGGATGGTGACCGTGATCTTGCCCTTCGTGAGAAGGATGAGGAGATTGAGGTGTACAAGTCGGGCATGGAGCAGGCTCTCATGGAGCTTGAGGAGCTGAAGCTGGTAGGTGACAACACTGAGATACTTCCCAAGTCGTTCGTGCTAACTGATGCCTTCTGCAGAACCAAGGCGATGCGGATCATGCCCTGGACAGCCAGATTGACACGGTGCTTCACGGCACGGTGGCCAAGATCAACGACATTATCGACTCTGTGCTGCAGGCCGGTGTGCAACGTGTGGATGATGCTCTGTATGAGCTGGACTCATCCATGCAAGCCGGTAACCAGAACGCCTCGCCGCCGTACGTGTTGTCGCAGATTGAGAAGGCGTCGGCTTCCGCCACGGAGTTCTCGACGGCATTCAACAACTTCATTGCCGACGGCCCCAACAGTCCCCATGCCGAGATCATTCGCACTGTGTCTGTGTTCTCCGGCTCTATTGCAGACACCCTGAGCAACACCAAGGGATTGTCTCGGTTCGCCAACGACGACAAGAGCTCCGACCAGCTGTTCGGCGCAGCCCGCAAGTCCGCCCAAGCGACAGTTCGCTTTTTCCGTGGCCTGCAGTCCTTCCGTCTCGAGGGAATGGAGCCGCTGCAGAAGACCGACGTGGTCATCAACAACAACCTGGAGGTGCAGCGCGACCTGCAGTCTCTGTCGAAGCTGGTGGAGTCCTTCGCTCCCAAGAGCACCAAGATCAGCACCAACGGTGATCTGGGTGACCTGGTCGACCAGGAGCTCCTCAAGGCGGCCGATGCCATTGACGCGGCCGCGCAGCGCCTGGCGAAGCTGAAGAGCAAGCCTCGCGATGGCTACTCGACGTATGAGCTGAAGATCAACGACTCAATCCTGGCGGCTGCCATTGCAGTGACAAACGCGATTGCCGAGCTGATCAAGGCTGCCACCGAGTCACAGCAGGAGATTGTGCGTGAGGGCCGGGGCAGCTCCTCCCGGACGGCCTTCTACAAGAAGAACAACCGCTGGACCGAGGGGTTGATCTCTGCTGCCAAGGCGGTGGCTGCCTCGACCAACACGTTGATCGAGACTGCCGACGGAGTGATCTCGGGCCGCAACTCTCCCGAACAGCTGATCGTCGCGTCCAACGACGTCGCGGCCAGCACCGCACAGCTGGTGGCTGCCAGTCGTGTCAAGGCCACGTTCATGAGCAAGACTCAGGACCGCCTGGAGACGGCCAGCAAGGCTGTTGGTGCCGCATGCCGCGCTCTGGTGCGACAGGTGCAGGACATCATCAAGGAAAAGAACCGCGAGGATACGGAGGCGGAGGATTACACGAAGCTCAGCTCGCACGAGTTCAAGGTGCGCGAGATGGAGCAACAGGTATGTTTACACTCTTTCACCCCCATTCGTTCTGTTTCCATACAGCTACTAATCTGTCTCCTTCTGTCTAGGTCGAGATCCTCCAACTCGAGAACAACCTTGCCCGTGCCCGTACACGCCTGGGCGAGATGCGCAAGATCTCCTACCAGGAAGACTAAACGCGCCCTCTTCCTCCTCCATCGGCTCTCCACACCGACTGTGTACATCCAGAACCCCCAAGACAAGCTAGCGCCTGCCATCTCCGACACTGTCTCATCCCCTATCACCCATCTGACAATTCCCATCCTTCCCATCCGCAAGTACGTACTTAGCGAAATGAACGCAAATCCTTTGTCTCAACCGCCTGAATCCAATTCGCGTAAAATCGACCCAATCCCTCAGAACCCATCAACCACCCATCAGTACGGAGTACTCCGTATGTAAACCCGGTCAAGCTCGATCATTCACTGCACCCCCCCCCCTCCTCTCCTTCGCCACGTCTATAAAACCTTTCTTTTCGTTTCTTCTATCCTTCTTCTCTCCTCTTCCTTCTCCACCATCACGCTCCGTTCCTCCCAAGTTTACCTTCCCACATCCCTTCTCACTTCTTGCTTCTCGTTCTCGAGTTCCCTCTCGTGTCCTGTCTCATCTGGTCCTCACTCGGCCTCAAGTCTTTGTGGTCTTGTGTTGCACTGTTGAGCCTGGGCTTGATACCTGACCCTTGCTTCTCTACATCCATTCCTGGAAACTTCTCATCTGTCTCCACTCAGTCCTGGTCAACATGGCGATTCAGGCTCCTCCAAACTTCAACCTGGCTGTCACTCGCCTTTGTGACTACCTGTCAACTCTCCCTTTCGCCACGGCGATGCGAATCTTCGGGCAGATACCTCAGGACCATCAACTGGGCGATTACGCGGCTGCGGTTGTTGCCGGGCTTCCAGCTGATTTCTTCAACCGGACGCCGCCTAATCTCAGTGTGCAGCGATTCGTCTATGAGAATGGAAAGATCACCATTCAGGCCCTTGCCAATACTGGCGAACAGGCACCTTGGCCTACTCCGGTTGAGGCCGACTTCGGTTCAGTCGCTCAGTCTCAGCTTCCCCCGCCTAATCAGCGAGCCATGAACAGTTTCATGGTGTTCAGATGTATGTGCCCTGAATTCGAGTCTCTACTTTTTTGCTAATTCGATTTCAGGTTTCATCGCTCCGCTTCTCCCCAACATCCCTCAGAGAATGAGGTCTGTTGCGATCTCGAACCTGTGGCAGGCTGAGACTGAGAGAGGTCCCTGGGAATTGATTGCCAGGGCCTACACGTGTCTGCGAAACAATTATGAGGTTCAAGACACCACTCTGGCAGCATTCTTGCAGGAAGCGGCTGGAAAGATCGGTCTTCCCACACCTGCGGAGTACGTGAAGAAGGCCCTTGGTTTTGAGCTTGAGGGATGCGATCTCGCCATCTGCCTTGAGGGTGGAATTGGAAGGGGCAATCACTACCATCTCACCAGCGTTGCTCTGGTCGATCCAACTCCCCTTCAAATCAACACCTTGACCATGGAGGAACTCCTCAAGCCCTTCATCGGCAACCCCAACAATGCGCCGGAAGTGAACAATGAGCCTGTGGAGAGTGTCATGAGCGTCGCCAGAGGAATGACTACTGCTCACTTCGATACCGTTCTCAATATGGACCAAGTTACCGATTCAGAGAATGAGTGGACATTCACCGACATCTACGGCGAGGCAGACGCTTCTCTCAGCGGCAACCCTCTCAATGACCCGGCCTACGTCAGGTTGCTTCAACGTGAGGCGTGGTTGATGCAGAACAGTTGGTCACAGTGGAATTCAAATGACCCCTTTGCTCAATCGGATGTCGCGCTGCAGGCAAACGCTCAGTAAGTCCTGAGCGCCACAGTGGCCTCTACCAATCGGCCACGACTGTCTCGCATTGTCATTGTCGAATCGTCAGCTCCCCCAGGGCGTCAAGATTCTTTGTCTGGCCAAGGTCGAGGCTCATCGAAGGAATGAGGTTCTTTGTTTCAATGCACTCCATTGTCTAGTACTGCAAGATAATGCAATATCGAGTCTCCATGCACCTATTGCTCCAAGCATCCATCTCCATGCAACTGGGTATCCTCAGAACCTAGATCACTGTATCTCCTCCATTGGGGTTGTCTCCCATTGTATCCATCCGTGTACTGCAGGCCATGGCTCTATAGAACAATCAGTATTGTGTGTCAGGGCTGAGAGATGGGAGACATTCATGCGTACTTATATGCTCGAGGATCCGGGATCGACCCTGGTAAGCCCTCTTGCAGGGATCTGCTTCATGAATGACCGGGCTGCGGGCCGTGATCCTCAAAGCCATGTCATCCTGTCAAGGTGCCGCTGGCGTGGATGGGTTCCAGTCACTGGCCCAGATGAATGTTGGGCACCGCCATTGTGTACCTTTCTCCTTCTCGCCGCTGGGACCCAGTGGTCGTGGACAGATCCAAAACGCCCGGCCGCGGTTCATACCTGGTTTCTTTGTCGTCAAGTTAATGCACGGTTCCTGGTGGCTGTCACACAAGGGCACGGGCTTCTTCGTGAAGAGCTTGGACCAGTCTTCCTTGCTGACGATTGGGTCAATCACATTGTCGGTCGTGGACTTGCTGGGGGAGGACTGGGCTGACGAAGGCACAACAGGTGTTGTCAAGTTCTCCGAGGAAGGCTCAGGCGGCTGTGATGTACCTGCAGCCAACGTGGATGCTGGACCTGCGCTGACTCTTAACGGATTTGCAGGCGAGAAGGTATCATCGACTCCATCTCGAGACTTTGGCTTGAAGAAGCCCTTCAAAGACTTCTGGCCCGAGGACGATGCCCCAGACGGGGTGGAGGTGGACTTCGAGCGCTTTGCGGGTATGGCTGGAGCTGGCTGGGTGCGTTTGCGAGGCGAGTTCTTCGAGTCTTGTTTATCCGCGGAGACACTGGATGGGTTGGGTGACTCGCTAGGTGTAGGCGTTGCTGACGGTGTTGTGTTTGTGTTCAGCGTCGGTGTTGACTTCTCCTGCGCGCTGGCGGCGGACGTCGTTCGAGAGAGGGTACTGGGTGGCTTGCGAGCGAACATATCCTTGATGCTCCTGCGCTTATCGACATCGAACTCCGGAAGCCGGCGTCCTGATGCTGGGAGCAAGCACTGGGACGAGTAGTCTTGTTGACGCTCGCCATCCTTGAACATCCCTGGTGGATTCATGATATCGCGAATATGAGACAGCTTTCCGTCGATGGGCACTTGGTCCTTGAACACGGCGTAAACTGGGCAATGATCCGAGCCCTGGGGTTGCAGAGTCAGCGAGTATGCACATGAGCCTGTGTCTGCAAGCCTTACCATCAATCCTTCTTGAATGTTCGAATCGGAAAACCAGTCCTGCATATCCAGGCTGCACAGCACATAGTCGATGCGTGCGCCGTAATTGCCGGGTCGAGTGTTGAGTCGAGTATCCCAGCAGGTATACATGCCAACACGATCCGGATGGAAAGACCTGCAGATATCAACCAGGACCGGTTGTTCTCTGCCTTCGTCCCGTTCTCCAACAACGACCCCGTCAGAGAGCAAAGAGTTGAAGAGTCTCCGCGAGGGCCCAGAAATGTGCTCTTCCTCCGTCATCGTGCCCTTGCGAATGCCTTCCATCGCGGATGCCGAATCAATGCCTTGCTTCGCGATGTTGATGTCACCAGCCACAAACACTCGCTTTCCCATCGCAACAAGGTTGCGTATTCGAGCGTCCAGCGCATTCAGAAACCCCAGACGAAAGTCATCACGGCTTTCGTCTCGATTGGCTGGACAGTACACTCCGATGAGCACGAAGGCTGGGAATTCGAGGACGACACTCCGTCCTTCAGAGTCGAGAACTGTAGCATTGAGGCTCGAGTCGCCCACTGGCCTCTCGTCGTCGGATTCACCGGATTCACCGTCTTCCTTCCCAGATGCAGGCCTCTTCAGCTGCTCGGATGTTGGATACCCGCCAATCTGCTGATCATCGGGCAGATCTCGGAATGGAACTGTTCCGTTCGGCGGACAGAGAACACCAGTAATGCCTTCCTCAGCGCGAATTGGAGCACATGTGGCGTTACGTGTGTATATTACCACACCGGAGTATCCTGTCAGGAGTTAGCTTTACACCAGCCACGGTGGAAGACAGAGACTCGCCCTTCTTGATCCTGGGCAGACTGAAATAGCAGTCCCAGCCTGGGACCAGGACCATGTCATCGCGAAGATCTTTCCTCTGGATCTTGGTCTCCTGGAAGACCACGATGTCGGCCTCCAGGATATCAAACATGGACTGCCTCGGCGTTAGGAAAACAATTCCGCTGGAGCTGGCTGGGAAGCTCACCTCGAATGTCCGTTTCCCTCTCCATGGTTCATATGAGAACGGATTGCTTCAGGTTCACTTAGCACTTGCATCGGCAATCATCCACGATCTGAACATACCGAATGCCGTTAACTGTTTTGCATCATTAGTATCAGCAACGGACTCCAAATCAGCCCTTCGTACCAGAGCAGCACGTACCATTCCAGGTGGTAATGCGAAACCCCATCTCCGGCAACCGCCAGATCAACTCCCAGCATATCCAGCAACAGAACGAGAAATTGAACTCAACAGCTGCGAGACAGACATCAAAGGTCGTTCATTCGACCTACCCTTGATATCACGTGGCTGTGGAGTGACATCAGGTTACATAAGCCGGGGGATCACGGGAGTCCACTAAAGCGGCTTCGATTTCAACGTACGACCAACGCTCCGTACCTCTCCCCTCCACCCCCCAGCGTACCCACGCCGCACCCACCATGTTCACTCGCAACATTGCCCGCTTCTCGCAGCGTGCCTCGCAGCAGGCTCGCCCTATCGCCCAGCGCCGCTTCAACAGCGCCGAGGCTAAGCCCTCGTGGATCGTCGACAACGAGTTCAACCGCGAGCGCGCTGCTGTCAAGCACCACGCCGCCTCTACCAGTGGTGCGTATGCCCTCGAACAATGATCTGGCTGATCTGAAATTGTGGTGTATGGGAACTTTGAAGACTCATGCTGACTCAATGGCTTCACAGACTTGTGGCGCAAGCTCTCCATCTTGTACGTTTTTTCACCGTGGAGCAGGACCAATTACACTGCGACGTGACCTCCAAGGACACAATTGACTCATTCTCGTGCAGTGCCGTCATTCCCTGCCTGATCGGCGGCAGCATCAACGCCTACAACCTTTGGACGGAGCACTGGGAGCACTGGGAGCACATGCCCCCGCTGGAGGAGCGCACCGAGTATCCCTACCAGAACATCCGCGTGAAGAACTTCCCCTGGGGCGACGGTGACAAGGTAAGTCTCAGTCTTCGGGTTCTGTAAATCGTCCCAGATCAATTGCTAACCTTTACTTCGCAGACCCTCTTGTAAGTTTCAATGCACACCTGTGCCCCCGAGATCCGAACAACCGCCCGGTCCCTACTTCTGTCTCAGCTGCAACAATTGCATCTGGTCCCTTCGTCAATACCACATTGCTCGCACGCCTGATTTTTCCACCCACACATATCCGTTAAGACTCCTTTCTTGAACCATACTGACTTCACACAGCTGGAACGACTCCGTCAATTACCACAACAAGGACAAGGCCACCTAAGCCATCTGCCCATTCGACATGAACAACAAAGGCCCTCATGAGCCTTGAATACCTGTTTCAGCAGATCGTCTTTGGTGCACAGTTTCATGTATATCTATCACATGTTTCCGCGGAGCATAGAGTCCAAAGTGTGGAGGATGTACTCGACAGAATGAAGTGAGGCTCATCGTATTCTATCATTCTCGCGTTTTCCTATGTCCATGTTGTCACTTTGCCTAGATCCAATGATAACTTGGTTCTGGGTTGAAACTTTTACTGTAGAGGCAGAGATCGTAGACGCTAATGATACTGATTGAGCTGCTAGTATGCTAGGACAGAGGCTTTGCGTCCAAGATATATTTCCAAGATACTGCAGAAATCTTTACACAAGGGACTCGCGTGGTCCGGGCAGAGACATCAACATAGACCTATGGGCATATCATTCATGCAAGGCCATCTATTCCAGCTAAGCAAAAACACCACGTATGGATCCCTCCCAAGCGCCATAGATAAAAATGCACAATTTCAACTCTCATACCTCGGCCCCTCTCCGTTTCCTGAGATCAAGGTACTTGGCCGCATAATCATTCGCTAGCACGGGGTCCCCCGTCAAATGCATAACAGTAGCCTTCTTCGCCATCATCTCCGTCTGGCCCAGGATATCCTCAATTTCCTCATAAGCATCATACGCCGAATCAATGTACCCAATGGCTCGATTAACGTATTCTTTCCGTACAGGCGCACTCTCACGACCAAGACGCGACCACAACTCCCCCGCAATGCCCATATTCGCGTCCACAAGCAACGAGTACGCGCGCGCAACAAGCGCCGAGTCCTCACTCTCCAGGATCTGAGGCATGATACTCTCGACGAGCTGGTCGGCGGCTTCGAACTCGCGCAGAGATAGGAGGACGGCTGCGAGGGCGCAGATGGCTTCCCAGAGGTCGAAGAGGACTTTGGAGCTATGGGCGATGCTGGCGGCGCGCATGGCGAGCGAGAAGCCTCGCTGGGGTTGACCGGATTTCTCGAGGATGCGGGCTTTCAGACAGAGGAGTTTGATTTGGGAGTGGATGTCGAAGTTCTCGGGTTGCATGGAGTGTGCGGCTTGTTCGACCATTCGAAGAGCACGGCCGTAGTCACCTTGTCGGATTGTGTATTCAATTGTGTAGAAGGCGAGTAGGAGGCGCATGTCGAAGTCGAGGAGTTGCACGGCTTGGAGTTGGGCGAGGATGTGCTCGACGGCTACCTTGTCGTCGCTGGGGTTCTGTTAGCTGCCTGGCGCTGCGGAAAGTGCCTCGGAAGGATGCGATGCTTACCGGCAGATCTGTCGTCGTAGCTGTAGTAGGCCTGAGTAATATGTCCAGGCGTTGTTGTACTTGAAGGCCCGGAGCCTTTCGGGTTCGACATTGTTCATGCGTGCGAAAGCTTCTTTGTAGTTACCCTTTTGTGCCAGCTGTAGTGAACAGTCAGCTTCAGCATATCACCATCAAAATGTCTGGGAGCATACTGTTGAACAATTCCGAAAGATCAATTTGACATAGTCCTCATATGGCTGATTCTCCGGATAGCATTCGCTGAAGATCTCGGTATTCAGCCAGGAGAGGTGTGTCGATCCTGAAGCCTCTGTTAGCGCTGATAGTCTGAGTCCGCGCATCGGAGTCTCTCACCTATCCGAGCATACATGGCGCTCTGAAGCAACATGTAGCCGCCTGTGGGATTTGATAGACCCTTGGATACATTGACGTGGGAGGCTCGTACAAAGGATTCGATAATGGAGGCAAGACTCTCTCCCTGGTATGCGTGAGTAGATGCGGACTGAGTTGGTGCAGGGTTGACATTGGGAACCCACATGCTGCATGTCCAGCTTTGCCTCGCTCAACAAAGTGGTACTCAGAAGCGACCACATATCGGTCTCTTTCGACTTCGCCTTTAAGAAAGCAAGTCCCTCCTTCTCGTTGCCCAACATGCCGCTATTTTGTACTTCTCGCATTTGCTCTGGAAAGGCCTTCCCAAAATGGTAGAGCCAGCTCATGCAGAAGTTGAGGCAATTCATGTCGTGAGACTCGCGTGCAATTGCAACAGCTTCTTGCACGGCGGAGATGGCTTCGCTGAAGCACTCAAAGTCTGCCTGTATGATGGCTAAGTTCAGGAGAGCAAATTGGTAGGCGCTTCGGTCCAGGTTGTTGTGCATGGTATAGTCGAAGAATCGGTGGAGGTTGTCAAAGGCTGAGGTGTAGTCGCCTGCTCTCCAGGCGTCGAGGTATCTAGGAAGCCTGAGCATGCTGCAAAGCAATGTAGGATAGGTTGGAGCTTACTCCAGATAGTACATGAGAACTGGAACAGCGGACTCTGAGGTCATGATGTTTTTGAGTTGCGCCCTCATCTCATCTGGGACTCTGCCTCCCAGCCCTGCTATCGTTAGTTACCAGCGATAGCAGCATGAGAACGGGCATCCACATACTCTGTAACTCTCCAACCTGAAACTCAATCAGCCGCTCCGCATCTTTGTTACTGACAGCACCGTCTTCTTCCTCGTCATCCTCGATGTTCCCATACACCACCTGGGAGAGGTAGCTGGTAGAGTCCAGGTCAAGCGCCAGGAGGTTGATATCAACAGGAGCTTGTTCATCAGACGGGTTCCTCCGTGCCCACATATGATACGTCGGCAGACGATACTTGACAAAGCCGGTCCACAACTTGACCGAGTCATCGAATTGTAGCCGGGTAAACTCGAGATACGCCCTGCGGACGAATGCGCCAAGCGGAGAGCTCCGCGACAACCGCATGCCTTCATCTTCCGGCGCGAGACCATTGTCTCTATCTTGAAGCAATTGCTCACGCGTCTTGGTTAGCAGAGATGGCAAGACGTCGTTGAAGAATTCCTCCATCGCATCAAGCGAGTCAATCGACCAGATCTTCTTGAGGAAGAGATCCCATAGCGTTCGCCCCGGCACAGACGATTCATGGCCTGAAAGCACTTCTTCGAGCTCGGCAATTGAGGGCAGGTAATGTTTCTGCCATTGCTTATCGGCGGCATCTAATGGAAACAAGCCCGCGGTCAGGAAAGAGAGCACATGGATAGCGGAGGAGTTGGGGACAACGCCATCCGTGTAGACCGTAATCAAGCATAGCAGCGAGATCCTCCACGGAGTCAAATAGCGTGTCATGTCGGCGGCAAGTGGCCCATCTTTGGGGATTTGTCTTGAAGAGCGTGTCTGTCCAGGGCGCGTTGAACTGATAAACTGATAAGCGCCTGAGGCAATCAGGCTGCGATCAGTGCCCCGCCGAAAAACGCAAAAAGGCATGACGCATTGCTCTTGCGCCTTTCCCTCCAATTGAACAGTTCACCATGGCTGAGGCTCTCACAAACACCGACCTGCAAGGTGCCTTGCCTCTCGTCGCCCGGGGCAAGGTGCGCGACCTCTACGAAGTCGACGACAAGACTCTGCTCTTCGTTGCGACTGATCGCATCTCCGCCTACGATGTGATCATGGAGAATGTACGCCGCTGACTTGCTCCAATCGAAGGACCTGAGTGCTGATAGCTGTCTTCAATACAGGGTATCCCGAACAAGGGTGTTTTACTCACTCTCTGCACCAAGACATGGTTCAAGATCCTAACAGACTCCGTTCCTGGCCTGCGCACCCACTTCCTCACCCTCGACCTCCCTCCTCAGATCCCCGCGTCGCTGCGGCCAGTACTGCAGAACCGGAGTATGCAAGTGCGCAAGCTGCGCATCCTCCCCATTGAGGCTATCGTCCGTGGATACATCACTGGTTCTGCCTGGAAGGAGTACCAGAAGTCCGGCACTGTCCATGGTATCTCGATCCCGGCAGGCTTGCAAGAGAGCGAGGCCTTCCCCAACGGTCCGATCTACACACCCAGCACCAAGGCTGAGCAGGGTGAGCATGATGAGAACATTCACCCTGACCAAGGTACGCCATCACCGAGCTCAGCGCTGCATATCAGGAATGCTAACTGGATGACTTGGACAGCTACAAAGATCGTCGGGGAGCCCTACGCCTCGAAGATCGCCGAGCTGGCTGTGCAGCTGTACAAGGTAGCGCACGCGTACGCTCTCGAGCGCGGCGTGATCATTGCTGACACCAAGTTCGAGTTCGGCGTGGACGAGGAGACAGACGAGGTCGTATTGGCGGATGAGGTTCTCACACCGGACTCGTCCCGGTTCTGGCCCAAGGACTCGTATGCTGTTGGTCGTGGCCAGTCAAGCTTTGACAAGCAGTTCCTGCGCGACTGGCTTGTTCGGGAAGGTCTGAAGGGCAAGGAGGGTGTCCGGATGACCGAGGAGATTGCGCAGAAGACGGCTGACAAGTATAAGGAAGCGTGGGAGAAGATCACTGGAGGCAATTAGAGGGGGTGGTCGAATGCCTCGCTGTATATTTTGGTCTTGTACGTCTCGATTGAGAGTACGGCCGTATGTCGTTATGAACGAGATCAATGGTAGAACAAAATGAGAAATCCATGTTCAATGTTATACACGCTCATCAAATCAACATGGCAAAGATGGGACGAGCTTCCGCCAAACATTAATATACAGACTGTTTTCAGGTATCAGTCATCCCATTCCGAGCGAAGTCCCTTCAGTCCCTTCTCCTTTGCCTCGCCCTTCTGACTGTGGCCTTCTCTCGATGGCTTTTTGGCTTCCACCCACTCCGACTTGACACCCTCATCGAGCGGCAACGCATCAGCGCCGCAGATGCGCCGTTCCTCCTCAATCTCAGCCTCACCCATCCCATTCGTTGCCCAAATTTTGTGAATGCGCAAGTCGAACGGACCCTCAATACGGTCAGTCAGACCGATACCGATACTCTTGACACGCTGGCGCAGAAGAGATGTCTGCGGCTCGACCACAAAGCCGTGATTAGTCCGCACGAAGGAGTTGAATGGCAGGAGAACAGTCTCCCACCCAGTCGAGCCAGAGGACGTTGTCGAAGTGGATGAAGACATGATTGTGGATTCGGGCGGGATATCGGAAAGGGCGTTGGGTGTGTACGGTTCTTCGGCGTCAGGGTCTTCAGACGACCCACGGATAGTCTGTGGCTGTCGCGGTGAGTCATTGTACACTCGGTGGTGCCGGGTGTACAGTCTGTGCTGGTGGATATCGGTCTCGACCACGGAGTCTGTCTGGACATTCACGGTGTATCGACGGCCGTCCGACTTGATGCGGAGCGCGAGGTAGGCGTAGGGATCGACATCCCAGAAGAGCCGGCCGAACAGCCACATGCCGCGGTCCCTATTGCGGAACGCCGCGTATCCTTTTCCATCCCCGACACGATCAGTCTTTGTGTGGCGGTATGGTAAAGGTTGACATACCCGTTCTCTGAACTCGCCAGTTCTCTGGGAGCTTTGTGGAAATGCTACCGTGGAATCGCGCATGTGGTGGCGTGTTGCTCGCAGGGTCGCCGGGCTCGTAGTCCAGGTTGGCAGTGCTGTATCCTCCCACCGCGCGGTCGGCCATGGTCTTGCAGCCTTCGACAGTGGAGGCATCTTGGAAATCGAGGAGGACATAAGGCTTGGTGGGTGTGTGGAGAGCTTCGGTGTTCCAAGCTGGATCGCGCGGTCAGTTCAGGTATTATCAGGCCGGACGGGTTCAGAGCGACTCTACCGATCTTCGACAGGCGGCCGAGTTCCTCGGCGCTGCGCCTGAAGAATCCGCCTTGAGCAGCTAAGCTCCGAGTGGGAATCATCTTGGAGTTGTGTGAGTTATCAGAAAGAAGAAGCAGAGAGGAGAGTCGGGGGAAGCTTTGAGATGATGTCGCTTCCTGAGTGGCGTGAAGAACTTCCGCCGATCAGCCGCGATAAGATACGACTCGGTGACCTCTACTCTTCTTTATATCCCTGACTTGTTGACAACAATTGCTTGTCCATTGTAGCATCCAAAGAATCAGAGATGGCTGTGCTTCTCGAGAGGCCTTCTGGACCACATCAAGGAGTTGGCGATGATCAGCTATCTCACGGAGTGAACACCTCGATATATCCTCATCTTTGCATCCCCATATGAACACTGCTTAATTCCTGACTCCTTTTCAATCTGGCATATCACTCAATTGATACGTCAGCCCTTTACCGTGCCGTGTAAGTGTCAAGAATGCAGCCATGTGCTTGTCACGTCGTCCTGACGGAACGTTCAGATCATGACCTTTCCACGACGAAGCTACACCTGCGATGACCCCAAGCACGAGAAAGAATGGACTACAAGCCACCACTTCTACCATGGTTCTGTGCAGGCTTCGAGTTGAGAGAGCTCGCACAGTGATGTGTCGCCTGAAATGTCACCTCGATCCCTGAGATCATAGGGTAACCCTACCTCTGGGCTCGGCCCGATTGGGATTTCCTGAAGATATTTCCTCAATCTTGATCGAGCTTATCCAGTCGCCATTTCTGGGAAACGGACGCGACGGCTTTAAGGACCGTGTTTCCAAGGGCAATGGATGTGTCCTTGATGCGCTATTTCTGCAACTTCACTAACCATATCGTTTCCTACTGCCTCTCTGACCAGAGACTGGTGCCTGACTGACTCTTCAGAGAGAGATCTATGGAACATGGTTCCATGGCTTGCAGAGAATGGAGAAAGCAGCCTGGAGAAACGGAAAAGACAGGTTGATTCTGTCCTTGGATGGGTCAACCAAGTACCCTTGTTGATATCCTTGCAATATCAAAGTCAGGTACTCTTCTTTTTAACCTTTTTGAAGTGCTTACTGAGAGCCCTGCCCTCATCCAACGCGCAAGATACGTGCCCGAACACCCTGAACCCTCTCCCTTCGTACGTTGCGTAGGTTGAGCGTCATCACAGCTCGCCGTCGCTGGAACCAGCGTCGGCCGTGTCCTGGAAGACATGGAGTTAACCATCGGCTCCGAGAGTTCGCCAGGTTGCTGAGTTCGAAGACCCGTGGAATCCTCACTGATGACTATACCCTCCCCAAAGATGACTAGTCCAGATCTCTGTCATCCGCTAGTCGACCTTGTCCTCGGAGATCCCATTAGGGCTTGGTCATAGCTCAATATAGCTTCGGCCTGCCATGAACTCCAGGACGATGCCATGGTCCTCAAAAACCCCAGCAGCTTGGCTGACGAGAGGTGTGATGAGATGTCGACGTTTAAGATCCCCCGGCCCCCAGAAATTTTCTTCCTCCTCATACTTCTCTGCATGCTCATCGCACAGCCATTTTGTCCATACCGTGCTTTGACCCGTTTCTTGACATAAACAAAAACATACCCATCGGCACTGAAGTACCTCTACCCACCCAAGATGACCGTCGTGCCTCCCAACGTGGAGAGCAACGTCCCCAGGCGTGGGGACCGCTTGAACGAGGCGCCTTCGGGCAAGAACGCACAAGGGCTATTCCTGCCCAGTGCTTGCATCTTCGTTGGCAAGTAAGTGGCCGCGTCCACAGTCTGACTGGAAGAGCAAAACGCTGATGTTCGTATAGCCTTTCCACCAAGGTGCCGGTCGAGCAGCTTGCTGCCGACCTCAAGACCCTTTTCGACCGGTTCGGCACCTGCTGGCCGAAGATCAAGCAGGGGAAGAAGAAGGACCTGCCCGGGGCCTTCGTGCAGTTCGAGGTGAGTTTGCTCGTAGCTTCATGTCTAAGCAGCTTGGGCTCAGCGCTGACGTACATTTTTAGCGTGTGGAGGATGCCAGCGCGGCACTGGCCTGCGAGGAAGGCCTGGTCCTCCATGACCGGCCGTTGAGAGTCGAGAGGATCAGGGGCAGGCGTAAGTAACTCTTCAACTGGCTCTTTCCCCAATACGAAAAACCACGGTATCTAACGTTATTAGGCACTGCTGTCCTTGGCCTTCGCTCGGGTGGCTCGATCGCCCCGAGCGAAGTGTCTCTGGCACTTGGAGGACGTGGGCCCCTCGAGGGCAGCTGCTTCGAGCGGCACTTGGTGCAGCCGTACGGCTGGGTAGACGTGTGCAAAGTCACATTCGTCTACGTTGATGATTGCCGAGATGCAATCAAAGTAAGCCCTAATTCCCTTCACTTTATCTCTCACCATTCACTCTCTTTCCCCCCAATCACCTTGTATCTCATGATTCACTTTATATCCTATCATTCACTTTGTTTCACCCCATTCACTGCCTCTCACCACACTTTATCTCTTGCCATTCACCACTGACATTCACTCCAGTTCTTCTCACACAACGACATCTTCTTTATGAAGATGTTCGACACGGACGCAAGTCCAACCTTGTCTGGTCAAAGGCACCCCGGCCGAGGAAGGCCACCCACCGCCCCGATGTCCTCACGCAACAGCAACAGCCAGGGCAGGTGGTTCGGCAGCCGACCGCAGCGAAGCGGCCCTGCCTTCAATCGTGGTGGCTTTCGGGCCTATCCAAAGTTTCGTCCCCCTCCGTTCGCTCACGAGAACATCCCATCCTTCATGGGCCATGGGATGCCGTACAGCGAGAATCATCCACCTTTCTTCCCTCCTCCTCCTCCTCCTCCTCCTCCTCCTCCTCCGGCGCCAGCACCTCTCCCACCACACTCAAACGCGGGCTACGCCAATCCCCCCTTCGTCATGGGCGGGCTCCCAGCATATACGGGAGCCCCATTCATCCCACCTCCGCCCGCATACGCTCCTCCAGTCAGCGGGCCCTTCATCGTCGGCACCCAACCGGTGTACAGTCCTCTCACGCCTCCTTATTATGGAGAGCAATTCCACCAAGACCACGGGTACTTTGGCCCTCAACCAAACATGAACCTCCACCCGGGAGCATGGTTCCCTCCCACTCCTACCACCCCGGCCTATTATGGCGAATATCATCCGCAAAACCCACCTTACTTCACTCCACCGGAGTTCGAGAACAAACCGACTCCACCATCCACCGAATCGTCCACCGTCAAAGAAACGGAGACGAACCAAATCCACGAGCGGGTTGAACCAGCAGAGAGCCCTGAGCTCTCAATTCAACCAAAGGCCGAAGAGCAAAAGCTCGAAGAACCAAAGGTCGAGCAGCCAAAGACCCAAGAACCCACGGAAGAAGTTGACATCTTCAACCTTCCAAATTCCGAGAACCCACCCAGACTGATCCGGGTCTACGAGTCGGACTCTGAATCCGACGACGACAACGATAAAGAGGAGACCCCACTCCTCAGACGACGAAGCAACTCCAGCAGATCAGCCAAAGCACCCAGCTTGGAGACTGTCTTGGAGGAGCCAGAGGAGGACAGAACGGAGAGTGAAACCACCACCACCCTCGAGCCAGCCTCCGGCTCAGACTCAGACTCTGCGCGCGAAACCCGAACGCAAAGCAAAGTCAAGAGAAACCAGACCATGAGAAATGGACCCTACAAAGCCAGATCTGCCAGTGCGGACAGTTCTCGCTCTGTTTCCCGCGGCCGCTCTCGCACCCGCAAGCCACTCGCTGCGGAATACCAACCCAGCACTGGCACCATCGAAGAGTACGTCCGTGCCATGGCCCGGAATATGCCCGAGGACAGCCGGCCCAGTGAGAAAGGTCAGCTGGCTTTGATTTGTGAGATGGAGAAGGAACAATTGAAGAAACGCTTGCATGAGAAGTTTTTCGGGTCGGAATCAAGCTCCCGCTCACGGAATGGATCAGTTGAAACGACTTCTTCGTCGAAGTCTGTCTAGGGATTGATGATGATGGATGGTACAGCTTGATGAGAGAGAAAGGGCGTTTGGAGGAATGAGGCGTTGATTTTTTTTGTTTCTTCGGACTTACATATTTTATATAGTTGTTTTTTTTCGGCTTCTGGGTGATGGGCTTCCGATGATGCGCGGGATTCATACCTTCTTCATGTCTTTGTTTTGCGTTTTGTTTGTCTGTGGATCAAAGGATGGACGAACTCACATACCATATCCTTATCCATGGAATGCAAAGTCAATCGGTCTTCCAGATTTTTGGTCGTGCTGCCTCTCTAACGGCTTGCTTGAGATGATAGTATTTCCCCGTATGCCTCTACATTCCATCATGGACATAGTCTATATCAGTGTCGTCTGAATCCTTACACCTTACATACATGATGTTGTCACAGCCCATGACCATAATGAACTATACCCTACCAAGACCTCACGGTTACCAAAAACGGAAGGACCTCATCCAGAAAGAATATATTGATATGATAGATATCGCCCACCCAGCCCGAATTGACAAACTAATCCCCTCCCTACAACGCCAGGAGTTGAACGAGGTGGAGAATATATACACAGAACAAATTCAGTGCTGCTGATGCAAAGTATTGATTGGAAGAATACCGAATACCGTATAACACCCCGGCCTTCGAAAAACAATTTGCTCAAGTAATCAGTATGGATGGAAAAATGGCGGTGGAAGATCAGCAATGCGTATGCTCGTGGCTGTATGATGCGTTCATCGTGACTTGGATGCAGGGTGATGATGAGATTGATGCAGGGATGCAAGATGGGATGAGAGGTAGATGGGAGGATGGAGTTGCCCATTGAACGTGACCGGTTGTATAGCTTTGGTGGAGGTGGCACGGTGTTCAGAGGTTGTGTGTAAGAGTGGGGTGGCCGGTAATGTTGGATGACGGAGGTAGGAGTAGGAGTTGGAGCTGTCACTGTCTGCTGTCCGCTGTGGTTGGAGTTTGACCAGTCGCTGTCTCAGACACGCACTCGCCTCGCGTCGAAATAGCCCAGGTTCACAGCAGTGTCATTGACGCCCGCGTAGGGAGCTGCGTCCTCCAAGAGCTCCCAGGGGCGAATTGGGTACGGCCCAATGATTCGACCTCGGTGTTGAAGACGGAGCCGACTCGTCATGCAGTTGATACCCTCCGTGGCCCCGGTATACAAGGCGCCCGCAGCCGGCTGCTGTGTAGAGGTACCAGTAGCAGGGTTGCTGGCTGATGCTTGGGTTGGAGTGGACGCCGAGGCAGCTGGGGAGGGAGCCGAAGCGGATTGGAGGAGACTTGATGGGTGGGCATCTAGGATCGGACCCAGGAGATAGACGAATCGGGAGTCGGTTTGAAGAGATCCAAATGGCGGACACTTTTCCTTTAGGAATCGACCACATTGGTGGCGGACCTCATCGGGCAGCACGTCGATCAAGGAGGCAGCAACGTCCAGTGCATGGGTTTGGAGCAGGATGCCCGGACAAGGATGGCAGTCTTCGACAGGGCCTGGACGCGGGAAGTAGTCTGCACCGGGAAACAGACGAATCACATCCCCCGGAAGGCGCGAGAGAGCTATGCAGAAGATGGATACCAATAAGCGGCACTGCTCGTGAAAAGCACTGACCTTGAGGGCCTGCGGCAGCTGCGTGAAGGACGCACGATGGATCACAACCATCCTCAGAAGGGCTGAGAACCAGAACGCCAGAGACCGCTCAAAGCTGGACCTTGCTTGGCTCGTCGCGGAACCATTGCGATCCTCACCAGTATTGCTCAAATTGGACTGCATGGTGATGATCTTGTGGAGCAGGGAGTCCATCTTCTCCACGAGAATTGAAGCAAACGCGGGAACCCCAGATTCTGGTATGCTGCCAGCCAGCTCTTCGATGATACCCAGATACAATCCGGCAGTCTCCAAAGACCCCAGCTCCCGAGGCGCCTCGAGAGTGTCGCGCGACTCATCGACAAGAGGAATGGCCAAGAACTCCTTCTCGGCACGTTCACGAATCTGACGGACAGCGTCCGGGGTCATAAGAGCGACGAGGTCAACCCAATGAGGCTTCCGTGCGTGAGAATCTGCCACGACAGTCTTGAACATGGCATCCACGATGCTATTGCGGTCTTCCTTCGCAGAGTCTTTATGGAAGAGAATCTGAAGTTTCAGTTGGCAGAAAGGAAGCGAGAAATCGTCGGTCGTGCTCGCCAGCTGTTCGACTTCGGATATGACTGGCTTTTCCAGTGAAGCCTTGGGATGGATTCCTCCAGTGTGCACGCTCGAATGGTCGTCCTGTGGGCCGACACCGAGCAAATGGTCGAGCGCCTTTTGAAGGACCCCCATAGCTGCTGGATGTTGATTGAGGAACTTTTGCGTGCACGCCTGAGTTGCGGATTCGGGGTTCCGAACAAGTAGTTCGCGCAGAAGCGTGACATTTGAAGCTTCCAGATTCCCGTGTCTAGCCAAAATGTGTGGGTCGCCAGTCTGCAGGAACGCTGCGGCATCACGGACAATCTCAAGAGCTTCATCGGAGTTCTTGACAAGAAACTCCTGCTGCGACAGTTGGAATCGATACGACACCTGCAGAAGGTTTAGTATAATCTCCATGTCGTAATGTAAGAAGTAGCTGACTTACCAGATCGAGGTACCTGCCTCCTTCTAGGCGGGGCACAAGAAGCTCAACCAATTCTGCCGGCAGCTCTGCCGCATTAGGAATGGCTGTTGAATGATTGAGTCTTTTCGCAAGCGACAAGAACGACCGAATCGTAACACATCCGACTCCGATGAGGGCAGGGAGGATACGAAGCAAGGTGCTGCGATCAGAGGACCGTATATAGCCACAGACCCAGCGAGCAAGAAGGCCATCAAAGTGCTTTGGTTGGAAAGACCGCAGCTGTGCCAAATACCGACAAGTGTCATTGGCCGAGAGCCGTGTCTTGTCGTCGCCAGATTCCAGATGCTTGGTCAATGTGCTGAAGAGCGTGTCCAGGGTGGGCTCATCCATAACATTTCCAGACATGAGAAGCTGATCCAACTTCTCACGGAACAAAGGATCCGTGTCGCCGAATGAGTCAGGTATGTGATCGGACACTGGTGAGGACGCAGCCATGATAGACTTGTTCTCCATGCGAGACAGATCCTGACGAAGGATAGAGACAGTGTTGAGCTCATTGGGGATCCGCAAGCCAAGCTCAATGAGTGAGAAAATGAGATCCAGATTGGGCACTCCGTAGCGCTTGATCCCCGCGTAGGCATCAACCAACTTCCGAAACAAGTCAGTCGTGGCTCCGATCACACATAATGAGTCGAAATGGCAGCTAATGGTATCGGCGACAGATGCGAGGACAGTGCTGTCGTCAGAGTTTGAGGCGCACTTCAGTACATCTGCCAACATGGAGATGTCACCAAATGTCTCCAGGACGTCACGGACGGTGTAGAACTCCTCGGGCGTGAGCGCGCACACTCTCAGGGCAATATCGCCTGAATGGAGACCTCGAAGTGTTGAGTTTGTGGCTTCTCGAGTATGCTCAGCGACCCCGCGGCGCAACCACTGACCGATCTCAGCTTTAACAGACCAACTCAGGTCCGTAGGGACTGGGTCGAAAGTCGACTCCTCAATCGACTCCCACTCGAATACTGCGGGAAGTCGCTGGCTGATTAGGTCCTTGACATTTGCGATGATGGCAGTCTCTTTGGACGCGCTCAGACCTGCTCGAGCCAGAAGGGTGCTGCGCAGGTTGCCAACATGTTCTGGGAGGCGGCTGACAGGCAGATGTGCGATGAGTCCGATGTCGCATGGGTAGTCGTGTACCGATCTCATTTCACTTGACGAGGGGCATGTGACCCCTTTTGCCATCAGCCATTGCAAGTATCGACCGACGGAAAATGTCTGCGATCTCACGAGCTCCGAGATGGCATGGTAAACATTGTCCAACTCTATTCTCCGTTTGTCGTTCGCCTGAGCGAGAAAAGATAGTATGTGGTCATCCATGTCGACTCCAGATGTCTTCCACTTTCGCAGAAGGCGAACGCCAACATAGACTCGGCAGATACCATGACGGAACGGGGTAGCAAGCCATTCCAGCAACTTCGAGACCAGAACGGCTTTGTTGTCAAGAGCATCCAATAAGGTTGATGAGATCAAGGCAATATCGTGCGCGGAATGGATTGAGTCGAGGAGGCGGATGATCCGCAGATAAGGTGAGCGCTGCGTTGCTTGCTTTGAATGCCGAGGTCTCTGGACTCGAGCATTGCGTTCTGCGATGCTTTGAAACAGGGCTAGGTCAATCTTGTTTGATAGATTGAGGCATGAAGACACATGATCTTTATACATGTCCCATGAATTCGGTATAACCATTGATGAAGTATGTTCATGGATCAATTTTTTGATGAACCGGGACAATCGGTCGACGAGCGGCTTGAAAGGCTCCAATTTGGCTTCGGTAGTCTACGCCGGGTCAGCTGAACATACAGAGAAAAGCGAACGTCAATGATGCAACATACCTGTCGCAACTTCTCAAGTAAAATCTCGGCCAATCGTCGACCTCTGCGTCGATATCGCACGAGGTTGTTCCAGTATATACCGAGCATCAACAGCCAGACCGGCACAGTTGTGAGGGATGCTGACTCGAGAGATGATAGGAACCACTCAAGGAAATGATCATGATCAAGTAGGTTCTCGAAGAAGAGGCGGGCGGTCAATCCTACTCTATAAAGACTATTAGTGGGCTTCATGAGAGCATATCAAGATCAACTTACGCATAGGTCATTCTAGCTTTCCAGTCTGCGGACTTGGGTGAGCTGAATACTCCTTCAACAAACTGTTGAACATTGGTCGTCCAGTCTCGCACCCACTTCGCCTCCAATCCCACGGCCAGAGCACCGCTCGTCCCTTTGCGCTTGAACGCACGGATCTCATTTGCACCCACGCATTTGGCTAGCCAGACAGCTCGCGCCACCGGAATCCATTTGCCCAGACACTGCTCTAAGAGAACCTTGCCACGGATTCCGTGTGGAATTGTCCGACTGAGCTTCCTCAAAGGAACCGACGGGTTGGCGAGATCCCGGAGCCAGGCTTCCCGTTTGTTGTCAGTCAGCGTGACTCTCGGAGGCGGCTTGAACGTGGACGGCGCATGTATGGTGTTCTTGTTCTGGCGTTTCTCCAGTGCCGCCGCAAAGACCGACGAAAGCATATGCAGGCCAGTACGATGTTTCAATTGCGCATACAAAGCTGGGCGTGCCGTGTTGGACTCGTTTTGGGATACTTGAGTACGGTCATAATAACCCTGCTTTGCAGTTTGCTCGTTGAGAACATCTTCCGGGTGATTACCGGTCCACGGGGTGAAATCGGCGAATTCTAAATACGTCGTTAGCAGGAGCACCTTGGTTTGAAAGGTTGGATTCATTTACTCTCGCCCTTGAGAATCGGAGCCATCGATGGAGTCTCGATGCGATATGGCGTTGTCTGCACCTTCTTGTCCGGAGAAGTATCTCGGGCGCGCGAACTCGTATCCTGCGGAGGTTCAGGCGGGGCGCTACTCCAAGGCTGAGCGGGGAATGGGGGCGGCGATGATGGTCGTGAGTATGTCGCATTATCGCCACGGTTCTCACTGCCTGGGGTCTCTGACATGACCGCTTGAAAAGACCACATTGGCCGGCCGCGCCATGAGACCGAAGGTCGTGGAGCGGCGCTTCCCGGTGTACTCCTCATCTCCGCACTATTCATCGTCGACCCAGCATCTCCTGTATTTGAACTGCTCAAAACATCGAGTTTCGGTCGTTTTGGCGGCGGTTCTCTGTCCTGTGACTCGAAACCGCTGGCTGTCAGGTCGACGACTGCCGGTTGGCGAGCCTGCAGTGGCGGCTGTGACTGGGGCAGAGGCGGCTGCAACGTGTCCGATGGAGGATCATATTGACCGGGCATCTGCACAAAATCGAGCCGTCCAGGGCCACCATTGAGTGCTCGCATCGGGTGGCCCCACGGTTGGCCGCCGGCAGATGAATGGGGTATCATCTTAGGCTCATGGTGTCTTGATGGATGATTCGAGGAGGGTCATTGGGGTCATTGGGGTCATTCAGACAAAATCAAAGGCAGCAGAGCTGAAATTGTGTATCGATGGGACATGCAACGGCAAAATGGGTGGTCAGCCTTAGAGCATTGAGACTGGGGTTCACAAGGTGAGGTGGACGGGCGATCGGAGAGAGCTAGGACTGGCAGGTTGAGAAGGCAGGGTCCTAGCGATCGAGGGCTTGGGGAAATAAAAGAGCGCAATGCGCTAACAGATCAGCTCAAAAGGCAAGGCATTCAACAAAAAGAGTAAGAACAGAGAGAGTGTTCAGCGTTATCGGCAAGTGTTTATGAGGTTGGCTGTGATAACGTAAGGCGGTCTCCGTGCTCCTCCGTTCTGGCTCCACACGTTGGATCGACAGTTGGCTCTACTCTTCTTCTTCTTGTTTGATCTATGATTGTCTTAATGTCTTTGCCGGTGGTGTGCTACGTGCATTAGCTGTATGACTATGGCCAGTGCTATACTCCGATTGAGCGTGGTTGAACATGGAGATGAAGCACTATGGATCTCACGGTCCATCCCCAGATTCGGTCCCTTTTGCCCCTTTTGGCCCGAGTCTTTTACCGAGCTGCCGCACTTGACGATGGACGCTAATGGACTAGCCCATCAGTGAGTGATTGTCGATAATCTCTACACAAAGTTTGGTGATATATGGTGTCCACCGTCGGGTGCCACAGGTTACAACCCTGATTTCACCGCTACTGATGGGTCTCAGAATATGTACTTCCCCATAGTTTCGAGCCTGTAGGCTAGAACAGTAGGATTCCCCTTCCTGAATCAGATCACCTTGATCTTCCAAGTGTGCAGGTTCCCGGTCTTGAATGACATGGACGTGACTGATCCACGCGGGAATCGGAACCAGCCCCGTGCGCCTAGACAACGAGAGGATCATCTCAGCTGTTATCTCGCCGTCCGAGACCTCCAGCAATGCCCACTTTGCGCCCCGGCCCCTCGTCGGATCGCTGCATCACACGTGAGCCCGTCCATCATACGTTGTGGCTATCTGAACCCGGTGGAGGCAGTGGCACCATGTTGGATCGTGGATTGCGCTGCTTTGCCATCGGAGATGCCGGGTCTGTTGGAGATGAGGATGCAGCACGCAGTAGATGGTGGCTCGATGTTGTGCACCGTTGGAGAAGCATGCCAGATGCAAGGAGGCGATGGTGCAGTGATCGATGTACAAGGAGTACAGGGTGTCACATCGATCTGCGGCGCATTCTGCCAGTTCCATTGTTCATCTATCAACTGGCTTCTCACCGACCATGTCGGAGATAACCCAGATCGGCCACCAGGTTCTGCAATAGTCATCGTCGAGGTCTTGGTCGTAGAGAATTAGTACGCGAAACTTCAAGTAACCATGATAGAATCAAAGCAACATTTCTTTGCCTTCCAACAACCATCAATCACGCTTATCTTAGCAAGTTGAACTCCGCACGATTCCATGGCGAAAGTCGAGCTTAGCCCAGACGGGAAGGGAGCCTTGGCACTGGGGCAACTCCAGACTTCACTCTCCCACAACACCAACTCATCACACCACAATGGCTTCAAACAAGGATATGCGGAGGGCGGATCTCGGTGAGTTGAGATGATGATCTGACGGCGTCGCAATTCAGCAGGCTGGCTAACTCGCAACCTGCAGCGATCCCCTATGTCGACCCGCCGAAGAGTGCCAGCGAGGCCGATATCTCCAGTACGGTTCACTTCACCCATATCTCGGCCGACACAATTGGAATGGAAATTGACGAGGATACTTTATAGGCACTATGTCGAGCACGATGCCCATGGCGGCGGTAAGTGGACACGACCCGTGCTCCGTGGACTGTGTGTGCATGCTAACACAATGTCTTCTAGATGTTCACGCGGAACAGGTAAGCTAAGGATGACCTTGACAAGATCATGCAACACAATTAACACAGCCCGCCATATAGAATGATCGGATGGTAAGCAGAGATTTGCGGAATTGCCGGGCGCCCATCCCGCTAACCTATCGACAGGGTCTCGTTCGTCTTTTCTCTCCAGTCATGGCTCGGCGAGTCTGAGGAGCAGAAGAAGACTGCAGCCACTCCGGCATACATGTCGGTTTTCATGTCCTGTTGGTACCCCCCTTCTTCAAGTCGATGAGACAACGATGCTAACCATATGGTTCTTCCTAGTGATGGCGCTCGCCGTTGTACGTGTCTCCGGTGATATCCACGGTGAACTCATCTGACAACAGATCGCAGACCTACTTCCCTCTCTTCATGCCCCCGCAGGCTACCAAGGGTGCCTCTGCCGCCGCGCCGGCCCCTGCTCCCTCGCCTTGAAGCCTCGAGCTCGATACTTTGTGATACCTCCCTCTGCGATCCTCGCAAGCCTAATACTTTTCTTCTTTGTATTTTGCAATTAAGACCTTTGAGCTGGAGATATTGCCGGAGCTTGGCCACGCTCAGTTCTGGCTGTGCACCAGTTGAGTGCTCGCGTTATGGCTTGTTCTATACCAATATCCAGATGGCCTCGTTCCTGTAACCATAGCCAATATAATGTGTTCCCAGTCTGCATTTTGCAGACCTCGTCCCCAAATCCTGATTGTCGAGACAGACAATCGTCATTGTAGAGTCTTGCCTTGTATTGCCATGACTAGCTACATCTGACGAGGTGATCTTTTCGTTCTTAGATTATTGCTTCTGCCTTGAGGCCTGACAATGATTGCATCCATTCCAAACTTGAATATATGCGAGAGGGAACAGAGCAGTAGCGCGTTTCTGAAGATTCGATGCTATTAATATCTCTTTCTCAAAGTGATGTTGATAGATCTGGGAGCGTTTGGCACCCAAACAACTTACTCCTCTGCCCAACCAGTATTCCTGGTATACAGGAAATCAAAGCTGAAATAGTCTACTTCATATTCAAGATGAATCAATAATTCCGTCATCTAATCTGATCGTACACAGCGTAGATATCCGAAAACCCGGAATGGTTGGCGGTGAAGCACGTGACTCAGATTTACCCGCCGGAATCGCTGAGTCAGACACCGCCTTCCCCCACAACCTGACGGCTTCAAAAGGTTCTTCTCTCTTCTTCTTCTTCGACCACCGTTCAGCCCACACTCTCCTCTCCACACACGCTTACCTTCGCTCAACTTCAAAGAGATACTGAATCTCGCTCCTCGCTCTCTTTACCAAACATCTTTCAAGGGCCGTTCACGACCAAAGGCGTTTATGTCAATCGAAAATCTCAAGACCTTCGGTAAGTCGGGTCGCCACCTTCCTTTCTGGTGAGCGCGTGTCCAGCACGCCTCAACACGATTTCTTCCTGGCTTTCAAGAACTCCATGTTCAGTCTGTCAAGATGATTCTGTGACTGTACATGATGCTCGGCTGCCATGGATTGAGCCCATACCCCTCAGCTTCCCGTCGATCGCTGCGGCGGGGTAGTCGTTTTGTACCGGACTGGGGCTGACACAACCTTTCTCACAGACCCCTTCGCCGAAGCTGACGAAGACACCGGCGAGACTAAGCAGTCTCAAAATTACATCCACATACGAATCCAGCGTATGTACTTGATCGGTCCCTCGCTGCCGCCGGCCTTACAGCAGCCCCGCGTCGGCGCTTATTGAAACCTACCAGATACTAACCACTTTTGTTACACACAGAGCGCAATGGTCGTAAGACTCTGACCACTGTTCAGGGTCTTCCCAAGAAGTTCGACCAGAAGAAGATCTTGAAGGTCATCAAGAAGAAGTTTGGTAGGTTCCTCGCCGTCGCCTGAGTCATTTCAGGGGGTGTGTTGCTAACTCGTCCTCAGCCTGCAATGGCACCATCGTCGCCGACTCTGAGATGGGCGAGGTGATTCAGCTGCAAGGAGATCAGCGTAAGGATGTTCAGGAGTTCTTGACCGACAAGAAGGAAGGTCTTGAGCTGGATGCCAAGACCATCAAGGTATGTCGCCCACTGTCTCCAGTCATCACACGCAGTCTCTAACCCACTCCAGGTCCATGGGTTCTAATCCCGTCACCAAGCCTTGTTCCGGTCCCTTCTTCCCAGTCTATGTTGCCCTGTGAGCGGTGGGATAGGAAGCACGCTATGTGTCCCTTAACCGCCGGCCGTGCTCCTGCCGGCCCATCCAACGGTCAAATCTCTTGCTTTCTGTCCCCATCACTCAGTGCCTGGCGTGCTAGACCTGGGCCTCTGTCGACTTGACACGTTCCTCATATGCTTTCAGCGGTCTTTTCAGCATGATCGATAGGACAGCGTGTTTCTTGCGACGATTTCCATTTTCAGGACGGGATCATGACGGAACGAGGCGTTAGTAGATACCCATATCTGCATAGACAGACGGTGCTTATTTCTATTCATCACTCTGCGTGTGTGCTTTCTTTCTGCTTTCTTTTGCTCTTTCGGGAGCTGTTCGAGGAGATTCGGTTTGAACCAGGGGTTCGTCGGTCTTTACCGTCTTCCTTCTTTTCTTGCTGTTTCACTCGTTCCGGTTCTCTACGCGTCTATCAGTATCGTTGCTTGCAATCAAGGAATTCTACTGCTCTATGAGTTGATGCTTGCGTTCGTAGTACTTCCTTATCGTAAGGCTCCATACGGACTTTCTACATACTCGTAAAACATCGATGAGAATCGAATAAAATTGATTCGGATCTTTCAAAGATCACTGAATTTATGTAGCAAAGGCTCGCCCAAAGGACAAAGCAACTGACTTGACACCGTCAAGCCATCAGAATGGACAAAAAAAGCCCGAAATGTACAATCCTAACCTCGATTGTCCTCAACCGAAAGCTCCTAATGGGTATGAAAAAGATCAAGAGACAAAATTTGAAACTGCGATGGAACTGCGCTACAGTTCCCCAGGGGCAAGACGGTCATCCGCGACTCGCATGCGCAAGAAAATGGCAACTGCCCAATCGAAAAGTTTGCGGGTGATCACGAAAACGGGGACCTCTGGTTCGTTCTCGCGGGTGAGATGGAGTTGGAGTAAGAGCGAGGACATGCTGAGGAAACTGGCGACAGAGACGACTAAGAGGGACGCTGCTGTTTCGCGTTTGATGGTTGCATGGTTTTGGGTGGCATGGTAGAGGAAGGTAAGGGTCTGTGTTCATGGGATGGTCAGTATTGAATGAATTGGGGGTTGTGTCATTTGGCCATACAGTTGTGATGGAGATCCATGCTGGGAGGAGAAGTCGGGGGTCAGAGGATGCGCCAGAAAGATAGAGAACCCAAGAAGTGATGTATGCAATCAATCCGTTCGTTGTCAAAAGACGGATCACCACAGCTGGCGGGGTGTAATTCAGAAGCCTGCGCAGTGTGAGTAACGTGGGGACAAAAGGAACTCTGGTAATAAGGTACGAACCATCGAGACATCATGCAATCAGCGAAGAAATAGGAAAGATATGCGGATGCGCAGCACTGCGGTGAACATTAGCTCTCAATTAGCTCTCAGTTCACATGTCCCATCCAGTATATTGGACGAAACTCCTAGGGAATACCAGAACACATACCCACATAATGGCCAATGCCACCTCTGTAACCCGGAACCTCCTCTCAACATCCCACTCCTGTCCAACACTACCAACAATTGCCGCCGCCCATCCCTCCCGTCCCATACCCGGCCGAATATGCAGCAACTCAGCCAAAAAGGTAAACGCGCAGCGCAACCCCCACCAAGCAGCGGGCAGTGTGCTCAGCGCCCGGCAGACCAGCAGCGGGATGTACCACCTTCGATCCACACCGAGAATAACAGCAACCCGGGGATGCAAAGGCGAAGAGCCGGTCTGGCCAGCATCGCTGCTGAGTGGGGTATGGGACGAATCGGAGGTTGGAGACGGCGGGACGGCGGAAGACGGTGCGGAAGCCACCTCTTTGGCGAATTGGCCGGTCTGTCGATGTGTAGGAGGTTGGAGGAGCTCTGGAGGGACGGCTGGCCGTGCCAGGTTCAGGTCTGGCTCGGTGGGCGCTCGAGTCGAGGGTAAGTAGGGCGGAGGAGAGACATTGCGTTGAGGAGCCAGCCTTTAAACACAATTACGGCATATGCGGCCGCCGCGCAATCCGAGGGAAGAGTCGTGCGAGTAGATGAAGTCGAAACAAGAAGACTGGTCAAAGAGTGTATCTGCTGGTTCAATGACTGGAGCGTGTCGAGTTCACGAGTCCCCTGAATGGTTCAGAGGGAGTAAGGACGGAAAGCCTTCTTGACAAGGACGGATTCTCGGGGCGTCCAAAAGGCAGTAAAAATCAACCGGGCGAGAACTGCAACAACAAGAAGAGTGGAGAGGGAGAGATATGTCAGAGAGGACATCGGCGCGGGCAAGCTCCACATGGAAATCGCGGAGGCCGCCACGTGACCGTCCGCGGATTTTATTCCCCATCTCCAAGTCTGCAATTGACACCACCACGTCAAGTCACAGCTCGCCATGGCGTCGTCACTACGTCTGCCCGTGGGCAGCTTCGCCCTAAACACACGACCAAGTGCGGTGATCGCGCAGTCATGTACCCCGGTCTCGCACCAATGCCGTTCCTTTTCGCAAGCGCCGCAACGATGGGCGTACAGAACTCAAAACTTCTCTCCTCCCAGCATAGCGTCACCCTCGCTGAAGACGCGTTCAAAGGAAGCGTTGCAAAGTCATCTACCGAATGATATTGGATTGCTACCGGGAACATTCGTGCGCCCTTTGTGGAGGGATATGCCTTCGTTCTTTGAGAACCCGCGGGATCGGTGGATGATGGAATGGACGTCGATGAAGAGTTTTTTCCAGAACTACATCAGGTGGGTGGCTGCCGGTTTGGTCCAATTCCAGTGCTGCGTCGTGTTCGCCTGGAGAGGCGCAGCGGGTGGGAACGACGAGGACTAGGAGGTTGATGCTAATCTATGACAGTTTGGCTGTGTATTGCTACAAAGACATGAAAGCTCCGACTTTGTTGAGGGAACGCCGGAAGATCGCGAAGCGCCTGCATTCAGATATGTACACTGCCCTCGCCAAGTAAGCATGCATCAACTCCTGTCTCTAGCGTGCAGTGCTGACATTACTCCAGTGGGAATGTCTCCGGTCTACGCCGCCTCTGCTGTGACGGACTCGCCCGAAAACTTGTAACCCAAGTTGAGAACCGCCCCGCAACAGAAAAAGTGACTTGGAAGCTCGTCTCATGGCTCCGCAGACCAAGCACCTTCTTCACCGGCGTCCGCGTCGTCTCGGACCGCGCCACCCAAATACCCGAAATTCGGAATTCCGGTATCCGCCAGATCGTCGTCCGTATGACATCGCGACAGTCCATGAGGAAAAGCACACAGATTCGCCCGAAGGGGGAGGCCCCGCAACTGATCGATTCTCCGGCCAAAGTGCAAGACTGCGACGAGTATATCGTTATCCAGCAGATTATCTGGAATGGCAAGGACTCTGGATGGCGGGTTTGGGGTCACACCAAGCCGACTGATATCGACAGGGTCTACAGTGACCCTTACTTTGCGCCGGGGTTGACGACTTTGGAGCGGATCGAGGCTATCAAGAATATGGGCCAGAAATAATGGACCGCTCGATCTAAGCCCCGATTTTTGAATCGGCAGTGTATATCAAGGGAGACCAGGGCTCTGTCCAGACCTCCATTTCTTCAGAACTTTATATTGATTCACCGATTGGCCAGTTTTCAGTTGGTTCCTTACCAGCGCGCGAGGTTCCTCGGGTCTTTTTGGGCCTGTTGTTTCCATTCACGAAACTGTGAGCGAGCCTGTGAGATAGAGCATCTATCATTTTATGTACTATAGCAATCTATTACCACCTCCTTTCCACTTTCACAAAGTGCACGGGGATTTCAGTTTTATGGACAACAGTAGTCTGAGAGTTGTATCTACTAGATTCCCACTGCGGATCTCAAGAATCTCCCTTGATATGCGAAATCTTGCACGGACTGCGACTCTATTGATCAAGTATTTTGTAAGATCTGCCAGATAATACGCAACACATGTTGTGAATGAGTGTCCGTGTATATGAGCTCTTGATAATGTAGGTGGTAGACGGGGCTTAGCGTGTCGATCGACCCACCCTTCTACTATAGCAGAAGGGTATATCAAGTGGGCGAAATCAGGGGCCTGAGGAGCAAAATCTCATATGTCTGAACAATTGTCGGCAAGCTTGAATTGCTTTTGACACCTTCATTAGTCCTCTCTTGAGGTCTTCTTCCTACTACTCTCTATGGTCATCAGCTCTATGGTTAGGCAGCGAAGCCCTCTGTCTCGCCTCACCCAAGTCTAATATAGATCATTGCAACCCCGTTCCTTTCCTCCTACACTCCTCGGGAATCTCAGATCCTCCACCCATCAATCTTCTTCACCAACATCACCCGCAAAACAAAAAAGCAGACCGTCCCCGCCGCCACAAACGCAGCACTAAACAACTGCGCCTTCCAAAACTCCGCTTCCCCCAGATCCAACAGCGTGGACGATGGGTGTACCAATCAGGAACCCACACCCGGCAAACATGAAAATCATGCCCAGCCGCGTGCCCACCACGCCCATGTTGGGGGACATGCGGGCTAGGATGGAGGGCGGCAATGAGACGATGGCTCCGGAGGCATAGCCGTAGAAACAGGCGAAGACGACGGCTCCGGCCACGTCTCGGATGCCGATCCACACAAAGGCTAGGATAGTGGCCAGGAGACTGATCGGGGCGAGGGTGTTGAGTCCGCCGATGCGATCGGCCAGCAGACCCGGGGTGATACGTCCCAGGACGGAGGTGGCGTTCAAGACGGAGAAGATGTAGAAGGCCAGGCTGCTGTCGTCGTGGAGGTAAGAGGTGAAGAAACTCTGCAGGTAGAAGAAGGGGAAGTACAGTCCCACGAAGCAGAAGAAGAGGCCGAAAGCGAATACCAGGAACGTGGGCTCTTTCAGAGCGTCGATGTCGAGGAGTGAACGGCTCTGCTTGGGTGGTGGCAGTCGTCGTTTCAAGACAATTAGCGACACGGTCAGACCCGCCAGAGCGACGAAGGCCATGATGCGAGTTGTCCAGCCGAAGCCGACCTTGTTGATCAATTTTTGGAACATGATGGGGTAGATGACTGCGCCGATACTTCCGCCTGACGCGGTGATGCCTGTTGCGACTGCACGACGGGAGGTGAAGTAGGTGGCTACAATGGCGATGCTGGGCAGGAAGAGAAAGGCGCAGCCGATGCCTACGCTGACTCCGTGTGCTAGGAAGAGCTGGTAGTATTTGGTCGAGAGGGAGGTCATCATCAGCCCGAATACTACCAGGAAGGACCCGATAGTGACCAGGCTTCGGAGGTAGCCTTTGTCGAAGATGGGGCCCACGATCACGCCCACCAGGAAGAGGAGGAACCCTTGCACGGTGCCGATCCAGGTGATGGAGGAAGAAGAATTGCTGGGGATGAGATTGGATTGGTAGTAGCTCTGGAAGACGCCAAAGGCATCACCAGGCCCCTGTGAAAGAAATGAGTGTTTGAACTTGATGACTCCACCAGGAGAATCCTCACCATGAGTTGAAGAAAAGAAAGAAGGCTCCTACGACCTGCAACCAAGCGGTCAGTCCGCCATCGGGCGGCGCAGGAGGTGTGTCGACCGGCTTTGACGGCTGTTGTTTCTCGGTCTCTGATGCATCGGGATCGGTTATCATTACAGCGGCTCGCGGAGTGCTGGGCTTATTGAGCGAGTCCTTGTGCAAAGGAGACGACATGATGCCAAGTGCCAATGGCACAGATATCCTCTGGAGTCTGATTGGAATGGGTAAGGTGAACGAGACGTGCCATTGTGATGGAAGGCCATTCTGTTCTTATATCGGCTCGTTTCTACCTCAAAATAGCCTCAAAGCTGAATTTGATAGCTGAGTCGAGTTGGGAACATTGGCATTTGTCATCATCCACGAGCTCTCGGCCTTTCGGCCCTACGTGCAGGTGAATACGAAGACGGGACTAGAGGTTTACGGTGTCCCATTGCTGCAGTAGTTAGTTGCATTGGACCTGGAATGTGTGAAGAGCCTCAAAGTGACTGGTTCGCTAAGACGCGATCTAGATCGAGCTACCCGCAATGAGTTAGAGGTTAGGGCTCGGAGACAGGGACTTTTGGGGGCCAAGTATGAGGCTGCACAATAAGCAAATGGTTGAAGCTTAGTTCAATGACAATTTTCTTCTCGAAGGACAAAGAGAAAAGAGGCGAGAAATGAAATATGAAGCATTATCTTGGTACCTGGGTATAGGGAGTGGGCATTCTAGAGGAAACAAAAAACCTCAACTACCCGAATGCTACTTCATATACCCCGTCATCCATCGATTTAGCCTCATCCAGTTTGGCGCGATGTGCGTGACGCGCCGGCCCGACGATCTCCAGCGAATCTTACGTGCCTAAACAAACCTCAACAATCTCAACAATTTCACCTGCGACGGCGAATTTACCTCTGCAAACACCAGCACTGTCTTCCGTTGGCCAACCGACGCCTGCTCCTGTTTCCAAATAGCATCTTGGGGCCGCTTCTCAGACCCTTACCCCAATGCACGTATTTCAGCGCTGGAGCTTTGAGGATCCCGCGAGCGAAAAAGTCCCTAAACCACTCGAACATTGCGGTCCGCTGCGACAAGTCCGTTTGTCAAGGCAGTCACTCAGCCGGAAGGTCTTGAGAGCAATCTTTCTCTGCCACAGAAACTGGCGGATCGGGTCGGGCCGTCGCTCTCCCCAGGAACCCGACAGTCAATAGCATGGGCCCAGGAATCAAGCACGTCGCCAATTCGCACGCTAATATATCGTCAGAGACCGAGTCGATGACTAAGGTGATCCTATTTCCCTCGAGGAGGGCAGTCCTCGTGCTGAGTTCGTCCTCTGTCAACACTAAAGTTGCGCCATGAGATCGCAGGGACCGACTCGTGCGCTCCAGTTGATCAGCGCTGAACCATTGCGGATAATGCTCATGGCACGAACACCGAGTAATAGAGCCAACTGGCCGACAAAGTGACTGATCGTGTCTGTGGCCACGTTCTGGATGATCCAGTCGCTTCGCTCGAGCGGTTGATACTCCCGCAGCAGGAAATATGCTAGGGCCACGTCCGTCTCGAGCGAGGATGCGAGGCGAGGGTCGATGGTGGACGGAATACGGATCAGGTCCTCCTTCTCGAACACGGCAGGAGTTCTCCAGATGCCCCGGCAATGCGTGCGGAGGACGACAATATCTCCAACGCCCAGTTTGGCGACAGCTGACACGATCTGTTTGATGTGGGCGGCACGTTCATTCGCTACGCTATCCTTCACCTTCCGGACTCGACGGTGAAGCACTCCTGACGTTTAGCAGTTACTCCGGTTCAAGGTGGGCTGCGGTTGTGGTTGTGGTCGTGCTTGCAGTGGCCGTCGTGGTAGTGGTGGTAGTAGATGTTGCAGAGTCCACACTAACGCAGACGGCGCGGTGGTCGTTATCGGCGAGGTTTGCGTAAAGAGCTGTGTCGCAGTCGCCTGCGATCCAGGGGTTCCATGTCGTCAGTTCCGTTGCTGTGATGTCGAAGTCTTCCTCGATAGCGTCACATTGATAGTCTAGGCGTAGACGTGAATTAGTGTTTGCTTAGCAGTATATACCTAGTCTCGTCTCCTTCTCTACTTGTCTTCGTCTTTGACGTACCGCCCTTCATGTACCCAAAGACCTGCGAGAAGCAATTGCAGCTCGACAGTGTAGTGGGCTCGGCGGCGTTGATTGGCAAACAGTACGACTCACTATCGTCAATGTCGCCGATTACTATTTTGGAAATTTATCAGATAAGTGAAAGCCGCATATCAAAAAGAGAATCGGTGACACTCACAGTAACTACTGTTCAGAAGGACACAGTAGCTATAACCCGGCTGCAAGGCACAAGACGTCAAATTGGTATCAAGACTCGGATTCCACGCGAGGAAGTCGTCGATCGTGACACCGAATGCATATGCGATGAACCGGCAGGAATTGAGGTTCCACGTGCTATTATCGCAGTTCCGATATTCTTCGCAGCCCGTGGTGGTGCCCGGTGCGATGGGGAGATACGTGGGCGTGTAGATGAATCCGGGGTCGGCGGGAATCGACGCGTTTAGAAGATGGCAGTATTCGCTAGTGGGCCTGTCCGGTCCGCAAGACGTTTGATACGTGGACATATAGGTATCCACTATGAGCGTAGCTTGGTATGCTATGTCCTCGACCACAATCACATCGGTGCTGAGGGTACACGCGGCTGCGATGGCGGTTCTCGCGGCTTGGAGAGACATGTAGCAGCTGTCGACACAGAGTGCGTCGATCTGATCTTTTATCATGACACCATTGCTATCAGGACGGTTAGTGATTTGTTTCGGAAGGATGTAAATCTCATGCTGTGAGCACCTACCTCTCAGAAACAATACCGAGCTCGGGCGAGCAGGTAACATTCGTCGCCAATGCTTCTTGACACGATGTACTCAGCCCAGTGTAGTTGTAGTTGGTGAAGAGCTGGGTGCCGTTGAACTGTTGCGCCCGCGACAGAGGGGGAAACGCTGCCAAAACAGCAGTCAAGATCATCCGCAATGCTGCCATGATGATTGACTCGGCCTGAAGCCTACCCAGAAGTAGCGGAAGGGGGAAAGGGCAGAGAAAGAAGTTCAGTTGCGTAGGAAAAGGAAATTTCTCGTGACGGAGCAAGGACCGGGGTATGTCAAATTACTGCGTAATAGGGCGACAGGCTGAGAAGTGGACTGAGAGTAGTTAAAAGAAGCTAAAGACGCCATGTCTCAGAGCAGAGCCCAATCGCGGACTTTATCAAGCTTGGCCCAATGTACAGCTACTACCTGGTCAAGCTTCCTACCATTTGTCTGGGAGAACTAGATTATCACTTCATGGAACAGAGTTAGGAAGACGCAGGAAACTGATACTGCTTTTTGGGGAATAGCGCATCTAACAAATCCAATCACTTATATGTACAAGAAAACCAGACAGCATTAGGCGTGTAGTACAGATGTCATCACAAGCGCAGCAGTGACATGAGTGGAACAGACCATGCTATAGAAACGCGAGGAAGTTGGGGTTGTAAAATTCAGGCTCGAGATAGGGAATAGAGCGGAACAAGTACTAGATCAGGCAGAGAAAAGGACATCAAAGATGAGTCTAGTCGTCGTCAAAGATCTGGAAGGTGTTGTTGAGGATGGTCTCGATGACGCGGACTTGCCAGCCGGCGTCGGCGATGTTGCCGCCCGAGTTAGCGCCCATAAGGGTTGGTCTGTTGGATGTTAGCTGTGCTGGAGGGAACGGTATTTGATAGATGGGAGCCTACCCGAAGCAGATGGCTAGGTTGCCCGCGTTCATGCGGTTTTGAGTGTAGTGTTCTTGGACCTTGTTGAGGTGCTGGGAGACAGTTAGCAGGCGGATAGTCCGCAGTAATGTGCAATATCACGTACCAGAACGACGGCTCGGAGAGTCGCGTAGTGGGCATCAGGTAGGCTGTTGATGAGGGCATGTAGAGAGTCTCGACGTTGGATATCATCATCAATGCCTGTGTTTGCATGGTCAGCTAAGTCTAACAAGACAAGCGAAGGTGCAGGACTTACGGGCAGCTTCGATAAACGAGGAGTAGTACTGCGAAGTAAACAGAGGGTCAGGCAGGTCCCTGAAGAACTGCTTCACAAGTCCAGCGACACTGTTGACGTCGTGATAGAAGTTCTCCGGGTTGGTGAAATCGACTTGAGATGAGTCTGACCATGAGAACAGATTAGCTTTTGTTCACTGTGTCATGCCTGATATTAGACTCACCGTTATCAAACATGGCCTTCATATGGCTGATATGGTTGGCACTACCCGACAGTCGATAGATACCCTCCATGTCCAGACCAAAGAGCTCAACAGCCTGGAAACATTGATACACGAGGAACGGCACCGCAGTTCCATCCCGAGCATACAAGTCTTCCAGCGACACACCGAAGACAGGTTTCAAAGGAGGGAGATTCGATTGGAAGCCCTTGTCCATGGGAGGAGGACCAGCCATTGGTACCTGGCCCATGGGCGGGACACCATGGGCTGTCGGCCCAGCAGTTGGGTAGGGAGGCCCCCCGGCTGGGAGTGCCGCAGGAGGCTCTGCTGGATACGGGGGTTCCCGAAGCTGGTCCGTGCTCTGTTGTGCCTGGCTGGGGGCGGAGATATTAAGCGTAGAGAGCGATGGGGGAAGTGTAGATTGGCGCTTAGCTTGGGTACTGGTTTGTGAGGGTGCAGCTGGTGCTCCGCCGAGCGTCTATCCAAAGCGTCAGTAACTGGACATACGTTTAGTCGGCCAGTGCAACTTACCGGGTGGCGCTGATATTGGACCTCGGGCGCAGTGACAGCACCCGGATTACCTTCGTGGCTCAGGATGTATTCGTGCAGGTCTTTTTGGTTGTCAACCTGGCGGACGACCTCTGCGAGGCTCTTGGGTGCAAGCACCCCGTCGGCCTCACCGGCCTTGAGAGGGCTGATGCAAAGGCCCTGGCCCAGGAGAAGCTTCTCGCTGAAGGTAGCTGGGACGGTTAGCTTGGGGATTGATATATCTCACAAATCGAGTACTCACCAAACTTCTGCTGCTGCAAAGTCAAACCCGAGTCACACTCGGAGATCAATTGCTGGAGGTTGTGCACTGCCTGAGGCCGGTGGGTAGACACCAATTCCTTGCGAGCCGCCTGCGCCGCCGCGACCTTGGACGAATAGTCACTATCGGCATTCTGCACCTTGCGCAGGAGGTCTTCCTCATGCTGAGCTGCAGACTTGTGACCCTTCAGCCCAAACTTGCCGCCCTGCTTGTCACCGGTGCGGACCCGGTCATACTGCTCCGCCAGCGAGTCGTACTTGGCCTTGGCTTTCTCAGCCAAAGCTTCCGCATCCGCCACCTTCTTCTCCGCAGCCAATCCAGTTGCTTTCCATTGCTTGCGATTACGTTCAATGTTGGCGGCGAGCTCGTGCAGGTCGTCGGACATTTGCTGGAGGGAAACGGCGAATTGCTGGCCATGGTCAGCCATGCGCTCGTGGAGTCGGTGGATATCCTTGTAGCTGGAGCTGTAGGTTCCTTGTCGGTTCTCGTTGCGGTTTGCGGCGTCGTTGACGGCGCGGGAGAGCTTCCGTAGCCCCTGAGCATGTTCCTCCTCCAGCGCACCTCTCTTCTTCAGGAATGTCGAGAAATCCTGTACTAGACAGTTAGCGCATCCAACTTGGGATCTTAATTTGTCATTTCTGTGGTTGACGAACTCTGGCGGAGGCTACACTCTGCTTCAGGCGAGCGAGGAGAGTGGTGATACCGATCTGCATGCGACAGGAGCTGTATTAGCATCGCCTTCGGATCGCGCGTTTCCCAAGTTGAAGCTGGTAGTAGCTCACCTCTGAGTAAACAATCTTGTCCAAGCGCTCCTTGACCTCGTCCGGGATGGCAGCTGGCGGCTGGTCGACTGGGCCTGAGGGACCGGGGGACGAGCGACCGGCGCTGGATGGAGGCGCATCAGAAGAGAGGACGGGGAGAGCCGTGGGTTCAGGGAGAGCCGTGTCAGACATGGTCACGGAGCACTCCAGGAGAAAATGTGAAGAAAGAAAAGCAAGTCGCAGAACGAAGAGAGAGAAGAGGAAGGCGGAACTATTATTATCGATGACGGAAACCGAAGTCTTGGCGGTGGGGAGGCGGTTGTGGGCGATCAATGATTTAATGATTTAACGATTTAATGATACTGTATAATCTGGCAGCCTGCTCTTTTGGTTTTGGGGGTCCAGGTACGAGCTGAGCCACAATTGACGTATGCTCGAGTTAACTTAATGTACTACTAACTATGGTCTGGCAATATGGTCGAGGAGTGTGAACGAGGGACGGAAATGAGTTCCTAAAGTCACTATCAAACTAACACGAGGATACTCAAGATAGAACCATGTGCTATGAATGTAAGGTTGTGTCCGTATGAATTAAGGTAGGTGACAGTTGACATTTACATGTAGACTCATCAAAGATTCAGCATGGGATCTCAACAGTTTATCGACGTCAATCCTCGAAACAACGGCCTCTATATAAGGGACGTCTTAGATAGACCTGTAATACTGCATATAGGATAGTGAGGTTGTAGTCTTATAGTCTAGATTCCATGCTATCACAAGAAAGTAGGCTTTGGGGACAAAAGAGGCTAATAAGAACACTTTCTAGTTAGTCTACCAACGTCATGGAAGACACTCTTTTCTATAGCCGGCAGAACTCCGGCAGGATATCTTCCAGATAGCAAAAGAACCAGAGGCCACTGTCGCTATGCACTATTCTAGTAAGCTGCTACTAGTATGTAGACCCGTGACAGGTTCTCGGGCCGGTCCTCATCCATGGGTTTGCTAAGGTTCGAAGGTTCCTATAGCAAAGGACCTCGGTATAGGACGAATCGATAGAATCAGCAGCCTGGATGATAATGAACTTAAGTGCCGAAAGCTCTCGCAGATACGGATACATCAAAGACATGTCTTCAAATTGAACCCCAAACTCCAAGTTGGAATGGAGAATCCGGAGAATTGATCTGATCGCCTCATCGTCGCGACCCACATACCATGAATTGGCCCGAGGCCGAGGTTCCCGGCTGATGGTTGAGGTCTCTGGAGTTGGGATAAGGATCTTTCTGAATAACAATCACTACTACACTTACTATAGTCTTGTACCTGCAACTACCATCATTTCCAGATACAACCTCGATAACTTTCTCCACTGGTCAGTTGTTCAATCTGGACCCTAAACCAGCCTTATACTAACCATCACCAGTGTAGCATCATGTCCGAGATCAACGTTACAGCAGTGCTTTACCCAAAGCCTGAGAAGTTCGATGAGGTTGGTTGCGCATATAATCACCTCTCCAATCTCCATCTAATTGAGCTCAGGCTGCTGCTCTCATCACCGAGGTCATCAAGAAGGTGCAAGAGCACGAACCCGGCACCCTGATCTACTACGCCTTCCAAGTGCAAGGCAAGAAAGAGATTGTCATTGTCGAGAGGTCAGTTTTCACAAACCGTTGAGAGGATGCCCTGAGACTTCATCTCCAACTCGTCCCAACCTCTGCATCCTCAGTCCGTGCCTCGGCATGACAGGGCATTCCATTCGCCACTGCAACAAACAGTTTCTGACTGGTTCGCTTTCCTCAGATACAAGGACCAAGCAGCGGTCCAAACACACGTCAAGGCCCCCTACTTCCGCGAATTTTCCGCCAAGATGCCCGAGTTGATGGTCAAGCCTATGGAGCTGCGCGCGGGCGGATTCCTGGGGGGTTCGCGGGGAGTCTCGCGACTGTAACTATCAGCAGCAGCAGTAGTTAGTCGGATCCAAGGAGCAGACAGCGAGTCGAATGGATATAAATAGCGAACGAGGTCTTGATTCGATACTGTGCAGGCGCCTCGTACGCCCGTGACGAGTTGCTCATGCGATTGGTGCATGGGAGAAGCAGCCAACAGAGCACTGGATGCATCATGGGAATCATGGGATCAATAGAATCAATGAATTGACAACTTGCTTTCCATGAGCCTGGAAATAGATCAAAGGTCCTCATCAGAAATCAAGTGAAGTTCGCAGTGGACGAGTGGGGAACTCCCCCTTCCCTTTTCCCCTTTGGATTTATTTGTCTCCTCTCCACATCACTCTGATCCTCCTTTGAAACGCCCCTCCTTTTTTCGAGATCTTCCCTGGACTGTTCTCCACCCTCTTCGTCTTTCTCCCCCTCTTCGCTCCTCCGAGCTGAGCTTCATTATTTGCATCTCCGAATTCTATACCCCCTGAAGCTCGCCTGGCGCCTCGAGCTCCCCCGTTATCGATTGCCATTCAGACCGACTCCCCCTTATCGGCCCCCTTTTCAGTGTACATACTTTGACAACCATGGCGACGGGTCCGGCTACTCAATCGCTGAAGGTGAGCTACTCTGGGATTGTAGAGGTCGCTGCAAGAGAACACACGGCTAATTGGAGACGCACAGTGTGTGGTGACGGGTGACGGTGCTGTCGGCAAAGTCAGTAATCAAACCAACCTCCCCCAATCGAGCGCAACCACGGACCAGAGAAACTGACCCCCGAATCTCCAGACATGTCTTTTGATCTCGTACACAACGAATGCCTTTCCGGGCGAGTACATTCCGACCGTGTTGGTTCCCCATGTCCTCTCCACAAATTGCGGTGAATGTGTCGAGGAAAGGCAATCGCATTGCTAATACCGCTGCGTCTCACAGCTTCGACAACTACACGGCCAGCGTGATGGTCGACGGCCGGCCGATTAGTCTGGGACTTTGGGATACCGCCGGACAAGAAGATTACGACCGCCTCAGACCACTCTCCTACCCGCAAACCGACGTCTTCCTGATCTGTTTCTCGATCGTCAGCCCACCATCCTTCGATAACGTGAAAGCCAAGGTACGACTCTCGCCATACCCGGAGACCCGACCACCCAGTCCGAGACTAACCGCAAAACCAGTGGTACCCCGAGATCGAACACCACGCCCCCAACGTCCCCATCATCCTGGTCGGCACCAAGCTCGACCTGAGAGATGACCGTGCCACCATCGAAACCCTGCGCTCCCGCAAGATGGAACCAGTCTCGTACGAGCAGGCCTTGGCCGTCGCCAAGGAGATCCGCGCACATAAGTATCTCGAGTGCTCCGCACTCACTCAACGCAACCTGAAGAGCGTGTTTGACGAGGCTATCCGGTACGACCTGCGCCTTCATATTTCTCACTGCGATATGCTTGCTAATCGTTGATGCATTGCAGAGCCGTCCTCAACCCCCGCCCTGCCGCGAAATCCGGCCGGAAGAACAAGTGCAAGATCTTGTAGAGGACTCGTCTCCCTCTCTTTCTCGTATGCTATAATGAATAATATATAGTTAATACGGCGTCCGGGCAGCCAGAGGCTTCTTGGGCCTCTCTTGATGAATCTATTGGCTTTTCCATTGGGGGATATGTTTGGCTCCGATATACTTTGTTTGGTTGGCATAGATTTAGGTAGTTATCGATGCACATTGTTTCTGTCTATTTTCTTGGAGTTGTACGAAATTCCGCTCAAATTCTCGACGTGAGAAGAAACTAGATGAACGATCATCTCAAGTATTCGTCGCATTGCATGCAGAAGAAAATTGGTATCCTCTATCAAACATCAAAAACACAGACTTTTGGCCTTGACCAGGATGTACAACATAGAAAACAGACCGTCAACTAGCATCACCAGTCAACGAGACGAGACCACAGGCCCAGCAACATCTACTGCAACCGCCCCCTCCGGCTAGGATGCAATCCAGCAAACTGGTCATCGCCATTCGCACCCTCAACACCAACAGCATTAGCACCAGTAGCACCACCACCCTGCGCAGCCTTGTTATGCTTCTTCTTATCCTTCTGGATCTGCTTCGCACTCCGCTGACGCTCGTCATTGAGCTTCTCATTCTTAGCCTGAATCTTGGCCTTGCGATGCTCAGAGTTGGCGCCGCCGCCGCCGGCACTGTGTTGTGCGTTAGTCGAATAGACCTTCATAGCCAAGGCATGAAATTCGAAGGAAAACTCACGTCAGCTCGACATTGATCCGTCGAGGCGGATACTTGCCATCGTCGAAGTTGGAGTGGTGGTACAGCTTGAGCGCGGTCTTCATACGGTCGTAGTTCTCGAACTCGATGAATGCAAAGCCGCGGCACTTGTTCGGCTGGTCCTTCTTTGTTGCGACGCGCACTGCTGCGGGCGAGATCTTCTCGAAGTGCTTCGTGACGGACTCGGTGTTGGCTGAGTAGGGCAGGTTTCCTGTAACAAAAGAGTCAGCTACTTTTGTCGCAGAAGGGTATGGATGAATGTACGCACCAACGAAGCAGATGAACCGGGCATTCTTCTCTTTCGATCCTTCCCCGGCCTCGCCAGAGACTTGCTCCTCGCCGTTCACAGGCTCTTCCTCCTGGTTCTTTTCCTTCTCCTCAGCGGGAACAGCAGCAGCCTTCTTCGACTTCTTGTTATTGTACTTCTTATCCTTCCGCTCCTTCTTCTCCCTCTTCTCGCCTTCAGTATCAACGAAGAAAAGCGGCTTTTCTCCAGTCTCGGCCTCAGCCTCGCCGTCACCACCCTGATTCTTGGGCTTGTACTTCTTGTCCTTCTTCTCCGCCCGCTGCTCCTTCATGGATTCCTTGTATTTCTTGTAGTTCGAGTCACTTCTTTCCTTTGCCTCGTTTGAGAGCGGAGCAGCCTCGGCGGGGGTGACATCGACGACCTCCTTCACGGACTTCTCTTTCTTTTCTTTCTTTTCCTTTTCCTTTTTTCCCTTTTTTTCCTTCTTGTCCTTCTTCAGCTTCTTGCCCTCGGGGGCAATCGGCTCCTCCGTCGGGTCCTCGACGACCTTGCGTTTCTTGTCACCCATTTTGAATAAAATTGAATCGATCAAAAGTAAAATGTGACCTGGGCCAAACGAGAGAAGCCTTTCATTCAAACAACTCGTAAAGTCGGAATTGATTGAGAGGAATTGTCGCAAAGTTGCGCAGATCCAGCCCCGAAAAAATTGGGCGGAGACGAAGAGAACTTCACTTTTTGCCGTTGGCTGGAGGCGGTGAGTGCATATCGCCCTCTTACCATATCGGGTAATCTGCTTAGACTTGAGTCCAGAAGCTATGATGATAGCTGTAAAGCTCGGATAATATGGAATCTAGTTATAAATTGACTGAACGCCTGCCACATGACTTTTTGAAACACAAAAGAACGGACACACTCTAAAATACCAAGATCTGTGTTTTCTTCTTCGAAGAACCGTACCGCTCGCGCAGTTCCGGCCGTTTGAGCAGCTGCAACAGCGGCAGGTGCGTATCCTTCATGTCAAAGATCCCACGCTGCTTCTGGTCAATATAGGACCCGTCAATGACAATGCGCTCCAGCTCATCGACCTTGAGAGTTCCTGCAGCAAAGATCGAATTAGAAAATGTCTCGTAGAAGCTCACAAGGTGACTTACCAGACTCGATCAAATCCGATATTCTGGCCGGCGTTCCAGCACCAATACCCATTCTACATGTCATGTTAGTTATCTACAGCAAGGCTCCCATGACAAAACAAAAGATCGTACCGTGCCCGTTGCAAGAATTGCTTGGCTTCCTCCAACTTGATATGCTTCGCAAACAACTTTCCCACAATCGACTCCTTGTTCTGGAAAGACCGTAGTGCTCTATCAAGCAATTGTCAGCTTCCCGGCAAGTGAAGCAAATAGCAAGCTTGTACGTACCGCACTATATCTGCAGCTCTTAGACCAGCGGCGGAGACAACCAGCGTGTGAGGTGTACCCTTCTCCTCCGAAGACTTCGACAAATCAGCACCTTTGGGACTGAAAGCTTTGAGGAAGTCAGGAAGCTTCTCCAGAGTCCGTGGCTCGGTGAACGAGGATGTATCGAGGAAAGCAGTATCTGTACATCATCAGTATCCTGAACCTCTCCGGCCAAAATAGACCTATGTTGAACCTGATACACACCTGGCACAGACAAATCACTCAATTCCACCGCCGAAAGCTCCTTATCAAGCTTCTTTGCTCGCTGAGCAAAGTAATCAGCTAGCAACCGTCCATCCATTTTGCCAATCGACTCGTCAATGCCATCCTTTCGGTCCTGTGTCATCTCGTCCTGACCAGGCTGCTTCTTGTTCTTCGCCTTCTTGCGCTTCTTCTTGTTCGGTCCATCTGCTGCTGCTGGAGCTGCGGACGTCGTGTCGGGTTTGTCCTGCTTGGTCGACTCGTCGGCTTGTCTCTTGCGCTTCTTCTCGAGCTTGCTCGAGAGCCCCTTCGGTACGCTGCCGTAAGCCATATTGGTGTAATCTGAAAATGCCAGGAGAAATAGAATCCCAGACTCGAATGGCTAATGCAAACTTGAGCGTCGCAAAAAGTCCTCGAAAAAAGGTGGCTGACTCAGCCTTTCTTATCGATAAGCATTGACCAATCACACGATAGCCCGCAATGTTATGCAAGACGCGCTCCGAAACGCTCGACGATCTCACTTCCATACTCAGACTGCTTCGCTTCTTCAGCCCCAGCGTCGCCTCTGGAAGCAGGATTTACTCCTTGGAGACTGTCCACCACATCAATCTCATAGTCACTGTTTCCGTCCCAACACCGAATATGTCTACCCCGAATCCGCGTGACCGTCGGTCACTGCGCAATTCGGGAGCTGGGACAAATACTCCGTCGGGGGAGCCAACACTAACTGGGGTGAGCGGTGCATTTCAAGTGACACTTTGAAGGAGTCTAGCTAATTGTCTATGTTTAAAGCTTCAACGTCTTCCGAGCCACACACGCTATCCGCTCACACCAAGCCGCCTGGTCACCACAGCGACTCCATCCGCGCAGCGATCGGCTTCTCGTTTCACTCCCCGAGCTCGAGCTTCAATCGCTCCATCAACGCCGTATGGCCTGCGTGCTCGCCAGCAGCGAGCGGCGAATACCCCCGGTCGCGATCGCCGACGAAGTGGTCGGATGCAGCGCGAGACTACATTTGATATTCTGAGGAACTTGGGTAAAGGTATGGCGGTTTGCACGAACGAGCAATCAACTCCCTTCCTTAGGATCAGAGCTGATCTCTGGCTGTAACTAGCTCTTGCTCCCGTTTCAAAGCCGATCCAGTCGTCGCCCCAAGAGGAACCAGCGCCCGTTGAAGAACCCAAAGATGAATTCGATGAGCTGGACAACGAGCCTGAGATGGAGCCCCCAAGATTATCCCTGCCTCAAGAGGTCAGGGATGAAAGTGATGATGCGAGCCCAGAGATGCGTCCGCCTCGATTGTCTCTTCCCTTTGAAGACGAGGACATCACCTACCGGTCCGTCGAGTACCCACGCCGGGAGACCGCTATTCGAGACCGTGAACGGCTTTCGATGATGAGTCGCGGGACTGCGAGATTCAGCGAGGATTTCGGCCGGCTGGAGAGTGAGGTTGACGACGGGGAGGAAACTGGAATCGTTGGGGATGATGAGGTACCAGATGATACGATGATGAGTGGAAACGATTTTGATCGAGGGTACGTTACTGAAAAAATGATTGTCTATGGTACACGGCTAATATATGACAATAGTGGAGAAACGGAGGACCTGGGCCGGTTCAATTTTGACCTCGACTTTCCATCTCCCAATGCAGCAGCCATTGACGACCCAATGGATGAACCTCTGGGCGACACAGAAGGATTCGAGTTGTCCGCAGGCGATATCCAGCCTGTCCCCGGTTCGCCATCAGAGGATGACAACGATGCCGGCGGGGGCTTTGGTTTCGGTCTGGAGTTTCCACCTGCAGCGTCAAGCGAGAGCCCAGGCATCGTGGGAGGTGGCTTGCGAGATGATGGCCTTCCAATGAAGAGCAAAGAAAAGAAGCTTTCCAGACATGGCATTCCTGTCCCGAACTTGCCTACCGGGGTGGTCAAGAAGCTAGCCACTCGTTTCGCGCACTCGAGGGCAGGGACAAAGTCGAAGATCAATAAAGCTGCACTGGCCGCAATCGAGCAAGCGTCTTCATGGTATTTCGAGCAGGTCAGCCAGGACTTGGCTGCATACTCGAAGCACGCGGGGCGAAAGACCATCGACGAGAGCGATGTCACAACGTTGATGAGAAGGTCAGTTGCAACATGAACGCAGCCTTGTAAACGCTTTACTGACTACCCCAGGCAACGTCATATCAACAGCTCAACGACTATCTTTTCCCTGGCCCAGAAGCATTTGCCCAAAGAACTTCAGCAGGATATGAGACTGGCCATGCCTCCGTGAATGACCTATGTGAACACCGCAATATACCCAAACGAAACCTTGAACACCAATATCGACAATGCACAGGCAGATGACATTGAAGAGCCGTTACCAGTTACGGTTCTGGCGGACTCGACGCATGGCCTCGTTGGGCTTCTTCCGTACAAGCATCCACAGCATGACCGAGGTGGCCAGGGACAAACCATACCTGCAAAGTGTGAGCACATGGCCAATGTTCAGAGTTACCGACGACGGGCGAAGGAAGCTCCACACGTCTCTGGCTTTCAGGCGTCCTGACTTACCAAGTGAAGATGTACTGTGCGTGGTTATTCCTGAGATTTACTTCCGCAGCGCGGCCAATGGGAATACCCTTGGCCTGGCGATCGTATGACTCGAGAAGATCGGGCACTGGAGGGAGTTAGCGGCATGTCAACACAAGCATAACAGTGATATGATAGCCTTACCCATAGTCTCCTCAATCCAAACAGGCTGACTCCCACTCAATTGAGCCATCTGCTCAATATCCGGAAAGTAGAACTTCCCCTCCTCAGGCTTATTCTCCGGCGTGAACATATTCTTCTTCCACGGCTCGCGCAGCAACCCCTCAACGGTAACCTCACCCGTCGGCAAGCCATGAGGGCGGTCCTTCTGGTCCGCCAACTTCTTAGAAATCCAGCCCCGGTTCACGAGCACAGTGCTCTGGCCGTCCCGCTCCAGCGGCGTCACAACGATGTATCCGTCCTCGCCCTCACGCATACGAGGTCCAACCAACATCTCCTTATCATGACGGAAGTGCCCGGTAGCGTAGACGCGGCGGTAGTCGAATTCGGAGATCGCGTCGGGATCGACTCGTGGTGGAAGCGGCAATGGAGGCTTGACCAGGCGGTCCTCGAATTTTGCAATGAGTTTGGTTTTCCAGTCTAGACGCTGGACCTGCCATGTCCCCAGGCCAAAGGCAATGATCGGGATCAGAGCTGTAGGAGGGAATTTCACGTTAGCGTCTGTCCATCTCCGATTGATTTCCTACATGAGCCGCTATAGAATATCGTACCGAGAATGATCAAGCCGGGTCCATGCTTCTGATTCACTCGCACCAGTTTCGCCGGATGGTCGACGTTCAACAGATTGCCCTGATCAGTCAATCGGCGTGATTGCGTGAACTGACGCTTTTGCTGTAGGCGGCATCTGGCGCAGATGGAATCCAGCTTCCATGTCGGATGGGTATTTCGGACCGCGCGAGTCGGCAGTGACCAAGCAGCTGGTGTGGTCCTTGTCAGAACCGAGAAAAAGGGCCGCATGGCTACCTCTCAAGAGACCCGCATGAAAAGCGTAGAAATCGGTGTTGATCAAGAAAGAGAAAGTTGCGGCAGTTGGTTCTCGGGATCTTGGGTCGACCCCGTAGGCGGTCACGCTTCCGAGCTGCTCTCCGCAGTATATCGTCCCTGCTTATCAGTTGCCACGACTATCAGTTTCGGCGTACTATGAGAATGCGCTCATAACCATGTTTTACCAGGGATCCCTTCAGGATGGCATCTCCCTCGCCGTGAGGGAGGCCAAGGCGGTTGTTTGTTTCGTCCGAGGTCAGTGATCTCGCCGCATCAGATGGTCCACGCATCTAATCGCGTCTGAGGTGCAGATGACGCCCAGCTCAGCTCGACATGGGAAGAGGAATACTTTGCGGACGATGAGGTATGGTTCCAGTCTATGAGGTCCCTTGTTTTAGGTCCTCAATTGCTAAACGCCCGCAGCTTGCGCAAATCCTCGGCTCCAAAGCGGTTCTTTTGCGCCTGATGGCTGGAACTCAGGAAGCTGGCTTTTTGACTTCTTTTTGTCCAATACCTGAATTTCCAGCTGTCGTCGTGATCAAGTGCGTTCATGGGTGGGCCTATTGTCTGGAAATTACTATGGACTGACCATTGATCTTCTAGAAATGGTGCTTTACAGGACTATCTGGGACAGACAGTCTCGAAAGACGATTTCAAGCGCCGGCTGATTGCAGCGGTAAAGGGTCAGACAGTCCCGACTCCAGTACAACAAGCACAGAGCGCTGGCACAACCCCAAGCAATAATCTTGCTCCTTCTCCAAGTCCCGTCGCCGCTACGTTGAACACAGCTGAAACCACATCACAACAACATTCACAACCTTCTAGTGTTGCCCAACGCCCTGTGCAGCAGAAGGCTCCAGAGAGCTCGAGAACAAGAGATCCGGCAGCCGCTAAGAAGCCCGTCAAGAAGACAGAACCCAAAGAGACGCCCGCGAGCAAGAAAACGCAAGAAACGGCATCGCAGCCGCCTCAAAAGCCCAATACCACAGCGGGCAGAGCAACATCTCTCACAGATGAAGCTCCTAAACCGAAACCGCCAGCACCAGCGGGGCCTCCGAGCCAATACCGGCTTCAGGTACGACTATTCGATGGCCGCTCCATCCGATCCAGTTTCTCGCCTACACAAACCATTCGCGGAGACGTGCGCCCTTGGTTGGACCAGCAGATGGTCGATGACCACCGGCCATACAACCTGAAACACATTTTGACGCCGCTCCCTAGCCGAACTCTCTCTGTTACCGAAGAGTCACAGACTCTGCGAGACTTGGGTCTCGGCTCAACCGCGAATCTCGTCATGGTTCCTGTGCAGACTTACACAGAGGCCTACTCAGCCGCGGGTTCATTGCCTGCCCGCGCGATATCTGGTGTTTACAACACGGTTTCTTCTGTTGCAGGCACGGCCACTGGGCTTGTTGGCTCGTTCTTCGGCTATGGAACGGCTGCCCCAGCAAATGAGGCTGGGCCATCACCTTCGCCTCCAACGGATAATGCTCGGCGGCCCAGGCCATCAGGGCCCAATATCCGAACTTTAAGGGATCAGCAGGATGGACGCGGGAATAGTCAACTCTATAATGGTAACCAGGTATGCGGCTTTGATCAGACACGAGGCTACCGATGAATTGACTGACATTTGAACAGCTGAACTTTGAGCCACGGAATCAGGATGGCAAGGACAATTGATCCTAGGGTGAACTTCTCGGCGCAGTCTTCCAGGAAAGGCTTGTGCAAATATGTCTCGAGACTCTTACGAAGAGCTCTCGAAGCCTCGGTCTCAACTTGTCCGGAGTCATAATCGGCGGATTGCTTCATTTGGGTGTCCTCGTTTACATAAAGTAGCGGGATCTGTCGATCGAGTGAGCGACTCTTTATCATACCCATATTGTATGAGACGAATGTTGTGACACTACAGCAAAGGCCAGGATTCGAGTCATGAAAGTTTCTTCGGTGTCCGAATCTCCAAGTGGACGAATGTGCCATCAGCTTGTGAGACCAAGATCACAATGATTTCTCATTTAAGAGCGAGGAGAGATGGTATAGAGTACAGTAGCGCGATATTAAAGTCGCGATGCAACGGATTACATCCACCGAGTTGATGCCTCAGCGCCGACTTGCCACTGAGGCGTCAACTCATTTATGAAAGTAAGGTAGATCCAAAAATGAAAAACAATCACCGCCCAAGACACTTAGTACGGCTTGGCAGCAGCCTGGCAGGCTTTCTGGAAGGTTATTAGCAAATATTCAACTCGCAAGTCAACACACATGATCGCACATACCAGCTGGTCCAGGTACCACCCGCAAATGCTCATGTTGCCCTGGTTCTCATCCATGCACCGGCGGAAGTTGCGCACATCAGTCTCACAGGCCGGGTTCTCCCATGCCTGGTTGGTAGCACTGCTCTGCCAGAGACCGTTGTCCATGGGCTGGGACTGAGCCGGAGCCTGTTGCTGGGCCTCGGCGGGGGCAGAGGAGCCGCCACCACTGAACATGCCACCGATGGCGTGGCCGATAGAAGAGCCGACTGCGACACCACTAGAGACAAAACTGTTAGCTGAGTTCTCAAAACGACGGAAAAGTTGCGACCCCGGATTTTCTCGGGATAAGAAAGTGGATAGCCGGGTTGATGTTCATGCTGCCATGATGGTGGGAAGGCTTACGCGGCGGTCGAGGCCATCTGGCCGAAGAGGCCGGGGCCAGAGCTCTGCTGAGGAGGAGCCTGCATGGGAGGAGCCTGGTGCTGCTGCGGGTGGGCGGCAGTCGAGTGAGGCTGCTGCTGCTGCTGGGGAGCAGGCCGAGCAGGGGCAGCGGTAGGGCGAGTAGGGCCGCTGCGGGCGGGGGTAGGGGCGGCACCACGGCGTTGACGAGGCATTTTGGATATGTAGATGTGTACTGGAAGTAAACTGGAGGAGTTGTACTGAGGGAGAGAAGAAGAGTAGATATGTTGTAATGTTGTAGAGTTGATGGACTGGTGGAGACAGAAAACGCTTGAAGCTGAGTAAGTCGGCAATTCTGCGGTTGCTGATTGGCGTGCTTTCGGACTATGAATCACGTGGGATCGGAGTTTACGGGGAATATCAAAGTGACTCAGGTTTTGCATCTTTTTGCTTGTTCATTTCAGACTGTTGGGTATCTAAGATCGTGCTGGTGTACATGTCCTGCCTGTGTAGAATAGAGATGGACGGGAGGATGCTCCCCGAAGGCAGGTAGGTTGGTGGCTTCTCTAAGCCATGTGAGGATTAACGGTCGTAACAGTTGAGTTTAGTCTGCCTTTCGGGCCTTGCGAGTTTCTTCCTTCTTCTGTCGCCTCTTCTTCTTTGCTTCTTTACGCTCAAACTCGTCGAGCTTCCGCATCTTCTTGGCTGCCTTAGCATCCTTGCTTTGGGCCTTGCTCTTTCCTTCCTTGGCTCTCTTCTTCGATTTTGCCTTGTCCTTCGCGGAGTCGCTGGATTGCACAGGTTGTTCAGTCTCCTCTTCCATATCATCATCAGACTCTTCGTCGGACTGCGCACTAGATGGGGCGGCACTAGAGGGGTCTTGCAGCTGAGATGGTGAGCCTCCCTTTTGTGTAGCGGCCTTCTTGGCCAAGAGAGCAGCTTTGAGTTGTGCCTTGGCCTTTTCTCGCGCCTGCTTCTCTGCGAGCTCAAGGTCTATCTTGTCATTGCCAGCCTGGAAGGTATTAGCTGTGTATCCAAAGCGATGATGCAGTCCTACTCACAAGACCGTGCTTGATAAATCGCCCAGCAGCCTCCTTGTCCAATGTCATGGTACGCTGTTCAGGCTCGGTCTCAAGTGCCTTGATCTTCTCAAAGTATTGCTGCACACGCTTCACTTCTCGGAAGACGGGATGTTGCTTTGCGTCGACGCCTTGAAGTCGCAGATAAGCTGCCAGATATTAATAGAGCGTCATAAAGCTGCATGGGAAAGACGTACAGAATAATAATGAATCGAGGGCGTATGTGATCAGCACGTGGAGTTTGGCCTTGTCCATGACGGGCAAGTTTTTCGACAATTTGGACAAAGAATGGCCCAGAATGGGCTCCAGAGCCTCCTCCAGGTCATCCACGTTATCATCCAGCTGCTCCAGCTGCGAGATTAAGTCTGCGGTATCCATGGTGCTGGTGAGTTGTATGGAGTAGATGGAAAGGCGCTCCAGAAAAATTAGGCCGATGCTACTCGGGCGGTACCCTCGGGCGGTGAAGATTTGCGCCCATCATCGCCGTGCTTTTCAACGTGCCATGACCTCGGACTCAAGCCGTCAATGTTGATTGAGCGAGTACCTTGGGGTGACAGTCGAATACAATCGCCATGCGAACCTGAATGATACTGCATACCCTCGAGACCTTCGTATCGACAAATTCCGGCCCGTGGTTCGGGGGCCCGAATACCGTCAAAGTGTTACAATCATTTGGGCGCCGCCCGCTGTGGCGTAGCGGGCTCTTGGACATATACTTGCAAGCACCGTTGTGGTTGAATCAAAGGCCTACAAGGCGATGCTTGTCAACATGGCTGGATGATGTGAAGGATGTCGCTCATGAGACTAAGAAGCCTCGGTTGTCCGGACGAGTACACGTCGCTGGCCTCGGAGCTGCAGGGACATTCGTTGCACACGCGCTCGCTGCGCGATCCTCTCCGCCGCCCATCACGCTGCTCATGCATCATCCCTCGTTCTGGGAAGCATACCGCAAACACAAATACGGCCTATCTGTCAACTACAATGGCACGGACGATTTCCGAACGAACTTCGATGTGGAGGTCTACGATAAGGATCAATGGCATGTGATGAAACCTGCGAAACCAGGCCATGAAGATAACCGGAGCATGCAAGACCTCATGCCTGAGGCCGAGGAAGTGGAAGCCGACGGACCCATCGAGTGCTTGATTGTCTGTGCCAGAGCGAACATCACTGAACGATCTTTGGCGCGGCTCAAGCACCGTCTCACTGCTGATTCGACGATTTGCTTGATTCAAAATGGCATGGGAATGATTGAGAAGTTGAACGACACGGTGTTTACGGACCCTGCAACTCGTCCACATTACATACAGGGCACCCTCAGCCATGGCATGGTCCAGAGATACTTCTTTGTAGTCTCGCATACTGTTGTTGGAACGACGGTGCTGAGTCCTGTGGTCACGAGCCAAACACCAGCGATCGATGCAGAGTCTGACACTCACTGGGCGCCGTCAACCAAGTACTTGCTACGTCTTCTGACTCTCACCCCGTCATTGGTCGCCACTGTTGATACACCGGCCGGTTATTTGGTGCGCCAACTAGAGAGACAAGTGATGAACTCGATCATGCACCCACTGACCGCTATCAATGAGTGCAAAAACGGCGAGTTACTCTACATCTTCAACGTCACTCGCATCATACGAATGCTTCTTTACGAGATGTCGGCTGTCATCTGCGCCCTCCCTGAGCTGCAGGGTGTTCCCGGCATCGAAGATCGGTTCTCTCCAGAGCGTTTGCGACGCCTGGTTGTGAATCAAATGAAGGCCTCCGCTGATAGCGTGCCTTCGATGGTTAAGGACATCCAAAACCGACGAAGCACGGAGATCGAATATCTGAATGGCTGGTTTATCCGTCGTGGCGAGGAGATGGGCATCAAATGTGTTCTCAATTACATGATCAAGCAATTGATTCATACCAAACTCGCCCTCATCCAGCGAAGAGAATTCGGAGCGGTCCCAATTGATGTTGACAATGTCATCTTGACGGGCGACATTCGATTGGACAATGAACAGTTTTAGAGAAGTTCATTGTATTTGCGTTGCTCTGATGCCATTCTTCTGTCTACATGCTTGAAGGATGTCTTCTTCTCACAAGCGAAAGCAGAAAGCTCACAACTTAACTGCTGCTACCGCGCTTTCACAGATCTTCTTGATCTGTATCCACCGCCGCAGAAGCATCTCTGCCTTTGGACGGTGCGCCTTGGCCCCCGCGTTAGACTCCATGGCCGCTCGCAGAGTGTTCATGGCTGCGTCCGCCTCCGTGCGATATGTCTCAAGCCACCCTTTAATGATGGCTTCAGCCCGCTTCTCGTCGACACCCTTCGTGGAACCCTCTAGGACATGGTTTCTCCAGTCCTCTTCCTTCATGTACGTTAGATGCGCCGCAACTTCAGTGCGGTAACAGGTTCCTTGGGAGTTGACTTGGTAATTCCTGGTGTATATTAGCGGCGAACGGGTCTTCATTTAACATGTACATTATTCAGAAACGGAGCACATACCCGTAATACTGATTCAGCCAAAGTTCTTCTTGTTTGTCCGGGCTGGTAATGTCACGGAAGACAATGTCGTCGAGGTAGATGCAGTCTGAGTCATTTTTGTCCAGAATGAAGCCATCTAAACACATTAGCCGAGGGCTAGATTGTCAATGCTTTGAAAGGCTCACACTCTGCCAGAAGGAAGTCGTTCGGATGGCTCCCATAGCTCATGTACACCTCATCTCCCTTCGAATAATTCTCCGTCGCACGTAGAATATACTCTTCCGCGTCAAACTTGACATCACACTGGAAAGCACATCAGCCAAATGTACCAAGTAAGCACCCTCACTTCCAAAGAACAACCCACCTCAATATCTGAATGGTTGAAATAGTCTGCAAAGGGCAACATGGCCATAGCATCATTCCGGTCCTCAGGAGGCTCCTGACCAGGCGCAGTCCAGAAGAAGCTCCTTGTATTCAGAATAAGCCAGTGATAAGAGAAAGATCGCCAATCAGTATCAGGCAGGGCGGCAGTAACATCTGCCCAGGCTTTGCCAAGTCGCTGTTCTTGTCCAGTGAGGAGATTCTGGTGCTCTGTCTCATAGTTGCGGATGGTTTTGCCCTTTGGGATGGTATTCCATGTGCCAGAGATACAGGGAGTGAGGACATTGCTCTTCGGGGTTGAAGCAGTTGCATCTGTGTTGGGCAAGGTCAATTCGCCTAGGGCAGTAGGCCACAGCATGGGCAGGCTGTCCTCAAAGTCTTCGCGTGAAGGCCATGCTTTGCGCCAGAGGGCATATTTAGCTAGTTCTTCCTCACTCCCACAGGTGAGGTAGGCTGCCATGATTGCTTGCACTGCTGTACCTTTGGGGAACTGGTCTTTGAAGGAGGAAGGGATTTTATCAACAGTGAGAATGGCGCTGGTGGGTACTCGCACTAGTGCATCTCCTTTCTATATTCAAGTGGGAGTGCGTAAGTCCTGATAATTCGTTTGAATTGATGATCAAGGGCCTCCTACTTTGATCTTTCGAGTGGCTATCATGCCCAAGCCTCGGCCAGGGAACCGTGCTGGCGTGACGCCCTTGGCAATGATGCCTTGGGAAAGGGCCCATTCTGTGAAGGCTTCGTGGTCCTCACCGGGCCACCACTCTGGTTTGTCCATTATAGGGAGTGTTTTCTATTGATGTTGATCTTGAACACGAAGTAAACCTGGTGATCTCTTAGCATGAGTGGTGAAGAGAAGCATGAGAGGGATGAACCTGTATGAAACAATTGATATTCGGCGACGCTATTGCACAATACTTGCCATGGTGGACAAGATTCTGTTCAAGATGCTCACAAACCTCTCAGTTCGCACATCAGCAGCAAACGAGGGCAGTAACAATGTCCAAATGGGTTTTATCGATAACCCGCTTATCGCTTATCGCCGACTACGGCATCTCGCAGTGTCCACTGGTGCCGTCTTCTGATCATCATACGACGGGCTCCAGTCAACCTCTATTGTTGCGACGCATTGGGATTGAGCACATCATGAAGGTCCTCGGGAGATGTGGAGCAAGTCGGCTTCAGTCTTTGACTGTTTCAGGTCCCAAATGTTCCGCCTGTGCCTTCCGGCCTTTCTCCGTCCTCAATCGCCCGCCGCCAAATTATCCTGGCCATGTCCCGTTAACTACTATTGAGCGTGGTGCTCTTGCCATAGGCTCAGCCATTGGGTCTTTGGTCAATCCTCGGAGAGCTGGTACTTCACTCTCAGCTTTGGTTTGAATACTATGGACTCGGCACTGACAAAGCTTCCAGACCTCATCGCAGCTCTTGGAGAAGCCACCGCAACCCCATACTTCATCTACCGACTACGAGATGCCATGCTCTCCGATCCCACCGGCCGTCGCATCCTCCGCGATCGCCCCCGCATCACCTCCGAAACCCTCCAGATGTCATATCTCCGCACACTCCCCGAAAACTCAGTCGGAAGGACATATGCAAAATGGCTAGATCGCGAGGGAGTGTCTCCCGATACGCGAGATCAAGTGCAATACATCGACGACGAGGAATGCGCCTACGTTATGCAGCGGTACCGCGAGTGCCACGATTTCTACCACGCGGTGACAGGGCTGCCGATCTTTGTGGAGGGTGAACTGGCGCTAAAGGCTCTAGAGTTCTTGAATACGCTTCTTCCCATGACGGGACTGAGTCTGTTCGCCTTTGTGCGAATGAAGCCTGCTGAAAAGGAGCGCTTCCTTTCTTTGCATCTGCCATGGGCGGTTCGTGCTGGGCTCAGTAGTAAGGAGTTGATTAATGTCTATTGGGAGGAGGTACTGGAGAAAGATGTTGATGAGCTACGGGCTGAGCTGAACATCGAACAGCCGCCGGATCTGAGGGAAATTCGGAAGATGATGCGGCAGCAGCAGAAGCGGGAGAAGGAAAGACAGCAGCAGATGTCGAGCTGAGTCTGTTGCGAGGGCTTTCTGTCTCTCATTCGGAGAGAACTGTACGATTATTGCGAATAACCCATGTTGAAACAATGCAATACCAACGGTGTAGGACAACTTAGAGACCACAACGCCGGGGTAAATTTTGGAGGGTCCACGAGGGACCGACGAGGTATCAAACCCTGGAGAAAAACCGGCCAGGCTAATCACAAATCATTGCACTCAGCACTAAAGGTCGAGAAGATCGTCATCATCATCCCAGCCGCCTTTGCGCCGGGTAATAACGATCTTGTGTTCCTCCTCCTCCTTGCGCTGGTTCTCTGCGACAGCATTCAACAGCTCCTTGAGCTGCTCTTCCGTCACCTTCTGCCGTAATTGACCGGTCTGAGCCAGCATGATGAGCCGGTTCTCGATATCGACTGCGCGTGATTCCTTCACGAGGCGGATGCGGCCCAGGCGATCTGCAGCGGCGGGGTCAAGGATCTGGTTCATGATGGCAGCGCGACGTTCCGCTACAGGTATGGCATGTCAGTGAATATTCGAGTAAGCTGTGCCCAAAGTCGTGGGGTATGGAGCAACGAAGCGGTAGTCCTTTGCGGCTCGCGACTGCGGATTGCGGAAGTATGGTCACCTACACTCAGCTTGTCTGCAACAGCCCATCAGCCTCAATCTTTACACCCTTTCACTGCGAAGGTACTCACTTCTGCTGCTCCTCCTGGTTCCCACCCTGACTTGGTCCCGCGCCTCCACGGGAGCCACCCTGCTGCTGGAGCTGCGCAAGACGAGCTCGCCTGATCTGTTTCCTTGTCTGAGCCTCTGAGCAGAAACCACCGGAGGGGCCACGACTTACCTCTTCCAGTTCTGCATCGGCCATGCTGTATCCTGGTGCACGTGAACCGAGGCTCTGGACTGGGTTGAAGGATATGGAGAGTGTCGAGGGCGAGTTGATGGGAGTGTGGGCTAAGATTATTGTTCGATGACCCCACTTGTTCCGCCTGAGGCGGCCACGCGGGGAATTTGATGATGCTTGATCTATATCAGGGGACAGTGCATTGTCTTTAACTAATAACACTCATAAACGGATTGCTGTTTAAGATAGTAATGGCATCTGGTCTTCAAGTTGTCTGGACACTATTATGCCCGGTCTTGGTTACGTCCATGGTCTCTACACTAAGTCGAGTGCAGATCTATGTATATCGTGATCTATGCGTAACAGCAATCGAGTATTGCGCAAAGCTCAAGCATAATCATAGTATAACCGAGACGACTGTCTCAATTAGATCAAATCTCATGTGAATTACAAAAGATCACATCAGAACTTGTCTTGAACAACCTAAGCACCAGGCACCTGCTGCGCCTCCTTCCGGCGGCAATGAAAATTCTTCCTGTATCTGAGACTATTTGAGCCACTACCAATTGTAGGCCAACAATTAGATCGCTCTAAATACCCGAATCGTGGACAGTGCACGCGATCGGCTGATGGCTCCGGTTTAGTCGCGATGAACTATTACTCTAGTTCTATGGACCTGAACCACTTCGCTATATGGTTGCCATGATGGGATATGAGGAATATCTGCAAAACCGCCATGATATCTGTGATTGATATGTGAAATATTGTGATAGAATGACCATAATGATGATGACTTCAAATCCTATGAACGATATCGTCATTCTGCACGTTCTCCAGAACAATCACCTGCTTCCGAGTCCGGTGTGATAGCATGACTAAGCGCGCTTGTTGCCTCACGCTGCAACTTGGAACCCCCCGATTTTCTCTCGACTCTTGCACTTCGCCGGTGGATGAAAACCACCTGATTTCTCTATTTCCACTATATTCACACTCACATTGTTCTTCTCGACGGTCCTTTCCATCATCTACCCTTGCCACCTCCGCCCGCTATCTTCCGGACCTCCGAGCTCCCGAGCACTTGCGGGGATTTTCACCTTCAATCCTTCCTTGAAGACCGTGAATGGCTTTAACAGCTCGAAATTATCCAGAGCTTGCCTGGGAATGATGCTGGAGTGGTGACTGTTGGAACGAATTGAACACCACCTCACATTCCTTCGACGCCCTAACGTCACCCATCATGGCCGAGTAAGTCGATGAAAGGAGATTGCCAGGTCAAGAATGATGGCAGCTGACGCTCCGGGCAGTCTAATTGCCTTCCACACATACCATCATAGCAATCTCCGGCCGCCGTCCAACATGATTCCGCGCCACGCCCATAAGCGGTCGCTCTCATCAGAGCACCGAGCTTTATCCCCCGAGAAAACCGTCACCAAAGCGAAGTCCACCACGAATCTCACCGATATCGCCAACCAGGGCGATGGAAGCCAGCTCTATCCGAGATACGAAGAATGCAACTTCAACACCTTGCAGGATCCCCGATTGGCCGTCGGCGCGGAGGTTTCACCATCAACGTCATCTTCCCACCACCCCGATTTGAGCAATGAGGTTGCAGCTCTTAGTGTGAAACTGATTCAGGCGATCAACAACCAGACCACGTTGGATGACAATTTGGTTGCCGCGCGTCAGGAGTTGGAGGTTGCCCAGGGCAAGATCCAAGCACTGGAGTTTCAGAACGACAAATACCGACGAGATATCGATGAACGGGTCTATATTCGAAAGTCCGATGCGGACCGTGAGATCTTGCAGTTGAGGGCCGCTCTGGCGGACGAGCGCGCACAGCGCGCAGTTGTCGAAAAGGCGAAGAAGCAGATTGAGCAGGAGCTAGAGACTCTTACTGCGGACCTTTTTGAAGAAGCTAACAAAGTGAGTCATTCTGCATTGTTTCTTGCAATCATCGATGATCCGGTTCTGACTGTGGTAGATGGTGGCCGCTGCGAAAATCGAACGCGAAGCGGTTGAAAAGAAGAACGAGCAATTGCGCTCGCAGATCAAAGACACTGAGTCGCTCCTCGCATCACATCAGGATCAGCTGGCGGAGCTCAAGTCTGTCATGCAAGGGATGCACCTTTCCAAGGACGACCTGGATAGCCGCACTAATTCCTCAACCGCTCCTCCGTCTCCTGCGGGAACCCCACAAGCCCAAGGATCCGCGAGGCAGGAACCCGAGCTTGACAACGTCGCTGCACCTCCATGCAATCCGGAAGAACTGACCCCCGGCCCCTCCTGCAACTTCCCCCATCTAATACGTATGGTGTGTCGCACCGACCTGCAAGCATACGATGACTTCCGCGAGCTGTTGGTACTCTCCCGAAGCTCCAAGCCACCGAGCCGTGCTGGTAGCGGATCGTACGCAGGCTTGAATGTGATGAGTCTGGCTGGATTTGGTGGAGGATCAAACTCCGTTACCTCTTCGCCGACGAAGGCCACCATGCACTCGCCGAATGGCAGCTTGTCTTCGCAAACCGGCTCTCATATTCCTTTGAAGGAGACTCGATTCTATAAACGTGTGCTCATGGAAGATATTGAGCCCACATTGAGACTTGACTTGGCGCCTGGGATATCGTGGCTCACCCGACGCACCGTCTTGAGCGGTATTTGCGAAGGTACTTTAATCGTCGAGCCCATACCAGCATTGACCAAGAAGTACGAGTTCCCGTGTTCAGTGTGCGGCGAACGCAGACCCGGCCCTCAGCACGAGCGAACGCACCGCTTCCGGACATCGGACAGTGAAAATGCGCAGAGATACTCCTTGTGTATCCAGTGCTTGGAGAGGGTTCGTTCATGCTGCGAGTTCACAGGCTACTTGCGTCTGATCTTGGACGGACACGTGCGCCCTGGTGACGTCGACGAGGAGAAGGACGTCTGGGAAGAGACCGTCCGCCTAAGGGAGCGGATGTTCTGGTCGCGCATTGCTGGCGGCATTGTTCCAATATTCGGCCAACTGGTTGGGTCTGGAATAGAGCCGAATGGCACAGCGCCCGATGTTAATGTGGTACAAGATCACCAGGACGACCAGCATTGGCATCCAAGAGACATTACCGACATTGATTCCAAAGCTGATGAAAGTTTCCCAGTAGTGGAGACCACTCAGCATGATGATCAAGTCTCTGTCGCCCATCACTCTGTCTCAGATTTCGATGGGATCAAACCAGTCACACCCGACCTTCCACACCTCGACGAAGATGGTGATGAAGCCTCTACAGACCTACAGCTGAAACGGCATTCCGTCGACTCTGACCTCAGCGTCTACGAAGAAGCGAATGCCGATTTGGCGACTGAAGCTGTGGAGTCTGTTGTCGAACAGTCCTCATCCACCCACGAACAAGCTCACACCGAAGCTACCGTCTCATAGATCAATTTGGTCCCAACGTCCAACTTGAATCGTGATGCCCCACAGCTATACGGTGTCTTATGACCAACTTTGACGCATCCTCACCACCTCATTCAGCATTGATAGACTGGCGACGCTGCATACCCCTTCCTTGCACATTTTCTCGATTTGAAACCCTGATGCGTTGCATTTCTCTACCCTTTGACGTTAATATTCCCCCTCTTCTGAGCACTCTGCCCTCTTCGTGTATTACTATGACCCTCTTATTCCTATTCTGTATACATAATGCTTTGCCCTTTCTTCCCTTGCCTCGGTTCCCATTCAGTCTGATCTCTTCCACATCGTCATGATGGAAAGACCAGTCCTGGACTTTTTTGCTGCTACTTGACCGGGCATACCTATACATAATTCATGGCTCTGAATGGCTCTTGTGGTTCTTGTGGTTCTTCGATGGTTTCTGATTTTGCTTGCATTGCTCTGGGTTTTGGATGGAGACGGTCGATTTTGGCTGCTGCTACGAGCCAGTGAGAATAGATTCAATCAGACTTGATGTTCTGTATGCTTGACCTAATTATGTCGCCTCCTGATTTCAAACAAAGTTGAGCAGAGAAACTAATGGAAACCATTTTCAACAGTCTAGAGCATATCAGAAGACTGAAGCATTCATCGACAGACAGGATAGATTGGCGGCGTCGAAATGATAGGGCTATTATACAAAGAGCACAGCATCAACATCCATCCCAGATCACCGATGGACAACACGCCCAAACTCCAATTGCGGAACGACAAAGTGCAGTAGAATGACTAGAATCCTACCGCGAGAGAAGCAAAAAATCACCATTTATCCTGTCTGACCGGGCATAGACTCATTGCTTGGCACGCTGATGGATATGCCGAATTTGGTCCTCGATATTCATACTCTGGGGATTGGGCGCACCACCTGGTCCGACAGCTGGACCCGGTGCGGAAACACCAGGCGGGAGAGGACTGTCTGGCGATGCACCGCCCATCGCCATGCGCTTGCGACGGGCTTCCTCTTCGGGATCGGCTGGAGCGAGCGAAGAATCGAAGACGTCGCTGCGTTGGCTGGCCAGACGCTTGAGGTTGTTGACGACGTCGACGGTGGAGAGATTGGTGGTTGCGCTGCGGGACTCGGCCTTTGCACGCTGTTCCTTCCAGCGTGGATCGAGCAGCTCGATACGCATGTGCTGGTCCAGCTCGGCGACGGGGATCTGCTGCTTGCAGTTCGGGCACAGGGCGGTGGCGCCGGCGCCTTGTTGTCGGCGGGCTTGGGCGCGTGGGACGTAGTCTGACCGGATGCGCATTGGTGGTTGGCCTGGTGCGGCTGGCACTGGTGACTCGGTACGGGCTTGCTGCGGTACTGGTGCTGGTGCGGCGGGTGGGTACTGCATGTTGTAGTCCATTGCCGCTGGAGGCGGGTAGGGAGCTTGGGCTTGGGCATAGGGAGAGACGGAGGGTTGCGGTGCAGGGACAGGTTCGGGTTGGGCGGGGTAGGCGTTGTAGTAGGTTGGTTCGTCGAGGTCGGTGGGCATGGCTTCTTCGATGCGCAGTGGGTTGAGGGACATGGCTGCTTTCTGCTCGAGCGAGGCGGACTGCAAGTCCGTGAGCGAGGTTGGTGGCGGCAGCTCGGCCTGATCGTCGGCCTCGGTGAACAAGACGGTTTCGACGACGACAAAGTCGTGCCAGTCGATCTGCGCGTACTCGATCCGTTCCCGTTCCTCCTGCTCTTCCTTCTTCTGTTTCTGCTGCTCTTGGTACTTCACCCATTCGGCCCGCTCCTGGGCGCGCCTGAGAACGTGGTACTTGTCCTTCACATTGTGCTCAATTTCTGCGATGCGCTTTTTCTCCGTGGTGGCGTCGTCGATTCCCTCGGGCCGCAGCAGAATGGTGTATTGGTCGACAAGGCGTGTGAAGAACTGATAGAGTCTGTGTTGAGGTCGGAGGAAATCAAACTGGAAGTTCCTAGCTTCCCGTTGTGAAAGCGCCGTCATGAAAGCCTTGCCTCGTTTTGCGACAAACAGCGCCGTCAGCTTGACCACCTCCAGATCCTGCGCATTGATAATGGGCATGCGCGCGGAAAAGTGGAACGCAGGTGGCTCGGGAGGCCCTTTTGGCTTCTCGGGTTCGGCGGCGGGCGCTGCTTCGCCCGGTCGTCCTGCTGCGACTGATGTTCCACGGCCCTCCTTGATCTCGCTGAGACGCCACTGGTAGAAAGGCGCGTAGGCATCGCCAGGGTTTAGGAAGGAGAACTTTGGGTTATTCTTTTCCTTTTCGCGAACACGTTCTGCCCGAAAACAAGCCGGTGTCAGCTCCATCAATCAATATGCAGCGAAAAAGTTGGCTCACCTTCGAAGACAGGTCCATTTCGTGCAACATAGCCCGCGCTCTTCTCGACGATCGCTAGATTAGATGTTAGCTGTGTTCCAGCGCTTAGGGTACATTGAACGCACCTCGAATGTCCTTGGGGGGCAGGACGATACCCTCCGGAGGCTTATTCAAGTCCTCCGGCAGGGGGGTATTTCCATTCGACGACTCCATGGCGCGGCAATGAAGATGTCAAGTGGATCGGCGAGACTGAGGTCTTTTCGGCTTTGATGAGTTCAAGGTTGCGGACACCAGCCACATATGATTATATAATCTTGGCTTATGTCATGTTGTGGCGCGGGTCCCTGATTGCGGCCAGATTCCTCAGGCTCTTATGTGTACGCTTGCATACTTCATCGTCCACAATTGAGTAGTTGTCGAGAAACAAAGAATATACAGCCTGGATCTTAGAATCAATTGCTCAAAAGTATCAAAATGAACGGATTGTAACACTTTTCTAAGAAACCCCCAAATCCGGCGCTAACTATAGTCGGGGGCTGAAAACTTAAGGGGCCGTTTGACACACCTCCGCCGCTCGTCGATCTGGCCTCACCTCCCAAACCCGCTTTCGTCCATTCTCTCGACACTCCCTCGCTTTTCTTCTTCTTTTCCTTTTCATGCCCTGCATGGGGTCTTTTATTTCCTCTATCCACGATCTTTAGAGCCAATTGTGGTAAGAGCTGTGGGTTGTTGAGAGCTGCGTCTTGAAGCTTTCCAGCAGCCGTTGCTCTTCGATCAAACTACATTGGCAACATAATTCCTATCCAACACGACTTTTCTTTATTTTGTTCTTTGTCCTTCAAACGCTCGACATTGCGCCAATACCTAGCAGCCTCCTACATCGTCCCTTCGCACACAATCTAAACAATGGGCCAGAAATCCAAAGACACGCTGTCCGTCCGGCCCCAGAGCCGCGGGGGTAAGCGCTCGCCTAGTCGCTCGCCGAGACCCAAGAATCGCAAACCGACGTCTCCCGCGAGTTATGCCTCGGAAGGCGTGAAGAACTATGATATCCTGAACCTCCCTGCGTCGGACTACAAGCTCCTCGTGCTGGTGACGCTGATTGCCGCGGCTGTGCGTCTGTTCCGCATCTACCAGCCCACCAGCGTCGTTTTCGATGAAGTCCACTTTGGTGGCTTCGCGACCAAGTACATCAAGGGGAAATTTTTCATGGATGTTCATCCACCGCTTGCCAAATTGCTCATTACGTTGGCTGGTTGGCTGGCTGGCTTCAATGGCGATTTCGACTTCAAGGACATTGGCAAGGACTACCTGGAACCCGGCGTGCCGTACGTAGCTATGCGCATGCTGCCGGCAATTTTGGGTGTCCTCACTGTTTCGTTGATGTTCCTGACGCTTAAGGCTACCGGGTGCCGTACTTCGACTGCCGTCATGGGTGCAGGTCTTGTCATCTTTGACAACGCTCTGACTACCCAGTCGCGCCTGATTCTTTTGGACTCACCACTCGTATTCTTCACTGCTCTTACGGCCCTGTCGTTCAGCTGCTTTACCAACCAGCAAGAACTCGGTCCTTCTCATGCTTTCCGGGGCCCCTGGTGGTTTTGGCTGGCCGCCACCGGTGTCTCGCTAGGTGCTACTCTCAGTGTGAAGTGGGTTGGCTTGTTCACCATGGGCTGGGTTGGATCCCTTACAGTCCTTCAGCTGTGGGTCTTGCTCGGTGACTCCAAGACCGTCACTCCGGTATATTCCTATAGACCCATTGAAAATTGACAGCCAAGGCTAACAGATGAACTTGCAGCGTCTGTGGTTCAAGCACTTCACCTCCCGGGTATTCTGTCTTATCGTCATTCCTGTCGCGTTCTACATGGCCATGTTTGCCATTCACTTTACGTGCTTGGTCAACCCCGGAGAGGGCGATGGTTTCATGTCCTCGGAATTCCAGGCTACCCTGAACTCGAAGGGCATGGTGGATGTCCCGGCTGATGTCTCTTTCGGCTCGCGAGTTAGCCTCCGCCACCTGAACACCCAGGGCGGTTACTTGCACTCACACAACCACATGTACCCAACTGGCAGCAAACAGCAGCAGGTCACTCTCTATCCCCACAAGGATGACAACAACCTCTTCATCATGGAGAATCAGACCCAACCTCTGGGACCGTATGGCGAGGTAGAGGGCCCGTACGCCTGGGACAACCTTACCACCCCTGGCTTCGTTGAAGATGGATCGATCGTCCGTCTTTACCACGCTATCACTCACCGCCGCATTCACTCCCACGACGAGCGCCCGCCGGTGACCGAGGCTGACTGGCAGTTTGAGGTCTCAGCCTATGGTTACGAAGGCTTCCCTGGCGACGCTAACGATCTATGGAAGGTTGAGATTGTGAAATCCATGTCCGATGGCGAGGAGGCCAAGAAGCGCTTGCGTACCATCCAGACTAAGTTCAAGCTGGTGCACGTCATGACTGGCTGTGTGTTGTTCTCTCACAAGGTTAAGCTTCCTGATTGGGGCTGGGAGCAACAAGAAGTGACCTGCGCTCGTGGCGGTACGCTGCCCAACAGCGTCTGGTACATTGAGTCGAACGCCCATCCAGCAATGCCCGCAGACGCTGAGAAGGTCAACTACCGCAACCCTGGTTTCCTGGGCAAGTTCTGGGAGCTGCAGAAGGTGATGTGGACTACCAACGCCGGCTTGGTTGAGTCGCACGCTTGGGACTCCCGTCCTCCGTCCTGGCCGACTCTTCTTCGTGGAATCAACTTCTGGGGCAAGGACCATCGCCAGGTCTACCTCCTGGGTAACCCGCTCATTTGGTGGTCGTCTACCCTGGCCATTGGCATCTACTTGGTCTTCAAGGGCATCTCGGTGATCCGCTGGCAGCGAAGCTGCGGTGACTACCGTAATGTCACATTCAAGAGATTCGACTACGAAGTCGGTACGAGTGTCTTGGGGTGGTTCTTCCACTACTTCCCCTTCTACCTCATGGCTCGTCAGCTCTTCCTGCACCACTACCTTCCGGCCCTGTACTTCGCCATCATGGTGCTCTGTCAAGAATTTGACTTCATAACCAACCGGATCAAGGCCTTCGGCCTTGCCTCGAGGCCTGCGATTGGCAAGGCTTTGATGGCTGGATTCCTGCTGCTCAGCATTGCCGTGTTCGCTCTTTACTCTCCGCTCGTCTACGGCAACCCGTGGACGCGCGATGCTTGCCAGAGGGTGAAGCTTCTGAGCACCTGGGACTTCGACTGCAACACCTTTCACACCGACGTAAGTGTTCCAGAGTGGCAGCCTCCCCGCCGCGGATATTGAAGGATATCCTCATGGCTGACACTGAACGAACATAGTTGAGCCAATATGTCACCTCATTCCAAGCCCCAGACCAACCCATTCCGACCACTGAGGCCGCTGGTGCGCCCATCCCTCCTCCCGTTCAGGCGCAGGAGCCGGCCGAAGCTGCTCAACAGCAACAGCAAGACCAGGCTGCTGTCACCGAGCCCAAGGTTTCGGGCTCTGTGGCTCGTGTTGAATACCGTGACCAGCACGGCAACATCTTGCCCGAGGATCTGGTGGCCTCGCTCCGCGCCGAGGGCAAGGTCAAATTCGAGACACGCTTCGAGTCCCGCTCCCGCCTTGAGCACGCACATGAGGTCCCCATCGTGGATGGACAACCTCAATTCCCTGCCCCCGCGCCTCCGCACCCGGATGTCGAGGGCCAGAACCCTGAGACTGGTCGCCAGCCCGAAGACTCGGTGCCGCCGGAGAGCCCTGCCTCCGTCGCGGAGGGCAACGTGCAATCGGCTGAGAGCTCCCATTCCCCCGAAGCGAAACCGGCAAGTGAAGGTAATGAAGCTACTCAGTAATGTCGTGTGCGTTTAAAGTAGTCGATGGGATCAAAGAAACTTCACATCCATGTATCATGAATCTTTATACAATAGTTGTTTCTTTTCGCCGTGATTAGTTGCTAAAGTCTCGATCATCATTGAATGTGATATGAGCGTTTCTGTTGCTGATTGCTCCAATTCATTCACATAGACGCGAAAGTTCTAAGGCATTGAATTGGCATGATGTTAGCGAATTGATTGAACCAAGCACTCGACAATTTCGTAGTATCGATCTTTGTAGCCGGCTCTACGCAACGTGCAACTCCCGAGTTCTCCCGATATAACTGACACCCATCCCCTACGGACCCAAGAATCAACAATGAAGGCAGGATGCAATATAAGGCATAAAAGAGACCGATTCCCAATTGACTCTTTATCTGAACATGAATACTATGCACAAATCTTTGGTAATCGCAATGGCAAGTCCACACACAACTAGACAGCCTCCTCACTTCACCGCGATCTTAGTATACAGCAGCCGGCCGCAAATGCGGCGGTTCGCTCTCGCACCGTCATTTAAACTGCATCTTCAGTGGGCAGTTTAGTAGTCCCACTCCTCCTTGCCGTACTTGTTGAACTTCTCGTGGAGGTCCTGAAGTGAACGAAGTCAGTAATGTCACAAATTAGCTCCATTGCGCCAGAGTTTCCCCAAGCTGAGAATCTGCTCGGCATATAGAGATCCACAGGGGCCAGCGCGGGAGAAGGGCGTACCTGGGGCAGGGTGACATTGGGCACAATGACGGTGTTCATGGCGCTGGGGGCAGCGCGGAGGGGCTGGTTCTTGTCGCCGTGAGGGTGGTACTGGTACTTGTAGATCTTGCCATCCTCAGAGACGTCGTGCCAAGGCATGGCACTCTCGCCAATGCGGACGTTGCTCTCGGAGGAAACGGAGGTGGGCTTGGAGCCGAAGTACCTGTGACATCGCAACCCGTTCGGTCAGCCAATTGCACATTCTGGATCTGGTGGCCTTGCTCAATTCGTCTGCAGCCTCTTCCGGCAGGTGTAGGTGTGTCGAAGGTGGCAATAACGTCACAGGAGGCACCGTAGTTGGATGTTCGGGTGAGGGGGTATATTCACCATCCAGCGACCAGGAAAGCACCAGACATGACACCGAGGAGAACCTGTGACAGTAATAGTCAGCATGCGAGTCTGGTCAAAGCTAATGGCAGACAGAGATCCGTACGTAGAGCTCGGGGTCACGCTTGGGGCCCTTGTCGAGGCTAGCCTCCTCGATCCGGGAGGAGGCCATGAAGCGGCGCGGAGGAGCGCGGATAAGGGGCTGGCGGGCCAGAGCCCGGCGGGTAGCCATAGCAGCGATCGAAGACATGGCGGCAGCGGTTCGTGCGTGGATGCGAGGTGGTGGGCTAGAAACGAGATGGTGGGAGAAACCGAGAGCATCGAATGATGTTGCCGGATCACGTGCGTCGCTGAGTCAGGCCTGCTGTGAGCGATCTCATTTGGTGCGCGACACCCTCGACCAGCGGTTCTGCGTGTCTCTTCCTCCTGCGAGCGACTCCTTTTGCGGTTCTGCGACAGTTGGTGATGTAATTGGCCTTGTGTCAGTTTGTTTTGGTTCATTTCGGCTGCTGTTGAGACCAGAGGTGGGCGCGCATCACTCCTTATCTTTTTGTGCTGTTCTCCGATCAGGGGTTTTGGATATGAGATCTGCTTCCCCCGGATTTCAAGACGCGCGAGGGATATACGAGCCCGCCCCCTTGAAATTGGAGCTAACGAAGTTTCAGGGCTCTCAATGATTTGATCAGTCTCTCTTTACAACTTGTCGCTCCTTTCTCTACGTTACTCGCAGATTCGCACTCCCCCTCGGCCTCCGTGGTTCCAATCGCGATTCGCTTGCGCTGCTCGCGTCCCCTATACGTTCAAAAAACACCATGATAGCGTGCACTGCTTTCTAGCGAAGTCTATTATCCTCAATCCTGAACCATGGCGAATTCCGCAGATCGCCCCAACACCAGCGACACAGCCCAGTCTGGGACTCAGCAAAATACGCTGGGGATCCCTCGGCCTCCGTCTGTGGGAGGAATTTCATCCCGAGTGACAGATATTGCCTCTGAAGATGGAGAGCGGACACAATCTTTCACGTCGCCACCACCCTCGCTGCAGCCGCGTTCTTCGGTCTCCCGGCGTGGTCCACCTCCAACTAGGAGCTCTATGGCGCCGTCCAGTTCAGGCAGACCAGGCAGTTCGGGCAGCCGATTGAGCAGGAGCCATATCCCATCGTTGACTGCACAAGCGTTCTTTCGACCGATGAGCTCGCAGCGACTGCAAGCACACCGAGGCGGGCGACCTATGACCAAAGGCACGGTGTCGTCAACCGACGAGTGGGCCGATCAAACGAATCAAAATCGAAGGAGCTTGATCTCCAACAGCACACTTCCGCATGAATCGGCTCCTCCCACAGAGATGGAGGTTCCGCCATCGCGTGGGACTGAATTTACGGATCCAATCATTCCTGATCGAAACACTTCCAATGCGAGCCCCATGGGCAATACGACAGTCCGAAGCCTCGGTGAAAGTGTCCAGCTTCTTCGAGACCGCGATCGACAGAACAAGCCGCGACCAAGTCACTTAAACCTCGGTGCAAGCTACAACGGACATAACGCCCAAGATGCTCCGAAATCGCCTCTCTCGTTCCTGACCTTGCAGAATAAGGGATCCGCACAAAACAGCCATGAAGCCCGAGGTCATGAGCGACTATCCTCAGCCGGCTCGTCTCCAGGCCCGACGGATGTTAAACAGGACCGGTTCCCGAGAAGCAATTTGGGCAAGAATTGGGAATATTTCACTGGCAATACGCTCTTCTGCGGCGGTGGTCGGTTCCAAAACTCCAGGGACAAACCCATCAATATCGCTACTGGCTTTATGGTGGTCGTTCCGACAGCTCTGTTCTTTGCATTCTCGTAAGAAACCTCATTCTCATTGCATCTAGGATCAACGGCTAATCTCCATCGCCAGGGCTCCTTGGTTATGGCACAATATCTCGCCTGCCATCCCTATTCTGTTCGCATACGTGTTCTACATCTGCTTCTCCTCGTTCATTCACGCCTCTGTGGTCGACCCCGGCGTAAGTCGCAGTGCTTGTTATGATGCCTATTCAGTTCTAACGACATGCAGATCATGCCGCGAAACGTCCACCCTATGCCTCCTTCAGACCCCTCAGGGGACCCATTGACTCTTGGCCCACCCACGAATGATTGGGTCATGGTTAAGCTGGCTACTTCAGATGTTGCTGCCATGGATGTACCAGTGAAGTATTGCAAGACCTGCAATATCTGGCGGCCTCCTCGCTGTTATCACTGCCGTGTCTGCGACAACTGCGTCGAAACGCTCGACCACCATTGCGTTTGGCTCAATAATTGTGTTGGGCGCCGCAACTACCGCTACTTTTTCGCATTTGTTAGCTCATGCACCATTCTCGCGTTGTTCCTGATTGGCGCCAGTCTCGCCCACATCTTGGTCTACATGTCACGCGAGAATATCTCCTTTGGTGCCGCCATTTCCAAGTGGCGAGTGCCGTGGGCTATGGTCATTTACGGGGCCATTGCAGTACCTTATCCGACCTCCCTGTGGGCCTACCATCTATTCTTGGTCGGCCGAGGTGAGACGACCCGAGAATATCTCAACTCACACAAGTTTGCCAAGTCCGATCGTCATCGGCCATTCACTCAAGGCAACATTGTGAAGAACTGGATCGCGGTTCTGGGGCGACCTCGCCCGCCCACATATATGCAATTCAAGAAGCCCTATGAAGAGGGTGACCAGCGCTTGGCCACACAGAAGCGCAAGTATCTCGTCCGCGACGTCGAAAATCAGGCGGGGATTGAGATGCAGAATGTGAGTCCTCGTCAACAGGACTAGAACACCCTGAAGAGGCTTCGTTTGCCTCAATTCCCTGCTACGACCAGTGAAGACGACGACATGACACTTCATTTCTTCTCGCATAATGCCTTTTCGGGATTGTTCCCTTGTACTTTTTTCTAATCGACACAACCATACCCTCCTCATACCCTCTTCCTGTGATATTTCCTCCATGTTTCACATAAAACAGCGGTCTCTACCCATGTACTATGTCCTCTACCTTCTCTGGCAATTTTCCTCTATATTCTCTTTTTGCTTGTCACCATGACTACCCGATCTCGGGAAGGTTAACCCAGATCAGGCCTACCTGGCCTCCTTTTCTCATTCTGTCCTTTTTCCCTTCTTTGTTCTCCCAAGGCACATTGCCATACTACCTCCATGTCTTTAGCTATTCGGAACGGCCAGAGCATCCTGTATGATTTGACCAAATAGAAACACATAATGTCTCTAAGGCCTGGCAACTCCTCATATTCTCTATCAAAGGGCCATCTCTAGGTGTTCTCTGACTTCTTCTACCAACAACACCTTCTGACAGTGTCTTATTCTCCTCGAGGATAGGTGAATAGTATATTCAGTCTGAACCATGAAATCAACAACGTCCTATAAGTTGCTGTCAAGCTATCCAACGACAATGCCATCTCATTCACTGAGTTTCTAGTTTCCACGCGTAGATCCTGCGGGGGCGTGAATTACGAGGGGAATTGGACATTCCACTACCAAGAAATGCCATGCCATCGAGTCCTTCGACCCCTTCCTCCCTTGATTGAATTATTTCCCCGCAGAGACGGCCAATCTGCACAGTGCTGGTTGGTCGTTGTGTTGATGTTGCACGCGTCAGACATCCCCGTCGCCCGAAATTGATAAGAAGCGCGCGGCTGCTGATCCTCCAACTCTCTTTCCCACCCCTGATATTCCCCGATCTCTCCCACGCCAATCCATCTCTCCTCGATCTCCTCCACGGCTGGGAGTCGTCTTTTCCTCCCGCTCTTGGTACCCGCTTTCCAAGATGCCGCGCCGCACTTCTCGCCTGTCCACGTCCGCGACTCCTGCGCTCGCTGACGTCCCTGGACACGAGAACGCGGACGACTCCATGAGCCTCGACGTGCCGGAGCAGCTCCTCACACCAGAGGCAAGCCGCTCGGAGACGTCAAGCAACAATGAGAACGCGTCCAGCGAGGAGAAACCCGCAACGCGGCGGAGATCAACACGAGTGGTACGCGCTTCGCTGAGAGCTACCGAGGCCCTGGAGAACGCACCGGTCAAGAACCACAATACCGCCACCGCATCCAGCCAGGCGTATGTCGATAGCCTCGCCAAAGCGAAACGCTCGCGCTCTTCCCTTCGGCACAGCATTGCTGTAATGGAATCGTCCTTGAAGAAGAGCACCGCCCTCTCGGATGATGCTGTAACCGAAGATACCTCAATAGCTCCTGACACACCCGTTTCAAAGTCTTCGCAGGAACCGCAGACGGAAGATATGGCTACTTCACTTCAACATCGAACTCTGCGGAAGCGAGTGGAGAAGGCTTTGGCTACAGATGAAGGAACTCCTAAGGCTAGGGCTAAACCTCAGAACGATTCTCAAGGCTCAGTACGGCGATCCAGCAGACTGAGTATGGTGGACAAGGCCTCTGATATGCTGGGGCGAGCCAACAGTGTGCTGGGGAAGCGGACACGGGATTTGAGTGAAATTGGCAAGGACCTTGGTCGACGTGCCAGTCTTCGACCTCGAAAGGCTCCATCCCCGGAAAAAGAGGAGCAATCCACCCCCGCAAAGACTGAGCCTACATCGAAGAAACGTCGTGTGTCTGAGAGCGATTTATCCAAGCTCCAATCAAAGGATGCGACACCCTCGGAGGAACCGACGACGGTCACGACTGTTCCAAAGAAGCGGAAGAAGATATGGATGACTCACGGGCTGTATATGGGACAAGAGTCAGGCTCGAAGGCTAAGCAGCGCAAGAGCAAAAACTCAGCTAAGACAACCGATGAGTTGGCAGATCTGCGCAAGCTACCTTTTCCGATGTTTGCCAGCGCCCGCTTGTTCAACCAACGCCAGGACTTCAAGCTACCATTCAACATCTTCTCTCCGCTTCCGCCTGGCCAGCCTAAGCCGAATGAATGGCGAAAGACAAACAAAAGTGAGCTTTTTTTTTTTCCCTTATCTGGTCTTATAAAGTGGCGACTAATCGATGATAAGATGTTTTCGTGGGTGACGCTGCCAAAGAGTGGAGGGCGCACAAGAAGCTCGAGCTGTCCACGTGCATGTGCGAGGAAGAGACCGGTTGTGATGAGAACTGCCAAAATCGCTACATGTTTTACGAGTGCGACAGCAGCAATTGCAGACTGGGCCCGGAATGTGGGAATCGCAGTTTTAGTGAGCTCAAGAAGAGAACGAAAGCAGGCAGCAAGTACCACATCGGTGTTGAAGTCATCAAGACCCCCGATCGTGGCTATGGAGTCCGCAGCAATCGAACCTTCGAGCCGAATCAGATCATCGTCGAGTATACTGGAGAGATCATCACACAATCGGAGTGTGAGAGGAGGATGCGCACTGTGTACAAGAATAATGATGTGAGTGACCCTGGCTAATAGTGCTCTGGAAACTATTAACCCAGTATCTTAGTGTTACTATTTGATGTACTTTGATCAAAACATGATCATTGATGCCACTCGAGGATCCATTGCTCGTTTTGTCAATCACTCTTGTGAGCCTAACTGTCGGATGGAGAAGTGGACGGTTGCCGGAAAGCCACGCATGGCCCTCTTCGCAGGCGAAAACGGGATCATGACTGGGGAAGAGCTGAGCTACGACTATAACTTTGAGTTAGTCCCATTGCTCCCATTGAGTGTAGTCTTCGAGATATTGATGATTTCACAGTCCCTACTCCAACAAGAACGTTCAGCAATGTCGCTGTGGATCAGAAAACTGCCGAGGTATCCTTGGCCCTCGACCAAAGGACAAAGAACAGCGCCTCAAAGGGGGGGATGAGAAGAGGGCCGCAGGGGGCTCAAAGCCTGCAAAGAAGACTGCTGGTACCAAGCGAAAGCTTGCCGAAGAGAATGAAAGTACTGCATCGCGGCAGGGCAAGAAGCGCAGGCTGCTTACTTCCAAATCCATCAAAGCCGGGGTCAAGAAGGCCGTCTCCAAGGCCACCGCTGCGCGGGGCAGGGCAACGGCCAAGCAAACAACAGCCGCAAAGACTGGACGAGGTAAAGCTGCCACCACGAAGAACGTGAAATTGCCAGCAGTCAGAGGGGCTACAAGAGTCAAAGCCACAGTCCGAAGGCCCGTTCAGACCAAAGGGAAGACGAGAACCACCTCGACTTCTCAAGCAAAGACAACTCAGCTGAAGCGGCCATCTGCGGAGACGAAGAAACAGATCCTTGCTGCTGCAGCTAAAGGCTCTAAAAGTCCAGGTCGCAAGTCGCCTGCCAAACCTCAAGCACAAGTAAAGTCACCGCGCAAACCTCCTGCAAGAGCACCCTCCAAAAGCCCAGTCAAGGCCAGAATGCCTCCTTCCAAGGCTAAGAGTGCCACTTCAGCTTCTAGTCCTGCCAAGGGGAAGCCTGTCAAGGGCAAGGGCTTGAGTGGTACCATGCGAAGTGCGGCGAGGAGTGTAGCGCGCAGTGTGAGGGGAACGAAATGAAGACACCTGTCGTGATTCGTGACCTCACCGATCTCGACAATGAGAGACGCTTGCAATGATTCGATTCTGTCTGTGGTCCACACACCGCGGCTTGCAATTATATCAACTGTCGACACCTCAATGCATCAATCATCAATTCGAGACGAGACGCCATCTCTTGCCCATATTGTATACCTTTCTTTCTATTGGATCGAAGCCTACGTTCACCAATTCTGCATGGCGTCTGGTGTCTGCTTAAACTGGACTATACAGACATTGCACCCATTGGACTGGCTTGGGTACGTTATTCGCTCTATAATATTCACGACTTCCTCTTCATACCCCTGCTTATCTTGGAGTTCAACCCTCCGAGCAGCTTTACGATGTTCCACTTCTATTTTTTATACTGGCCTTTGTTTCAGCCTCCGCTAATTCCATTCACCCTGGCATATTATATGCTAGCATTGTTGCTCCTTCTATCACCCGGCACTTGAGATGGCTTTTCGTTTTTCGGGATCGCAGACCCTCTCTGCCCTCGTGTGTGCTTTTCTCTTCCTCGCTCTGTTATCGATCTGATGCACGCTGTGCCCACGACTGTGGTTTGCTCTCGGTCTACTTGTTTGGGGTGGATGATATAGCTGGAGTGTGGCTGTTGAGGACTCGTTGCCTTTTAAATAGCTAAATAAACGAAATAAATTTCAACATTGTTAAAATAAATCATTGGTTTCGAACTATCTTCCTGGAGCAAAAACGGTATTGTACTTGAAGATCGTCGTGTGGGTGAGAATATAGCTTGGTCTCCTGCATGAAAGCTCGATTCTTCCTCCATTCAAGAACATTCCAGCGACAATGCACAAGTTTCATTAATCTTTGTGTGCTCACCATGATTCAACGCATTTCCACAGGAACCTTACTAGTCATAAACCTTTGTTAGGCTCTACTGAAGTCACCCGGGGATGGAGGCCACATGCAAGACTAGAAGGATAAAGACCGTAAGTGATAAGAAAGCTTTCCACTAGAAATACGACAAAGACACGTTCATAGCTGCAGATTCAACCATCGACTTCCATTCGTTTAATTCAATTGGTACATGAGAAAGAGCCCAATCAGCTCAACCATACTCCAACCAACCAGCAATGATACCGAGTGAAAATATCAACTTCAGAAGAAAAGCACGAGCGGAAAAGAAAGAGCTGGTATCATTCATTGTACATAATCTGACAGCACCAACATCTATGCAGACCCTGGAGCCTGGACAGGCGGGGCCTCAGATTCTTCTTTCTTCTCTTCGACTCCTTCGGCTGTGGACTCCGTCTGCGCGGGTGCGGGCGCAGCGTCTGAGGCTCCCTCCTCTGCATTTGTGTCTTGAGCTGGAAGCGCATCGTCAGGTTGGGTGGTAGATGGTTCCGGGACCGCGGACTCGGGAGCAGGGGGTTCAGCACTAGACGCTTGTGGTTCGGCTTTGTCCGTTGCTGCTGGGGGAACTGGGTTTTCTGATGACTCCTCTGCCTGTGCCTGTGCTGGAGGTTGCTCTGATGCTTCAGGGGCATCGCCCATGTTCACATCTTCCTTTGACTCTGGGGCGGCTTGCGCTTCGGCCTCCTCATTCTCAGTTGTTTCCGGAGCTTGTGCGTTTTCAACGTCCGTTTCTCCGGTAGCTGATTCAACTTGTGGCTGTTGAGCCGCATCTGCTGGCTGCTCGGCCTCTGACGGCTCTGGAAGAGACTCTGCGGGTATCTCTTGTGAGGGTTTCTCAGGACTGGCAGATGCAGGGGCGGGTAAATTTGCATCGACGCCCAAGGCCGGGGCCTCTGTTTTCACGTCGTTTGCGGTGATATCAGCCACCTCTGAGGTAGGCTTTTCTTCAACTTGAGGGTCCGGAGCATTATCTCCAGCAGGGAGCGGGGTTGGCTCGGGAGCTTGCGATTCTCCTTTTGGCTCTGGTTCTTCCTTCGGCTCATCTGAAGGTGGACTGGATTCGGCAGCAACAGCGGCCGGCTCTTCGGTCGTTTCTGTAGGCTGCTCTGGAGCTGCTTCCTCGGTCTTCTCTGCAGTTGGTGCAGGTGTCACTGACGCTTCAGCATCAGTCTGAGGTGTCTCAATCTTGGTGTCTGCTGGTGGCTGCGACGCGAGGGCCCGCTCAGCCGAAGTTGAAGGCTCCATGCCAGGTTGTGTTTCCGGAGCAGCATCGGCCATATCGACGTCCTTTGCTTCAGCTGGAGTGTCAGCCGGTGGTTGAGGTGTAGACTCGGCACCAGACTGAGCTCCGGGCGTTTCTGGAGTCTTCGCGTCCAACATGGACTCATCACCCTCGTCACTTTCCTCGCCCTCCTCGCCCTCCTCTTCATCCTCATCTTGGCCAGACTGATCAACAGACATCTGGGAGCCGTCTGGCCCTTCCTTCACCCCATCAACACCACCCTCAGCGATAGGAGCAGCGCCGTGCACAGTGGCAGCATCTGCTCCTTCTCCGGGCGCAAACATAACCTTCTTCTTCCGACCCTTGCCAATGCCCTTACCCTTCCGCTTGGGAGGAGGCGGCCGTCGCTTGGGTGGTGTCATGACAGCAGCCGAACCAGCCTCTGCAACCACAACGCCTTCCGAATTGACAACGCCAACACCCTCCACCACAGTTCCAGGGGCAGGCATCTCAGGTTTGACAGGCACTTCGCTTTGCTCGACAATAGTCTGCACATCCCCAGTGATCTCGCCTTCAATACGATGTCCCTCCGGAACCCAGGCTTCATAGATCGAGATGTTGCCCGTCTCGGGATCAACCTTCTGGAACTTAGTCCGGCGCATGGGACCAGGCGCACCCCCATCCACCGCGGCAGTACCTCCATACAGCGAAGGCAAGCCCGGCCGCCTCTTTGCAAGAAACTCTGGCTCAGGCGGCTCAACGTTCTTAGGCAGTGTCATCCACCTGCGACTCGTGAAGCTACGATCAGCCGATTGACCCGCAGCCGCGCCCTGGTCTTCTCCATCGGCCATTTCCTTGTCCTCGTCATTGGCAGAGCGACCGCTTGAGCGAACATAGATACATCCTGCACGCGCAGCGCGTAGGAGTGCTTTACTGACTGCCGGCAATAGATGGCTGTCTGGTGGCATGGGCAGCTCCGGGAGTGTGGTGGTCGCCCCGGGACCCTGGACTCCGATCTCAGCTTCTTCGGCTGCTTTGGGAGCTTGGGAGAACGTGTGTGGCTGGCGCGACCAGCGGCGAACGGGCAATCCTTCGAAGATATCGTGGTCGATTTGGCCGGTGCGGGTGCGGTTGGGACCTTCGAGGTGTCGCCCGGAGCGCGAGGACCTGAACTTGAGGATGTTAATGAAGAGTTCGACTAATTGACTGGCTCTAGTGCTCCTATTGTCCAAAGCAAGCAATAGCTTATCCTGGATGGAGTCGGGGCGGGATCGTCGCGACCGCAATGGTAATGGAGACGTACTGTGGATGGCATGGTGGGCGACCCTATGGACCTTTAGTTCCAAAAAACCCAACAACTCTACCCTCGAAGTAAAAAAGTGAAAGGCAATTGGACGCTGATCGGAATGGGGAGCTGAGGTGGATGGCCGAGACGTTGCGATGCTTCCGTCGCGGCGCGACGCAGGATCTCCCAAGGAGACGATCACGTGACCAGCACGTCCGCTACATCCATTCTACGTGCAAGCAATAATGGCTTCGATGGATAAGATGTTTATGAAGATACTTGGACAGATTGATGGGAGATTTCGATTGTACTCGGCAGAAATGGATTGGCCGGTGGCTGCGCTGGCAGTATAAATACAGAAGCATTGAATCAAAACTGTGCTGTGCACCATTGACGCATCGGGTAGTCGTCTAAGGCGATGGGTAATTGCAAGTTTTCATTTGATGAATTCGATCGTTTAGTCCCAGCTGTAGAAAGTTAGTACATGTAGGCAAATAGTTGAAACCCACCGAAGCATCCAGCTCGTATGTTCGACTCCGACGTAGATGTCCACGAGCTGGATGCGCCGGCGGTTTCGGAGGGTTTTAGGATAAAGGAGAACGTACCCTGTGTCCTTCTGGCGAACGATCTCTCCATGCTCGCCGCTTTCCTTTCCCTGTTCAATGTGTTAGTCCAGGATGCACTAAGCCCAGGATAAGCTGAGAGCGCTTACTGTCTTTTGGCCCTCCACCACTAACTTGTCCAACTGATAGAACTGACTGATAGCAGTTTGTCTCTGCGGTAGATGTCAGTTCCAAGGATCCAATCGCAGAAACGCTTTGGTTGTTAAAGGTCAGAAGATACAGCACCGCTGGCTTGTTGCCATTCGTAGCTCGTAACCTCTTCAACACCGAAGTAGTATCCACTTACCTTCATGAGACGTAGGTTTTGCAAGCCATCCTGAATCAACTCCTGTATCCGGCGCTCCTCTGATTCTTTCTGGTGCTCACGGAACGAGTCTCGTGTCTTTCGACGGGCATACTCGCGGAAGTTGTAGTTGGAGAACTGGGTTGATTGCCGCAGCAGGGAGCGGAACTATCCAATAACAACAAGTCAGCTACCTCTGGCAAGCATATATGCGTATACAAATGGCAGGAGTTGCTCAGATTCCAGGTATCGCCACTGCCTGTGGTGACTTACCAAAGACCGCACCTGAAAGGCGGTATCGCGTTGCAAAGATGCCACAGACATGGTGAGATGAAGTCAAAGGAGAACAAGGCAAGACTTGAACTGGCGCTATCGACAGATGACGAAACCGCTAGCCGTCGAACAGTCGTCGCGCGCAACGGCGGAGATATACGGCGTGGACGGAGGTGGCGGTTCGGACACCCGCGCTGTCACTGGGCGATCGGGGGAACGGATGGATCTCAAACCACACGAGAGATGTCACAGATGATGTCGGTCGCTGCAGCAAGGAGAGATGCGACACAACAAGATGAAAGGTGGTGATCAGAAAGAGAGTTGAGAGGTTGATCGAGGCGTAGGGCGGGAAATTCTTTTGCGTTCGGAGGACGCCAATGACGGAGTTACCGGGGCCGAGCTCCTGTGCTTGTGCTCCACGGTTCTTTTTGCTTGCACTTGCGTCCCCCACAACTTCTTTTCTTCACAAATTGTCAATTGGATTGATACGGTTCTTCCTGATGTCTCAAATACCTACGCCGCCTGCATCGCGACCCGGCTCGGAGGTCCCTGGGACTGAGGGGAAGCCCGCGGGAACCTCGTCGGAGTTGCTCCAGTCGTTGGATACTCTGCTTGAGCAGTACTTACGTCTGCTCAACCGACAGCAGCAACTGCATTCAGGCCTTGCCAAACAACTTTCATTGGTATAGTCTTTTTCAGCTGGAGGTATGCTCGGTATTGTGACATGCTAATACTTGTGTAGGGGTTTCTTGCCCTCGCCCATGCAAATTACACCTGTCCTCCCGGCCGGCGGTACGGTGCTGATTACTATGACGCACGGATGAAAGCGACCCGGACGATGTATGCTGCTCCATATTCATTGGCTATGGGCATTCGTTAACACGTGGGATTCAACAGATCGATTAAGGGCCGACAAGAGGTGGGCCAGGATGAAACCCCCAAAGAAGCTACGAAGGATCACCAGGCCGAGGCAGAGAAGCCAAGCGAGGCTGATTTTGAGCACAATTTCTACCTGATAGCACGACCTCGCAGTCAACCTGAAGAGACCACTGAAGAGAAGACCGACGCGAAGGAAGAAACCGAAAAGCCGGTGTCCGACTCGTCGCAAAACACGGAGTCATCACAACGAGAAGATGCTACATCTGCAACGGACGAGAAAGAATCTCCGACTTCGACTGATGCCGATGACAGCGTATCGGCGCTCCAAACATCCAAGACTAACCCGAAGAAATTCCGTTCAGATGATCCAATCCATTGGTACGGGATCCTAGTACCGCCGTCGCTGCGCACCGCCCAGAAGTCGTTCACAGACGCTATACAAGGTCAGGTGCCAGAATTGGCTGGGACAGTTGTTGAGATGCGCGCATTGGAAGAAAGGATCACTCAAATGCTCAAGGAGCTCGGGACACCATCCACCGAGGAAGCCACTTCACAGTGAATGGCTGAGATGAAGTCAGCGGGAGAAGCATATTGTGGCATCATGGATATATCAGCCTCTGACGCGCTTCCTCGATGCAATATCCTCCCTGGACCCGCTCGAAATCGAATACATATCACAACCCGCTGGGGTTGAAGTTGATAAACAGTAGACCACGAGATCCACCACGGCGCAAATCGCGCGAACAGTGGATGACCGGAAATAGTTTCAGATATGAATCGGCACGGTGAATGCTCCAAGCTGCGTCATCGGAGAATTTTCGCAGTTCTGGTCCGTGACTAGCGGGCTATTTGGTGACCATGCCGTTCAAATGTCCGGAATAGATGTGGTCTGCTTTTCGGGATCCCCAGCCGTTATTTAGCATGTTTCACTATCCTTCCCCAGTCGATCAAATTCTCCGGCCAAGCGTAGTCACGTCTTCAGTATGTATGTGCTGTACCTGACCTGTTCCACAGCCCAGAGCTCTGATTTTCTCAATGGCAAGCATTTCATGGACGATGTCATCTCAACGTTCCTGTACCCTGAGGTGAAGAGGCTCGGAACGACGTAGATTGCAGTCGCAGATTCGGCCACGCCAGGCGACCCGCCCCTCAATGTGAGACGTAGCGCCGGAGACTAACTCCTGGCATGACCCCCATCACCTCCACTATCCTCGAGATCGGTCAGGATGATTCGCGCGCTTGGTCCCAGTCCCATGGCTGATTCGTCTAGGGTCTGGTAGCAGGTCTGGGCCTGACAGCTTTTGGTCGTGTAGCGACCTGAAACCTCGATCCTTATAGGATGCGACGCCGGACGCAAATTTTCGAGTGAGACTTGGAGGCCTTTATTGGTGGAGTGAGATGATACTGGTCACTTCTTTGCGACGGATGGGAGACTCGAGTCGTGGAGGTGTGGGAGTATGGGAGAGAGGAGAGAAGTGCACGGAGTATGAGGGTGTCGGCATGAGGATGGTTGAGTAGATTGCAGGAGACACGGTTTGTGCCAAAGTAATCAACGAAAGACAACAATTAATATCACCTGACTCCACTTGTGTTCTTTTGGCGTCATTCCTCACGAGAACAATCTTCTAAATCATCGAGGTCTTAATCTAATTTGACCCGGGGGTTTGAGGCTGGTGGACGAGCCGTCAGTCCAGTTGGTTGTTTGCCGTTGACTCCGATCTCTTCCTCCTCCTCTCACCTCTTACTTTCTCTTCTTTTCCCTTCCTTTGTTTATTGCGACTCTCTCGTTCTCGCTCGAGGAGCTTGACGCTCTTCTTTTGCTTTCCCTTTATTCCGGTGCTTGTGTACGTGACGACCACCCTTGACTTCTGACTCAGGCGACTTTGCAATCTGGAGGAGAGGGGCTGATATGAGAATCCCCAGGGACACACGGGCTTTTCTTTGAAACAGCGCTGGTTTGATACTGGCCCTTTCTTTGCTCTTGTTCCCCGACACGGTGATTGTTGGGCTGTGGTACGCTGGCCTTCCCCAGACAATGAACGATTCGGATTCTGGTGTCCTGACATTCACCTTGCGGCAGTGGCATTGAACGCCCTTTCGTTCGTTTCAAATCTATCCCACTTGGATCCGCGGTTGCAGGCTTTTCACTCTTGGTGTTGCCTAGATAGCTCAAGGTACACCTGCAGAGGATCTCGCTTGGTTTGACCTCTCGGCATCGTTCTTTCGTTCATTTCCTTGCCATACGTTCTTTTCTGTCTCGATCAGGGCATCGAGCATTTGAGTCCAGTTGCCACTTCTCCAAAGCGGAGACTGTTTACATTCATATCGTTGTATCGGTCCTCTTTGATGCAGCAGCAAGCCCTACGGACGGCTTGTCAACACACCTTCCCGACTACAGCCTGACTTCTTAATATCCCAAGAAAATGAGCTCCAGATCTTCCCACGCTCAAGAGTCGGCATTCAGCCCTTCTGGGCCCGAGCCCAGAAGGAAAGGATCCGTGAAGAGGGCGAGGGAGCAGCTGGAGGCCGGCGTGCGCCCAACTCGCGCAACACCGTCAGTCCCAAGACCACCTCAAGCGAGACAAGGCAGTCATCAAACACAGTGGCCTCTGCCAGCTTCAGGGCTTGTCCCGCGCCCAATCAATCCGAATCAGCATCCTCGATTCCTCGTCCCCCGCGGTCCACCACCAGCAAGACCTCGACGCCCGAGCGAGGTCCCTTCGCAGATCCCTTCACCATCAGTCTATTCTGTGAGAAGTGGACAAGAATCAGAGGCTAGCTACACTAATCGGCCAATCCGGTCATTCTCACACCCCAAACCGCCTCAGCAGCCGACGTCCCGTCCATCTACAAACGATGGGTCCTGTCCCAGTCCCACCAGCACTGTCGACATGACGCCGCGCATATCTATCGCAACCGATGAGCTCTTCCGGCACTCGAATATCTCGACTACGTCCTCTGCTCCCGGGGTCCCTCCAATCCCATCGACAGGCCCACCACCGCCTCCCGGGGATCCTCGACAGCGCACGGCAGGTATACTTCCGCTACCTCAAGCCCGACGTCCTCAGGGCCGCAACTCAGCGGTGTCTCCGATCCCCGAGTCCACAGGGCTCTCGAACTCTCACCTGACCGTCGGGTCACTTGCCTCGAGTCGAGCTATGCCTTCGAGCTGGGGATCTGGCCCAGCAGAATCTGAGATTCTGGGTGCGTACCTGGATGTCTCGGACAGTGATGAGCATGACCAGCAGGGAGACCACGGCGACAGTACTACCTTGGTGAGAAATGCGAGTATCGGGAAGAGGGGAAAGCCAACAATGCGGACAATCTCAAAAAATAATTCGACCTCTGATGCTTCTGCTGCAGAGAAGCCATCTTCCAACTCAAAAGAGGATTTGAAACAGGAGAAAGCCGCTGCTGCTGGGACACTGGGAGTGGGTGTTTCTGTTAGCCCAGAGCCGAATGCACCGCGAAAAATGTCTACGTCTACCTTGTCAAACGAATCCTGTATCGATCCTGAGAAGCCCCGCTTCGCTCGACTGGACGACACAGAGTACAATGACGCCCTGCAGAAAGAAATCGAAGCTCTGCCCAAGGCTGCTCCAGCCATGAGCGACAAGCGACCTGGAGCACGCAGACCTCCGCGTCTCGACATTAACGCCGTGCGAGATGCAGAGGCCCGCGGGAGCCTCTCGAGCTTGAGTGACTTGATCCGACGGGCCACCAAGCTCGCATCCAACTTGGACCGTGGACGGACAGCCAGTCGTGCAGATCTCGCAGCTGATGAGGATTTCAAGGCTGCGCTTGGTAAGTCTCGAGCAGATGCTAGCAGGTTGTGGAGTGGAATATATGCTAATGATACTCAGGACGTAACCGCAGCCGCTCTGGAGATCTGTCTGACATGTTGGCCTCGTTCCCTAACCCGGGTCTGGCGACTCCAGATAACCGCGGCTCATGGCCTGTATTCTTCTCACGCTCGAACCAACGCAATGGTGAGCCTCTTCGCTCGAACGATGACGACCCAGATGCCAAACGCGTCCAGAGGAAGTGCTGTGGGATGCCTCGAAAGTGGTTCATTCTACTCTGCATCGTCCTCTTCATCATCATCGTGCTTGCCATTCTCCTCCCCGTCTTCCTTGTCGCCGTTCCCAAGCAGAATGCCAGCCGCGCACAATCCTGCTCCCAGACAAAGCCATGCAAGAACGGAGGTGTTAGTGTATCGAGTGGCGTTCAATGCTCGTGCGTGTGCTCGAATGGATACACGGGCTCCCAGTGTACCATCGCTGGGGATAGCAGCTGCGTGACATCCGAGGTGGACAACGGCACCATCAGCAAAAAGGCGACTATGGGCAGTTCTCTCCCAACCTTGTTCGGCGAGTCGCAGCAGAAGTTCGGCATCAATCTCGACTCGATCACCATCATGGCCCTGTTCAGCATGAACAATGTCTCCTGCAAGACGGAGAATGCACTCATTTCATTCAGCGATGTCAAGAGCAGCGGCAGCAACAGCAACAGCCGTCGTTCCATCGATCTACCATTGGACATTGACCTGAGTGATGGGGACAGCGATGTCCCATTGCGGTCTCTCGACTCGACCGCCACAGGCGTCGCCCTGGCAGCCCGGTCCACGGCTACCTCCAACGGTATCGTCTACGACAACTCCATAGGCAACGAGGGCCCAAGCCCTGGTTCTCAGGGTACCTCGACCTCAACCCCATCTACAAGCATCCTCCCCTCGACGCAGACCAGTTCCGGCGCCAGCGCAACCACCGAGACGAAACCGGCATCTCCCAGCAGCAACAGCACGACCGTACCCGATGCGGTGGTGGAATTCTCGCAGGTAGCAGTGTTGTACATTCTGCAGAAGACGGGCTCGTTCAATTCGGCGCTGTACTCGGAGTCGCAGATCAGCTCGTTCCTGACGGATAGCTACAGCCACACGACGCATCCGCGGCTGGAGCTGCTGGGGACGTTTGGGCTGGATTTTGAGAATCAGACCATCAGTGTGCGGAATGGGACACTGGCGTAGATGGCGATTTTGATGGATGGATTGTACATAGATCAGTGATTGCTGTGACTACTACTACAGCTCTGGAGTTCGTGGTATGTAATAGCGTTTAATGAAACCCGAGATTGCGGTTGGTGCAGACTCCGGATTGGGGAGGAGGCTGAATGCCAAGACTGGCCATGCCTGATTGGGACTGTCAATCACGACATTGCAAGCGGAGGTTGCGTGCTGGTCACGTGGACCGCGGTGGAAGCCACCTACGCACTCGTATCAACCAAATACGAATAAATATTTACTTAGGAGTCAGACGTTGAATATATGAATATTGTATCTGTCAGCTCAATATTATATCAATATCATATCAAAATTAACACGAGCTGACTACACGAGGCCGGCCCGTGCATGGCCCCATGCGTTGCAGGAGTAAATGCCGCCCCCTGAAAATCATTGGACCAGCCTGAAGATCTCCGCTGTGTACGAGTACGGCCCGCGGAGGACGGAGAAATACATTGTAGAGTATGGGCTATGGGTGCTACTGATATTCTCGATATAGAAACTGACTAAGTAGGTACCTGAGAGGAGGGTACTATAGTGGCAAGATCGACTATATGAAACCGTGGGACATGCAAAGCGAAACGTGCAAACGTTTGACTTCCCCTGGAATTGAAAATTCAAAATTCGAAATTCAAAATCCAAGCCAAGCCTCGTCGACCCCGTCGACCCCATCGACTCCACCGACTGACGACTGTCCGCTGATTGGCATCGCCGGTTTCCTGGTTCGGTCATCCCACGCTTGTCCTCACGCTCCTCTCGTTGGCACTGGTTCCCAGATAAACTACGTGGAAGCTTGGAATCGCTCAAGGGGCTGCTTGCTCTTTAAAATTATTACTCCACTCCTTTTTTCTCTCTGACTTCTCTTCCTCTTCTTTCTCCCTCCTCCTCCTCTCTGTCCACATCCTTCCTTTCTTTTCTGTATATTACCACGCTTCTCTTCGGGGACTCCAGAAAAGTTCTTCTCTCTCTGTGTATTCTAATCTCTGACAATGGCCAACCCTCCTCACGGTGGTGTCCTCAAGGACCTGCTCGCCCGCGATGCTCCCCGCCACGACCAGCTCAGCGCTGAGGCCGAGACCCTCCCCGCCGTCGTCCTCACCGAGCGCCAGCTGTGCGATCTCGAGCTGATCATGAACGGTGGTTTCTCTCCTCTTGAGGGTAAGTCAATTGATCTTTTTCTCTGCTGGCAATGGCTGCTGGACGCCTGAATTGGGCGGTGGGAGGAATTCTCCCGGAAGCGGGGGAACACCAACACGCAGACTCGCAGAGGGGCAATGGCTAATGCCGATCGCGCAGGTTTCATGAACCAGACCGACTATGACCGGTATGCCCTTGGATGATGCGATTGGAATCAAATCGAAGAAAGAAACAATACTGATGGCGTGTGCATAGCGTCTGCGAGGACTGCCGCCTTGCCGATGGCAACGTCTTCTCCATGCCCATCACCCTCGATGTCAGCCAGCAGGTCATCAACGACAACAAGCTCCAGGCCGGTGCCCGCATCACCCTGCGTGACTTCCGTGACGACCGCAACCTGGCCATCCTGACCATTGACGACATCTACCGCCCCGACAAGTGAGTACAACCAATTGATTTCTATTTCCCAGTGCAATGGTGTTTCGGGATCATTTTTTCTCGTGGATTGTGTTCGGACTCCGTCGCTACATTACCGCCGATCCCGCAGCCATCCTTGCGAACTTGCGACACTCGAGATTTTTCACCAATCTCACTCTCGCGTGTCAATTTCACCACCCCTGTTCCAATTCAATTCCTGTGGCGTCCATGCTCGATTTTCTTACACATTGGACATTCCGGGGCGGCTCGAGCTTTTTCTGTGGGTCTGTGCTGACGTGGTTTCTTGCCCCTGATTTAGGGCCAAGGAGGCTAAGCTTGTCTTCGGTGGTGACCCCGAGCACCCGGCCATCAAGTACCTGAACGAGACCGTCCAGGAGTTCTACATTGGTGGTAAGATCGAGGCTGTCAACAAGCTCAACCACTACGACTATGTCGCTCTGCGCTGTACGTTCTTCACCTTAAGATTTCCAAGAATACTCCGCTAACGACGGTAGACACCCCCGCCGAACTGCGCGTTCACTTCGACAAGCTGGGCTGGACCCGCGTTGTCGCTTTCCAGACCCGTAACCCCATGCACCGTGCTCACCGTGAGCTGACCGTCCGCGCGGCCCGCTCCCGCCAGACCAATGTCCTGATCCACCCCGTCGTCGGTCTGACCAAGCCCGGTGACATTGACCACTTCACCCGTGTCCGCGCCTACCAGGCCCTCCTGCCCCGCTACCCCAACGGCATGGCCGTCCTGGGTCTGCTCGGTCTGGCCATGCGTATGGGTGGTCCCCGTGAGGCCATCTGGCACGCCATCATCCGTAAGAACCACGGTGCCACTCACTTCATTGTTGGCCGTGACCACGCCGGTCCCGGTAAGAACTCCAAGGGTGAGGACTTCTATGGCCCCTACGATGCCCAGCACGCCGTCGAGAAGTACAAGGACGAGCTCGGCATCGAGGTCGTCGAGTTCCAGATGGTCACCTACCTCCCCGACACCGACGAGTACCGCCCCGTCGACCAGGTCCCCGCTGGCGTCAAGACCCTGAACATCTCCGGTACCGAGCTCCGCCGCCGTCTCCGCACCGGCGCCCACATCCCCGAGTGGTTCTCCTACCCCGAGGTTGTCAAGATCCTGCGCGAGTCCAACCCCCCTCGTGCCAGCCAGGGTTTCACCATCTTCCTGACCGGCTACATGAACTCTGGCAAGGATGCCATCGCCCGTGCTCTGCAGGTGACCCTGAACCAGCAGGGTGGCCGCTCCGTCTCCCTGCTGCTGGGTGACACCGTACGCCACGAGCTCTCCTCCGAGCTGGGCTTCACCCGCGAGGACCGCCACACCAACATCCAGCGCATTGCTTTCGTCGCCTCCGAGCTGACCCGCGCCGGTGCCGCCGTCATCGCTGCCCCCATCGCTCCCTACGAGCACTCCAGAAAGTACGCCCGCGACGCCGTGTCCCAGGCTGGCTCTTTCTTCCTCGTCCACGTCGCCACTCCCCTCGAGTACTGCGAGAAGACCGACAAGCGCGGCATCTACGAGCGTGCCCGCCGCGGCGAGATCAAGGGCTTCACTGGTGTCGACGACCCCTACGAGGCTCCTGAGAAGGCCGACCTCGTGGTCGACACCTCCAAGCAGTCTGTCCGCTCCATCGTGCACGAGATCATCCTCATGCTCGAGAGTGAGGGCTACTTCGACCTTGCTGGCCAGTAAATTGGTGCAGGATGTTGAATTGTTTGATATATTTGAGGCTATTTACCCATAGAGACGTTTATTTGCTTTTAATTGCAATTGGATTCCCCGAAATTAGATTCTCAATTGAGCGAGTCTGGTCTGAGTAATTTCTGACCATGATAGCGCCAGTGACTGTGCGGAATGTCTCAGGCTGTGTAATGCACATCTGCATGCAGTGGATCCTTTTCAACTCGTATAGATAACTCAGATGGCTCTAGCTTGATCTTGGATGCTCTAATTGAGGCGATCTGGCTTGAATTTAGCACTGAATTTCTTCAGAGCGCCAAGCACCTATCTGCACGTGACCAAATGGTTTGTACCGGCAGGTGCAAACAGTACAAACCAGACCGTCCTCCGCCAGCGAAAGCTCCGCCGAACCTCTCCTCCAGCAAGACAACCATGCTGCCACCACGAAACGCACTCGGTCGAATACCGGGTCACATTCGACCGGTGCGCCCACTGCGGGCTACCGTCCCAAACATCCACCACCGTCCTTTCACACAACGCACCCGCCTCCTTCTCTCGCAGCCATCAGGGCGCCCGCAACTACCATTCCTATCACCTCTACCGCCGACACGACCACTCGTACCTCTGTCCATCCATCTACGGCAGCACTTTGCCCGCCTCGTTTCCACCAATGCGCGCGATGACTTCAAGAAGCGCGTCTTCAACGGCCTGAAGCTCGGTCTGTCCTTCTACGCTATCCTCGTCCTGTTCCAGGTCATCAAGCTAGGCGTGTACCAAGAAGACATCGAGCACCAGTGGCCGACACCGTCAGAATGGAGCTGGAAAAGTCGCTGGTGTCTCCGGTCCGCACAGGCCCTGCAACACCCCGAGAGCATCGGCAAACTGATGACCAGCTGGCCCATGGTGGCAGGGTACCTGAGCGAGCTGCTACAGCGTCTGGAGGACCCGGCGATTGAAGGGAAGGGGATCACAGAGCAGGGCGATGGCGGATTCTTGGTAGAAGGTGTCGGGCGTACTGGGCTTGATATCTCTGCCAAGAGCGAGCCCTGGCGTCGGGGATACTTCCAGGCCTTGATGGGTGCTGCCAAGGCTGCGGAGAATCTGGATGGTTGGTTGACGGATCGGAAGCAGAAGATCTCTGCGCCGGCGGATTATGTCGTTGGGCCGTCGAATCCGAGGCCGAAGCCTATGCCGGCGGGGCAGAAGAAGGTTCCAAGGGAGGAGGATTGTGAGCCGGCTTCGCCGCCGCCGGAGACGTTTTATATGAAGATTTTGACGACCAATGGGTTTGATACGAGGCAGAAGCTGGATGCTGCGCTTGCGTATGCCGATTGGCTGGATTTTAAGGGGTTGGGTCGCACCGCTGGTGATATGTATGCCTGGGCTATGGACATTGCTGCGGGTGGCATTGAGGGGGACGTCGACAAGATTGTCGATGTCAAGACTGGGACCCTGAAGAATACTGGCCCGGAAATGCCGTCAGAGAATCTTCTGCGTGTCTCGACTGCTCTGGCCGTTCACAATGCCCGCCAGGGTAACCTCCCCACTGCCCTCTCCCTCTTCACCTCTGTCCTGAAGGCCCGGCGCAGTCTTCCCATGTCACCAGAGCCATATCTCCCAGCGACACTACCCACTCCCCACAACACATCCAACGACCCAATCTCCTCCGTCTTCAAAGCCGTCAAGAACGTCTTCGTCCCCGCCGAATACCCCGCCCCCCTCCCATCAGGCGACCAACCACCCCTCCGCACATCCAGCTCCGCCTGCGATGAAGCAGGCCTAATGACCTACATTGGCGAGATCCTCTACGCCTCCTCCTCCCGCGACCTCGGCCTCGCCTGGACCCGCGACGCAGTCGAGATGGCCGAGTCAACGATGCTAGACCTCCGGAATGCCGAGGACCCCAGCACCCGCAGCCGCTGCGCACAGTGTCTCAAGGTCGGTCTTGAAAACTGGAAGGCCATGGTCTCTTCCCTCGTGGCTCGTGCCAGGAAGGAAGAGCGGGAGAGTCGGGAGAAGGCACAGCGCGCTTGGTTTGGTGGTGATAGTGCGGTCAAGGCTAAGGCGGAGGAGTTGCGAAGGTGGGAAGCTGAAGAGGCTATCCTTGAGGATCGGATCCGCAGACTTTTCCCGCTTTTGGAGGGTGAGTCTGGGCTGGATACCCTCTCGCCGAACAGTTCGTTGTTCGTGTAAGCGTTGCATATACCGGTTCTTGGGTTGGTGCAGGGTGTTCATACTTTGTATTTGCGGGATTCCATTCTCTTGGTGGGGTTGTGTATGTATTCTGGCTATGGTGTTCCTGTATCAACAATACCTCCGCTTGTCTATGTCTTCTGCATATTGCTCCCTGGAGTTCGTACAAAGCTTTAACTTGCATCTGTTGGAGAATCTCACTTAGCTAAAAGGCCAACATGTGCAGGTATAGTGGATCGATTTAGGACTTACCCATCCACCACCTACTTGAGAGAATGGGAGCAGTCAGATATGAAGGAAACTGCGTAAGCGCAATGCGGCCTCAACATTTGACTTTGCAATATCCCGATAGTAGGAACTTAACCAGGGATATCCGAGACACTCATACTCAATGTAGATCGAAATAGACTTCTCTGCATACTACGCATATATCCAAGCCACCCGCTTCCCATACTCACCTTCCACCTGCAATAACCATCTACCTGCTTCACTACTTCTCTCTTAAGCTCTAAACGCCCCTACGTCAGTATCGAATGCTCAACCACACGCCCTCAACAACTTCAATGAATCGCACATATCTGAAGAAGGTTAATCGAAGATCACGGATCTACTACTACTATGCACCTAGCACGATCAACACAACCCACCTCTTGGCAAGACCTCATCCCTAATCTTTACGAACTCCATCCCATCCAATCCGGAAGAAGAAGAACAAGGACGCGCGAGAAAAACACCCGGTCACCACGGACGTGCGCGTCATCCGCCATATGGTCTCCAACTGAATACCGCCAAGCAGCCCTGCAGCCCTGTAAGGGCAGGCGACAATATGTACTATGTACCGCCGATGAACAAGCGCATACATACTACGCATCTTGGCTTTCTCCACCCTCGTGGTCGATCTTGCACCTGTATAAAACATGATGCACCACCGTCTTCCTGGGTACGCGGGCTATACGCGGGCTGGGAATCCCACATTCCTGGACGACAGCGTAAGCTTCGGACACGTACGTCAGCATGGAATGTCGGGCGATCTGCGCGGGAGATTGATATTTGGCGTTGGTTTTGAATCGGGGAGGGAGGGAGGGAGTTGGTATATAGGGTTCTGGGTTTGGGACTTTGTCGTGGTTCTTGGTGCTGGGTTCTGGGTTCTTGTGGTATGGCGACAGCCATACTGTAGGTGGAATATCCCTGGCATCTTGCTCCAGCTCCAGCTACTCGACCTCTTGTTTATATTCACCTGGCTCTGTTGTTCTGTCCAAGCAGATCAGCATTGATCACATACCGACTCGATCACGTCAAATAATCTAGCCTACCCGCAACGAACGAGCACATTGCTCGACTATAGTGAGTCCATCACATCATCTACACAGTATACACACTGTATACCAAAAGTACGACCGACTAAACCACCACCAGAAAAGAAACATACCAAACATGGCCCTCCAACCCCCCACAACCCCCTCCGAAGACAGGCAAGACACCACACCCACACCCATCACCACAACCAAGCCACACTCCCGACACAGATCCCTCCGCACCCGCCTAACAACCTACCTAACCGAAGACATCCGCGAAGACCTCCTGCTAGAGAGCGAGCTCCTGATCCTCTCCTTCGCAACAGGCATGCAAGACGCCGCCACCTGGCCCGACTACGCCTGCTTCGCCTCCAACCAAACAGGCAACACGCTCTTCCTGGCCATCGGCACAGCAGGCCTCACCAAAAACGGCTACTCCTTCCCCAACATCGGCGTCAGCCTGTCCCTCTTCGTGCTGGGCGGCCTAGTAATGGGCCAACTGGGCAACCTAGTCGGCGTGCGCAAACGCCTCTGGTTACTAGTTAGCAACCTCATCCAGACAACGCTCTGTTTCTGCGCGGTGATTATCCAGTATTCCTGGCCGATAACGCGGGACGGGGCGGCTAGTATGGCTGTTATTGCGCTGCTGGCGTTTTCGTCCGGTGGACAGGTTGCTATGTCGAGGTCGTTGAAGATCACTGAGATCACGACTGCCATGGCGACGGCGGCGTTTGTGGATGTGGTTGTTGATCCTAGTCTGGGGAAATTGAGGAATCGGTTCCGGAATCGGAGGATTGGGTTTTTGTTTATGCTTTGTGCTGGGTGTTTTGCGGGGGCGTTTGCGCAGAGGGATCTCGGCTCGACGTTTCCTATATTGTTTTGTGCGGTTGGGAAGGCGTGTGTTAGTGTGGCTTTTTTGTTTAATCGGGCTATTCCTGTTGAGGTCGGGGAGAAGGAGGGAGAAGAGAAGGTGGTGGATGGGAGTAGTAGTGGTGATTTGAAGGTATGACCTGATCTGACTTCGTTTTAGGGCTGTATAGGTAGTTGTATAGTGGCGTTGAGGGTGAAATGGATTGGACATATATACTAGTTGTGGTTTTGACTTGACGAGGCACTGTAGATTCAGAAGAGATGTAGTGATATCAAGGCATTGCCTTGGTTTCAGTTGTAGGGCTGAAAATATCTGCTAGCTGTGCATTTAATCGTTGATGAGTATCTGTAAACTAGGGCTCCGATGATCCTATCTAGTGTTGTCTTCAGTAGCTGTAGAACAGAGATTAGATTCCGACCTGGTCAAAATAAGCTTCTGGGATCATACAAAAAATGTATCGAAATAAGTTAAACTGTGTCAATCTATGTCTGCAACTAAGCCTGTTGTGGCTAGAGAGTGCTATTACCAAAGAATAGTGGCTTGGCCTGTACCTATTTGGGAAATGGCGAGGCTCGGAAATCATGTTCATTCACGCGCCCTAGATCATCCCATATTCACCTCACTTTTATCGGCTTCGATATCGTCCAAGCTACTTATCGGAGTTATCGGGTTATCCGGCAGTCTGAATTGATCCGTAGCATCCATCTCATAGAGCTCTGTTTGCTGTCACCTTGTTTCTGCCTTCTCACCGCGCCCTTCTCTCCTCCGCGGAGTACTTTCTCTCACCAGGTTTCTTCGAAGGCAGCTGCTCCTGCCTCATGTACTCATCCTCCCTCCTGATTACATCTCCTCCTCCACTTCAGCTCCCACTGTGATCACCATGTCAGCCAGAGAGCTGTCCAAAGACTTCCGCGACGTGAAACGCCCTGGTGCTTTCACTCATTTGTGCGAGGTCAAATCCGGCGATATCGATAACTCGATCTGCTTTTCTTTCCCTGAAACATCCAACAACGTCAAGATTGACTTGCAGGCCATTGTCACGCGTAAGTATTTTACTCGCTTGTGGACCCGCTTGACATTCCACTGACAGCCCCGCAGAGCCTCAAGATTACCCCACAAGTCATACCTTCATCGTGTGTACTGCCTCTGAAGATGTCCCCCCAGAAGTCACTCGTGCATTGGAAAAGGCAGTTCCTTTCATCAAAGGTTTCTCAGTTCATGAAGCCTTGTCTGCCATTGAAAGTGCTATCTTTGACGCACTGAATGGCCTTGACTCTCCGGCAGACATCCAAGATGATGGACCCACCGATAGCGACGAAGACATCATCGACGATTTCCATCTCGACGCCTGTGACACCTTCGATGCGTTCGAGGAGGAAGATCAATTTGTTATATCAGACTCATCGACCTTGCGTGGCAAGCTTCGTCGCGACCTTCGAGCCGTTAAGAACGCTGGTTTCAAGGTGGGCTACCTGGGACACATCGATGGATGCATCACGATCTCAGTTGCCATGCTCATTGCACGGCTCGGGATCTCAGAAGAGGCCATGAAAGTATGGAGTGTTTCTCCTTCAGAGTATCTGGTCCTGCTGATTCGATACAACCGAGCGTACCAGACACTGGAGGAACTTATCGGTAGCGGGGACATGGCGAACTCTCTTGTTCGCATGCGTATCGGGCTTTGCGACTCATACAAGCCGTCTCTCCGCGCTGCCTTGGAAGCGTTCCAAGGGAAGGATGCTGTCGCCATGGATGGAGTTCCCAAGTATCCCGCTTTCAGAAGACTTTTCATTGGTGCCCAGCTCGACAAGCTCCTCAACGAGAGACTCCTGAGCATTGTGAAGTTCAGAATGGAATACGGGCTCTCATGGACAGGTGCAGAGCACCTCTCCCATGCCAGTCAAGGAAAGCACTTTGGCCCTGACGAGGCCAATGAACCGCAATACCGGGTACCAGACACCTGGGCTACACCTCCTCCTCCCTACCTTGTATCCGACCACATGGCTGATACAGGCCTTGCGCTGCCACAAATTTCCTTTCCTCTGCTGGCCATGCAATTCTCTCTTCGGCATTTTGTCCGCTGTACAGAGTTTTGCCTCATCTGCCATTGCAGGAAGTATGAGGACTGTGAGGCGCTGAGACCTTATGTTTGCTCAACTCCACTGTGCCTTTACCAGTACATCACTTTCGGCATGGGCCCCAGCCTGGAGTACGAGATCCTGTTTCAGCCATACGTCGTCGACTTACTGGTTAGCCTGGCCTATGCTAGAGCAGCTGCTGGAGCTCTCCAGGACTTCCCAACGGGCCTTGGACTTCAAGTTCCTAGCCTCACAGCCCGCGAAAAGAGCTCGGACTCCTGGACCATATCTAACTCCTCTCCAATCGAAGCTATGCCAGCTCCCGGGATCTACGAGGCAATCCTCTGTCCAGACGAGATGGAGCTATCTGACATGGATTTTTCTCCACTCAAAGTTGGTGACTGGATCGAGCTGGTCAACTCCAAAATTGGAGACGGCAAGTCTGCGTGGCATTGTCGGGTCCAGCACATTGGGGAGAGCCTCAAGCATGTGGTCCTCTCATATCCAATCTGTCATGGTCTGCAGCTTTCCAAGGAAAACATCACAACTCGCTTAAAAGGCGACATGCGGCGACAGAAAGTATTGTGCAATATCTACAACAAGAACTTTGATGACATGACACCTGCAGATAAGCAATTGAGCATCAAGAGGCTCCTGGACACGCTTCCAAACCTTGACACGATGACCCAGTATCTGAGAGAGGGTGAAGCCGACACAAAGCTCTCCTCGTGGGGTGGGATCACCCAGCCAGCTCTTGACCTGCTGCGATGGATTGTTGCCTCCAACCGCTCTTGCATTATCCAGGACAACAGTGACCCGGGGCATCTCGTCAGCGGAATGCAAGACTACATACAATTCCGGCTTGTACAAGGCGCCCCGGATAAAGAGCAACGCTTTCTTCGGGCCATCGATCAGCATGCAATGGGCAAGAAGTCCCAGTACCCAACCATCTTTGCCTGGCATGGGAGTCCCGTGCATAACTGGCACAGCATTCTGCGGGAAGGACTCCACTACAAGCAAGTTGCACATGGCCGGGCCTATGGTGACGGTGTATACATGTCCAGGCACTTCAGCATGTCTCTCACCTATTGCAATGCAATGTACACGAAGCATGGAGAATGGCCACAGAGCAAATTGAAGATAGCGACGGTGATCTCTTTGAATGAGGTTGTCAATGCTACTGAGAAGTTTGGCTCTATCAATCCCCATTATGTGGTGCCGCAACTCGACTGGATCCAACCCAGATACCTTTTTGTGGGCATCTCCAATCCCTCCGACTTCCAGAGTCTCTCGGCTGCCCATGTCTCGACTGCTCAGACCTCAACTGCCCAGAACGTGCTTTCGGCTCACCTGCTAAACCTCCTCGGTGCAGGTCAGGTTTCCTCGGTGTCGACCTACAAGCAGGATCCTGCCTTCCAGATTAATGGCCCTGGTGGTCGCAGTACTCAGATACCTCTTTCTGCGTTCAGCAGCAAGCGACGCAAGCTTCTGACAGCAGCCACCAACGCCAAGGAGAAGAACCCCTCCAAGGGCTCGAAAAAATCGAAGAGCGTACAGAAAAGGGAACCCCTCAGTCCGGAAGAACTTCACGGTTCGGTACTTCTCACCCCGTCCGATGAAGATGGAGCTGAGGTTGCAAGCATCATGACAGCCATCGAGGACCTCAACCTTCTCCTATCTGATACCGAGGGAGAAGCCGTTGACTCGCCCAGGAAGAAGCATGATTCAGGAAAGACCCACGCTGACCGTGGCACTCCGAAGACTGACTTCGTGCCTGGAACCCTGACAGTAGAGTCGTTGCCTCTTCTCTCCCCGCCGCAGTACGCAACCTCATGGGCCACAAAGATCCTCCAAAAGCACCTCCAGACAACGCTCAAAGTCCAACAGAATGAGCAGGCACACGAGCTAGGGTGGTACATCGACCCAAATCTGATCAAGAGCATGTACCAGTGGATTGTCGAGCTCCACAGCTTCGACCCAGAGCTTCCACTCGCCCAAGACCTGAAGAAAGCAAAGCTGCAAAGCGTCATCCTGGAACTCCGCTTCCCAGCCGAGTTCCCCATGGACCCGCCCTTCGTCCGGGTGATCCGGCCACGATTCCTGGACTTTGCACAGGGCGGCGGCGGCCACGTCACCCAAGGCGGATCCCTGTGCATGGAACTCCTCACCAACTCGGGCTGGTCCGCGGCGACCTCCATTGAGAACCTGCTGCTGCAGGTGCGTCTGGCGATTAGCAGTACGGACCCTCGCCCCGCTCGTCTGTCGCACTACGGTCGAGACCAGGACTACAAGATTGGGGACGCGGTCTCATCGTATGTGCGGGCTTGCATGATGCATGGGTGGAAGGTGCCGAAGGATATGGAGCGACTTTCGTGGTGATCTCGTGCTTGAGATTTTGACTTGATCTCCCACTTTTCTTTCCCCGGTTTATTCTTAGGGATACGTTTGGTCGGTGGAGGATTTACGGGGACTTGCTTTAGTTCGTTCTTAACAAATCGAATCTTCTCTTGAGACATTTCTATTTTCCTTGACTTGTAGGTTAGGGCAGTATCTACTTTTCGCCCTTCTGTGAAGATCTTTTGCGGTTCGTCGAGTTCTCTTGAAGCTTAAGTATCAACGTGCGATATGGTAAGTCAAGCTTCAATGTCAAGCATTATAGCTGACTTTGAATCTGCTATTGGCCCCCAATGCAGACGGAGTCCAATCATTATCGTTGAAAGTCCAGAGAAGACCCACCCTGACATTCCAAAAAGGAAAGGTGTTTGCGTCTCGCAATTCAGCCGAGATGAACTCTGCTCGACCAACCAATCATATGCCTGAATCTCGATTACCAAGCTTCCGGCAGAGCCTCATCCACATGCAGGGACCACCCCACTTTCACTCTTTCCACCACTCGCGGGGCTACGGCCCTTTTTGGAATACGCTAAGCGAGTCATGTCTCAGCCTCGTACAGGGACTTCGTATAAAACATGCCGCCCCTGCCGAGACTGAGGTTCCTTCTGACAGTCCACCCCAGGCCTTGTGGAGGTAGCACTTTCACATCATGCGCGGTGACAATAGGAAAACGGCATTGGCCGTCGCTCTGCTGGCGGGCACTGCATCTGCGATCCAGTTGGACGTTAATAATGAGCGTGAATATTCCCTTATCTGCGTTGGCTTGCTCTCGAGGTCAGTCACTGACCTCTTCTAGAATCCGTTAAAGATGCCGCAGCAACAGCTGCATTCAACACCTGGTCCAGCTACACAGGCAACCAGACCGGTCATGCTCCTGGCTCCATACCCAACTTCTGGGCAGAAGGTGGTCTCCTCTTCGACACCATGATCCAGTACTGGTACTACACCGGTGACGCCTCCAACAACGCGGCGATCACCCAGGGGATGAACTGGCAGTCAGGAGCGAACAGCGACTTCTTCACCTCCAACTACAGTGCCTACCTCGCCAACGACGACCAACAGGTCTGGGCTCTCGCTGCTATGACCGCCGCAGAGCTGGACTTCCCCCAGGAATCATCCAAGACTCCCTGGATCACCATGGCCGAGAATGTGTTCAACGAGCAGATCCAGCGCTGGGATACAGAGTCATGCGGTGGAGGGATCCGCTGGGAGATCTACGCATACCAGGCTGGATATGACGTGAAGAACTCATATACGAACGGCCAATTGTTTGAGCTTTCTGCTCGGCTGGCCCGGTACACCAATAACCAGACCTACTCGGACTGGGCGGAGAAGGTCTGGGACTGGAGTACCAAGACGCTGATGGATACGAGTGACTGGATGGTGTATGATACTACTCAAACCTTGGATGATTGCAAGGCCAGAAGCGATTTCCAGTGGAGCTACAATTATGGCCCATTCATCCGCGGTGCGGTTTCCATGTACAACCTGGTGAGAAGATGATCCGTCGAATCCCCAATCGACCACAATCTAACATCGATCCAGACCGATGGCAAGACCCAAAAATGGGAGACAGGCCTGCAGGGTCTCCTGAACAAGAGCACGAATCTTTTCTTCCCGAAGCAATATGGCGGCAACATCCTAACCGAATTTACCTGCGAGCAGCGGGGGCTATGCAACATCTATGAAATCGCAATGAAGGGCTCCTTCGCGCAGGTTCTCTCCTCCGTGGCCCTGCTCGCACCGCAAACTACCGACAAGATTCTGCCCTTGCTGCAAGGCTCCGCTGTCGCAGCCGCGAAGGCATGCACTGGCGGCGATAATGGTACCGAGTGCGGGAATCAATGGTATATAAGCAAGTACGATGGCTCGACCGGGATGGCGCAGGATCTCAGCGCGACTGGTCTGTTCACTGCCAACCTCATTGCGTTCGAGAAACAGGCTCCTGGTACGCAGGCAAATGATGCTGTGTCTTCTGCTGGATCTGGGAATGGGACTAGCACTACTCCCACGGGTACCGGCGCTGCTGCTGCTACGACGACTGGTGCGAATGCTGGAAGTGTGCTTACCAGTGGTGTGTCTGCGGTCGTTGCGGGTGTAGTGGCTGCTATTATTGCTATAATCTGAGCGGACAGTGGGTGGAAAGCATTAGCTACCTAGTACTTGATTGACCGGGGCTTTATTTACGGAGTTTAGCCGAACTCCTCTGTACCTACTGACTATTCCAGGCTGGTCCCCTGAGAATCATTACTATTCTTGCTCAGTGTTTCATCCAGACGGCCGTCAGCCCAACATTATTACTATTGATAAGCGACACCAAGCTCGATGGTGAGGCTAAGCCTTCACTGCAGGATTGATCTGCAAGAAGTAACACGAGATAGGAAGTATGTACGAGCGGGATTTGGCAAGGCTCGCACCAGCGGCACAGAAGAACCTCTTAATTCGTATTGCTTGGTTTCTCGATTGAGGCAATGCCCGGGTTTAGCGCCTGAATAAGCTTTCGTACCTTATATTTTTAGGTGTCTTTCTTGGGGTTGAAGGATCTGAAGTCGATTAAACCTGACGATCCTCTCCACAAAAGGCCGAGCTGAACGCAAGAACCCTTTTTCATCAACGCGGCACGGCAACTAAGTACTGCCATGCCTTCTTTTATTGGAAGATGTGTGGGCCTTGCCGATACGAGTCCTGTCAGCAATATCAAATCGACCTGTACGTATACGAAGCAGATGTTCAATTCGAGTCGAAAGATCTCAAGAGTATAAAGCTCGAGGCCCCGGAGCTTCTACAATTCTACTCTTCATTCTCTCACTTGGGGCAACCACCTGGCCCACTTCATTGACTTGAACACAAAAGTCATGCCTGACAAGACGGCCCTCCTCCTTGCCAGCTTCTTGCTGGCACCTTTGGCAGCGGCCGTGCCTCTGGATGCTCGTCGTTGGTGGTCTTCACCAATTTCTGTGCCTTCAATTCCCGTAGGCACGACGCTTCCTCCAACGTCCACGGTCATTGTTCCACCTCCGCCTCCGCCTACCTCGAGTGTCGTTGTCCCCCCTCAGACCTCGACAATTCCATACATCCCTCCTCCACCCTCCTCGACTGTCATTGTTCCCCCGGAAAGCTCTTCCATTCCATACATACCTTCTTCGAGCATCTTTGTTCCACCGGAAAGCTCTTCAATTCCGTTTAAACCTCCCCCTCCCTCTTCGAGCGTTATTGTCCCCCCACTGAGCTCTTTGGTTCCCTATATTCCTCCGTTTCCCTCTTCGAGTGACTCAACATGGCTCTCCACCTTTTCGAGTCTCCCTGCTCCCCCTTTGTCCTCATCGTGGAGCATCCCGCCAGTGGTCAGCTCGGTTCCTCCCTTCAGCTCAATTCCACCATGGAGCTCGATTCCAACGGCGAGCTCGATTCCAACGGCGAGCTCGATTCCAACGGCGAGCTCGATTCCAACGGCGAGCTCGATTCCAACGGCGAGCTCGATTCCAACGGCGAGCTCGGCTCCAACAGCGAGCTCGGCTCCTCCCTTTAGCTCAATTCCAGCGGCGAGCTCGGTGCCTCCCTTCAGCTCTATCCCACCCTCGAGCTTGACTCCATCGGAGAGCTCGGTGCCTCCTTTCAGCTCTATCCCACCGTCGAGCTCGATCCCATCGGAAAGCTCAGTTCCTCCATTCAGCTCAACTCCACCGGCCAGCTCTGTTGCGCCAGGAAGCACGATCCCACCCCCGGTATCTGGATCTATTCCACCCTCAGCACCCTCCACTAGGTAATTTTTCTCATCCCGGCCATCAGATAACTGGCCATGTCTCGTAATTTCTAATTTCGTGGATCACTGACACTTTCATCCTAGCTTACCGGATCCTTCTGCGACACCTACAAGCTCCCCGAGCAGTGAACCCCCCGCACCTCATTCTACTTCTCCTCCGGAGTCCTCTGGCAACCCCGTTCCTGTACCTTCTGGGGAGCCATCGGCCACTCCATCACCGAGTGCCTCTGCTAGTTCGTCCGTGCTGCCTATTCCTCCGGTCCCAGAGCCATCAAGCTCTGAAACACCTGTGCCAATTCCCGGTCCGAACCCTCCTCCTGGACCCGGCCCTGCACCTGGACCCGGCCCTGCACCTGGACCCGGCCCTGCACCTGGACCCGGCCCTGCACCTGGACCCGGCCCTGCACCTGGCCCCGGCCCTGCACCTGGCCCCGGCCCTGCACCTGGCCCCGGCCCTGCACCTGGCCCTGGCCCTGCACCTGGACCTGCACCTGGACCTGCACCTGGACCTGCACCTGGACCTGCACCTGGACCTGCACCTGGACCTGCACCTGGACCTGCACCTGGACCTGCACCTGGACCTGCACCTGGACCTGCACCTGGACCTGCACCTGGACCTGCACCTGGACCTGCACCTGGACCTGCACCTGGACCTGGCCCCGGACCTGCCCCTGCACCTGGCCCCGGCCCTGCACCTGGCCCTGCACCTGGCCCTGCACCTGGCCCTGCACCTGGCCCCGGCCCCGCTCCTGGACCACCGGCGTGTCAAGTCCCGGCCAAACGTTCTACGTCGGAAGTCCCGATTGAGATTCGCACTATTGAGGGACGTGATATCCCCGGACAAGTTATTGGTTACCGTATGGTCAGTCCGGTAAGTCAGAAGTTGCCGATGGCAGAATGCAGAATAACTTGTTTGTTGGAGGCACTGACTTGACCGCGTACAGGCACAAGCCAAAATCTACAACAAGGCGGGAACAGTTGTTCCCAGCGACCGCCCTGTAGAGGGCCAGCAGATCGGTCCGGGAGCGTACACCACTCCCGGAATCGGCCAATGGTTCGGGGGAGCTCAAGCATGGTGCGTTGATTCACTGTCCCTTACACATGAATACCCCGTCTGACTCTTTTTATCCAGGCACTGCAAGATCACCGCCGACCCCTTTGCCTGGAGCCAAGCACCCAAAGTCTGGATCCCAGAGACCACGCCAGGGGGCGAGCCTCTTTGGAAAGCTCCCTGGAATATGAACTCTTATATCCGGGGCCTGGGCCAGGACCCTGACACGGTCATCCGCATGTCCATCATTCAGGGCTTCCCCGATAAGTACCAGATGGTCATTCCCGATGCGGTGATGAAGGCCCGGGGTGGTACTCTGGGTATCAGAACCGAGTGTAAACCCAAGATTGAGGACTTTGATGGCAACACTCCCGAAGCTGATTACTCTACCTGGCCAAACGTCGAGGGATCACCTTGTTAGTGGTGATCTACCGTGATACGGGTATTTTCATCCATTATCGTTCTTGTTTCCATCTTTTTACTCGACCCGATTTATTCAATTCAATACTCTGTACAGAGTACTTCAGACATATAAACTTTTATTTTTACTCATTCCTTGGTCTACCATCTTGAGTATTGACAGCAAAAACTCAATGGCCTTTTAAGCCTTTATTTGTGGTTTCTTGTAGAAATTTCCATCTATTGTCTGCTGGTCTTCGATGTAGCCTTCCGCGCACTTAGATATACGATGACGACGGCTATGTAAAATACGAATTAACCGCAGAGAAAAAACAGTAAAGAAAGAATAAAAGGTTGTTATGGACCTAAGGTTGAAGCTAAGTATAGTACACTTTTTCTTTTCTAAATTTAACACTTCAGCAGTCTAGTTAATTCACGATAGTTATAAGAATTGCTGCCTAATATATCAGGCTGCCGGGGGCCAAAAGGAGGCACAGTGACGATCAGGTGACACCTGCGTGAAACGGGTCTCAACTCTCTTCATAAAGGATTCTCCTTCAAATCAAACTCGTCTTTCAAATCCAAGGAAATTCCAAGAGGACACAATTTTAAGATATTTGGGAACACTCCATTCACGCAGGTGGGAACAGCAACCATGAGCGAACCGCCCTCTCTCCTCTCGACCCTCGTGTCCCAAGCCTGGCACTATGACGGCAATATAAGCTGCGTGAAGTTCCGAGATGACGGTACTGGCGAGGTAAGTCGTCCTTTCTTCCCGATTTTGACCAGCATAACTGATTCGACACGCAGCTCTGGTACGGCGGGGAAATGTTCCTAACGGTCTTCCACGAGTTCAACTGGAAAGCTCTGGACCTCAAAGCCCTAGAGCAGACCATTGACGATTCCCGCCGCAGTGTCAAGGGCGTGGAGTGTCTGGGTTATCTCAGCGTCGAGATCGAATTAACCGATCGACTCGCACTACGCGATGAGCGTTTCGGAAAAGCGCTGAAAGAGATCACGCCAGAACATCAAAACCCTTTCACGGACGATGCCTTCCGACCCAAGACGTATACCATTCGTCTCGAGCGCGGAGCCTTTGTACTCCCGTTTATAGCGGACAGTGGTCAGAGCGGCCAGAATGAGCCCAAGTACTCGCTTCGCTTGGTTTTCGATCAGTCGCCGTATCCGGCTTCACGGGACTGGAAACGACCTGAACGTGCGGGTGGCTGTTATAAGTGGAAGGAGTTTGTGAGGCTGGATAGCAGTGTGTCTTCTACTTTCTCGAACTGCAGTGTCATGTAATATAGCGAGCTTTTTAATAATACCCATCCTGAGAAGACAGTCCTCTAGGAGGGAACTGGTTGCTTGCCCAGTAAACGCAACAGTCCTGCAAATTCGCAGGACAACTATCGATTTGTGGTATAAAGAGTCAGCTTTATCTTCAGGGCAAGTCCTTACAATCCTCGCCCTCACAGAGTGGAAAATAACCTATATAGGTAGACGCTTAAGGCTAGTTATTGACGGGACGCATATTATCACTGATAGGAGGAAGGAGACACAAAACGTACACATGAAGTCTTAAGCCATTAGATCATTAGGAATTACAATCTTTTTAGTTGATTTGGAATCTATATGTCAAATATAGGAAATAATAACATCAAGGTCGTGCTAGGCCATAGATAATGAGAACAAGGAGAGAGAATCAGACGGTGCAAGGACACAAAAGAGAGGGGTGACCGAGCATCTATAGACGCCATACCAGGCGTGGTGAAAAGTGAGGGCAGCTTGTTTTCGCTATAGCGAGGAGCCGTTGCCAGATATCAATATGAGTTAGTCATACTGTTTCCGGAGATATCCAGCAGCGCATCCCCTTTATAAGGAAATGTTTGACGCGGTTTCCTTTTCTTCTTCTATGTCACTCTCTTGTCCTACGATAGCAGCAATATGACTCTTGATCAGCTTCGCTCTGTCGTATATGTCTCTTGTCCTCGTTGAGATTGTGTCTCCCGTCGTTATCGATACCTAGGATCAGCAATTTAGCGTTTTATATAGACCATACCATCCTCCTTCTCTCTTGATATCCGACAGATCCTCCACGCCTCCGCTCAATATGCACCTCGTACTTGGGGAACATGGTACCCATGGTTGACAAGAATTGAATGGAGACAGCGCATCACTTGTTGGCCGGAGTGTTGCTCAGATGGACAATCTTGTCAAGTGGGCGTGGCCGAAGACATGCGGTCACACGACGAGGATATTGCCCCTACCAACTGTGGTTGAGAGGATGAGGATGAGCTTGGCGTCAAAGAGATTGAGAGCCAGCTTCATCAGTGAGATTGATCAAAAGTCGCTGGAAGAAGTAGGCTCAGACAGGAAAAAGAGTTAGGAGGGCTACGCCGAAGTAACGAGTCACGCCCCAAACCTCCACGATCCTATCACATCCATCGAAAGCAAACAGCGCCTGTACAATATCCGCCTAATGCCTCCTACACCTCCTAATTGAGCAAAAAGCGTCAGGTGACTGCCACTGCCCCAGAAAAGCGCTTGTCCCTATGATTCAACAAACAGATGAATGCACTACGCCTTGCACTGAACTTAGTATCCCCAATAACCTTTCTCTTCTTTCCCTTTCCATTCTTCCTTGAGCCTTGACCCATACATAAATCGACGCCAACATGAACCTGGACATGGAACCTGACGACGTGGCCTGGGAAACACTTGAAGACACATCCGACACATGGCTACGCCAATTTGTGAATCTTGACTTCCTCGAAACACTCGCAGACTTCACAGTCGAGCTCAACGACGGCCTCGGAGACAAATTCGCCGTACTGAACACTGGATCCTACAATATCACCCTGCGCCTGCATGACGGAAAATGCTCCAAGACCATCAGATTTTGTCAACCGGGAGCGATCTTCTTCCCGGAGGAGAAAGCCATCAACGAGGTGGCTGTGATGAGATATCTTCTTGATCATACCTCCATCCCCATGCGCGTGTTCTCCTCGCTGGCACAAGAGAAGAAAGTCCCTTGGAACAACCTTTCATGATGATGGAATATGTCGAAAATCACACAGACATCCATGATCTGCTCAACATCCCAGACTGCCCGGTCGACTCGCGCGGATACCTTAACCCGAATATCGACCAGACTCTTCTTGAGACCCTCTATGGGGAGCTCGCGAGCATCTTGCTCAAGCTCTCTGCACCTTCACTGCCCCGGATAGGATCTCTGACCCAAGTCAATGACTTTACATGGGAAATATCGCGCCGACCTTTGTCTATGAACATGAATGACCTCGTAGGACGAGGCGTCCTTCCTCGATCTGCGCTCCCCGATGCGAACACAGCATTCGACACAGCATCATCATATCTCGAGGTTCTTGCGGAGCTCAACGTCAAACACTTAATCCACCAGCGAAACGATGCGGTCAGCTCCGAAGATGACTGCCGCCGGAAATTCGTGGCACGCAAGCTGTTCCTTAAGCTCGCCAAAGAGAAGAAACTCAATGACCCGAAATTCGAAAATGGACCCTTCAAGATCTGGTGTGATGATTTACGCCCAGCTAATGTCCTTGTGAACGAACAGATGAAGATCGCCGCCGTTCTTGACTGGCAATTTACGTACGCTGCTCCGGTTGAATACACCTATGCACCGCCCTGGTGGCTGCTTCTCGAGAGACCAGAAAATTGGCACAAGGGCAAGGGGTTCGACGACTGGACGAGGGTATTCGATTATCGCCTGAGGACCTTTCTTAGAGTCATGAAGGAGCGTGAAGATATAGCTATTGAGGAGGGTCGACTGAACGAGGATCCCCGCCTTTCCATTAGTATGGAACAAAGCTCGAAAAGCGGGGATTTTTGGATCGTATATGCGCTCTCGCGTAGCTTTGCCTTCGATACAGTCTACTGGCGGAAAATTGACCCACGGTTCTTCGGGCCTGCTGAGCGTTCTGCCGAAGAGGTGTGGAGAGAAAGGCTTGGTCTTTTGAATGCAGAGGAAATGGCTGAGATGGAGGAGTTGGTGGCTTGGAAGATGACAGAAAGGAAGGAGAGGGTTCTGAAGTGGGATCCAGACGAGTCCACTTTGGCTTTCTGGGAAGAGATGAACAAAAGGAGAGAGGTGGAGGAAGAGGAGAACCTGGAGGAGGAAGGAAACCAAGCGGAGGAGGACGAGACACGACAATCCGAGGGCGAAGGGCTGGACGAGGGTGAGGACATAGACTGCGGTGCCCTTGTTGATGGGATTTTTGACCTGGGAGACAAGCTGGCCACTATCAGTCTGTCTGACTCGGCGCAATGGGAACCAGGCCCGTCGGCAATTCTGGCAGCCGCTAGAAATTCTACGGCGAAACAGGGCGAGTGGAAGCTCTGACTGGATTTCCAGATCCAGCACTGTGAGAGAAGCCATATGGACGATATGGGAGGACGCAGGCCTCTTGACCGAGTACACGGACCAATGGACATCATATTTTCGTTGAATAAGATTTCTTCTCCGTAGCTTGTTTTCACTTGGTTGTCAGCTTGATTTAGCCCAATCCCGGGTGTCTCGAATTGAAGAAGCATCACGCGGGTCTGGAGATACTGCAAGGACAGAAATCCAGACGGGCCGATCAGCGCGGTCCTACAGGTTGCCATGTGGTTTTCTCCTTGTTAACCTTGTTTGCTTAGCTCCCAGCAGCGAAGTTTTCTAGTGCCCGAGCATCGAACATTGAATCCTCCCCAAGCAGGATATCCGGTAAATCTGATACCCCGGTGAGCACTGGGAACCGCGATATCTTTACATAGGGGAATTTGTCGCGATCTGGAGATAGCAGAGCAGTGGACCAACACACCACTGCTCCACCGTCAGACCCAGTTATATCGGGGTAGAATACGCAGTAGATAGGGGCTCTTTTCGGATCCCTGGACCGAGTGATGTAGCGAGTAGTAGTTTTCTAAGATCTTGGAAGGCTAGACTTCAGTGCCATGAGCTTGCTACGACCTTCCGCATAGTGCAATGCCCAGTTACCCCGAGATTGCAAATTCTCCCCGCGTGGAAGAGCAGTGGATAGAAAACGATGAAAGTGCCACCAATGAGGCGATTCGCTCGACTTAAGCTCTGCCTTTTTACTCTTTTTCCAAAATTCGATTTTTCGGGAAGCCACGCCCTGATCGACACGGATAAATCCTCAATTGTGAGTGGTGGAAATTACCGAATCTCGGTGATACTCGCCAATCACGGAGCCGGCATGTTATCACCTCCGCCGTCGGCCATCAGTTCAAGAAAGGACCTAGTTACTCCAATTCCGTTACCTAAACCGCGTTGTCGTGTCTCAAGCTGGGCTCCCCGCGTTTATCGTGTGGAGAAGATATTTCCGGACCTGATATTCAACACCCGGTCATGTCGTGCTAGACTCCGGCCTTTTTATCTGCCTGCTTCCCCGGAATTTGTCCTGATTTTTCCATCTCTCACCTGCTCGTGCAGAACCACTCGCCACCATGTCCGAGTTGAAAGGTTGCAATGATGATGATGCCCAGTTGGCCCAGATGGGTCACAAGGCGGAGCTGAAGCGTCAGTTCTCGCTGCTGTATGTGCTTTTCGGGTTGGCTTGGAGTCCGCTCATCATGCTGATATGTACAGGTCGATGCTGGGTCTTGCGTTTGCGATTCTCAATGTATGTGTGCTTGATCGAGAGGACTTGGAATTGCTGCGATGGTGTCTGACATTGCTTTGATAGTCGTGGACTGCTCTGTCAGCAAGTTTGTCCCTGAGTCTGCCGTCCGGAGGTCCCGCGAGTGTTGTCTGGGGTAAGCATCCTGGAATTTCGGTACTCGGTGCTGTGCTGACGACAACGCATCAGGTCTGGTGACTGCTGGTATTTGCAACTTGTGCATGGCAGCCTCTCTTGCCGAGTTCCTTTCGGCCTACCCTACGTGAGTGACCGGAGAGATGTTGAGAGGTCACAGTTTGACTGACAATTGACAGTGCTGGAGGCCAGTACCACTGGGTCGCCGTCAGTGAGTATTTCTTTATCCTGGAAGCGACGCCTAATGCTGACGGGAACAGTTTCTTGGGAACGATGGATGCCCATTCTCTCCTGGATCACCGGTTGGGTGAACTGCTCCGGCTGGGTGGCCCTGGTGGCTACCGGTGGTTTGCTTGGTAGCCAGCTGGTCCTGGGTGTGATCTCTCTCATGAACCCGGTAAGCCAGTGCCGTGAACAGTGCCGCTTGTTCACCATATCTGACACCATACCAGGCCTACGAACCCCAGCGCTGGCACCAGTTCCTGATCTACATCGCCTACAACATCGCCGGTTTCACCATCAATGCTCTTATGAACAACATCCTCCCTTACTTCAACAAGGGCGCGTTCATCTGGTCTCTGACCGGATTCACCGTGATTTGCATCACCGTTCTCGCCTGTTCTTCCCCCAACTTCAACTCTGGCGAGTATGTATACCTTCACATGTTTTGTTGGAATATGTCCTAACCGTCGTAGCTTTGTCTTCCGTGACTTTATCAATGAGACTGGATGTAAGTTCACCTACGCTGGAGCTTCCGAAGCAACCAACTAACAGTCACAGGGCCCGATGGCATTGCCTGGTTGCTCGGAGTACGTACCGTACAGGGACCGACATGAACACTGCTAACAGGAAGACAGCTTCTGCAAGGTGGTCTTGGTGTCACTGGATTTGTGAGTTCTTTTTGATCCCCTTGATTCACTCATCGACTGACTTCATAGGACGGCGTTGCCCACATGATCGAGGAAATCCCTAACCCTTCCGTGGAGGGCCCAAAGATCATGATTGCCTGTGTCGGCATCGGTACGGTGACTGGTGCCATCTTCCTTGTCGTTCTGCTGTTCGTGGCTGGCAAAATCGACCCCATTATCAGCTCTGCTGCGGGCCCGCTTCTGGCGATTCTGAAGAATGCCACTCAGAATAACGCTGGTGCTGTCTGCCTGCTGATGTAGGAGCCCGAAAAACCACATCCCATGACGACGCTGACTGTCTCGTTAGCTTCCCTCTGGTGTGCATGCTGTTCGCCACAACTGCCATCATGACCACCAGCAGCCGCATGTGCTATGCCTTCGCCCGAGACGGCGGTCTGCCCTTCTCGCGTTTCTTCTCCAAGGTTCACCCAAAGTTGAAGGTCCCCTTGAACTCCCTGTACCTCAACTTTGCCCTGGTCGTCATCTTCGGCTTGATCTTCCTTGGGTCTACCAGGTAAGAGCTGTCAACATTTGTCATATCGCACGGCCACTAACCTATGATAGCGCTTTCAATGCTATTATCTCATCCTCTGTCGTCCTTCTGGACCTTGCCTACGGCATCCCGATCGCCATCAACGTCATCCGAGGACGCAACACACTCCCCGAGCGGGCATTTGTCCTTCCTCATACAGTTGGCTGGATTCTGAACATCGTACGATCCCCAGAAACTTTTTCAAGTGCATACACTGACTCGAACAGATCTCGCTGGTGTACATCATCCTGACCACCGTCCTCTTCCTGTTCCCCCCGGATCTTCCTGTGACTGGCCCCAACATGAGTAAGTTACCCCGACCTGTCATATCCTCGACAGAACCCCTCGTGCTGATCTGCATAGACTACTGTGTCGCCGCCTTCGGCATCGTCTTCGTCATTTCCTGCATCACCTGGGTTGTCGACGGCCGTAAGAACTATGTCGGTCCCCGTATCGAGGTGGAAGTGCTTGCCGGTCAGACTGGCGGTCAACCTGAACAACCCATCCCTGCGGTGGAACACTACAAGGCTTAGAGATGACTGGATGCTGTAAATTAGATGATTATCAGCTCAATGAGATAACTTCCCAAATGTTGCTGTATACCTCGGCCTTCACGTGATCTGTCGTTACGTCATGCCAGCTTTCTGCCTCAGGTCTCCATTTCCCAACAACCAACGGCAAATTCCACTCTGTTGAGCTTACGATGGCCTGATATCAAACATACGAGCTTTGAAAGCCTAGTCGACTTAAGAGCACTGAACGACCGTGCGTCCCTTCCTCAAGCACGAAGAGGCATCACCAGAGCGGGCAACGTGCTCTCGGAACAGAACCACCCCACCATCGAGCAACACAGCACGGAAAACAGCTCAAAATGCTGCAATTCTCACTACCATCACTCAACCCATTCAAGCTCTTCTCTTCAGAGAAGCAGGTGATCAATCTCTCTCCCGTCAAGGTCCACGAGATCGAGAACGCACAGGAAAAGTCCGCGCGGGCGTTGAAGCACCTGCTCAAATTGAATCATGCGAACTATGCTATCTTGTACAATGAACGGAAATTCCATAACCATGCGCCACATGTACGTGTCTTCATTTAGGATTGTTGATGCTGGTTTTCAGGATGAATCAGTTGACACTTTCTAGCTCCTCAGCGCTGCGTTCTTGCAGGGTGCTGATGCGGATGATTTGACTCGTGTCTATGAGACTGAGTCTAAATTGTTGGATCCTTGGGTTGATTCACCGGCGGAGATTACGACTGATGATTGGAGGGAGCATCTTGGTTACCGCGAGTGCGTTTCAATCTATACCTGGTATTACAGACTGCGACAGGCTAACCGGGACAGATATCAAAAAGCCTTTGTTGATTTCTTTGAAGATGAGCTCGTGAGGTTCAGCTATGACTGGAAACAAGTCGTGGTTGAGTACCTCTTCACTGGGAAAGAGCCGGTGTTCAACGCCATTATCGCTGATTGTATGTCCACACCCATCCGCCTTGAAGTCTTCATCATACTGAACTCTCCTCACAGTGGGCCACCCATTAATCCACCTCGCCTACGCCTTCGAAATGGGCAGCCGCGAGGTAGCAATGGAAGCACTGGGCCTAGCAGCAACCTGCTACAACAACATCCACCACTACCTAGACGACCCAGTCCCCTCCTCAATCGAAGCCTCCTACCACACACCCTCCCTCTTCGAAATCCTCGACAAAGTCCGCACAGACAAACAACTCGACAACCTCTTCGCCACACCAGGCGACCACAACATCGAAAAACTATTCAGTACCCGCGAAGCCGTCCTGCTAAACCACTGGAACGCGTGGAAACTCGAGAATCCGATCGAGTCTTTCCGTGAAAGCCAGGAGCTTGCTGCCGCACTCCTCGTCGCGACGCACAAGGACAAAAGTGCGAAATACGACTTTTTCCTTGTCCACGTCTTGACGACTAGCCATGCTGTTCGCGTCCTTTTACCCCTGATCCCGGCACGGTTCCAGATCCCGCTTGTGCGGCAGTGGTTGCTCCTCACCTTGGCTATATACATTGCGCAGTTGCGGCCTGTTCTTGATATGGATGTTGTGAGGGGGTATGAGTTGGAGGGAAGGGATTGGGACTGGGCTGCCAGGAAGGCTGTTAAGGGGGAATACTCGACTGATGCGCATTATGTTAAGGCTATTCGGTCGTTGAAGGTGTGTGCCGAGACATGGGGGGATCATGATGGGTTCTTTTTGAAAGCGGCTGTGAAATTTGCAGATAAGTTTGAAGGCTGGGGCGGATTTGTGTGATTGTCTTGCATATATTTGCTGTTCAACATTAAGCAACAAATTTCTTTGCATTGAATTAATTGCATTGCTTTACTTCTTGACGTTGAATAAAATATCTGCCACGAGCGCCCCTTCGTCTGTGGCTTGGGAACGGTGGAGGAAACTGGGTGGCTGTGGATACTACGGTTTCCCCCCGGGCCAATTAAGACTCATGATCCTAGTAGATATAAGAGTCTAATGTATTTGAAGATTAGAAGCACGTGTGCCGAGAAAAAGCGACGCATCAGAAGGTCCTACGGGTAAGCGTCATCTCGAGTTGTTCTTACGTAGCTGAATCACCACCTTGCGTATGAGGCGGGAGAGAGCTTATAAGCTCCCAGGAAAGGCTATTGCCAGGAAAATCCTTGTAAATAGAGATTTCTAGAATGCATCGTAGAAGTTACTATAATCTGTTGGAAATGCCATTAGGTCTTCAGGAAGATCGCAATAGGAGCCCTTGGTCTTCGAATTATCCCAAGCTTGAGCACGGATTCTGAAACATGCATAGTTGGCTCGGTCGTCTCGCTCCATCGCATTTGATCGGTCTCCTGCACTCCGACGATAGCGCCGATGCTAATGCAGCCAGCAAATTCCGAAACGTCCAGATTCCTGCGGGCAATCGCTGGGGGAAGTCGCCAATAGCACAAAACCAAAGCCGACAGACCAGCGCGGCGCCATTTATGTCATGCACCACAGCTTCAAAGACAGAATTTTGCCCAGGAAAGGATATGCGGGGTTTGGTGCTCAAGGGAAAGCTTGGTAGGTGCCGAATGAAGCACGGGCAATGGAAACCAACGAGGCCTGACCTGCTCAATAAGGAGGGCTAGGAGTATTGAATCGCCGGGTAATTGTCCTATTCTCCGTCGTTTTCTCCACGACGTCACGGTGGTAGATTGCTCTAGTGGGTGGCTAACACGAGGCTAAGACGGCTGACACGGGACACACAGGTTGCATTCCCAGTTCTGGGCTGCTAGGGACCAGTGCGCCAGTCGACCTCGAATCAAATACCATTGTATCGAGCGAACGCACCCCAAACAACCAGTCAAAGTCGCAAGTGCCGGAAAGAAGGTTTGCAAGGGCTTGGATTTAAGCTTCGTGGCTTGCGGGGTGGGAAATAGCGTCTCCACTTCCCCGGATCCTATGATCAGAACACTCCGACACCCGTGGACATGCGACTTATATATCCCACGCGGTGCCAGTGCACTGGCGAGCCACTGTGTCTACTCTTACTGATTGCCCCCAGTAACCCACCATGTATGTGGTTGGCAATATCTACGTGATTGCCGCCGTGGCGGTGGTCGGAGGCGGTCTGTTCGGTTTTGATATCTCCTCGCTGTCTGCCCAGCTGGGCGAAGAGTCCTACAAGTGTTATTTCAACCAGGGTCCTAATGGCCCGCCTTTCAATGACAAGCCCTGTACTGGTCCGTCCAGTGGTACTCAGGGTGGTATTACTGCAGCCATGGCGGCTGGTTCCTGGCTTGGTGCGTTGCTCTCGGGTCCGGTCTCTGATCGGGTTGGTCGTAAGAAGGCGATTATCTTTGGATGTTGGCTTTGGTGAGAGTCTCCTGCGGTGGTTTGTTTGGAAAGACTGGCTAACTGTTTCTAGGATCATTGGTTCGATCTTGGTCTGCGCCTCCCAGAACATCGGAATGCTTGTTGCTGGCCGTGTGATCAACGGTCTTTCCGTCGGTTTTGAATCGGCTCAAGTCCCCGTCTACATTAGTGAACTTGCACCTCCCTCAAAGCGAGGCCGATTCGTCGCCATTCAACAATGGGCCATTACATGGGGTATTCTCATCATGTACTAGTATGTCATCGTCATGACCAGCTATCTTTAGCAAAGCTGACTATGACACAGCATCTCATTCGGATGCGCCTACATCGGCAAGCAGTCCCCAACTAGCTACAGCACCGCGACCTTCCGCATTCCATGGGGACTGCAAATGATCCCAGCGGTCTTCCTGAACGCCGCCATGCTTTTCCTGCCAGAGTCTCCGCGTTGGCTCGCTCGCCACGACAGATGGGAAGACGCCCACAAGGTCCTGGCCATTGTGCACGCTAAGGGCGACATGAACCACCCCTTCGTGGGCCGCGAATTGGCCGATATCCGCTCCATGTGCGAGTTCGAGCGCCAGTTCAGCAACGTCACCTACCTCGATCTCCTGAAGCCGAACATGCTCAACCGGACGATCATCGGTCTGTTCGACCAGATCTGGTCTCAGCTGACGGGCATGAACGTTATGAGTATGTTGCGGTCTCCACTCAACTAAGCCTATTTCTAATATGTTTAGTGTACTATATCACCTACGTCTTCGCAATGGCCGGATACGCGCAGAACGCAGCACTCCTGGCCTCGTCGATCAGCTACATCATCAACGTGTTCATGACTGTTCCCGCTCTGATCTGGCTAGACAAATGGGGTCGTCGTCCGACTCTCCTTGCGGGCTCGCTTCTCATGGCAACCTGGATGTTCGCCAACGCTGGTATCATGGGTGCTCATGGTGTTGTTGTTCCGGGTGGTATCAACAACACGCCAGAGGAGTCGATGAAAGTGTCCGGCTCTGCTGCTACCGGTCTGATTGCGTGCACTTATCTCTTCGTCGCCTCGTTCGCCCCAACCTGGGGTCCTGTTAGCTGGGTAAGTTTCGCGACAAACCATCACCATCCCAGATTGAAAGCAATGCCCGTCTTGCTAACATGACAAAAGGTCTACCCACCAGAACTCTTCCCCCTCCGCCTCCGAGGAAAGGGTGTCGCGCTCTCAACATCCGGCAACTGGGCCTTCAACACCGTCCTCGGCGTGTTCGTGCCCCCCGCCTTCGCGAACATCAAGTGGAAGACATACGTCATCTTCGGTGTGTTCAACCTCGTAGCATTCATCCACGTCTTCTTCTTCTTCCCCGAGACAGCTGGAAAGACCCTTGAAGAGACTGAGGCGATGTTCGAGGATCCCAATGGCATCAAGTATCTCGGCACGCCGGCCTGGAAGACCAAGGTCCAGACTGCGACTACTGAAGCCATGGAACATGGTGATCTTGATGCTTTGGGTGAGAAGCATGTGGATTCGCAGCAGGTGGAGCACCCGCAGAATGGGGAGGAGAAGGTTTAGGTTTGTGATTGATGACGGATGCCAGTGAGCTTTGCTGTCTGCGTCGCTTATCGATTGGGAGATAACGCATGAGAAGAAAACAGATATTATAGTTGAGGAGAGCCTGGCTATTTACTGGAAAGACTGATCTGTTTGATGTGGAGAGATGTTGGAGTTAAGCATGTGCCTGAGTAGATGGAGATAATGTGAACATTGATTGATGCTTGTAAGTTTTGTTAGGTGATATCTAATAGTACACAGCTTTTCTGTGCATTTATCTTGCGAGAGAGGAGCTCTAGTTAGCCCAGTCATCCAATGTTCAGCGGCGGCTGCTGTTGGCATGGCGGTGCGGTGACTGGCTTGTATGTATAGATATGACCTTTTACACTCCGGCGGTTGGACGAAGAAGAGATAGGACTGCACATGGCCCTTTACGTTGTGTGATTGAGGCTAAGGACGAAGAATTAGAAAAAGCAACCCGTGAACTAATGACCACATTGAAGGGAGAAATCAAAGTGAAGCATCTCACAGAAGAGATCAACTCACTGTTGAAGCGAAAAGGGAAAAAGTAGCTGAAAACGTCAAGAGCCCGTTCTCCTTGTCCTGGTCACAAATTTGCCGTCGGTAGCCATCAATATTATTTCTCTGGGTTCGGGTTTAATGTGTCCGGAAAGTTTTCAACAACTGCGTTTTTCACCGATCCCTCCCATGCCAACCAAAGCTAGAGGGGGCGTAGAGGGAATCAGGTTGATGGGAAGTGGTAATTCCGGATAGGTGGGTAGTGGCGCGCCACTATTTGGATCTGGCAATAGGCAGTGGGCCGTTATTATCCAGTTCCCTTCGCGTTTGATAAGAAATGGCAGCAAGAATGACAAGGGTAATTGAATGAATAGTGTTATAGTAGCTCATTATTATGACTGAGAGAAAAGGAGGAAGGATTGCCCACGGTCTCTCTGGGGATAGGGAAAGGCATTGGCCCCTCCCGCCAGCAGAGTTACTCCCAGATTGGCAATGACGAAGAGCTTCATGATAGGTCCTGCGACTGTCGACTGTATTGAATAAAGATTGGAGTTGTGTCTACTCAGGAATTGGGGATTGTTGTAAATTGGAGATAAGGAAGGGTCTATTCCTTTTATGTGCTTTCTTGCAAGATGTGATCACTCTGTTTGGAGTCCCCGGTCATAATTGGATAATAAGAAGAGCTCCATTGACTGTTTATGTTCGACATTTGTGGTATAGTAGAATGGTGGTCAAAAAATTTAGACTCGAAGCCGATGATGCCTATGGTATACTACTTCGAAGGGTTGCTTATCTGTGGCTTCCGAGACTTTTAATGTAGGATCTAGACTCTATTGGTGACTAGCACATACTTTGCCGCATCAATGAATATTCCATAGATCTTCTTTCAATAAGCACAGTCAGGCTGTCACTTTATGATCATGTAGATCTTGATCTCGGCAGACCATGGGTGGGTCGATAACGGCTGGGCGGCAGGACTTCCAGGTTTGCCGAGATCGAGACGTGCATGCTAATAAGGAACATCCCGACTCTGTTAATCTGAAGATTACTTACCGCATCTTTTGATAGGGATAGTTCCGGATAAAAGATCTCTGACAATGACTGGACTCTGATTTATACTAGTCACGTGATCCTGGAGATAATGTTTGCACTGTTTGCCACCAAAGCTGGCCCGCGTACTTGGACGCGTCTTGGTACCTTGCACACCCCACACTCCAAGATCGTTGCGGTTTCGCTGAAGCTGCCCTCTACGATCCGGCCAACCAGAGCGGACATGGTTGACGCACCAGCTTCACAAAATGCAGACGTGTCGCTCTATCTGCATGCCGAGCTGTTATCCAACATCCGCCAGATCACTCTCTACGTCTCTCTTCCTGAGTCACCAGCACTCGATGGCATTCAACCGGAGATCCAACTCTCAGAGTCACGAAAAGCAATCACAGTATCTCTGCCAGAACCATTTGATCATGTAGCGGAGACGATCAAGCTCCCAGCTCGTGTCAGTGACGCGACACGGCGGTCCCTGAAAATCAACGCCAAAACTGCAAAAGCACCTGGAGCTGCGCATTCCACTAATTCCAGCCATGACTACTCTTTCAGAATGCAGATCGATCCCAGTGATGAGGCAATACTACCTAGAGATGAAATAACGGATGGTTATGTGCCGTGGACTGCAGCGGATATGTCGCCCTCGACACGGATTCGATGCCGTGGATGTGGCAATGCTTTCTTGAAGGAGTCAACGTCTGGCCATGAAGATGAACAAGGTTCGGAAGAACTCACACAGGGCTGGACTTGGAAGGACCTTCCAAGCGGGAACTGGGCAGAGATGATGGATTTCTGGCATTGCCACAAGCCGGACCCGCATGAGCATGATCCGGAGGGAGAGGCCACCGCAGCTCTGAAAATCGAGGAACAAACCGCGCAAACTAAGGGATACGGTGCTTCGAGTCGTGTTGAGGCGATTCCTGGGACCGTTCTCATTGACGTCGCTACTTTTCTCCTCTCCAAGTCCGACTGCGTCGGTTTGAAAAAGGTATGTACTCTTCCCTGCGTTACTTGGCTTCGTCACCCTCTATTCCACCAACATGTTGTCTCGCTTGACGTGGGTAACTCAGAAGGAGACCATTTCATTCCCATGTTGTGGCCTTCGATACTATTACCCTAGATCAAAGTTCGTGCCCACTTCCGTGGCTGAGCTTGGTGGTAAGCGGTTCGGCTCCTTCATACAGCTTCAAAGGCAGTTATCCTCTCTTGCAGATGGATTTCGCCTTCGTGCTGGCTGACTGGGTCATTCCGGCTGCCGTCTCGCTTGGGCTACCTCAGCACCCTTTTCGATTTCAACGGCAGCCTGCTTGACTCCAGAGGATTGGGACTGCTGTGAATAGAAGAGGTACATCTACAGAAGATTTGGCTATGCAGAGAAATACATTATATTGCACCTTATCTCCAATCCACTCTTCATCTCCATGCACGCTATTAGATCCCCGTATGACTGGAATTCTTACTGACTTGTGTTTCTTCAGAGCAACAAGGAGGAAACTGAATCTGTTCCCACAAACACTGGACCAATGACAATGACATTAGAGTGCAGCAACTGCAGCTCCATTGTTGGCATGGAAGACCCCTCTACAAACGGGTGGCGACTCCTGAAAGCGAGCGTGTCCCTGAACACAAACACAAACACCCAAGACGCCGATGAAGACCCATGGCAAAATCACCCGACAGAAGTCATCATCGCAGCACAGCTCCTGGAATTGATCGAGAGGGAGAGTGCACGACGCTTCGTCGTCCATTGCGGACTGAAACACGGCCTTCTGGTATACACACCCCTGGCCCTCTAGTCATCGAGGAACTTACGCTGATGTTCTCTCCAGCTTTGGGTTTTCAATCCAGACCTACGCTATTCCAATGTCAGTGCCGGCCACAGTGTTCACGCCCAGCAGGCAATGAAAGTGTTCTTCCAGGAGAGAGAAGACGTTGAGGAATTACTCCACCCTGAAGCTGGAAAGGTCACTCCGCTTTCTGTGGAAGAGCTGGAGCTGCCTTCCATGATTTTTCGGGAATTATCTGATGCGCTTCGAAGGAGTAATCAGATGCTGCCTGTCTCCGCACGACGGTTCAATGAGTGGCATGTTGGCTTGCTAAGTCGATTCTGTCGCAATACAAGGGATTGAACTGAGCCCGGACTACAGGGGTAGAAGACGGCCTTGTCGATCGAAATACTCGGTCTATCATCATCGCCGTCATTCCTATCTTCTACGCATTGAGATCTCTCCAAAGCGAACGGTGGCATATTTCATCAATTTATCCCCATTACAATACCAAAGCCATCAATCATCAAAGCCGCGCCTGATTTACGAGTCGCCCTCGAACGGGGTCTCAAACGGCGGCTCAGCCTGAGGAGTCAGTCGGGCGATGTGGCGTCTCTGACCGTCCTCCCAGTCAAACACAGCCGAGTGGCAAGCCACGCGGTTGTCCCAGACAACAACAGTGCCGGGCTTCCAGCGGATGCGAGTCTGCAGATCTTGCGAGAGGGCGATGTGGTCATACAAGAATTTCAGCAGGTAGTCCGACTCTTCCTTTTTGAAGCCGACAATGTAGCGAGTGACTACAGAATCCGTTAGCTCTGTATTACGCGGAGACTAATGCAAGACTTACACTGAGGGTTCACGTAAAGTGCCTTCTCTCCAGTCACAGGGTGAGTCCGCACAATCGGGTGCTCCGAGGTGATGGGGTCGCGGCGCGCAATGCCACCACCATTGAGACTGGCGTTCACCTGCTCAACTCCAGAGTGCACAGCCCGCAGCCCATGCAGCCGCTTCCGGAACTCGGGCGACAATCGCTTGTACGCCTGCACCATGTCACCGAAGAGGGTGTCACCGCCCGTGGACGGGCCATCCAGCACATACAAGAAGGTCGTGCCGGGCGGCTGCTTCTCGAAAGTGACATCCGAGTGCCAGGTGATGGTGTTGGTCCGTTGCTGCAAGAACGTCTGTCCCGTCCGGTCATCCGCACCCCGGAACACAAGGTGAACCTCAGGAAAACCCTTCGGTGCGCCCGAGGTCTGGTGGATGTGGTGTCGGCCGAAGTACCCGGCGAAATCGACGGCCTCTTGGATGGGGAGGGAGGCGAAATCCTGGTCGCGGAAGGCGACGACGCGGCGCTGGGCGACGTAGAGGGCTAGTTGGTCCTTGCCTGCTTTGGACAGCTTGCTCAGTTGCACGCCGTGGACCTCGGTGCCGATGAATGGGGTGATGTCGTCTACTTTGGCTTGGCCCTTTGGGAGGAGGTCGGGGAAGCTGGGGTCGGCGTCTTTGCCGTGGTCATAGTGCTCGAAGGGCTGGAGAGGGGGGTATCTGAACATAGGGGTGAGATAGGTTCGTGGATTGTTGCAGGCTTGTTGCTTACCTTGCGGTCTCATTGTCCCAGACTGGGAGGTAGTTGGGGAAAGACGCTGGAGGCAGCTTGTCTGTGCCCTTGAGCTCGGCCTCCTTCTCATACTTGTATCCGATCAAGTTCTCCTTGTTGTGGCCTGCATCGGTCTTGAAGGGCACCGAGAAGGTGGGAGCGCGAAGGGAGACGGTCTCTGTGACTGAGGGGGCCATATTGTAAATATCTTTTGGAAGATGTTCCTTTGTATGACTTCCGACTTGTTCTTGTCGCCTTCACTAAATCCCATGAGAACAATGTCCTTCTATATACACAAATCGGCACGTCGGCACGCTCGACCCGATTGCACCACATTGCGCACTGACTGCGGGGAGGAATATCCCGTCCGATGGGCGATTCTTTCCCAGTCTCGTCTTCGGAGTTCCTTGCGAGGTACAACCTGGACGTCCTTTTTAAGACGATGCGGGGTTGATGGAAGGAATGTCCCATGGGTTCGTTATCGTCGGTTGTGATGGCGTGATGACACCGTAATAAACAAGCATCATTCGTCAAGGAGAGGCTTATCGGATGACTGAAAGTGAAGGTGTCGATGTTGCTGCTTTGGGAATTGCGTGATTGTCAATTGTCGTTGCGCAACGTCTTGTTCAACAACGTTTGACTTGGGATTTGGTTTCCGAGAGATCAATGCGAGGTGTTTGACAGTTTGCTTTCTAAGCTGATTGTCTGACATGAGCAGGTTTTCATCGCCTCGAGTTCAACCTACAAGGAGTATACTCCTGAACCGCCACATCAAGATCAGCACACTCGAATTGACTCCATTCGCAGAGATTAGCCTGAATAACGCCAGTCCGAGCATCGATGTTTATATCCGAAAATAGACAGTCCAGCCAATCAGTGGGTCGATCTCGACATCCTCCACGACTCGTCCAACCTAACGTCACTTTATTTTGACTTGCGTGATCCAGCCACGACAGATACAAGAGGGGCCTTCACAAGCAAATCTTCTTTGTACCTTGAAGCCGTGCGCACAGAAGCACGCAAAGAGAGGAATTACTTTCAGTATCAGTTCCAGTCCATGACTCGCTCCTCCAACTGCCATATCACGACATCACGATATCAACCCGCGGGTCTGATGTCCGATCCATCTCGACATCCACATCTCTCATGTGGAGTGGAGATGGAACGCCATTGGGACTGCCGATTGCATATCGCCGGTACCTCGACACCTTCCCGATTCTGCTTGGAACTACGCTGTCCTGCGCAAGTCTAGCCTTGGCATGATACGCGCGCAAATGACACTCGCCGAGCGTGGGTAACCACGCCGCGAGGATGTCGAGTTGAATCGGCCACACTATGGCGTGATGGAGGGCCGTGATGTCTACCCTGTGCTTTATAGCTGAGGCATCTCGGTCTTTCTTGCGATGTCTTTCAGTCTCAGATCTCAGTTTTGACAAGACCGTCAATATGGCTATTGAGGAGACGAAGAATGTTGGTCCTGAGGGCGAGGACTATGAGTCCAAGGTTGTGCCTCGGGTCGACTCCGCCAGTGACACTGCCTCTTCCTCGTCGTTTGAGGGACGCCGTGGTCATGTCAAGCAGCTCGATTGTGCCTTTGACACTACTGAAGACCCGCGGTATTACAAACCAATCCCAGAGTATGAGGGGATTCATCGCTGGGATCCGGACTTTGAATGGACAGAGGAAGAGGAGAAGGCTGTTGTCAGAAAGGTATGTCTCTGCAGAACAGTTCGTGTCGACTAGCTGACCCGAAATCCAGATTGATTGGAGAATCTGCACCTTCGCTTGTTTCACTTTCTTCGCTCTGCAACTAGACCGAGGAAATGTTATTCAAGCAACCTCGGATAATATGCTGGGTGACTTGGGCATGAACACCAATGACTACAACACCGGGCAGACGATTTTCTTTTTAACCTTCCTCTTCGCGGAACTACCTTCGCAACTACTGTCCAAATGGTTCGGGCCTGATCGATGGATCCCCGTTCAAATGGTCTCGTGGAGTTTGATCGCAGCCTGCCAGGCATTCGTCCAGGACCGAGGCAGCTACTTTGCCTGCAGAGCCTTACTCGGTCTTCTCGAGGGCGGTTTGTACGTTACTTCCTTGAAGAACTGCCACCTATCGACGACGCTAACTTGCACAGCATCCCCGACACAATCCTCTTCCTCTCCTTCTGGTACAACTCCCGCGAGCTCCCAATCCGCCTCAGCTACTTCTGGGTCGCGTACCAAGGCACCTCGATCATCAGCGCATTCCTCGCTTTCGGGTTCCTGCACATCCACAACGCGGACGGCAAAGGTGGTTGGCGGTACTTGTTTGCCTTTGAAGGCCTGATCACGGGCGTGATCGGTATCATCGCCGCTTTCTGGATGCCGCCGTCCCCCACACAGACAGCAGGCCTGTTCCGAGGTAAAGAGGGGTGGTTCAATGAGCGCGAGGAGAAGATCATGGTCAACCGCATTCTCCGTGATGACCCCAGCAAAGGCGACATGCACAATCGCCAGCCCGTAACACCAAAACTCCTCTGGGAAGCACTGAAAGACTACGACATGTGGGTTATCTACGTGCTCGGCCTGACATGGATGATCCCCACCATCCCCGAGACGACCTACATCAGTCTGGAACTGAAGTCCCTTGGCTTCAGCACCTTCCACACCAACCTGCTCAGCATCCCGTCCTACGTGATTTTCATCTTGAATCTGCTGCTCTGGACGTGGATCTCTGAGCGCTTCAAGGTGCGTTTTCTGCTGGGTGTTGTTGCCGAGGTCTGGGCTTTGGTCCTCCTCATTGCGTTGGAGGTGCTGCCTGCTGAGGCTAGTGCCTGGGCTCGATGGGTGCTTGTCACATTGCTCATTGGTATGCCGTATGTGCATGCCATTATTGTGGCGATTACGTCGAGGAATGCGGGGACGGTGCGGACTAGAACCGTCGCGACTGCTTTGTATAACATGATGGTGCAAGCGAGCAACATCATTGGCAATAATGTGAGTGGATCTGGTGGGATGGGGAAGGCTCTGCTAATGAGCGGTTACAGATCTACCGCGATAACGACAAGCCTCTGTACCGCACTGGCAATAAGGTGCTGATTGGCCTCTCGGTGTGGAGTCTGGTCATGTTCATCGTGGCAAAGTACTACTACGTCTGGCGGAATAAGCAGAATGCTGCTGTCTGGGATAACATGACGAGCGAGGAGAGGGAGCGATATGTTGCCGAGAACCAGGATCTCGGGAATAAAAGGTGAGCTTGTGATTACTACTCATGAGATGAAGAAGATAACTGACTGATCCTTGCAGGGTTGATTTCCGTTTCTTACATTAGACGTTGATATCTGGCTGCGCCTTCACAGCAAGGATCTGCATATATCCTCTCGAATCGGTTGAATAGACTTGATGCCCAAATGACAATCACACTGTTCAGAATGTCCACCTGTACACTTCACTTCAGACCTAGATACATCCACCAAGTACTCACTCACTATACAAGCCACAATCCATGCACACCCCTTCCAAGCTACTCCCCAATAACATACTCACACCCCTCATCCCCAATCCAAACCTCATGCAACTTGTTCGCAGGAACATCAACCCTACACCCAACACCAAAAGTCTCCTTCTTGACCTGTCCACCATGCAACTTGGCGTTATCCTCCGGGTAGGTGATAGTCAGTGAACCCCGTCGGATTAAGTGTGTTGTGAGGCCACCGTGTCTATGTGGTGAGTAATGTGCGCCGCTGGAGGTCTCTTAGTAAATGGAATGGGAAGACGAGAAGATTTGTGAATTGGGTAGGGTAGGGTGGGTGCTGGGTGGTTGGCGTACCTCCCATCAGACCAGGTGAAGACGTGTTTGAAGCCCCAGTCGCGGACGAGGCGCTCGCTTTCGGAGCGGGTCCCGATGGGGTACTTTTCTGTCATTTTGGACTTGGAGAATTTGTGCAGTATGGAAGTTAGAGAGATGTTTTTGTGCTGATGAATTGATGGGTGTTGGTTGGACTGGTGCTGATAGTCGTTGGAGGGATGATGTCATGGGACCTCGAAGAGTCAATAGGAGGCCTGTCACGTGGACTGTATCAATGAAGTATACGAATCGGCGGTGAGGAACTGATTGATACTGGGCGAATATCGAGCTGAAAGGTGTTGGACTGAAGAGTGTGAATTCTGATAGTCAATCAGAACTGAAGTAACAATAGAAAAATGCAAATCGGCCAAGTCGTGTATCATCATTCCATAAACATAAACTGCACTTGCAACACTTCCTACCGAGTCGAGCCAGATTTGAAGGATATCCTCCATGAATTGACAGAGGTGAAAGAGATCACTCGTTGTCGAAATCAAACAAAGCCACTTCGTGCTGGGCCTTCGTAAGAGTAGAGTCGCAGCGCAGTAACGCCCGCAAACAAACGCCATCCATGCGTCTCTTCCGTGAGAGACTAAACCAACACCAGGTGGATGGAACCCAGGCCAATATCATGCGCAAGGAGTGTGGCAGATATGACAGCTTTTGCCGGGGATGACCCAGACCTCTTTGCCCTTGGCGAGACAGTTGGGGCAGCGAACACCAGGCATCTATGACCCACGTTGTTAGAGAAGACAGGACAAAAGTACCAAGAAGCGGCTCTGGACGAACCTTGTTGACGGCGCCTGAGCTCGAGCTCGAGCATGTCGGAGCGGCACGCTGTGAGGAGTTGGTCATGTTGAGAGAGGCCAGGGATCTTGATCTCGAGGGTTGAGATGAGGTGTGAACTTGAAAGGCTTGAGGAACTTTGAAGACTCTTTGTTCAACACCGGGCCGAAGGCAGCTTATAAGGCAGAGACAGCGCACAAAGACAGATTTGGGAAGAGGAAGAAGCAAGATCCTAGCCCCGCGACCGCTCAAAAAGAAGGGCAAAGAAGAAAAGAAGAAAAACAAGTGAAAAGAATAAAAAAGCAGAAAAATCTTACCGACTCATCTGTTTGGCCCATCCAAACTGAGTTCAGCTCCCATCGAATCGAGCTATGTACCAAGCCGTCGATAGAGACTCGGAAGTTCCCGTTCTTGGGAATGGCGCGGTGCAGGAAGATTCTCCCTACCCTCGATGGCCCAGTCACAGTGCGCAGGGCCAGGAGAACAAATCCCGCCATCATGGGTGACGGCTTGGCTTTTGCGCAGGGACTGGGATCAGGGTGCAAGCCTGAATCACAGGGCTGGTTGCAGGCTCTGTCGTTCTTCATTTTTGCGCCACGCAGAGGGGTGCTCAGGTGGTGGTGACTCTGGTGATTGAGATGGGGAGCCAATCAGTCTCTCTCGATCGGGCCATCCCGAAGTCTCCGGATCAGGCTTGGGGTGTTCGTGATCAATTCGATCGTTTGCTGATCTGCTGGAGGGGTTGATGGTGGGAGTGTGTGCCCTGTGATGCGGACTGGGCTTCCCATGTTGGTCAGGGGCAACGAGTGATGATGAGTCTGGAGCGGGTAAACGGGTCGAGGTGCCGCTTTGAGAAGATCCAAAGTTGATAGATGCTCACTCAGGGGAATGGGGAGTGGGCTTGGTTGAGGTCGAAGTTGATGTATCGTTTTGTGGTGGGCCGAGGAGATGAGTAGATCGCGGGTGAGTGGAGCAGTCGAGGAGGCCCATTCGCCGAGTTCCTCAAAAGAACGCTCGATAGAGGCCGATTACTGGTCAATCGAGTAGTTCTGGGTTGAGTATTCATCCAATCAGTGCATATGATGCATGCGAATAATACCTGTCGCTGTCAGTGTCACTTTGATGCGTGAACTCTTAGTACTTCACTCGTTGACATATAGATTGTATCAGAGAAGAAGAAGGAGATAATTACCATAATAGCAATTCCAGTCCATAGTCTATGGATCTCAAACAATACCTTTCATATCCATAATTCAAATTCAAGTTGACTCTCTCATCACAGATTATCTACCATCACCCTGCTTGACTACGGCCTTCACTGCCGACGCCGATCAATCTGATGCATATCACTTGGCACGACGATCTTCCATCAGACTCAATCAGACCAACCACACTGCCACCACCATCCAGCATGCCACGACATATGCTGGACTCGTCACTGCTCCTCACCGATCTTTGTGCAAGTCCTGCCCCTCATCACCTTCGATCCAAGTGACAAGCTCGCAAGCTCAGCGCCGCATGGCAGGGTTGATCGACGATGGCGTGCATCATGCAGGAGAACTTTCTTGTTTGCTTGTCTGCAGCTGGAATGTGCTGTGCAACGAACTAGATACCTCGACAGCACCGAGTGATAGGTTCCCACGTTCTGGGTGCCACGCTATATGTCCAGCTTTGGTCTTGTGTCACGTCTTGTTTCAAGTTTCATCAATATCTTGTCGTTAGAGATACTGATCAGACAGAACTGTCAAGTCCACCCTGAAGCGCTGCACACGTATACCGGATGCTTGCAGTATGTTGACTCGATGCATTGCACTGCATAGTCTTATTCTCTCCATGTTTGCCATACCCACGCATGAAGAATGCATGATACCACTCCTCAGACCGTGGGACAGTATCACTCGCATACACAAGAGCCCCCTTGCTTATAGCACTGTCTCTACCCGACGACTCGAACATCGAATCACCAAGGTATGCAATCCACTCACTTCTGATAAGAGCAAACTTGTGATGAACGCGTGTTCCCTTTGCACCAATGACTTGTGAGACTGGATCTAAAGAGCGGGATGATCGCCTGTCGTGGCATCCTCTGGATGGCCACCTCTGGGGCACCTGTGTCTAGTTTTCTCATGGTGAACAGTTTGTGCAACACGGATACCTTCCATGCTCCACCAACATATCCTTGATTTAGCCTGTAGAGGTCTGACCCGAGCCAACGAATTGTGATTGCATAGACCCTAGGTCTGACTGCCCTACATACAGTCTTATGCTCATCATGAAACGGTCTTGGTAACACGAACCAACAGCACCCCGCCTGTCTGTTCACCCTTGCAGTCATAAAGGTGGACAAACCGATATCCCTCCTGTAGTCGATCGAGACGAATGCACGCCCACGCAGCCAGTGAGTCACGGCCGATTTCGTCATCTCTGATTTTGAATCTGGTGCACGATGGCATTAGTTCGGGATTTGCAGAGGGCAGATGAACATTGAATGTGGGGGAAGAAGTTGCTGCCAGTCTCCGGAGTGATGAACCGCCCACGCAAACAACGGAGCTGAACGAGGGCAATGGAATGCGGGGGTATCACCGCAGAAGCTTTGTGATAGCATGCTGGGGCATCCGCACGTTGTGATATCAAGAAAAAGAATCGAGAAGACTGCAGACAGTACTCACCGAAGGAAGCTCAATTTCTCCACGACACCAGTCACAGTCGGGAACACCAACTTCTGCCCCCCAAAATCCGGGTTCCGCCCGCTGGCACTCTTAGTACAACGGCGGTAACTGCTCTTCTCAGAGTCAGAGCTCCCGTCATCGCGACCTGTCGCGACAGGACTCTCCGGTTCCTCCACATGAAGCTGGCAGTTCACGTAAGGCTTGAATCCTTTCTCACTGTCTCCCGGCGGCAGAGCCAGGTCCTGCCCGGCAAAGACCTCAATTGTCAGATCGAGTGTGAGATGGGAGACAGAACCAGATGAGGAATCGGTGCTGCGGTAGCCCGGCGGTTTCAGCTCCCAGCCTCGGGTACCGGCGAACATCCCGTGGTTCAGCATCATGCCTTTATCTAGATTTTGCCAGTTAAGGGCCACGAGCTGGGCGCCTCGGCGCCAGTAGAAGGTTGGGTCTAGGTTGGAGGATGTGACCCGGAACGCGAAGGGGTAGATCCTCATTAGGGAGGACCGGTTGTGGTTGAAGAGAGCGTCGCGGTTGTTTAGATGGGCGTCCCGGGCTGCCTTTTCAGAGAGAGAGAAGACGTGCACTGGGACCTTTGCCTCTGTTGAAGGTTAGCATGACACAAACCAGTCTCGGAGGGAATGTTATACCTGGCTGGTCAAAATGGCTGAAATGGTATGCCCGAGTGTACACAGCCAGCTTCGACAGTTTTTCAAGGACCTTGGATGGCTTCGCAGGCTTCTGTGGCTGGCCTTGCACAGGCGTGTCATTCGAAGGCTGAGGCGAGATCTCCTCTTCGGCTACAGCATCTGCACCCTTCAGTGGAACCGCCTTGGCTTTGATCAGGATCTTCCGTTTCAAGTCGGCCAGTGCCGGCAGCTTTTCTGGATCAGTATTAGGCGGCAGTTCCACGAGCAGCCCCTTCCACGCATCGTTGATGATATCAACCATCATCTGCTGCTGTTCCAAACAGGCGTGTACTTCCAAACTGACAACCACCGGTAGGTCACTGGCGACAAAGGCACTGTCACGGATGGCGTAGCAAATCTCGCGGAAGGTCGTGCCTTTGGTCAGGGTATGTCCATGCAGAACCCGCGGCTCACCCTTGACAGGCGTCTGGCTTGGAGATGCATTTCCCCCTGAACCGGGCGATGGGCTCTTGGTCGACTTGCGACGCAATGCATCTCCCAATTTAGCAGAGACTGATCGGGACATACCCTTGGCGGGCTTGTCTTTTTTCTCAGTGCTGGCTTTGTCCGTCTTGGACTTAATCTTCGTCTTGAGTTTGTCGCCCAGACTGGTGCCGTCGTCATTGTCCGAGTCACTGCTGCTGTCGCTTGTCTCTGCATCGCTTGAGTCTGGTGAGTCGGGCTCACCGTCCCAGACATCAATTTCAACAGAGCGACATCCGCGCAGAAGGACCTATTTAAGTCAGAAAACCCATCGAAATCTACTGGCCCTAAGTCCGATGTGGAGAAATTTCAAATCGCAGCAAGGCATAAGTAGGTAGGGGGTCTTACAGAAGTGTATGCGCTCGCAGCAGCATCACCATACAACTGATTCCCAGTCAAGTATGTATTGTGGCTGGAGGAGATATAGTAGTCCGAAATGGGTGCTGAAAGATCCAGTTCAGCGGCTAGTGCTTGAGCAGACGATGCAGCACTCTTCATGTAAGCCCGAAACGCGTCCATAGAAGCGAGTGGATCGGTGGGCTGATCATCTGGAGGCGAATCATGCTGGATGGTCTGAACAAAGGCGTCCTTTTCTGAGGATGCGGTGAGCGCATCATAGATCTTTTTGAGATGGGCGTCGACGGTTGGGTGTAGCTTCTCAAGTGGGTGGGACTGGTGTAAGGAGAGATTGCGGGCACGCTCGGTGAGAGAGTTGACTGTCTCCATTTTGTTGGCTCCGTATACGAAGCCCGTGCCCGTACTTATCAGAATCCCCCGCGGATTTTGGATACGCTGAGGCGAGCTGTCGTAGGCTCTGTCAGTTCTGTGGGGTATAGATGACGATTATGGTATCTCGCTGGATTGCTCACTGGTCGAATCACCCTTGCGATGATTTTTGAGGAGGAGAACAATTGAAGTTGAAGCTAAGGAGTCTAAATTGAGGGACAACAAAGTTGACACGTGCGTCCCGTCTCAATTGAGTCTCTCCACTCCACCGCAGACGTGGCTCCATCGGGCCTCAACGAGACATCTGAGGTCTATTTCCATGAGGTGGGCCTGTATAGATTGCTGGTTCACCGAGATGCGACCAGGAGCATCAACGGGAGTAAGAAGAAGCATCTTCTTCCCGCGCATCAACCGTGGATACTTTCTAGTAAACACGATAAGTCCCGCAGAAGCTCTAAACCAAGCTAATCATAGCATGAGACTCAAGATAGATCTCTCGTATCTGTTCAAAACCTCAAGATAGTGGCTATCGCCCCCAATACGAAGTCAGAAGACTCCAACCTTGGAAGGGCGTACAGTAGCTTGCTGAGAAATCAGGATGGGGGGCCTCACCCCGCAATCATATAAAGAGACCCATCAGCCATCCCCAAGTACTCAGTCTCTTCACCAAGAAACCCTGCACTAACACTTCAATCGATATCACTACCCTCACCATGGCCAACTCCGAGCCCGTCCACTTCTTCGACATCTTGTCCACCCTGTCAGGTCCGCATCTACCCCGCATCGAACGGAAGAACGAACTAACAGCTTACAACAACAGGCACATCCAAGTCATGGTCCCCAAACACCCTCAAAGTACGAGCCGTACTCAACTTCAAGGGAATCCCCTACACCCAGAGCTGGATCTCCTACCCAGACATCAAGCCCCTGATCACCGGCTTCGGACTCCCGCCCAATGAATCCGGAATGCCCTACACACTCCCAGCAATCATCCACAAGCCCTCCATCACGTCCAACCCGCACGGCGCAATGATGGACTCACTCCCAATCGTCCTGCACCTGGACAAAGTGTTCCCTTCGAACCCACTGTTCCCCTCCGGTGACGCCAGCTACGCGCTGTTCCTAGCCGTGGAGAAGATCTCCGGCAACATTATGCCCGTGTTCCGGAACTTAATAGTTCCCCTTGTGGCCGAGACGCTGGACCCGCGGGGTAAGGAGTATTTTGTCCAGACGCGGTCGGAGTGGTTTGGTAAGCCCTTGGCTGAGGTCCGGCCTACTGATCCAGAGGAGATCAAGAAGCTTCACGAGCTCGCGGAGACGGAATTGAAGACTATCGTGGATATGCTCAAGGGTCGAAAGGGGAAGAAGGGTCCTTTCTTTGAAGGGGAGAAGGCTGGTTATGCGGACTTGGTGTTGGCGAGCCGCCTGACCTTCATTGAGCGGTTTGATCCTGAGTTCTTCAAGAAGACGCTCGCGCTTGGTAATGGGGAGCTGAGAGCTTTGTATGAGGCGTGTCTGCCCTGGTTGGAAGGCCAAGGCGAGGAGAAGGAGTGGCCCGTTCCACAGTAGGTTGCTTGAGTGGGCTCGCAGGGTCAGAATGGAATTATGTAGATCAGTCTCATTGAATATATGGCACACTTGACGAACTCAATCGACGTAATAATACATTTCGGAAGCCAGAAGGCAACTCTATCGGGTTTTGAGAGTGTTGGCCGAAGATGAAGGGGCCTGTGCAGAAGCGCCAACAGGGAGGAAATCGAAAGACTCGCTCGATAATATGAACCAATGCGATGCACAAGACTGTCAACACCTTTACAGGCCGCGCAGGAAGTTGGACTCCTTGATCGCCTTCCGCCGGGCCTCTCTGGCGCTCTTGGTGACCTCCGCACGCTTCCCAAGACCCTCGGTCGCGTCGGTCAACACATCCACAGGTGCGTCGCGGTTATATGATGCGGGCGTGATATCGTGGGAGTGGTGATGAGCAGGGATCTGCGGCGGGAGGTTGACGGTACGAGCGGCGAGTTTCTTCTCGTAGCGCTTTCGTTGCTTCTTGTTCAAGTCTGTAAAGAGTGAGCTTATGACCTATGGGACAGCTGCAATGGATCCACGTACTGCTAATATCGACACCACCCTTCTCAGTCTTCGACTGCTTGGATGAGTCTCCCAGCAAATCCCAAAGCCAGTCTGGATACTCGGAGTCCTCCTTGGCGAAAACATCGGGCTTGTTCTTGAAGTAGTTCAGGCCATTCATCTTGGTGCCAGCCGGGCAACTGCTCGGTGGACGCTGGACAGCGGGCTTGGTAACGGCATCGGGATGTGCCTCGGTATGAACAAAACCCGGAGTGCTCAAGGGCTGCGAAACACCGGGGGTAGCTGAAGAGATGGCAGATGGGACGGTGGTGTCGCCAGCGGCCGGCTGGCGTGGAGTTGGGGGAGGAGGGGGAGCGGCGACATCGGGATTCGAGCCCTTGTCACTGTAGGATCTGAATTGGCTGCGAATAATGGGCAGCTGGCGCACAGGTGTTGATGGGGACCATGTCGCGGCTTGTCGGTGCTGTAGCCGGGACAGCATGCTCGTGCGGCAGCTTCTGCAGATCATTGTGGTGATTTGAATGACGAGACAAAGATGGTAAGAGCAAGAGAGACAGAAATCGCAATACAGGCCTACAAAGGGCAAGAGGCCTGGTTGTTCGGGGGTCGACAATGATGTTGGCGCGAACACGGAGCGACAGAAAACTGCGGCGTGGATTTGATGCCAAGCCGGAGATGTGGCACGTGACCGTTATCGGATTAGCTCCGGCTTCCTCAATTACAGACTTACCTCTTCGTGCTTGAAATTGGGAATGTAGAACGAGCAGAATGCAAACAGAATTTTCCACTCTCTGGCTCCCCCTTGAGCCTTTCGCTCGTTCCTTCAGGCCTGGTGTTACGATGAAGGAACCACCGCCATCACGTGACCACTACTATACTAAGTTTGGCATCTCCGACCGTTGATCCATCCACCTCACGTCGACCTGCACCGAGACAATCAAGCTCTCGGGAATTCTGTCCCCTCTCATTTATCACCCCGGGAAGCCTTGCTAGGTGATCAGGGAAAAGAACGACTTTTGTCATGTGTGTATACCCGATAGTGGGACGTACATACATGATTGGACGCCAAATCCGGAAAGACAGACACGAAACATTAGAGGATCGCCCTCAAACATGCAAATCTAGTCCAAATACTAACATCAACGGCCGAATTCACCGAGCAGCAAGCTTAGAAACAACCACTTCTTATCCTTGAATCCACCAATGGGTAGAAGAAAGCCCAGGCCGGAAGTGAAGCAGCTGAAAAGCACACGAGGAGCTAAGAAGACAGGCCACTGACATCCAGAAAATTGCAAATATCAACACATGCATCTCTCAGCGATTTCTCCGTTTTCCATTCAAGCTCTTCCCGAGACCTGTCGACCACTGCAACGCAAGAACCCACGTCACCAGCTCGACGGCCTGCTGCCCTCCGAGGAATTGATTTCGATGACACCGCTTCCATGGTGCTGACCACTTCCATGACAGAGTGACCAGAACCAGTGCCCAAGTTGAAAGTCCGGAAATTCTCGGTCAGCTTTCCTTCGTTTGCAGTGCTGAGTGCCGCGATGTGCCCACGGGCCAAATCGGTCACATGAATAAAGTCCCGAACAGCGGTTCCATCCTCAGTTTCCCAATTGGTTCCGAACATCTGCAATTCTGTATATTGCCCGGTCATCACCTTGACCACCACAGGGAGCAGATTGGTGGGCGCTTGCCGTGGGTCCTCGCCGAGCAAACCGGATGAATCACAGCCGACAGGATTGAAGTATCGAAGAGCGACAATGGTCCATTCTGGATCTGACGAAGCCAGGTCGGCTAGGATTGTTTCGCACATCCACTTCGTACGTCCGTATGGGTTGGTGATTCCAGTACACCCAGGCTGGACAATTCGTGCTTCTCCCGCCTGGTCGATGAGCACCTCCTCCTTGTGCACGCACAACTCTTCCTTCAACGGCAATCCCGATGTTGCAAGAGTGCCATACACGGTAGCCGAAGACGAGAAAATGAACGTCTTGATGCCGAAGTCGCCGAGAGTCGAGGCAAAGTCAATGAGACCGCTCACATTGTTTGCATAGTATTTCAACGGGTGTTTGATGCTTTCCTCGACAGCTTTGTATGCTGCAAAGTGGATCACACCGGCAATTTTCGATTTGAGGCTTCCCCACCTTGAAGGCAGTCGGTACTCTTCCAGCAGGGCTTGAAGGGCTGACGTGTCACGATAGTCGTGAGCATGCAATCGCAGAGTCGGCATCTGAGATCCGTTCTTCTCATGAAATTGCTGGGCCAAAAGAGTGATTCGGTCGAACACACTTTCGAACGAATTGCTGAGGTTGTCGATGACAATGACGTTATAGTTGGCCTTGAGGAGCTCCAGGGTGGTGTGACTCCCAATGAAACCCAGGCCTCCGGTGACGAGGATGAATTGACCTTCTGCTGGAAGTTGCCGCAGAAGCTCGTCAAGGTTGTCAAACAGTACTGATGATTCCGTCGCTGGCGTATCAACGGAGCTTGGCGAATAGCTCTCCACAGGAGTGCTCGCATCGGACTGTCGACGGCCACTCATCATGGAGAGTGATTCCACGGCACCTGGCTTGCAATCCAACAAAGAATTGAAGTTGCGCCTGTCGATTATATTCAGGTCCAGGGCAAGGGACTGTCTTTATATCCTATCCGAGACAATGACTAAAACCCGCCAGGAACACCCAGCAGACAACCATCCAAGCTTTATACACTGCTCGCGAGCCTTGTGTTGCCTCACTGACTTGGTCTTTTTCTTCTCGTCTAGCTTGACCTGAGTCATGCCCTGTCTGGCAATTGTCGACTAGTCACTTTCTAGCACCGGCAAAAATGGAAGAAGGAGAAATCTGGAACTGCATAAGCCGAGTGAACGTCTCAGGGTCCATCGGGGGGCGGCCAGATGGGAGTCATGCAACAGGCCAAATAGCAGCTGGGCAGGATTCCGTGGAAGGGTGGGCCAGGCATGCGGCTGGGCCATAGATGCGGTTCTCGATGACTGAAAGCTCTGGGCCTCAGCTCGGGCTAGTGACCTCATCATAGTACAAATCGATTGTCTACTCGACATCTCATCTCAGATCGCAATGCATCTGATGGCCGAGACCCGCTGCAGGCTATTTCGGGCAGCGCAAGGGCACTAGGACTGGACTTGGGAAACTTCTGTTCGTTTCCATGTCACTAGTATTTATGGACTATCAGTCAGATACTGTTCAAACTATCTATATCACAGTGCTATGCTAACCTACTGCGTAAATTCACTTTCGAGTCTCCATTCTACTGCTCTGTTCTGAGTCTATTTCTTGCCCACCATGTCGACCATGTCAACTAGATCCATCGAAAAGCACGTGAGCAGGCGAGAATGTCTTAGGTCGCGACAGTCTCGAATCGTTTCAGCCATCGTCGTCCTCATTGTGATTCTTGCTGCCGTCATCCCACCTGTCGTGGTCACCACACTACACAAGGAGAACAGCATGGGCCCGAAATCCAAGGTCTTTGTGCCACTCTACGTCTACCCAGCCCCGGGGGCTTGGACTCCGCTGGAAGATGTGTATGTTTCACTTCTTTCTTTTTCAATTCCAGCCTAAACTCTCCATCCCGATCTCTTTCTCTCCAAGACACCCAAGACAAGGCCTGGTAACCCGCCACATCCACAGCTGGGACCAAAGTGCCACTTGGGCGTCAACCACACAGAATGCAACACAAACCAAGCAGAAAGGAAAAACGATTTGTAAAAACCACAGACGCGGAACAACCGTTGCTAAAACGCCACCAGGATCTCTGCCCACCCCGATGTCAATTTTACCGTCGTAATCAACCCCGGCAACGGCCCAGGACCAAACGCCCTGCCAGATGCGAATTATACCCGCGAAATTCCAAACCTCGTCTCGTACTCCAATGTGCGCCTTCTTGGGTATGTCCATACCTCTTATGCGCGGCGGAATATTTCGCTCGTCCGCAGGGATATCGAAACCTATGCGGCTTGGCCGGCTGTGTCTTCCAACCCGGATCTGGCTGTTCGGGGTATATTCTTTGATGAGACGCCCCAACAATACGATGCCGATGCTTTGGCCTATTTGCAGGACTTGACGGATCTGGTCAAGACTCTAGATGGGTTGGGTTCTGATCCATTTGTGAGTTGTGTTCTGCTTCTCTTGTCTCTTTTTGGCGTGTTGGCGTTATTTCCCTGTCTCCCCCTTACATTTTATCGCTTTATTGATGGACTTACTACTCGCCACATGCATTACCATAACCTTTTTAGATAACACTACACCTATCACCAACCCATCATTCACTCTGTCGTTCCCAAAAACAGTAGCATCACTAACACAAAACCAGGTCGTCCACAATCCCGGCGCAATCCCCGACCCCCGTTACCTCCCAACAGCAGACTCAACCGTCGTCTTCGAAGCAACCTACAGCACCTTCCAAGAGCGCAAAGGCGCTAAACTCTTCACGGCCATCCCGAACAGCAACCGCAGCCAACTCTGTGCCCTGATCCACTCTGTGCCCGATAGCGTGGAGGGGTCTGAACTGCGTGGGCTGGTGAAGGAGGCCCGCAAGGTGGCTGATGAGGTTTTCATTACGCACCTTAGCTCCGATTACTATGCTAGCTTTGGGAATAGGTGGGCTGAGTTTGTGGATTTGATGGCGGCTTGAGATGTTCTGCTGGCACTGAGGAGTATGAGTGTAGATCTGAGGTTTTCTGGTTGGGAGCTGTATAATTATGAGTTGATTGAGATACACCGCCACTTATCTGACAGAATAGCGCATGGCTTTTCTGTCTTTCTCGCCGAGGAATGATGCATAGGTCTGGCAGCGTAGAGATGATAAAGGTCGGCGTACGATACCCTTTCAGCGTAGTTGTATGAAATACGTATCAGTCTTTCAGTATGCATTCCATGTATTTGATACAGGTGCCAAGTCCAACGTGTTCGGCTCACCAACAGAAGCCCTGGCAACGTGTTGCCGCTAAAATAGATTAACAGTTCACGGGCTCGATGATTGGAAGGTTAGAATGGTGCAATTTTGTCCATTGCGCCTTGAGAGCTTAGGGCACCTTCTTATTCTGACCTGATAAGAAGGACAACTAGGTCATCGAGCTTCTATGTTGAAAGACATTTCAAATTGCTTCATCTGACATGTTGCTCTAGAGTCTGGATAGTCTCAGCATGTCTCAATCTGAATCAGTCAATGTAGCTTACAGGTCACACAGTCGACCTGACCATCGGACCCTGCAGTCAATATCAGCCTTGAGATATGAGAATAGGCCAGGTCAGACTTTGAATAACTGAGACAGCATGCTCGTACAGATCAAAGGCCATATCCACTGACCCTGCAGGTGGGAGTCGGGGAACTACGATGGCACATGTCCGCAGGATAATATGGGCTCTTTCAAATATCATACTAGATATCTCGCTGAATGCCAGCGTCAGGCCCTCAAACATCAATGGTGCACAACTCAAATTAAAATCATTGTGAGCGTATGCAACAGAGATTTGACACCAGCCAACAGATTTCCCACCAGTGGCGAGGACCATAACTTCGTGGCATATTGTTGTCGATCTTTGGCTAGCACTTGCCTCTTGCACTGCAGTGGGAACTAGACACAAATGGAGCAGGCACATCGTCCATCCACTGAGATGCGAGCCCAGTTAGCTTAATTTAGGCTCGGAAATAGTGGATATGTTGAACTCTATAAAGTACTACCAGGGAGAAGCCGAGATCTCAAGTCAAATGGGCCGGAGAGGCTGGCTGGGTAGCCTCTCGCGGAGGGAGCATAAACTTCTTGCATGGTGGGCCACTGGGGTGCATCTGTTTGCTTTGGGTGGCTATGTTGGCGAAGTGAATTCTCCATCGAAGGGAACGTGGCAGCAGTGCTGGCAGATTGTATTTCCACGAATAGTTTTCTTCTTTGATGCAAGACACGTCCACACTCGCTATTCCTTTCAGCCGGTTGTTTGACTTCATGGTGTGGGTAAATTCTAGAATAGCTTGGCAGAAACAAGAGCACAAAGCCAAGCAAGCCAGAACCAAAGCCTCACTCAACTCCCGGAGCGATGTTCAATCGCAGGACAAGTTGGGCAAAAGTCACCAGCGCATGTTCCTTCCGGATATATTCAGCCGTACTCTTTCAACCAGTAAGCACCAGCAAAGTGCAATCCGTGGTTCACGGCCAGGAACCGGGCAGATCCGCTCGGTGCCGATCTTAGCGCTCGCGATCAGACGTAGTTCGTGCTCCGTTCTTGTTTCTTTTGATGTGGATCTGTGATTGATCAGGTCGACGCTAAGGGAAGTCAGCATAGCGTTCTGCTTTTTCTTGACCGGCCGTTGACGGTGCTGCCGTGTCTCAGGGCTGAATCTCGAGGCTGGAAGAGTCTGATGGACTACCGGTCTCTTGGAGAATGGAGCAAACTTTTCGCATTGCAGTAGTAGGAGATAGTGATGGGCGTGACTGGTTCGCCACTCGACGAGCTTGTGTTGGCCTCTGTACAGTAGCTTGTGGAGCTCGCATGGCGCGGGATGAAGATATCGAGCAGCTGCTGCCATGGCCCATGCAAGGGCGAGATCAAAAGTTAATGCTCCGATCATCGAAGAAAGATTTCCGACGTGTCTGATACGATTGGTCGGTGAGAGGTTGTGTCGATCGTGGAGGAGTTGAGCGTCAAGTTCGAAGACCGCTGTCAGGTATGTATCGATGTATCGATTGGAGTGAAATTTACAGGCGTACTTACCATTCATACGTGACCGAGAAACTGCAAAGCAACTGCAAAACGCTCGAAGACAGCGGATATTTGTCATTTGTCCTAGCCATCCAACAAAGAGAATCCTCAAAACATGGCCAATTACTTTGGCGATTGATTGCGAAGATTTGCAGATGCCAAGGAGACTAAGTGGGCAAACAGCGCCGGACATCTCGCCGCATCGCTGGCTCGCTTCGGATGGAGCCGACATCGCCTCATTGTAGATTGATAATGTCGCCATTCCTGAGAACGCCAAAGGTAGTTTGACAGTGCTTGGCCGATGGCCTCAGAGTTGTCAAATGGTAGACGAGAACCTTCTTTTTTTTTTTTTTTTTTTTGCGTACGGGTTCAGGTAGTAATTTGCTCAGTTAGTAGTGTCTTGCCAAAGACCGGACTCTTGGGCAGTATAGTCTGACTCGCATCAACAGAGAGGAATCCATGGATTTCCAAAAGATATTTCCAGTAGCTATACACAACAATCACGAGCAATATTCCACCCAATTATCCAAATCCATATTCTTGATCACAGTCGAGAAATCCCCAGCACTAGGCGCATTGCAAGCAGCCGACTTCTGCTGCGCCGTGACCGCATTGTCATTGTTCGTGCTGTCTCCCTTGGGATACTCAATATGAAACACTGGCTTATTCGCCGCCGTAAAAGCCGCGTAGGTATCACACTCGGTATACTGGGCACATTGCTCATTGACAGACCACTGCATATTCCCAATGACCGAGTCGATGATATCGCCCCCATTCTTCAGTCCGATCGATAGCCCCCGACTATGGGCCTGCGAGGCAAGCCAGTTCACGTAGTTGATCGCGTCATGACGGGTCAAACTGAGGCCATTCGAGTTGTCGTATGCGTCGATGTTATCGGGATCCACGCCGTCGCAGCCCTTGGTCACGGCCAGGTCGAGGCGCGACTGCATGATCTTGCGGACATTGTTGGAATTGGTGTTCAGCCATCGCTCCCCGGGCCAGTCGCCTAGCTTGTTGCCCAGATCTGTGCTCTTGAAGCTACTCGCGTCGGGGCGCCAGTTCTCGTAGGTACCGGCCGAGAAGTAGCAGATCACTTTGCGGCCTAGACCTTGTAGCGTTGAGATGGTGGAGTTCGGGTTGTCGTATAGGTCGATGTCGTAGACATCTGCATCCACCGAGGTGTCGTTTAGTGGGTACAAGAGCTCAATCTGCCATTTGACTCCCACGGCCGGTTGCCATTTCACCGTTGTGTTGCCTCCCGTTGTCCCGTTGCCGCTGCCTTCGTTTCCGCCGCTGCCTCCGTTATTCTGTAGTCCGACTCCGAGACCGACGCCTAGACCGACACCGATGGCGATGATGATGAGAGTGATGACGGCGAGGACGAAGATCTTCTTTTTGGCTGGCCAAGCCCAGCAGCCACCTTTTGACGGCATCTTTGACAGCGATGCGGAGACGAAGAAAGTCGGGATTGTGAGCGGAATCGGTGTTTCACAGGGTTAGAGAACTGTCAGCTTGGGTCGGGGTGCATGGTCTCGAATAGAGTGATAAGTGAGTTGCGCGCAGATCAGAGAGACTTGTAAAGAGATGTCAAAGAAAAATTTTGGCGTTAAGATGAGACAGGGCGTGGTCTGGTTCAAAGGGGCGGGCCCAGACGCCGCAGTTGGGGGCTAAGCAACGGCGATCCTCCGCGACGTAAGGCTCCGAATGTGACCCTGAGCAATTTGTTGCTGACTTGGAGTCACTGCCAGTTTGTATGGATCGATTGAGTTTCGAGTGGAATGCAAAAAGTGAGGAAGAGAGCGTCAAGGAGAAATTCGGGAGCCCAGGAGGACTATGCCAAGATGAACCAGCCACAGTTGTGATTCGCATCTAACAAAGACTACACTGATCTCAGAAGAGGGTCCATAGGGCCAAATAAGGCCAAAATAAGGTGGTGGAACCAGCGCTGATCTACCGAGTCTCATCGTGATCGTCTTCGATTCATTCTTTTGGGGTGAGATCAGGCAACATCATTCCTCAGGCATTAAGTGGCTTAGCTGGAGAAGCCATAGACCTCCAAGAGGACTGACTGACAAGCCACAGTTGAAAGACCATGCAGCGATGGTCTCAGATCAGAACAGAGCACCACCCCAAAATAGACACAGAACACCTCACTCCCCACCCGGACAAGGCGACATAGTCAACCACGAGCCGGCCGAAAGACGCCAACACCCATACCTTGAGATGATAGTCATCTCTGCTGGATCATGCAATATCCAAAGATGAGGCCGAAAGGTCGCACGAAGATGACTCGTCATATTCAGCCAGCCCATCCAGGAACCTTGGAACCCAGCGACCAGCCGTACTCCCCGAGCGGTCATCCTTAATTTGACGAGCCAGCATTGCGTTCTCCGTTCATGAGCGAGACACTTCAACAAAATGCAGTCTCTTTGATCTGGAACACCACCAATGAAGGCCGGCGTCAAATGCATGCGCTGGCAAGCGCCTGAGGAGTCAAAAGGCGGGTGTTAAAGTGTTGCGTTGGCTCTGGTGGAGTCGTTCGAGTTTTTTAGGCTCCCGGCCCGAAAGACTAATACCGTGGTTACCATGATACACCCTGTAAATTACCCTGTTTGATACGGAACCGTATGGAATCGGGCGATGATAGCTCCACGATTTTGTTGTACACCACTCTAGCCACGTCTCCCACGCTAACTACGCTGATTGTTTGGTTGGATTCATGTTGATCAGTTCGTTTGTCAATTTGCCATGTAGTTCCAGCTACACAATCATCGCCTTCGGCCCTGACTTATCGGTCATGTCCCCGGGCCAGGGTTACCCTCATCCAGAGTCATGGTACATGGACAGCTATACAGAGATTCCAAGCACTAGTCACACAGTGAGCTACATAACTGATTCATGTAGGATTGCTTTATAATCAACAGCAGCAGAAATATTTCCATCAAGTCTGTCCGTTATCTCCCCCTTGCATACAGGCGGTCCTCCACATCTCTGGAGCTGTCAGATTATCCACGTTTTGTCCTATTCGCCGGAAAACCTCTACTGAGTAAGACCAAGAGCAGATATCTGGGAGAATGGCGACATTGCCTTCCAGAGTGGTTCAAACACATCAATCGGCTGATATTCCCTTCAACGAGAAGTCAGCGCCACAGCCCCCAGCCCAGCCCTATATCGCGCATGGCGTAGACAGAGTGTACATACTCGGAGTCTCGGGGATAAAACCTCAATGCGTTGCCAAGATCATGTCCAGCCTCAACGATGGCAACTCACCGTACAACATTCTTACATCTGGCTAACGAAGGCTATTGCTGAGCTCGGGGTTACCAGCCTGCACCGTTGTCCCTCGCGTAGCTAGCCCATTGTTGCAGGCTTTTGCTGCAATTCAATATGCCCAGCCTCGGACTTATACTGCGTATGTCAGTATTCACTAGCGATGTCGAGTCCGTGTGGCCAACAGAGTCAGCACGGGTTTACTACGCAAGTGCCCGCAAACAATCCTATTTTTCGGCTTCGCTCGTGGTTCGGAGTACGGCATAAGCGAGAGCCAATTCCAGCACCGCGGACTTGGTCTCTGTTTGCTCCTGTGAGTGCGGATGTTGTACGACCACGTAGAGGCTCGCTTCAGGGACATATTGCCCGAGGTACGCGAATATCTGCCGAGATTATGCTGGATTAATCGAGGATGGTGTTTCGGGTCTCCTCGGCCGGGATGATTTGCTCGGTGTAAGCGAAGCTTTGGAGTGACTTTTTTTGCTCTGCCTTGTCGAGCTGGTAAGAGATCACATAGGGACGATGCTTTTAAGCTGCAGGCTCACGAAGCTTGTTTGCAGACCGCTCTTTGGAGGGCTGGGAGATTCTTGATGGTATTATTGTTTGGTGGGAGATACCATGCACACGCAGTAAATGACTACAGTAACTACAGTAAGAGCCTCTATGCAAGCAAGGATTTCATTCCTCAGGCAGATTCGAGCTGCGAATATCTCTCATTAGAGTGTTAAGGACGAAAATATAACATCATCATCAATGAGTCTTCAATTAGGATCAAAAAACCAACAGCTCATCACAATGCAATAGGAGTCGACAGCGTAAAAGTGACAGGTGACCCAGAGAGCTGAACCCAAACGGTCAGCGGATCGCTACCAAGCTGCTCGGTAGTGAATCCCTGGGTGCTAGTCGGGGCCACAGGGAAAGTCACAGGAATGGGCGAGCTGCAGCTACGGTTCGTAGCAGACACAGTCACCGCGGTAATCTTTTGGTTTTCGGTCGTGTAGCTCAGAGAGTAGCCACATGCATCACGGTTATACCGAGCCAAGAACCCGGCCGACATGTCTGCATGCTTGAGCGTGACAATAGGCCATTCAACCAGACGAACAAACTCCTGCACCTGCGTCTCGACCCAGGCCTGGAAGATTGAGTACTTGGCCGACACGCCGTTGATGGTGATGGCGTCGACATCTGCGTTGCGCAGATTGGCTTGGTGGAACATGTATGGGTCGTGGTGGAGTCCGAACAGGTGGCGCATTGTGTCGGCTTTTTCTGTTGCGAGGAGATCGGCGAACGTCCCGCTGCCGGAGGATGTGTCGATCCATTCTTGGGTGGTGCAGGATGGAGTATCGCAGTTGTAGTAGATGCGGGTGGCCCAGCGAGGGTTCACTTGCATGCCGTCGAAGCCATCAGTCGATGTGACGGTGAAGTAGGGCCACATTGCGTTCTCGGTGTTGAGGAGTGCAGGGCGAGTGTTGTCGCCGACGCAGTTTTTGATTCCGTTCTGCCACCAGGCACGGAGGGCGTCGCCGTTGTGCAGGCCTGTGATGGCTGGTGGGATGATGCCGTCGGCGGTGAAATGCAGTGACTGGTCGATGCCGTTCTGTTTGAGCCATGCCTGGTTGAAGGTGATTTCTTTGTAGACGTCCGAGTAGGTGGCGTTGTTCTCCTCCTCATGGGTGAAGGTGTGAGAGATGGAGCCGAAGCTGTTGAGGTTGCTGGGAGTGGTCCACCAGATCAACAATGGGTCCAATCGGGTACACTTGGTAGTCCAGTCATAAGTCGTTGGGTTGCTCGGCCACAGGTTCGTACCGGTGCCTAGCGGCTTCTCAAACTCAAGAGGAGTATCCGGTGGAGAGTCGTACTCGATACCGCCCCCGTTGCAGGCAGTCCAGCCAGCGTTGGTGCTAGATGCATTCTCAATGTTGCCGTTTCCATTGTGACCGACTTCAGGGAAGTAAGTGCTGCCGGCATTCATCTTGGCATTGATGGTCGCGATCCAGTTGCGGATGTTGTCCATGTCCTGAGTGCGGATACGGAAGGTCGTGCCATTGGGGTGGTAGATATCGGTTTCCAAGAACATATCATCAATTTGAGTGTTGAGATTGACACGGCGGTAACCGGCATAGAGCCCACGGGTGATCCAAGTAATCCATGCGTGCTGCAGGTAGTTCGACGTCGCGCTCCAAGTCGTATCAAACGAGATAAAGAACGCCATCTGCTGACGACCGTTAAAGTCATTGATGACGGCAGCGGTGGTCTTACTGGTGGTGACCGAGTTGGCAGCGAAGGACGCTATTTCCTTGGTAGTCGAGGTGTTGCTGATGGTAGCTGGGTAATGCCACAATCCTTCTGTGCTGACACCAGCACCTGTGCGCAAACCAGATGTTGGGAAATCACTGACATCGGTGAACGAGATATCCTGTTCAACACCAGTGGCACAGCATCCATTTCCAACGGCAGTAGCACCGTAGTTAGGACCAGGGAAGACATCGTATTGAACCATGCGGACACCATACTCCAGCTGGTAAGCGTAGAGCTGATTCCACTGGTCAGTGGTCAAAGCACTCTGGTAGCCCTCGGTTCCACCATAGTCGTAGCTGACTTCAGAAGCAACGACGATACCACCGAAATTCCCCCCAGAGCTGCCATTCAGCGCTGGCAGAGTGGCACCGCTTTGAGGAACAAGGAAAGTGGTGAATGGAATACCGTAGGCATTCAACCCGGATGAAGCGACTCCTGCTGACGAGGAGTCTCTGGCAATAACCAGAATATTGGCGGCCACAGTAGCATGACTGATTGGCGTGGCGGAGGCACTTGCCGAGATTGAGACTGCTGTGGAGGACATGCTGGGAGACGTAACAGAGGAAGACACAGCTGGACTCGACAAAGGTGTGCTCGTTGCAGAGCAATGTGGACAATCAGAGGTATTTACCGAGGTCGGAATGACTTCGGTCAAAGAAGTCGAAGTAACAAAGGTCGAGGGTGCGGCAGATGCTGCCGGCGAGGTAGTCTCAACTGAAGAAACAATGGTCGTCAAAGACAAAGAAGCCGATGGTGAAGTCAAAGAAGGTAGTGTCGTAGTCACGCCAGTCGTAGTCTCCCCAACAACACTCGCCGTTGTTGTGTGAGGATGATGAGGATGCGATGGATGGGGAGGCTCCCAAGCAATAACGTGAGGTTTATCTTTTGGCCAAACACCAGGACGAGTGTCGCAAGTTATAAGACCCCAAAAACAACTGATTTTGATGACCCACACGGAGATTGGTCCCATCTTGATAACGACTGGGAGCACAGGGCGTTCGCAACGGGGACAATGCGAAGCACCATGCACAAATGATGATTGACGCCCTAAAGATGACGTTCGGAATCAAAACGAGTGGACTGAACTTGCATCTACTTCTACGAGTGCATGATCCTCGGGCTCTTTATGTACTGGAAGTGGAGTGTTCTCAAGACCTCCAGACGTATCACCTCGTCCAGCTACGGACAGGAACTTGACCGACAAAAACTTCCATTTCTAGAAAGTCTGACTGTTCGCCTCTGAATGAGAGAGTTTGTGGCGTACTTGCTCATGCTGAGACTGGTAGGGCAGATGGAGTATTTCCGAAGAACTGTGGGCGCGAGCTCGGTTGACTCGGACAGCTGTTCGAGTCTGGAGACATCGATGGATAGGAGCAGATTTTTCTCAGTTGGTCATTGGCTGCTCGCCAAAGGAACAATCGGACTGGACGTCTCCTGCATACAGTGTGATTGACTCAGGCCATGGTGCATCTCACCGTGTGGGCAACCAACCTCAAAAGGTGAGATGCTTCTAAACTCAGATGTATCGCAAGAGAAAAGAGAAAGCTGAGTCTTACAACTGAGACATCAAGACGCCATCGGCTATCAAGCAATAAGGGCAGTCGCCTCGGGTCTTTCGCTAGCGATGCAAAGTAGTTCCAACGATGCTCGGCGCCGAGGAGAGGAGATATGCATCGTCCAGAGTTGGGTCTATGCCGCCCACTTTGGGGGCTCATGGGAAAGGATTGTCTCACATTGTTGTGTGAAATTCGGTGAGCATCAGGGACTCGACAGGTCCAGAAATTAACTTGGAGAATGAGTGCAGGAAGAAAGTAAACGGAGATTGAGTTGGTGAGAGTCACACGGTGCCTGGTAAATATAGTACAGGTATTGGTGTGTAATTTCAGTGAGTATTACAGTACGTATGTATCAATACGAACAGCGTGGTATTGCAAACCCAACCATCCCGCTCCTCTTTGGGCGAGAACCTCGCATCCCAGCATCGGCTGGTCATCGCGGCCTGTTAGCATCTGCGCTAAGATTCCATGCACAAACTAAATCAGGATCATCCTGAGACCACATACTAGCCGAGATTTCACCATGTCTCGTCAGCTTAGTGGATCATTCCAGCCACCACTGCCATGGAGACGTCGACGAGCCGTGTCAAGCGCGATGCAGAACTTTGTTGAGCGGAGGGGACGACATGCAGAAAGAGCGAGATGATCTTGATGGGAATCAGATCAATCGCAAAAGATATAGGGACTGCCTTTCAGCTGGCTGGATGGCGCAGAAGACACAGCATCTTCGATCGGGCATCCTCACCCGGTCTGCAAAGCAACGCTGCCACGACACTGATCGCATGGAGACAGGGTCTTTGCCACACATGGCATCGGGTACTTACGAGCTGCAGCTCTGGGGCTGTCTCCACCGCATGTCTCATGGGCCATTCTGGATGCATATGTTGGTAGTATCCCGGGAGCTGCATCAAAGAAGAGTTTTGGCGAGTTGCTATTTTGGCTCGTTGATTCTGAGGTCTTTGCCTCACAGCTTGCCAAGTGTTTCACGGACTATCTTCTCTCTTGGAGAGCTGCGAAAGCCAGAAAAACCGAGGGGCCATACTTTGCTGTTTCTGCTTGCAGTCCAGCAAAGGCAAAAGTACAGTAGCTTCCGACGGACTTCACCGTGTCATGAGAGCATCCTATCCAGTCCAGCCTCGCGCCATCACCTGTCTAATATTACGCAGACGATCTCCCAGATTAGCTGTTAACGACTTCGCTCACCGTGGACATCTCTTTCATCATTGTTGAGCGATGCTGTGATGGTCTTTTGGAGAAGCAGAACCTCTTCTGCGGACGAACCAGCAGCCCTCGATGCTGAGATTTACTTATATGCGTTCTGAATCTTTCTCGACACAAAGGATCTCAATTTGAAGCCCCTTCAAGATCCATCGCAATGGCGCTAATACTGCCCGTCCATACCGTCGGGTGGGAGGGGATGAAAGCCCACTGGTGGCAGTTTGTATGTCGCTCCAGCCATCTTTGCAATCGGCCTTTGGTCTTGCCTCGTGTGAAAATAAACCATCCGGCTGACTATTTTCTAGGTGATGATCGGAGTCCTGTTGGCCTGTATCACCATTGGATGCGTCTATATAGCTTGGTCTATTGTGACGAGAACTGTCAGATACTATCGGGTAAGCAGGCGCTCGCCTCATGGGGATGACCACAGTCTAACGCAACAAAAATAGACAAGACCCGTACCTGAAAGAGTGCCCCAAAGGGTTACACAACGGCTCAATCAGCTTGCCAATCGTCAACTCAATCTATCTAGCAGACTGGTGAACCAACGAAAGCCGGCCTCATTTGGCGTTTACCTTGGAGGTTTCAACCAGCCGCTCACAGCATCACAAAAGCGGCTTCTTGAGCAATGGGATCTTCTGATTGTGGATCCATTTCGGAGTGGTGTCCTGGAGGCGACTCAACATGGACAGAGTCAAATATTGGGCAGGGTCGATCTTTCTCAAATCATCTCACCAAAGGACTCACTGATATCGGGAATTGAGAAAGTTGAAAAACTTCTCGCCAGCGAATTCAATGATTCGGCTCTTTCCGGCATATTGTTCGCAAATTGGGAGAATCAGCTCACTCCCTCTGTTCTGTCCAAGCTTTTCGAGACGATCAGCAGTCTGGGACTGACGGTGTATCTTGAAACACAGCCGCCAGACTTTCTCAAAAGCAGGAAGTGCTTGCAGAACTCGGCGATCTCGGGGCTGGTAATCCGAAACGCCAGTATCTTGCCATGTGGTGAGAAACGGGACTATTTCCAGGCGACGAACTTGCAATCAACAATAAAAGCATTCGTCTCTGAAGCTTGCATGAGAGATTTTGTGGTTTTGGCCTGGGAGACTGTAGGAGATGACGTGACTCTCTCAAATGCTGTCATTCGGCGATCTCTGCAATGGTGCAACTTTTACAGCGCCATTTCCTGGATCGGTTCCGATGCTGCTCTGCATGATGCCGACTTGAACAGCCCGACCACTGAGCCTCTTCCAGCTTTCGGCTGGCTCAAGGAGGCAGATGTCATGAAGAGCCACGATGTTTGGCGCTCGAACCTCAAAATCTCGAAGGACCGCGACGCGAAGACTGGCTGGGATTCCCTTCGGCCTTTGTTTCCAGCCGTCAACGCACTACTTGCATCGGAAGAGCACGAGACCAATACTCTCGCCAGTCCAACAACACGCCTACGCGACCCGCCAGAATGGGTTGCGCAAGTGAAGTCACAGGGCAGTCCGTTGTCAGTTTCCATGGCGGGCCAGGAATATGGTCATCTTGGTTGTTTTCCACTGGGATCCGATTCCACTCCCCTGGCTTTTGCAGAGATTCTTCAGTCGCAGCAGCATCTCAAAGAGCTGTCCCTTCTTCATCCCGTGCCATCAGCAAAGGTCCAAAGCATCGGACTACTTCTGCACAAATTCCAAGAGACACTCGATCTCTCAGGCAGTGATGGTCAGGTCGCGTCTGCAATCAAGGAACTTGCTGATATGGCTTCCAACGAGACACTCACTGTGTATCTTGTACTGGACTCGGGCCTTCGCAAGACCTCAGATACCCGCTTCTGGGCTGTATATCAACTCGAAGATGACAGGCTTGAGGTCTTTGTCTCCAAGAACGCACAAGGCCTGGCAGGGACTGTTCTGCACACATTTCTGTCAGCGAAGGGCTTCCCACGCCATGTATGCTTTGAAGCAGAAGCTGCGTTGGCGTCATGGTCGCAGGACCTAGCACCAAGCACTGACCTTCCCCGCCGTTTGGTTCAGGACATTGATGCTCTCAGCCCCGAGGAGCGACTTCTTCTGTTGCAACATCTCTCCCTCACTGATGCACAAAGTGAACTGAGGGATCGAATTTGTTCCTACATCCGCAAACAATTACTCGAGGCACCATCATTTGCGCAGTTGAAAGAACTCAATACTTTCAGCTACCTCGCGCAGTCAGTCTCTGTCGAGGACCTGGTCAGGACCCGGGTCAATTGGTACAAAGAGCAGGGATGCAAGTACCCCTCGGTCTCAGTCTCGCTTGATCTATTCCATCAAGTTGACGAAATTTTCACACGAATCCTCCAAGAACACCGGGAAAATGAGCTCGCTAGTGTCACAAAGGGGCTACTTGAGCTGTTGAATGACGACAATGTTGACGCCTACGTTGACATGATGGCACTCGCATTGTTCTGTGCAGCCAGAAAAGGCGCATTAGATGAGATCTACGCCGAAGTGACAGACAGGAACCCGCTCTTCAACAATCATCCCGACCAAGCTGCCGCCTTCGCTGAATCATTTGCGCTCGGTTCCCGCTGTGAGGCATACTTCGATGTCTCACCAAGTGTCTTTGGCAAACTTCTATCTGATCGGTTCAGAGCTTACTACAAAGAGCGTCAACCACCGAGCTGGATCAACGGTGCGCCTCAGCTTGCAACGGCTTATGCCGGAGCTCAGATCGATGTCGACCCTGACGACAAAGTGAAACCCATGCGTGGCTACCAGAGATTCACTTTTCTCAGTGTCTTCGCCATTCCCGCCCTGATCGACATCATTTTGCTCACCATCATCGGGCGTGGTCTCTATCTTTCCGCCTGGATGACACCTGAAGAGCAGAGCAGTGCGACTATGGCTTTGATGATCTCTCTTCTGCTATCCGGCGCAATTGGCACATGGATTGCATGCGGCGGCTCCTACTACCTCGTCTCAATGGCCTTCGCCGCGGCCAACATGTTTGTTCTGATTCGCCTCATCGCTGGTATTGCGTTCACAGTTGCTGGAGGATTAATCGGCTTTGTCGCCATCTCGAGTGTTCGAGGCCCTCGTGCGGGTATCATTTTCTACCTCTACCTGGTTTCGCTGACGATCTACTTCTCGACCTTCGCTTCCCTCGCGAGCTTCAGCTATCCTGGGACTACGTTTCTGTCTGGTCGCAAGGCTATCTTCATGTGCATTCCGATCTTGTTTCTCTCCCCGATCATCACAACTTTCGCTGGCAATGATTCCGCTGTCTACCTCGCCGTCATCTACTTGTTCATCGGAGTGCTTCTCCTTCGTCTCCGCTCGACTACCTCTAAATGGGTGACCTGGTATCAATCCCTGCGACACACTGATGATACCGAGATTCGCAAGTGGTATATCTCTGCTCATGGAAACAACAATGAAAAGGTCTTCGCCAAACTGAGCGACCCAGCTGCTCTTAAGCTTGCACGAGAAGCCCTGTTGAAGGATGTGATGGCAGAGAAGTCCCGTTGGTCCATTGTCAAATCCAAGAGTGATCAGCTCGTCAAGGAACTCGCCAGAGACTGGGAGTCCACAAACTTCCTCCTCGATTGGTACTGCCGATATGCGGACGTCCCGCGGCCAATTCCGTTCAGTTCAGGCTGGAATATTCAGACAAAGGTTGCTTTGGACACTCTTCGCAGCTCTCAAAAAGGCCTTCGCCTTCACAATGCATTTGTCCATTGGCGCCAGTCGAGCAAGGAAATCGGCTGCGGGGTTCTTTTCTTTGTCATCGCTCTTCTCGACAAATGGATCCAAATGCTGAGCGGCGACCACTTGCTTGGCCTCACAGCCTCCTTGAGCGATGCAAACCGCATGGCTGTCGGGTTTGCACTTGCCTACTATCTGATCGGCGCGGTCTTGATTGACACCAAAGCCCAAGAGCTTCATGAAGCTATCGGCGGCCAAGCACCTATGGCAGTGAGGGAAGCCAAAGACATTCGCATTTCGCAGAAGCGAGATGTGCATTTTCGACGGAGGGTCTATTGGAAGATCCTCTTCAGGTTTCTGCTATGGCATGTCTGGAGTCTAGTCATTTCCACTGCACTCATTTGGACGTTCCAGTCATCTGTGGAGGCGATGATTATCTTCTTCGCCTATGTGCTTTCCTACACTGGCCTGATATGGTACCAATACACAAAGATCTTCACGGGGCCCCACGCTCTGAAGCCCCTGCTTGTCGGTATCTGCGTCGGACTGCCAGTCGGAATCGCCCTCAAGGTCTGTCTACCTAAGTTCCTGTACTCACAGGTCATTGGCCTTGGATCAGCCACTTGGACTGTTGCCATTTTGACATTCTTCAATTCGAAAATGGGCATGCCACGCAAGCGCGACTCTGCAGTCGCAATGGGAAAGTCCTTCCATGCTTTCACGACACCTTGGGCAGATCCAGAGTGGTCTCAGCAGGAGCTTCAGAGTTTCTTCGAGACTGTGTCACTCCTCCCGGATGATTGCCGCTTCAGCGTTGACCCGAATGCCCACCCAGGTGTCGAAATCAAGAACATTCTTTTGACCCAGAGCCAAGAGTCGAGGATTGGAGAAGCCTTTCCCAATTCCAAAGAGATAATCGACACAGCTATTGCTTCCTGGGAGAGAGAAGACATTCTTTTGGAGCTTGTACCTCTCGGTTCCCTGGGCCCTGGTATTCGTGCTCTGAGCTGCAGCACTGGGAACCAATTCAAACTGGCTGTTAGCGTCCATGGATTGCATGATCAGCGGCTCGATGTCAGTGCGAACTGCCAGATTATTGCAGAGACTCTCGTTCACGCTGTCGCCGAAATGATCATGGGAGTCCCTCACGAGTATGCAGCTCTGGCCGAATCAATTGTCTCAGGAGGTGTCACACAAACCATGGCCCGGCAACTGCGCGAAGAAGCCAACACTTCCCTCGTCGTACGGTGGGCCAAGAAGGAGCTTCTTCGACAGCTTTGCCTCGGATTTGAAGCTGACATCCACTGGGACAAGCTTCCAGCTGATGTTCGGAAAGCATTACTGAGCCGATGTCTTGGCCAGCCTTGCAGTCTCGGAGAAAGTGAACAATTGTGGCTACAGCGAAGCCTTTGCCAATTCGATACTGGCAGCTTGGATACCCATGTTGCAAGGTGCAATCTCGGGGCAGCAACAGCGGTCAGCGTTCTGGACTATGCCCACTATGGGACTGGTGAAGCTGCCATTCCAAAAGACTCCGAGACGCCCGAGTACATACCCTACATCCCTCGAAAGCTACCCATCGCGCTGTCTCTAGTCAGATCACCTATGAGCTATGTATACCACAAGCTGGGGTCAATGGTCAAGTTCATTGTCATTGCGCTCGTTGCAGATGCAGAGTTCCAACGAGAGTTTGACTATGTTTCCAAATCATTGCCCACAGTCGTGCGTGTGCCCTCCGTCTTTCTACTGAACATGATCTGGATCTACGCCAAAATTGCCCAAGATCTTGGTCTCTCATTCTTTCTCTTTCATGGTCGCAAGAATGTCAAACGGCTGTGGGAAGAGACCAAGGGGATGACTATCCACATCAAGAAGAACAGAGTCCTCATTCAAAGCCTGGACGGAACGTTCACTGCATTCCGGCATCAAGGGATGGACGGTGGCTTCAAAGTGTACCAGTACGCTGGTGAGCACAATACAGAGCCCAAGGAAGTCAAGACGCTCAAGTCCGTCAGCAGCTATTCCAGCGAGATGCTTCTGCTCATCAAACAGGAGTTCAAAGATGGCAAGCTGCTCAACGAGTACCATTACGACTATCGTGTACCAGCTAAGAAAGGCTTCAAACTCGGCAAAGCAGCTTTCAATCGCATCCCTCTCGGACGACGATGTGTCCAAGGCGAGAACTACCTTCAAAGTGTCCAATACGATCGCAAGGGTCTCATCGAAAGGGGCTCTTATATGAAAGATGGTAATCTGGTGCGCTTCCTGTACCACTACCGCAAGAATGCGCACTTTGGCGATGAACTGCTGCGAGCTGAGTTTTCTTTGACTCACATCACCTGCAATGTGTCGTGGTGTGTCGCTCCGCGTCGCCATGAGGACAAGGTTAATCGATGGATTCCTCACTCCAAAGTGACGAGCGCCATGTTTGTCCAAAGAGACAGCGGGGATGTGTACCAAAGCAACTGGCTATACGACCACAAATTCCATCCGACCATCTTCACGACTCTTCACGGTCAGAAGATACAGACACCACCGATGATTGAGCATGACTACCTGAATGTTCTTAACAAGCCTAAGTACACAAGTTTTGTGCACGACAATCCATTCGTGTATTGCGACAGTTTGAAATCAAATTTCTTGACTCGACTGCTGGGCTTGACGAGAAAGCGCTTCACAGTTTCGACATCTCGTGCTCGCTCGTTGATGTGGAAGGCATGGAAGGATAGGGTCGATTTTGACGGCATCATTGTCCGCTGGATGGATGATCGCATTCTTCGCAGAGATGCTGTCCTGGCTCCCTACTGGCGCAGTCGCGACTGGGGCAATCTCAAAGCTGCGAAGAAGTACATGGATCTCCGTGGAGACGCGGTTATGGCCAGCGCAGATCTGGACGACAACATCTCTAGCTGGACGCCTCTGGCTGTCAAGATTAGTGATCTTTGCAATTTTGGCCCTGGAGGCGACGCCGTTGTCACCACGCGATCCAAAGAGGCAGGCATTGATACCAAGGAGAATCTTCATGTCATGGCTGCCGACACAGGAACCTGGCCCAACGAAGGTGGCGGTGTCTCTGCCTGTCGACGAGACATGATCAACTCACTGCGCAGCATCAAGTGGCACATGATCTGCGAGTCTGCAAACGACTTCGGTGTCCCGAAGCATCAGACGGAGAGGAACATTCAGTCTTTGAAGGTGATTCCTCTCTGGGGCTTGGATTTCCTCACACCCACGCACGGTCTGTTCCAGAACAAGCTGGATTCGGAGGTAGAGAATGTCACCTCTGCGAGTGAATTCGACATCAAGATGAACTTCATTCCGATCTTGAGCGCCTTGGTGAAGGGAGCTCGAGCTGTTCATCTGTCCAAAGCTGATATCCATCAAGCCACTCGAGCTTTGGTCAATCTAAACACCTACTTCCAGGAATCCCGCCACTGGTCTCAAGTGTGGAACAGTGAACTGGTGAAGCAGAGCTGGCGTGATCTATGGCTCACGCAGGAAATGTCCAATGCCATTCCCTCGTCCGAATGGCTTGACACTGAGCTGCCAACACTGACTTCCCTTGATGTGGCCTTGGAACTGTGGTATCGTTATCTCTTCATCTTCTCAATCCCAGTGCCCGAGAAGATCCCAAGCGTCTTCCAAGCATCCCACCACAGTGTCAGCGCTTCATACGGTGTAGTCTGCAAGATCAAGCGGAACTGCACCCTGCAGATCTGGGATCATGCCATCAGCTGGCGAGAAACCAACCTTTGTCTATCATCAGCCTTGTGCAAGCTCTCTCCGTTCGTGCGGAACGCACTTCTGGGCTTGATGCGCATCACATCAGTTCTTACCTTGCACCACGCGGATATCATCTTGCCTTGCGCAGACTTCTTCAACCCAGGCTGGGAAGTCGAGATCGGCACCTGCCAGGGCACGATCGAGCACCGCAACACATTCCGTCGCAAAGTCGATCCCGTGGTGAACGGTATCACCGACATGCAGAAGTTCGCACCCGTCAAGGAGATCAAGTCTGAGCGTCCGACCGTCACGATGCTCTCGCATGTGTGGTACGCAAAGGACATCAAGACCGCACTCCTCGCCGCAGACATCATCATCAACCAGTGGAAGTTCGACGACTACCATCTCGACATCTACGGAGCCATCGACAAAGCACCAACCTACTCCACCGAATGCCAGGAAATCATCGCCTCAAAGGGCCTCCGCGGCCGCGTCACACTGCGTGGAACAGCCGATCCCATGAAAGTCCTCGAAAACACCTGGCTCTTCTTGAATTCTTCACTCTCCGAAGGCCTCCCCCTCGCCCTAGGCGAAGCAGCCCTAACCGGCGCACCAGTGGTCTGCACAGACGTAGGCGCCTCCCTCCGCGTCCTCAGCGACCCAGACGACTTCTCTCGCTTCAGCGCAGTCGTCGCACCCAACGACGCCCAAGCCCTAGCAAAAGCACAAATTTCCATGCTCGCCTTACTCGGCGAATGGAGCCAATACAGCGACGACCCCAATCCCCCTCCAGTCCTCACTTCTGCACCAACACCGCAGGACGTGGAAACCATCACGCGCAGAATGTACGCGCAGAGCGAACAGCGCCGCAAGCTGGGCATGATGACGCGCAAGATCGTGCAAAAGTCTTTCAGCGGGGACCGCTACCTCCGCGAGCATGAGCAGATGCTCTGGATCGGCAAGGCAGTCAAGATCATGGCTAGCCGCGCTGCAGGCGACGTGCTCGAACCAACCGATATCGCGACGGCGGTAGCTCAGACTGCCGCCGTGGACGAGGAAGTCATCACCATCCCGCCCAGCGCGGTACACTCATGGCGGTCCTCGACCGTGTCAGGCATGTCGACGCTCTACAGCTCCGCGGCCAACTACCCAGCCCAAACCGGAACCATGAACGGGCGCCCGCGTCCTCTCTCCAGCGTCTCGGCCCTGAGTCTGAGCAACTTCTCCACAGACACGGAATCGCACGCTCGACTGCCTGTCTTTGCGCCGCGTTTGTCGCGGTTCTCGGTGGGCGCTGCTGGCAACCCGGGGAGTAACTCTCCGACAGGTGTGTTGTCGGCGTATCAGTTGCGGTCTTCGTTGATGGGTGGTCAGCGGCGGAGTCAGTCTCGTCCGAGGTCGATGTCGACGGCTGGGAGGGAACAGGTGCGTGGGTTGCAGCGGGAGGATCTGATGCAGTATCGAAACTCTGATGTTAGTACCATCATGCGGGAGGACTTTTTGAAGTCTGGGATGCTTTGGAGTGGGTGATGGGTTTTGCTTTTGGGTTGCTTTTGGCAGATGTTTATATAGCTTGTTTTGACGCGCTTGGAGCGTTGTCTGTTTATAAAAGTGCAAACGGTCGTTTTACTACTAGAATGTCTCTTTGTTTAGGATGATACCAACTTTCATCAATGCATGTTGTAACTGTCCATTCCAAGATTAATGTAACGCCGGGCATCTTATTGCAGCAAGTGATATTTATAAAAACCGAAAATAGCCATGGAGCCTCACCATCCCAGAGAGGCAAGAGACAGAGAACGTTTGACTCTGCTCAGCATCGAGTCATCCGGCTTCGGATTCGTAATACGATGCCACTCCCCATTGAACGCATTGACGAGCCAGCTCGAGAGACCTAACCACCACGTTAGTACGACGGAAACTATTGTTAATGCAGTGATATCGGGCACGAATGACTTACGTTCGTAGACGAGAGTATGGCCATTGTGGAAGAAGATGCTGTGATCCGAATCCGGGAAGACCTGCATATCATAGTTGTCGACGTTTGCCAAGTCCAGCTTGTCGAGCAGGACGAGTGTGTTCTGCAGGTGGACGTTGTCGTCTGCAACGCCGTGCATGATCATGAACCGCACATTTTCACTGAGTGCTGCGGCGTCGTTGATGGTGGCGTTGTCGTAGCCGGATGGGTTGTGCTCGGGGGTGTGCATATAGCGTTCGGTGTATATGGAATCTACCAGGATCACAGATGTTAGCATGGAACAGTGACCAGATGTAAGTTTCACATACCGTAGTATCTCCAGTCGGTCACAGGGGCCACAGCTACGCCATACTGGAATGTCTGTCCTGCGTCTAGCTCGAGGACTTTCAGGGTCATGAATCCACCAAAACTCCAGCCCCAGATTGCCATCCTGTTTTCATCCACGTATTTCTTGCTGGCCCAGATCTTGGCTGTCTCAATCTGGTCTCGTGCCTCGTAGTGGCCTAGGTTACCTCGGACAATGCAACGGGCTTCCCGCCCGATGAATCCAGTTCCTCGGCCATCCACAGTGACAACGATATAGCCCAGGCTGGAAGCGACATAGGCTTGGAAATCCACGGTGAACTTTCGGTCAACGGTTTGTGACCCGGGTCCGCCGTACAAGTGAAACAACACAGGGTACTTCTTCGAGGGGTTGAAGTGCGGAGGTCGGCGCTCGACTACTTGGAGAGTGTAGCCGTCGATTGTCACGTTGGTATAGACTTCTGCTGGGAGGGCGTAGTCTTCAGCCATCTCGACAAGCCTGGAGTTCTTCTCGATTATGGCCTCGTATTCTACCTCGTCGCCTTGCGTATTGATAATGGCTTGCCAAGGGACCGCAGGGCCCTTTGAGCTGAGAAGCGCGTAGCCGGACTCGCTAGAGAATGAAACTTCAAAATAGCCGGTTTTTGACGTGTCTGTGAGCGGCCGAAGATCCGATCCATCCAGTTTGACTTGGTAGACATGGCGTTGGGTGGGTGCCTCCTTGGTCGCAACAAAGTAGACTATGTTCCTCTTGAGATCGATGGCAGAGGGCGCATCGACCACTTCCCACTCTCCCTTAGTGAGCATCACGGGGTCCGAGCTCTCCAAAGGCGAGAAGTAAGCCAGATGGTCGTAGCCCTCATGGATGACCGTGTCAACGTATCCGTCGTGTGGACGCCCATTTTGGGGGTCCGCGGGAATAAAGCGTGTTGACTGCGATGGCTCGACCCAGCCACCATCCAGGCCTGCAATGTCTTCCGAGCGAACGAGCTTGCCAGTTCGAGCCTTGGTATCCATGACAAAGATCTTCACGATGTCACTTTCACGGTTTGTCTCACGGATGAGGACCTTTCCTTTCGAAGCCCAGACAACTTCGATGATGATTCGGTCATCGTCGGCAAAGTCCTCTGGCATATCAAAGGAGAAGACCTCATCTTTGTCCACGTCATAGAATTGTAAGTGAACCACAGGGTTGGGTGCTCCAGCTTTGGGGTACTTGATCTGTCGGACCTCAGGGTAGTTCTCCAGTCCTTTCGGAGGTGCCTTGCCTGAAGGTCGCGAAAGGAAGTACTGGACTGGGTACTCAGGAACTTTAGACTCATCAGTCCGCATGAAAGCAAGGTATTTGCCGTCTTCGGACCACCAAGTGCCGCTGTTGCCAGAGAAGACCTCCTCCTCGTATACCCAATCAGGCACACCGTAGAAGAGGTCCTTCCCTCCGTCCTTGGTGATGGGGGTCACCTTGGTCGACGACAGCTTGCGCAGGTACACATTGTTCTCCCGGACAAAGACAACAGCATCAGACTGGGGCGACCATTTGGCCAATTGCACACGACCACTTAAGTTACCTGGATCCAGCGGCTCAGCCTGCTGTGTCGCCACATCCAAGATCCAGTACTTTGCATAGAACGAATGCCTCCAGTTCGACTGAACATTGGACGCAATCAGGACCATCTCCAAATTGGGGCTTGGCCACGTCTTGGAGGGCTTGACCAGCTCGCCATTGACCCATAAATATGACTTCTGCATCAGCACCTTGGTGTCTGAGCTGCGAGCTGGGTTCTTGCGACTGCGAATATCCTCTACCCGCAGGTATCCATCACCACTCTCACCCTGCTCAACCAGGAGCCCATCCTCACCGTCCGGCCCCGCAATCCACGAAATGGCATGCGACGTCGGCAGCCATTGCCCCTTCAACACCTGCTCCAGTGTGACAGACCTCCCATAGCTGGTGCCACCAGTCGCGGACTCGGGATCGTGAATTTCGACGGTCGAGGTCGAGGACAGCGCCTCATAGCTAGGCCGTTTCTGCGTCAGGAAGAGCACGAAAGCGAGCACCCAGCCGCCGATGGAGAGCAAGCCCAGCAACCAGAGTATACCTCGCATGCGACTACTCGACGCAGGCTTCTTATTCCGAGCATGTAGAAAAGGCTCATCGGCCCCTGTATCTGCTCCATCTTCAATGTCGCGGTATCGTGGTGCCTCCCCGACTCCGACTCCGTCTTCGTCAGCCGCAGCCAACATCTCGCCCTTGTGAGCCTCGAGGAAGGCTGCCGACGCGACCGACAGGCCCGAATCGGAGGATGTTTGGGAAGCGGCTGAGGAGGACCGCTGTCGAGTTAGGGGTACAGCCTCTGGGACCCCTTCATTGTCGAGCTTCCCCATGGTCGGATGGTTGTAGCTTGGAAGCTGAGGTTCCCCGATCGACCGATCTTATCGGGACGGTGGAGCCGCGGGTCAATCGCAGGAGACAGCGTCGGTATCTTGGGAAACCACACGAGACTTGATTTCAAGAGCAATTGTTTTGCAAAAGATATCAATCTTCAAAGACTGTAGAGCTTCAGCAGCAGCATGAGCTGCTGGGGCTCATATCCTCCAAGGGCAGTCATCCTAGCATTCAAAGCGCTATTGAGGGCCCGATGCGTCTATTGAGGCTCGTTTCTGTGTGGAGGGGAGAGACGAACTCTCATGTTGACTTTGAATGGATCATCCTCAATAGCAAATGAGAGCCACCTATCGGTCAAGGTTGTTTTCAGGATAAAAGGGGTATCGTGTCAGTTCGAACGTGGTGGGAGTCTGTAATGGTCTGGAGTTGAGCACCTCGTTAGTTGGACTGGCAAGAAAACGGACTCAGAATCGGAGGAAAAGTCAGAGCATTGAGTCCTGTCCATATGCTTCACTACACACTCGGTTATTTTCTCATGGACGTCATAAGCCAGTAATCCAGGTTACTTGGAGGGGAAATATGCAACAAAGACGAAAGCTCATCTACAAAATGCTCCCTGAAAGGAAGACCTCAAAACAGTCTTAACAATCCTACAAAGGTGGATCACCACTATACAGCTCAACTCTATGCCAATTCGATCATTTTTTGGTAATTACTCGTCGCGATCAGTCGCATTTCATCATACAGCCCTGCACAGTCACAGATTACCGCGACAGAGCAATGTCATCAATTCTCATGATCATCTTCACCGTCTCGGCAGCCAGCTCAATCGCGCTGGTGCTCACCAGCAGTGGCTGCAGAATGTTCTCCTCGGTGATGTCGTCCTTGACACCGCCGCTGCGGATGCTGACACCGGCGTTGTGTTGGCCCTGCGCATGGCGGTGGCGCAGGTCAGTGACCACCTTGATCGAGTTGAGACCGGCGTTCTCGGCGAGAGTAGTGGGGATAACCTCCATGGCATCGGCAAAAGCCTTCCAGCAGATTGACTCGGTGCCGGTGAGCTCACGGGCACGCATGGCGAGCGAATGTGCCACCTCAATCTCCGGTGCACCACCGCCAGCAATCATAGCACGCTTCTTCACGAGACAACGGATAACGCAAAGGGCATCGTGCAAAGAACGCTCAGCCTCATCCAGAATGAGGTTGTTAGCTCCGCGAGCAACGATGGACACGGTCTGGTTGTTGACAGGCGAGACAGGGGTCTTGATGCCAGTGATCTTGACGTACCGGGCGCCCGAAGCCTGGACTTCCTCGACGAGGTCAGCGGTACCAAGCTTGTCCTCGGTGAAGGAGTCGACGTTGGCCACAGGCTTGCAGCCAAGACTCTTGCAAAGGAACTCAACCTCGTCACGCTCGATGTCCTTGATAGCTAGGATCTTGAGACGCGAAAGGAAGTGGAGAGACAGTTCGTTGACAGCATCACGGAGAATAGACTTCTGGATCAAAAGCACATTGCACTTGGTCTTTTGAATCTTCTTGACCATGTTGAGCAAGTACTGGCGCTCCTCCTTGAGAATCTTGTCCATCTGGCGGTAGTCGTTCACCACAATTTGGTTCTCCATCTAGGATAACGTTAGTCTGTCTTTGTTTCGCCAATAGTGTCAACAACGTACGTCGGGCTTCGGCGGGCTCAGCTGGAACTGAATAAGACCTATCCGGGCCTTCTCAATTCTTGTGGGACCACCGCTGCTCTTGATCACAGGCTGGTTCAAGACCAAGCCATCCACCATCTCACTGTCTTCAATTGTACCGCCAACCTTCTTCACAATTCGAATGTTGCGCAGGTCCACGTTCTCGGCAGTCTTGGGGTCCACAACCTTCAACACCGAGTCGACCGCCATCGGGCCCAGCAGGCCGGAGTGCTGGGAGACAATCTTCGAGGAGAGGGAAGTAGAGGCGGCTTGGAGGAGGGTAGCGCGGTCAGAGAGGTTGATGGGGCGGGACATGTTGTGAAGGATCTCAACGGCCGCATTGGCAGCTCGCTGGAAGGATTCGGAAATGACGGTGGGGTGGATGCCCTTGGACAGCAATCGCTCAGCAGCGCCGAGGAGACTGCCGGCAATGACGACAACGGACGTTGTGCCATCACCGGCTTCGACATCCTGCGCAGCACTGAGGTCGACCAACATGCGGGCGGCGGGGTGCATAACGCTCATATCTCTCAGCATGGTGTTTCCATCGTTGGTCTGCGGGGGTTAGTCGGACAACTCGACGGAGGTGTTAAGGGGTTCGTACGATAATGGTGTTTCCCTTGGGAGTTTGAATCTAAGAACGAGTTAGACCTGAGCACAGAGGGTCATGCCGATGTACCTACCATCTTGTCCATACCCCTGGGTCCCAAAGACTGTCTCCGTGTTAGCCCCTCATCTCCGTAGTTGCATATGCTTTTGGGTAGTCATACTGTCCGAATGGCATCGGCGACAGCTATGAAAAGTTAGTGGCAAGCTTAAGCAGCAGGAACAATCAGTGGCGTACCTCGAGCAGCGAGAATATTGGACTGTCGCACTGCCATAGGCTTCTCCTTGTCCTGTACGCTGTTAGCCAGCGGCCCACACACATCACTTTTGGCGAACCAACCTTGAAGGCATTGTTGCCAGCGGCTCCCTGAGCCACAGCGGTCGCCATTTTGAATGGTCAAATTCAAATGGAACCAAGTAGAGAAAGATAAAAGGAGAGGATCGAGTTGGCGGAGATGGAGAGCACACAGCGAAATTCTGCGAGGTTCTGGGGCGGTGATGAAGCTTGGCGTTGATTAGTGAGTTGAGCTCGGCCAGCACAGCTCTGCTACATCACCATCCATCCTCGCGCTACACCCTACTCATCTCTACCTCTTCCAATTCCCGGAGAGCCAACGACACTCAATCTTTGGTCTCCTTCATCACTTTTCGAATACTTCCTCCCCCTTCCCCCCGCCTTTATCCTAGCTCCTCAGCCCTAGGCTGTCAACACCGTCATCATGCCTAGCGCCACGGGAGAGAACTGGGAGAAGTACAAGAAGAACTTTGCGGACGAGGAGGAGCCAGAGAAGAAGATCACACCTCTCACAGATGAGTAAGTCCTTGAACTCCCTTGATATGGATAGCTCGAGTTCGGTGGTGACGGTTGACTGACGGCTTGTGCAGGGACATCGCAGTACTAAAGACCTACGGCGCCGCCCCATACGCGACTGCTCTCAAGAAGCTCGAGAAGGATATCAAAGACAAGCAAAACAGTGTCAATGAGAAGATCGGTGTGAAGGTGATTATCCATCGAGTTATGTTACAACCCTTAGTCCTCAAGCTCACGTGCCTAGGAATCCGACACCGGTCTTGCACCTCCACACCTTTGGGATGTTGCCGCCGACCGGCAACGAATGGCAGAGGAGCAGCCACTGCAGGTAGCTCGCTGCACCAAGATCATTCAGGATGAGAAGGACTCGGACAAGAGCAAATATGTCATCAACGTGAAGCAGATCGCCAAATTCGTCGTCAACTTGGGTGAGCGCGTGAGTCCGACAGATATCGAAGAAGGCATGCGAGTCGGGTAGGTCTACATCTCAAAGCATTTGAGGCGCTAGAGGAGTACTAACGATCTGCCCAGTGTGGACCGGAATAAGTACCAGATTATGCTGCCGCTCCCACCGAAGATCGACCCCAGTGTGACTATGATGACCGTCGAAGATAAGCCTGATGTCACATATGGTGATGTCGGTGGCTGCAAGGAACAGATTGAGAAACTTCGAGAAGTCGTCGAGATGCCGTTGCTTTCACCAGAACGGTTCGTGAACCTGGGTATCGACCCGCCCAAGGGTGCTCTGCTCTACGGTCCTCCGGGTACCGGTAAGACTCTCTGTGCTCGTGCCGTGGCCAACCGAACCGACGCAACCTTTATTCGTGTCATTGGAAGTGAGCTCGTGCAGAAGTACGTTGGTGAGGGTGCCCGGATGGTCCGTGAGCTGTTCGAGATGGCCCGGACGAAAAAGGCCTGCATTATTTTCTTCGACGAAATCGATGCCGTCGGTGGTGCACGATTTGATGATGGTGCCGGTGGTGACAACGAAGTGCAGCGAACCATGCTGGAGCTGATCACTCAGCTGGATGGTTTCGATGCCCGTGGTAACATCAAGGTCATGTTCGCCACTAACCGGCCATCAACACTGGACCCGGCGCTGATGCGTCCTGGCCGTATTGACCGAAAGATCGAGTTCTCGCTGCCTGACGTTGAAGGTCGTGCCAACATTCTGCGTATCCACGCCAAGAGCATGTCCGTCGAGCGGGACATTCGATGGGAACTGATCTCGCGACTCTGCCCCAACGCAACCGGTGCAGAGCTGCGCAGTGTTGCGACTGAGGCGGGCATGTTTGCCATCCGTGCTCGGAGAAAGGTGGCGACTGAGAAGGACTTTTTGGCGTCGGTGGAGAAGGTTATCAAGGGCAACCTCAAGTTCAACTCGACGGCGACGTACATGCAGTACAACTAGAGGTCTGGGCTGGTTCTTGCATGCATGGTGGATAGGTGTACGATCATCCTAGTTTTCTTATTTCAAGGCGCCTGCCTCGCACATGGGACAAGTATAATCTTCACGGCTATCAGGTACTGGTTTGCATAGCTTTGTGTCACACTGTGGGTGAGTATATGTAAAGGAAGTGTAGATCAAGTCTCGATGGGCTCAATCTTCGATGAGTTGTAAGAAAGGGATACCATTCTTGAAGGCTACACCCTGTTAATATCGTATTGGCCATTTGGAGCTTGATATATAATGAGTTTGGGGGGCTTCTCCAGACCTCATTTTCACAATTTATGGCCTAGTAGTGAGGCCACCATCCTATATGGCGATATTAATTCCGATTCCTTGCGTTTCATAGACAACTAGATATAGATCTGAGCTCCATTCCAAGTCCAGACTGCAACTGGCTTGTAGATGTCTTCAACCACGTGAGTTCCCATGATTGTCACAAGCAGTAGTAAGTGCATGAACACACATAGCAGATATACACTCTATAGCTGTAGTATATGTATATCTCAGCTTCCCAACCCTATTTATTCAATCTCATCCTATATCACCCCATACTATACCAGTGTCATCGCCCCCGTATCGTTCCGATCGTCCGCCTCAGATGCCGACAGGACACCCGGCTAAACAAAAGACGGGGGTCACGTGTCAAACCGAAGGCCCGAGGTGATTGTTTATGAACGCCCGCTGATTGGCCCGATAGCCCCATCCACGGTGCTTATGTCAGCAGGATGCCAGGCCTGCGACCCGAGATGGTCCTGGAGTATTGCCGTTGCTCTGTTGCAGGAGTTTCCCCATTATTCCCACCTTTCCTTCTCCCTCTCTAGTCTTACTTCCACCGTATTCGGTGTCCTCTCTTCGGGTTACTTGGAGAATCATCTCTCTTCTGACCCGTCACCATGAGCTCCCTGAGCCTGCGGAGCCTAGCTCCCGCCTCCAAGGTTAGTAGCCGACTCGACCGACGTCAATTTTCGGCCCCGGGTTCTGGACGATTGATACTAACCGGCTTCCCATCACAGGTCTCCCGTATCTTGAGGGATCAAAGACGACTCTTCTCCTCCTCGCGCCCTGCCGGTACGCATTGCTCCCAGCCAAACCGTTTATCCTGCGTCTAGCCACTAACCCGACTGTCTGTAGCCCGGATCTGGACCAACGGACCACTGCGCGCCAAGGAGGCCAATGGCTACATCTCCGAGAAATACCCCGTGATCGTAAGGCGATCCGAGTGTCTGGATGGGATATCAATGGATGAGATCTGACGGGATACAGGATCACGAGTACGATGCCGTCGTTGTCGGTGCCGGTGGTGCCGGTCTGCGTGCTGCCTTCGGTCTGGCCGAGGCTGGTTTCAACACTGCCTGTGTCTCCAAGCTGTTCCCTACTCGGAGTCACACTGTCGCTGCCCAGGGTGGTATCAATGCTGCCCTTGGAAAGTAAGTATTTACCAAATTGTTCAAGCGCGGTCGAGCTTGGAGCTAACTGTGGATTGTAGCATGCACGAGGACGACTGGCGATGGCACATGTACGATACCGTGAAGGGTTCAGATTGGCTTGGTGACCAGGATGCTATTCACTACATGACCCGCGAGGCTCCCGCCTCCGTCCGCGAGCTCGAGGGCTACGGTTGCCCCTTCTCTCGTACCGAGGACGGCCGCATCTACCAGCGTGCCTTTGGTGGTCAGTCCAAGGAGTACGGCAAGGGTGGCCAGGCCTACCGTTGCTGTGCTGCCGCTGACCGTACCGGCCACGCCCTGCTGCACACTCTCTACGGCCAGTCTTTGCGCCACAACACCAACTACTTCATCGAGTACTTCGCCCTCGACCTTCTGATGGAGGACGGTGAGTGCCGCGGTATCATTGCCTACAACCAGGAGGATGGTACCCTGCACCGTTTCAAGGCCCACCACACCGTTCTGGCCACTGGTGGTTACGGCCGTGCCTACTTCAGCTGTACCTCGGCTCACACTTGCACTGGTGACGGTATGGCTATGGTTGCCCGAGCTGGTCTCCCCAACCAGGATCTGGAGTTCGTCCAGTTCCACCCCACTGGTATCTACGGTGCTGGTTGTCTGATCACTGAGGGCTCTCGTGGTGAGGGTGGTTACCTGCTCAACTCTGAGGGTGAGCGTTTCATGGAGCGTTACGCTCCTACCGCCAAGGATCTGGCTTCGCGTGACGTTGTCTCCCGTTCCATGACCTTGGAGATCCGTGAGGGTCGTGGTGTTGGCCCTGAGAAGGACCACATCTACCTCCAGCTCAGCCACTTGCCCGCCAAGCTGCTCCACGAGCGTCTGCCCGGTATCTCCGAGACCGCCTCGATTTTCGCCGGTGTCGATGTTACCAAGCAGCCCATCCCCGTCCTGCCCACCGTCCACTACAACATGGGTGGTATCCCTACCAAGTACACTGGTGAGGTCCTGAGCGTTGACGAGAATGGCAAGGACAAGGTTGTCCCTGGTCTGTACGCCTGCGGTGAGGCCGCCTGTGTGTCTGTCCACGGTGCCAACCGTCTGGGCGCTAACTCCCTGCTCGATCTGATTGTCTTCGGCCGTGCCGTCTCCCACCGTGTCCGTGACATTGCCTCGCCCGGCAAGCCCCACAAGGAGTTGGCTTCCGACGCCGGTGCCCAGTCGATCAAGGACCTCGACTTTGTCCGCAACGCCGATGGCCCCAAGTCGACCTTCGAGATCCGTAACGCCATGCAGAAGGCCATGCAGAGCGATGTCTCTGTCTTCCGTACCCAGGAGAGCTTGGACGAGGGTGTCAAGCGTGTCGCTGAGATCGACACCTGGTACGAGCAGGTTGGCACCAAGGACCGCAGCATGATCTGGAACTCCGACCTTGTTGAGACCCTTGAGCTCCGCAACCTGTTGACCTGCGCGTGAGTACCTCTGATTATTGTTTAACTCCAAGCTCGATCACTGACTTCTCTTTTTAGAACCCAAACCGCCGTGGCCGCCGCCAACCGCAAGGAGTCTCGTGGTGCTCACGCCCGTGAGGACTTCCCCGAGCGTGACGACGAGAATTGGATGAAGCACACTCTCACCTGGCAGAAGGAGGCCCACGGCAAGGTGGACCTGGGCTACCGTGCCGTTGAGGACAAGACCCTGGACGAGAAGGAGTGCAAGCCCGTGCCGCCCTTCAAGCGTACTTACTAAGCTGGAAGAAGATACCACCTGGGCACGGATTTGTTTCAGATGTCACCGTGAGAGCCTCACCTAGATCGAAGGTGAGACAAGCGCGGGGGAGGAGTCTATGAAAAGAGCATGTTTTCTATTTGACTTGGTGTTACTTACCATCCTGTATAGCCATATTTTTCCTTTTATCAGGCGAATGAGTTGGTGTACTGAGTGCTTTTCCTCAGTTTGTCCTATATCATGGAATTTCCTTTTTCTTCTGAAACATCCCCTCGTAGATTTCCCTTCGTCTTTCTTTGATGCCAACCTCAACCGCCGAGAGAAACAAAGAAATCCTTCTTCCTTCAATTTCCACGCTCCAGCCATACCCCCTGATACCTTTGATCCCCATGCAATGCCATCGACGCATGGCTGATCTATACCCAGTCGAGGCATCCGAACACCATCCCAACGTGAACCAACACGCAGCGATGATGTTCATTGGGTCCATATCCTGGTTGAACCCTTGTATGGACGCATCCCAAGCCAACTAAAAAGAAAAATACCCGCGCCACGATGCAGCGTGATTTAATCAGTCGTGACTTCTATTAATGGTGACCCCGCCCAAAGGCTGGCCACACCGGGTCTAAACAAAGAACCCGAGCCTCTTTGACCTGCCCCCATCGCAACGGCCCTGGAAATATCTGTCGAGGTTATGAGATTCGAGTCTCGCAGGCTTTCCTTCCTGGTCAACCTCCTGGCTCTGAGGATGTCCTCGCTGTCGTTCGTTACTGGCCTATGATCTTGTTGGTCCCTATACTAGCGGTGATATTGCATAAGAGCCTCATTTCCATCTCAATCATCATGGATCTCTTCTCCCCTCGAGCGTACACTCCCTGCACGTCTGGTAAGCAGTGGTATGTCTGCTCGAAAGGGGACTACCAAGGATGCTGCTCCAGCGATCCTTGTACGACGGGTATCTGTCCAGACGATGAGTCGACGAGTTCCTCGTTGACTACATCGAGGGCTCCAACACCGACCACCAGCAGCACGAGCACGACTGCCCAAACCACCTCCTCCACGACATCGTCTACAACAGCACTTGCAACTGCAGACCAAACCACCAGTGTCCTCGCAGCCTCAACAACAGGCGCCGAAACAACCACACCCGCCAGCGCCGGCTCAAAGTCATCCACCAATGCCGCCCTAATTGGCGGAGTCGTAGGAGGAATCGTAGCCCTCCTCCTCTGCGCAATCCTCTTCTGGTTCTGCTGGCGCCGACGCAGACGCGAACAAGCATTCAACGTCGTCAGCCTGCACCGCTCCGTATCATCCCAGTCTCTCCACGAGCAGAAGACAACATCACCAGTAAAACCAAGCCCCAATCAATCCGGAGCCAGCACCTTCCGACGCAGTACGTACTCACCAACTACTCCACCCCGACCCAGGAAAAGCACAATACTAACACAAATCAGACAGAGACTCCCTCGCCCCCTCAACCACAACCATCTCCGCCCCAGACAGCTGGAGCCTCAGCATACCCGGCCTCACAAGCGGAGGTCCATCCGAAGCCTCAACCCTCTCATCAGGCATGCCCATGACCGAGAACAAACCCCAAAACACAAGAGACCTCCCCCCAATCCCGCAAGAAAGCGAACTCCCCGCCCCTCTTCCACGAGGCGCGGGCTTCACGCCCGAACTCCCAGAAACGACCGTCTCCCGGACCCGCGCTGAGTTACCCTCCCACCCTCGGAGCGAACTGATCAATGTTCCGCTATCCCAAAGGACGAGACTCAGTGCGCAGAATCTGCGTCCAGGTCCAGGTCCAGGGCTCCAACAACAGCAGCAGCAGTCCGGTTCAAGCTCGAGATCATGGGACTCGCCCTCGACCTCTGCCTCCACGAATGCAAGTCCCTACCCCAGCCCCAGCACGACGGCCGCAACGAGCACGACGAGTCCAGCGCTGATGACGCGGTCCACAGCGCGGCGGATCGTGACGGATGAGGGCGTCGTGCTGGGCGCGAATCTGGATCGGTATTCTGTTCCCACGGGGTCAGATGCTGAGCAGGGGCGTCACGGGAACTGGAACGGAAATGGGGATGGGGATGGGGGCAGGCGTGAGCGGAACGCGCAGGATCATGTTATGAGTTTCATGGAGTTTGGGGAGGGGGTTGGGGCTGGCGATAGGAGAGATCGTTTATATAGGAGATATGGGAATGGAAGCGGGAATGGCCATGGTGAAGAAGGAGCCCGGATGACGATGCCCGAGGCTTATGCGAGAGCTGTGGAGGCTGAGAGGGCTGCGAGAGATGCGGCTCTCCTGGAGGAGGATTGTTCCTCGCCGACGAGTGATGTGCCTCCGGCGTATGAGTCTGGGGGCTTCTCGCCGCGAGATAGGAAGTCGCCTTCTGCGACGCTGGGGTTGGGGTTGCGTGGGATGGAGCGGGAGTAGGAAATGATATTGGATGATTTTTGACTTGTTTTGAATCTGTTCTATATCAGTTTAGTTCAGTTTAATTAGATGTGAGAAGAGCTGATGTTTAACGAAGAAAGAACTCTTGATCGTATCATTTTGTCTAACCGTAAGTCATCGTGCTCATATTTTCATGGTATAAACTTGAACTCCCCTCCAGTTCCTGGTATCAACACCAACGTACAGTTACAGCAACTTCTTCAGCACAGAAGTCTGCTCCAACACCGCGCGCTTGCTAGTCCCACCAATCGCATCCTTCAACTCCACAGCACGCTCATAATCGAGACAAGCCTGCACATCCTCATCAAAGCGCGAGTCCACAGTCTTCAACTGCTCCAGCGAGAGCGTATCCATGGGGACATTGTTCTGCTCAGCGAGCTGGACCACACGGCCGGAGATGTGGTGGCCCTCACGGAAGGGGACGCCCTTGCGGACGAGGTAGTCGGCGATCTCGGTGGCCAGCATCTCCGGTGCTAGGGCGGCGGTCATCTTCTCCGGGATGGCGGTCAATGTAGAAAGCACGCCTGTGGCGATCTGGATGCTGTCGCTGACGGTCTTGATGTGGTCCAACAGGGGCTCGATGCTCTCCTGCAGATCTTTGTTGTAGGTTGTTGGCAGACCCTTGATTGTGCACATCAAGCCGGCCATTTGGCCGAAGGTGCGGCCGGACTTGCCGCGGAGGAGTTCCAGGCTGTCTGTAAATTTATTAGCATGGCTTTATGAATTTTGACACAAAGGTAGTAATAAGCTTACCAGCATTCTTCTTCTGCGGCATCAACGACGATCCAGTCGAGTATGCATCAGACAACCGCACAAAGCCAAACTCCAAACTACTGTAGATGATCAAGTCCTCAGCCCAGCGAGAGATCTTGAGCATAAACGAGCTACCCCACTGCATAGTCTCCATCGCGAAATCCCGATCTCCAACAGTGTTCATCGAATTGTAGAGCAAGTCATCAAAGCCAAGCTCCTTGGCCATAGCCTCGCGGTCAATCTGGAAGGGATTACCAGCAAGAGCACCGCAACCCAGCGGACTCCTGTTCACACGACGAGTAACCTCCCGCAGACGCTGCAGCTCACTAGCAAAAGCAGTAGCATGCGAAAGCATCCAGTGGGACCAGCGCACTGGCTGCGCCTTCTGCAGATGAGTATACCCAGGCATTATGTACTCAATCTCCTTCTCGGCCCGCGCAATCGAGACCTTGATCAAATCGCAGAGCTGCGAATCCAGCACCCGCAGCTCATCACGCAGCCACAGCCGCATATCAGTAGCAACCTGCTCATTGCGCGAGCGACCAGTGTGCAGCTTCCCACCAATCTCCTTGCCAATGATCTCGCCGAGGCGGCGCTCGTTGGCAGTGTGGATATCCTCGTCGTTAGGCTTGGCCTCGAAGGTGTTTGTGCGCCATTCCTCGGCGATCTGTGCGAAGCCGCGCTCGATCTCGGCGAACTCTTGCGGTGTCAGGATGCCGTTTTTGGTGTTGGCGCGGGCGAAGGCAATTGAGCCTGCGATGTCCTGTTTCCAGAGGATGCGGTCGTAGGGGAGCGAGGCATTGTACTGCTCCATGACTGGGTCAAGGCCCTCTGGTAGTTTTGTGAGTCAGTCGTTTTTTCTTATCGGAAGGGGAATTGGTGGGGTTGGAATGGGGTCTCACGAGTGAATCGGCCTCCCCAGAGCATGTTCTCAGCGACAGCCTTGGTGTTGCTCATTTTTGCGACTTATTTTCAAATAATTGGAGGAATTGGAGTGTAGAGAGAGCGAGAAGGTTGAGTGAGTGAGGGACGACTGATTGTGCCGCAGGCCGATCATCGGACGCTAGCCGCTTTGGGGGATCAATTTGTGGGGAGTCGAAGCGGTCTGACAACGACATATTGAAATGATCTTTGCTAGAATATTTAGAAGAGATCAATGGATTTTGATATGGTATTCGAAATGGAGGTGGTGGCCTTGGTCTGATGTATCCGACTGAGGAGCCGCTCATGGTGCTGTGCCTGGCAGGATCGACACTCCTCTTCTATACACTGTGAAAAACACACCAAAGCTAAGTAAGTTTTGTCATTCCAAGATATGCACATCGATGTTAGTAGATTCATTATATCCGTTTACTTTGGGATCTGGTCAAGGACAAAGTAAAGCAAGTAAGGCAGAGACCAACAGGGGATTCTTCATCAATCATCAAAGGATTGGTTAGACAACCATCAACAACCATCATAGTGGGATTTCCTGAACATTCCCAAAGGTAGACAGAGTTCAAGAACGGGCAATTGAGGAGGAAAATTGTAAAGTGCAAAGAGGTCAGGCTTGTGAATTGCACTCGCGAGATAAAAGTGGTGTCAATCCTTCAGAAGCCCAGGAAGAAAGAACGGCTTTTAAGGATGGATACACTCACTTCCCCGTTTGGCAAGTCAACCTATTGACAACAAACGTGATGAAGAGTCTGCATGTTAGCAAAGTCGCGAGGTGGCAGCTATGCAGGGGTAACAAAAGCAAAGGTCTGCACCTGCTAGTTGCCTGCCAGATATGCATGAAGTCCCTGAAGTATGTGGAAAGGGCCTTTGGTTGACAAACAATCGGATAAGCGGGAACTTCCTCATGTATCGACTATTTAACAGGCCATTCTCCTGCCACCGACCTCTTTCTTCATCATCCTCTTCTATAGAGTCATCTATGGCTGAGACCTGGTACTCACTGATTGAGACTTCACTATTGGCAGCAAGCTGTTTTCAATACCTTCTGTGCTCAATCAAGAAGGTATGCCGGACAAGAGCATCTTTTTGAAGGCAAGTCAAGCATGTTCAACTTCTTGACAATGTGCTGATTCCACGATGCTACACTCACAGCTTCGATGAGTATACTAGCCATTCACGGTGTCTTCGATGTCTTCCTGGCTCACTCGTCTAAGGACCTCTAAGAGCTTGGCTCATTGATGGCTCGCGCGGGGGCTCACTCCGCCACCTCTCACCTGTCATCTCTCTTTGTCATTTTGTTTGCTTCGTGATATCGAGGAGGTCTATTTGGGCTTGAGAGATCCTCGAAGCAATCAACAAACCTAGCAGCAAGATGGACCAGCCACACAGGTCCAACTATGATCGTGCATCCGGGTAGCCCACAGCCCGTATTTTCTCGACTCTTGATGACATAGAAGCTTGGGTTCTTTAATTCGAACAGTGGGAACGCATCGTCAAAAGCCTTTGGTAACAACTCGAGCACTTTCGACGAGCGATATCTCCGCGTCTTTCTGGGATGACAAGATCACGCACGGTGCTCCAGTTTTTATCAAAAGGTTTTGATGATGCTTTCTTCCTTATCGCTTCGAAGGACGCAAGCTTCTATGTCACTACGATGCGCAAAAATACGGGCTGTGGCTACCCGAATGCACGATCACATTCTGCTTCCCTCGTGGCGGGCTGGGGATGAAGCATGGAGTCACCTTCCAGATGACCCGGCCAGCTCACGCCGGACTGATGGAGGTCGTCAGGAGGAGGCTGAAAAGCATGTTCTCCTTGTGACCTCCGGGGCCAATCTTTACCTCAAACTTCATGATCCGAGGAAAACTCGATTCCCATGCCCCATCCTCCTGTTACGGCTACGGTAGCCTGAATCATGACCGTTCACATGGTTCCAGAAGCCGGAAGAACCTAGACCGCCATCTCAGCACCATCTGTCGAAGATTCCAATTCGGAAAGGTGATCAGGATGGTTTTGTGAGTGAAGCGGCTTTGCAGGATTGTTCAGCAGACTGATTTGCCCCCCGACGTTTTTCGTGGAAATGGAACCAGCATTGACAGCTCAATCCGAACATTGCACGTGGGAGGGTCTTTGAGCATCGGCTACCTAGATGTCCGGAGAAAGCTCAACTGCAAGAGTCACAATACCTCTTGTCCCCAAGTGGGGATATCAACTCGGAGACTGCGTGCCATCTCCCTCAGTCCGACATTCCAAGTGAAAGGACCAGCTGCTTCTTTCGAATCGAGACAGAGCCCGCCGCGAATTTCACCAAAATCGAGACCACTGCTTAGAAGGAACATGGTGTTGATGTGTCCCCGCAATGCCTCCTGCTTCTAAGTGGGGATATCAGATCGAAGATTGCGTGCCATACGCCCAATCCAACGTTCCAAATCAAAGGACTCGCCCGCTTGAGGCCATGAGGTATTGTGCAGAGAGATCAACACCACGCTCCTTCCAAGCAGTGATCTCAATCTTACTGAAAGCAGCGGATCTGTATCGATGTGGAAACATGTAACAGAGCCTTTGACTTGGGATGTTGGATTGAGCAAATGGCATGCAATCTGCGACTTGATGTCCCCACTTGGAGGCAAGAGGTATCGCGGGGACACATCAACACCCTGTCTGCCCTTCTTAGGGAATCCGGTGAGCAACCAGCGTCAATGGTACGAGAAATCGCTCTGCCCATCGAGTGGGACCCACTCCTCTATTTCACATAGCTTACGCGCTTGCTGCCCTGGAGATGTATTTCCAGATCAACACTCTGGTTCGACAGGTCGTTGACGAGGCCATTGCCTAGTCGGAGCGCATAACAGACACCTCGCTTTCCGACCATGAAAGGGCATACTGGCGGTGCCTGCTTTCCCGCTTTGACGAGCCTTTCAGGTTGTCCTTCCAGTGGGCTCTGTCTCTCTCGCCTCCACGGATCCGGTCCCATTCTTCATCCTCCGGGAAGCCGGTGATGTCGCCAGCTCATGCAATCGCGGCACCCGCCCTGCCTCTGCTGTCAGCGAGGACGTCCAGGGAGAGCGTCTCGTTTGGCAACAACTACATAACGCCTGCCCACCCGGCCCGCAAATTCCGCTCTCCGAGAAACACACATTGGCCACTTCATAAGGACGAGATATCAGAGGGCTTCCTGTCCAGTTCGGCGTCACAAGATTCACAGTGACAAGATCGAGGAGGAGTCTCGACGGGCGAGAATTCCCGATTTTGAACAACCACCTTTCCTGAAGTTCATTGACCGGTATCCCAAATTCACTTCCCGAGTTCAGCATACACTCACTTGCCCTGCGACGGCTGTCTGTATGACCCATTGAAGTCATTCCCGATCCAAGCTGCGAAATGGCCGCTGCTCTATCCCCAGAATATGGGCATACCGCTGCTCGCATGGTTGTCCTTGGAGAAGTTCGAAGCGAGAAGTCATGTTCTCATGGCTGATATAAATACGCACATCACCATTCTATTGAGACAGCAATTCGGTAAGCCATTTCAACATATGTGGCATCCAACGTCTCTAACATTTCTCTGTCCAGGCCAAATTGCAGGATATATATACTACATATACTCGCTCAGAACACCGGCACGCTCTCCTTGGCATCTTCATCTGTTTCTCCGGCAAGATGCGCTAGTTACGATCTATAATTACAAGATATATTACCTCAACGTGGGTCGCATCACCGGCACCAACCCCATGGCCACCAGCCCAGACCTCACCAACCACAGGGATGAGCGTCAGAAGACGAACAAGGGCAAGAAGCGTTGTCCATTTGCGATCGACGACTGCCCAGTACGTCGCTCCCAGCGAAGCGAAAAAAAAAAAAAAAAAAAAAAAAAAAAAAAAAAAAGATACTTTTCTGGATCATTCACGGCTTGCTTGGAATAAAACATACAGAGTATCTTATCTGTCTTGGCTTTTTCACATCTGGTAGATTGGAATGAGCTTCTCAGATTCGGACGGTCATGTCGAGGTTCTCCTACTCTACCAGCAAGACGGGCCACCAACCCCAATGGACCAAGCACATCATCATCATCATCCCAACTCAAGTATATATGATATATCCCAATCCAACAAGAAATCCTACATCTACATACCCATTTCACAGCCATGCAACCGTAATTACCTCCCTAGGCAGGTATTCAAACTCCTTGTATGAATCAATCACAAACCTCAACAACCGTCCAAATAACACTCGCCAAAACCACACCCCCGATCTTCTCCATCACCCTTCTACTCGCCCGATTATACTGTGCAACCTCCGTATGCACCCACTCACCCACGCGTTCCTTATCCGCATCAGGAATCGGAAGACTCCCAGCGCCAAAAACACCAGACGCCATTCCACGCCGCATGATCTGTCTACACAGTGGCAACGCGAGTCCCTTGCCCCGGTGGGCGGGTTCGACGTGCAGTGTTGCCAGTGCGCCGTCTAGACCGAGGAAGCCCCATGCGATGGGCGTTTCCTCTTGGTCTTCATTGTGCTGGGCGCGCTGTCCATCCTCATCTCCATCCCCATCGTGGTAGATAGCCACGCCGGGCATACTGGATAACTGCGCCCTGGAGCGGGGAATATGTGTCCGGCTCTGCACCAGATCTAAATGGCAATCTAGGACACCCGTCCGGCCTTGTCGATCGTGGAAGCGATACCCACTCGGCAGGGACAGGTCACCACCACCTTCACCCTCTCCACGGACCTCAGGATCAAACACATCCCGCCGGAAGAAATACTTATAATAAGGCGGGTAATCGAAGCGATGGATCCGCAGACCAGGCAGGGGATCTGCGCCAGCCCCTGCAGCTGCATTTTCTCCCGCCTGGGCGTAAACCCCCGAGCGCATGAGGAGAGCGTAGAGAGCTGTATGCAGGGATCCGATTAGGAAGGCCTGCGGTGGTGGGGGCGGGATCAAGGGGACGCCATTGCCATTGGCTTCACCATTGGCTTTGGTGGTATCAGAGTCCTCTGGACCGGGAGTGGCTTCAGCTGAAGAGGACGGCAGGGAAGCGAGGTACTCTGGTAAGAGATGTCTCTTGACGTGTGCCAGGAGAGAGAGGAGCTGGTTCCGGGTCTGTTCTAGAAGGGCTGGCGCAGCTGTGAAAGTGGATACGACGATTGACTCCTCGCTAGTAGCCCTGCTGGTGGCAGTAGTGCTGGTGGAGTCGACGATCCCGTCGCTCTGGGTGACAGGGACAGTGCCAGGGACAGGGATGGTCGGGGTCATTGACGTGTGCATCTTTTCTAGACTGCTGTAGAGGATGATCTGGGTTTCGCGGCCGCGGGAGAGGTCCACTCTTGCAGCCAGCCATGGCGTTTCAGGGGGTGCTGCTGGTGCTGATGGGGGGAAGGTGGCTAGGATCTTGGCGGTGGAAGATGGGTAGGAGAGGCCGTGTTGGATGCGGCGGATAAGAGAGAGTGAGTGTGGGAGGTGTGGTGTGAGATGGGTGATGATGCTTGCGTCGTGTTCGTAGATTGGACATTTGGGGGTGGTGTCTGTGTCTGTTGAGGCCATGGTGCTGGTGCTGTGGGATTCCGATTCGGGCTCTAGTCCCGAATACCTGGGTCTTGGGCTGTCACGACGAGACGGACGAGGATCCTGGCGATCGGGACCTTAAGCTAGTCTTCAGGCTGGATATTAATTGGGGCACTATTGACGGATATATAAAACGAGAAAAGTGACAGGTTTGACATTTGACGTCCGCGTGAGTCAGAAGCATCGGATACGGTGGAGATCAACTAATCCGCAACAGGAAGACGGTCTCCCACAATTAGGCACAAGTCTGATATGGGCACTACAAGTACTAGAGCACTAGAGCACTAGAGCACTTTGGCATCCCAACTAGTTAGTACCAGTACAAGTATTTGTCACTGTCGTGGTCTGTGCCTGTGGCGGTGCGGCACTATTGATTCTGACAGGAGACCCGCCGGCGATCACTGTCAATTCATGGCGATCATTGGGAATCGAAGCATGGTTGATGGAGTTGAGGAAAGGCTAATTGATGAAGGCCAGGCAGTGACAAAAGAATGATGGTATTGAGCTTATATCCAACGCCTAAGGGGAAACAGAGAGGAAGAAACTGCAACGCCGAAGTGACTCCTGGACAGCACGAGCCCAGCATCTTCGTTTTTGGCCATCGACAACATCACGGAACATAGGAAAAGCACAAACGAAATTGAGAAAGGAAATGGGTCATGTCTCGTCACGGGGCCCTGCCAAGGGCCGTTTCTCTACCAGGGGCTGCGGGCCCCTACCATCCAATCTTCCATGGCGAGCCATTCACTCCATCGCGCTTCGGCCGCGCGGATCTCGTCTTCAGTGGGCTCGCGCAGTGGTCGGAGGAAGGGGGCTTGCTCGTCTGGGAGAATGTCGTACGCGGCCTTGGTTGATGCCCAGCCGCTGCTCTTGGCTGTGAAGAGGTAGTTGGCACGTTCTTGCTTGTAGATACAGCCCACCCCGGCTGTCCATTGATCACCGAAGAAGGCATGCATGATTGCAGGCGAGTCTTGCGCCGTGACAATGAGACGTCGGACATATGGTCGAAGAGAGACGAATGATGAAGCCGGTTGCGCACTGGTGGGAGTATGTTCCACCGGACGTTGACACGGCAGACGGATGTTGATGAAAGCGGCCACAGATTGCACTATGGGGGTAAACTGGCTGCGCTCGACAAAGTACTGCACGCAAGTCTTGTAGTGCGGGTACCAGCCAGTGGGATTGATGCGGCCAAACTCGGGATCATTCAAGACCGATTGGGCTTCAGGATGGACCATCCCCTCGTCCATGGGACGGGACTCGCGCCTGTCCGAGGTGCGTTCAGTCTCACGGTCGACAGATCCTGAAAGAGATGATCTAAGAATGGAGTCTGAGGGAGTGGAACGAGAAATACTCACTTGTCGCGGGATGTTCGCGAGAATAACGATCGCGCAAGTCCATACGTGGAGAGTTTTCCCAGCACTCTCTTCCGGAACCCTGCATGCTCAGTGACATGTTTGGCAGTCGACATGAATAGTAGACTTTGCAGTAGTCGAAGATGGAGATGAAGATGGATGTTTGACTCTGACCCTCGAGATCAGGACTGAACCTGGGCAGCACCGGACCCTTATAGGTGAGCGGCCCGTCCGTTGAGACGGGCAGTCCGAGGCCCGCCAGGTCGGTGTGATGCCAGTCAAGATCACATCTGAAGATCAAGGGCGGACTAGTTCGGTGTTGACGGACAGCAAGTGGATCATGCTTGGGGAAGCTATCGAGTAAGGCGAAAAATGGACAAGCCACAGAGCCAAGCTTGAGCCACAGCAGGGAAGATCGACGAGGAGAGAATGCAGAGAGCACTAGCCACTGCACCAGCCACGGCGTGGCCGAGCGTGTGGCTCGTGCTGAAGAGTCGTGAGTCGTGACTTGTAAGGGGGCGTGGCTGTTCGGTGATGTTCGGTGGAGCGACAATCTCGTTGTAGCCCAACCACACGCTCGTGTCAGATCAGAGTCGATTAGCGCCCCAATAGTGTGGACGAGCCCACTCACTATCGGTTGCTTTAATTGTTTCTGACCGTGGATAGGGATGATGAAAACATGATGGATGATTTGGATGATTTGGATGATTTGGATGATTTGGAAGACCTGGTCCCCGCATCTCGCTCTGGGATACCGTTTGTGTCGATGAGGTTGTCTGGAAAGAAAACAATTGCGAATGCAATCCAAATACCTGCAGCAATATTGAAGATCAGGAATGCAGACCAGAACTATTGTGATGTGACGTGGTACTGAAGTGAACTAAGAATGAATAACGTGGACTTGATGCAAGGGGAAGAGAACGAGAAGCCCTGGACGTGGTGTTAGACACCACAAAGTATACTCCTCGTATTCTACAACTAACTATGGTTATTACTCTTCTTGTTATTGTTAGAACTAGAATATCCGCATAGAATTCTGTCCAAATAACCGACAAGAATAAGATGGAATGATCATAGACCAGATCGGCCTCCCCGACAGATCGATCCCATCGACCCACGCTCAGACACATCCACTTGACTCTCTCCAATGAGATGAGCCTGGAATTCTCACCGTCTCATTCCAGGAACCTGGTTGAGCGATCTCGGCAGACTAGACTCCCTGGATGCACATCAGATTGACGTCTGAGCCCTGCCCCGCCTGACCTGTTGCCTGTCCTGCCTGGTCCTGCCTTATCCTGCGGCTGAGACAGCCCTGTTCGCTTTAAAGTCAGACGCTTGCACTTGCATCTCAACATCTCAACTGCATTGCATCGACTTCACGACTCGACTGTGCCACCTGCAATCTGCAATCTGCAAGTCAAACTCAGACTTCTACCTCGGTCTTGTTCAAGTCCAAGGACTATTCCCCTCCTCCGCATTCCACCCTCATCCGCCACCATGATCTACAAGACCAACTACGAGCTCTACGTACGTCAACTTCACACTTGCAAAAACAATCTATCCCTCAAAATCAACTAACAACATCAAGTCTCGTCCCAGCATCGACAGCAGACGCTCCCCACCACCAGACGAGCTGCTCTCCCCACTAGCCTCCCTCTACCCACACGTCACGGCCCTGCAGCCACAGTACAATCCCAACAGCTGCACCTTCACGGGATACCGCCACACAGGCTACTGGGCAGCTGCATACACAACACAGCCACTCGAAGAACAACCCATGCTGACCCGGCGTGGGAGTGGTGCGTCTCTTTCCCGACCTGCATATCCACGCTGTCCCATTCCTAACAGCCTCTTCCAGATACCCTGCATTGCCGCTTTGTCTCGAAACTACGTCGACTGCTTACTCGAGATGAGCTGAGGAATCGACGACGGTCGGAGGCGACCAGTTCAACTCCGTGAACTTTTCTCTCTTTTTCTTCTGCTTGCATATTTACCGGCTATCTGTGACTTTCGTGTGTTCTCTGGGGACACACTGCTCTCCATCTCGGGTTCTACGACACTCAGACCCCAAAGAGCGGGGGTCTGATCTGGTTTGCCTTTCTTTTGTGATGGCCACACTATCATCGTTTACTTTGGGTTTCGTTCTACGGATTAGCGTGGAGTTTGGCTTGGGCTCGGATTGCTTGGTTGTGGATTTGCATACTACCTCGTACATAGGGACTTTGTCCACTCAATACATACATATTGATTACTACTCGCTTTCTATTTGGCTTCACCTTCATCGACTCAGCACCTCAATAACAAAAAACAGAGCAAAACCAGACAAACACCGATTCTTCCCGGGTAAACAGCAAGTATACGGTTACAGTAGCATCATATCCACCACCCCCAGGATCACACAAACCAGGTACCCGGGCAAAGCAAAAGCAAAACAGAAGTAAAACAAGCCCACAGACATCCCAACAACCCTTGGCAAGAGACTAAAAGCCCAAATGACTCGCATTGGCCCCTGCGGAGATCACCAGTCCAACCCACGAACAGCAGGGATCGGCCATCTCCGCACTTTGGGCGTGGGAGGTTGATAGATCGAGTCGTCATTGATTAGTGGCACTAACAAGCGAAATTAATGGACATTAGGATAGTAGTAGTGGGTAATTATAGAGGAGAGATACACTGGAATGATATATCAGAGAATTCACTTTACTCGATGCCCTAGATACTCACTACCACTACTCACTACTCACTATGATAATCACCAAGGCCCGACCCGTGCAGATCCAATAGTGCGCCCCATCGGAGTCTGCCAGGGCAGAGTATTTGAGATTTGAGATATCTCTATGTAGTACTGCGTATAGCAAATCTCCCGATAGTTCCATGTAGAGTGCACCGCGATATGATATGATGAGGTATTCGTGCATGATATACTTAGCTGGGGCAGTTCGTGCAACGTTGCCCCTATCTATCAAGTAATTGTCATTACCCAGAGCTGATAAACCTGAATATGGTAGAAGGAACGAAGTACTCCATACAAAGGACAGCCCTACTTAGATCATCACCAGCCACCAGGTGGCGATCATCGTCTGCTGGAACAGTTCTCCATTTTGCTGCTCGCTCACGACAACCCAGTCTAGTTTAGTCTTTGTTCAGCCTCGAGGGTATGCACTTCCGTTACCCCGGTCCATTTGTAAACATAGCAGACAACTATTTAGGCCCGATGACCAGGATGATCCGCTAATGTGGTTAGTGCTCACGATCGGGAATGAAGACGGAGGTTCTAGTACGGGGCTAGGGGTACCTGCATGACTCGCGTGGCCCTCATATCGTGGCAGTTTAGTAAGGCTGTAGCTCGCTGTGTATGCAGGCCGCGTGGGATTATGAGCTGAGTTGGAGCTAAGCAAACCTTCCTGGAACTTTTGGGGCCTTCTTCTAACAGAGCTGTTTGACAATTGTTGGCCAGTCTATGCATTCTCAGTAACATACGAGTCGAGTTCCGAGATTCAAAGAGGGTATAGATTCAGGCTAACAATAAGAATCCACCTAACCACCCCACGACGCGATGCGACCAAACTCCAAAGCAGCGACACAAAAAACCCCAAGTTTTGCAGGTCAACAGACCTCGTTCTGACAGGACAAACATAAAGAAAAAGACCACACAAAGAGAGACATATAATCATCAAGGAATGGCGTATCTCCAGCGGAGACAGGTGGGATATCATTAGGCGCATCGGGGACATCAGCATGTCATTTCATCTGCGTCACATTTTCCATCGTTAGCGTTCAATCATTGCTTTCTCGCCAGGACCTTATTACCAACGTGGCTGATCGTTCAGGCCAAGCTGGCAGAGCCTGCCGCGGCTCCCCAGCGGAAGCGCTTGAGTCCTCCTCGCATGGCTTCTTGGCCGCACGCTGCCGAGGACCGCGCCCCGGGAACCCCTTCTCCCATCATGGCAACCTCCGTGCGACCAACCTCTCTGCCGAGCATGTATCCCGCCGAGAAGCTGATGGCAGAGAATAGTACCACAACGCCGGCACTGATGACCCAAGTCATGATCGGGCTAACCGTTGTTGTCGAGTCTGACATGCTTGCACGACGGCTCTTCTTAGATGCAGTGCGATCTCTCGGGGAAACAGATCGGCGCTTGGCTTTGTCGCCTGGCGGGCCAGGTGGCACTGCTGCGCGGGGTTGCCTCCGTCGCTGTGCGCCCAAGGAGGGACTGGTCTCTGTGTAGCGGGAGGATGGGCCGTCCTCACCGCTGTCATCGCCCATGGCGACAGATTCCCCGACTAGTCGGAATGAAGAGGGGTGTGCAGGAGCCGGACTCGGTGCTGAAGGCTGTGTCTCTGGCTTGGGAATGCCGCGAGCAGCTGCTGCACACGATAGGAGAGTGGACAGACTGGCCCGTAGAGCGGCGTCATGGTCCGCATGGTGTGACGGTGAGATCATGTTATAGGGGCTGTGTTGAGAATGCTGAGATCTACGGGCTCGTGCAGTCGGGGGATAAGAGTCTCGTCGAATTGCAGTTCGACGACTCGAGTTGGACAGCACGCTGGGTTGAGAGCGGCGCGATTCATTGGGTCGTGTCCATGAGGGATCGTTCACAGATGGAGGATGGGAGAAGACGTTAGGCTGGGGAACAAATGGAGACGGGCTGATCCCCATGCCCAAGGCGGTAGAAGCATCGTCGTCTTCATCACTTGAGGCTGCATCTGCATCGGAGGGGTTCGAAGCAGGTGCAGGTAGCGGAGCATTCAGAGCGGGTTGGTTGATCTCCTCGTTGGAACTGCTCATGACCGGGTCAGGCTCGCTTTCACTCTCCTCATATTCTTCTTGGCTGCTGCTGGCGAGGCTGGCTTCTCGCGACGAGTAGTCGACCTGGGCGGTAGTGACAGCCGCGAGATGCTGCAGACGCCGTCGCCGACTGCGATGCTGGTACATTCTTCCCCCGTGATGTTCCACCCGGAGACCGGTCGTGATGATATCGTCATTCGTAGCGGCCGAGGACAAGGACGAAGACGAAGGCTGCGATGACACCTCGATCCAGGAGTCTATGTAATACTGCAATGAGTACATTGTGTTGCAAGCGATAGCGGACAAAGTGACTTCATTTCTGAAGGTTCTGAAATGATTTGAAGAATATAGACAAGGAGCTGCAGCATCCAGTATAAAAGGCACCACTTACCCTCTGATCTCATGGGCGCCGCACCAGACGACCGGGGCTGACCAGAGTGCTCGCGCGACTGGCCATCGCGCATCAGTTGACTTGCGGCTCTGGGCTCGCGCACCTGACCCAGCAGGTCGTAGTGATTTGGCTGCATGGCCACAGGAAGAGACTATAAGGGGGAGAGAGGTTGATGAACAGAAGGATAGAAATAATAATAGGGGAAATGGTGGATGGAATCAGACCACCCGGTGTTAACAAGAGCGGTCAGGCGTGGGGAAATGTAGTCAAGGAAGTTATCTTATCAATGTGGAGATGGGCGATCGGCCCCATCCCTGGATGCCCAATACTCTTGCCCTGCACAGACTCTTGTCTGTCTGTACCTTGGGTTCTTCCGTCAAAGCAACGGATATCAGGGTCTCAGAAGGCAGGGCTCGAGATATGAGGCCGGTTGATGGGGAGGAAGGAAAGGGGGAGAGGGAGGGAAATGGATGATGAGGTGATCAGCAGACAGAACAGGTGATTTGCAGCCGTGACGGAAGCCACCGAAGGAAGCGAGGGGCGAAGTAGAAAAGGTCACCACATGGCCAGAATGGGGATGATGTCAGAGAACGAGAAGAATAGAGACGAGCAATATCGACACAAGGAGATAGGAGGAGGAGTCTGGATAGAACGAAAGATGTAGAAAGAAGACAAAGTGGAAGTGTTGACTGAAGAAAGCCCAACAACAAAGACACGCGGGGGACGAGGGCGGTCGGGAATGGCAGTATACGGGAATCTTCAGAATCAAAGTCAAGATCGAAACGAGATGTGAAATTAACATGCATACTATCGAACAAACTATCAGAAATACATAGAACTTTTGAGACCGGGGCCCCAGTGGCCCAAGAACACCGATAAATGACACAGTTAGGATCACAGCACAGGCTTAGAAGGTGATCTTCGAGCCCTTGAACTCAGGAATGCTGCCCTTGCCCTTGTTCAGACCACCACCACGGCCACCGCCGAAGCCTCCACGGCCTCCACGACCACCACCGCGGCCACCGCGACCACCGCCACGACCGCCGAAGCCGCCGCCGCCGCGCTCACCATTGCTGGGGCGAGGGGTGCTGAAGTCCAGGCGGAGGGGACGGCCCTCAAGCTCCTGGCCCTGAAGGTCACCGTGAGCCTGGCGAGCCTCCTCAACAGACGAGTACTGAACGTAGCCGAAGCCCTTGGGACGGCCGGACTCAGGGTCAGTGGGAAGACGGATGCCCATGATGCTGCCCTTCTCGGAGAAGACGTCACGGAGGGCATCCTCAGTAGCACTGAAGGGCAGGTTGCCAACGAACAGAGTGTCGCTCTCGGGGCTGGTCTGGTCACCGAAGTTGCGGGCACGAGCCTGGGCACGGTCACGGCCACCCTGCTGGTCCTTGGGCTGACGAGCAGCAGCGTAGTCCAGGTTGATGGGGCGGCCGTCAATCTCGGTGCCTTTCTTGGCCTCGTAGGCCTTGGCAGCATCAGCCGCGTTGGTGTACTCGACGTAGCCGAAACTAAAGATGCCATCAGTAAACTGTGCGAAAAAAAAAAAAAAAAAAAAAAAAAAAAAAAAAAAAAGAATTTGAGAATGTAACTTACCCACGAGAGCGACCAGACTCACGGTCAGTCACGACACGGCAGCCAGAAAGCTCACCGAACTCCTCGAACTCACGCTGGAGCCACTCCTCATCGACGTGCCACGAGAGGTTGCCAACGAACAGATTGGCGGAAGCACCCTCAGGAGCCTCAGCAGTCTTGGACTTCTTAGCGGAGGCAGCGGGCTCCTCATCAGCCTTGCGCTTCTTGGAGGCCTTGGCAGTCTCCTCGCTGTCCTCGGAGTCAGACTCAGACTCGTCAGAGTCAGAGCTGTCAGAGCTGTCAGAGCTGTCACTGTCGGATTCGGAGTCGGACGAGGCCTATGAGGGAGATCAGCCGGAGTCGTTGCAATTGAGTGGAAATCAACATACCTTCTCGGCCTTCTTGGCCTTAGGATCCTCATCCTCATCCTCAGACTCGGAGTCAGACTCGCTTTCGCTGTCGCTGGACTCCTTTGTAGCCTTCTTTGGGGCCTCATCCTCAGAGGAAGAGTCCTCGGATTCGGAGTCAGAAGAGTCAGAGGTCTCCTTAGCAGGCTTCTTCACCTCCTTCTTGGCAGGCTTCTCGTCCTCCGACTCGGATTCAGAGTCAGATTCGGACTCAGAAGAAGTCTCGGCCTTCTTGGCAACAGGCTTCTCAGCCTTCTTAGCAGCGGGCTTCTCGTCCTCGGATTCGCTCTCGGATTCGCTTTCGGACTCGCTCTCACTGCTGGAGGCATCCTCCATGTCCTCGTCGCTATCGGACTCAGACTCAGATTCGGACTCGGACGAAGACTCATCCTTCTTAGCGGCCTTCTTGTTGTCCTTCTTGGTGTCCTTCTTCACCGGCTTCTCATCCTCGCTCTCGCTGCTGGAGCTGGAGGAGTCCATCTCCTCATCGCTGTCGGACTCGGATTCGGAGCTGCTGGGGGTAGGCTCCTTCTTCTTGTTCTTGCGAGCAGCCTTCTCCTCCTTGGCAGCGACCTTGCGAGCGACCTCCTTGCTCTTAGCGGAGGGCGACTGAGAGGCCTTGGTGACACCGGCGTCCTTGACCTTGCTCAAGGCCTTGTTGGCCTTCTTGTCGGCACCCTTGGTGGTAACCTTTGTCTTCGACATTTTGAACTGTAGAAAAGAACAATGTTAGCGATGTGTTGCAAGACAGGGTCAGCTCACATCCCACATACTGTGGTTAAGAGATCAAGTCAAGTGTTTTGGTAAAAGAAAAAGTGTGCGGCACAGCCAACAAGCCCTCAAAAACCCGTGATTTGGTTGTGATGATGTGACAGCCCTCAGAAAAAGTAGAGCCAGGAGTGATCTGATCACAGCTGGTCGGAACCCACAAGTAACCCGCAACGGACAAAGTTCAAGCCCACAGAGACCGGCGATACGCAACTATGATATGAAACCCACGGAGAAGTGTCCCACAGAGCCCACAGAATAGATATGCAGAATATCAAGCCCACAGCCCTCGATGTGACAAGCCCACTGAAGTGTCTGTTGAAGTACTTTGAAAGTACGGAACCCACACAGCTGCGTCAGTTAGTGAAAGGGAGATTTACTTATTGGGTAAGTTTTCTGAATAAGAAAACAGGAAGAAGCTAACACAAGATGTGATAGCGAAGGATAGGGTTGGAGAGGAAGGAGGATGATGGGTGAAAGGAAGAAGAAAAAAAAAGACGAAGCTGGGGAAGGCCGAGCTCTGATAAGAAAAAAAAATTTCCTCGAAAAAATCGGAGGCTGGCAGAATCGTGTTCCGCCTTCCATTTACGGTTAGCAACGTGGAGCCCGTGCGGGTACCTGGTTGTCACGGTTGTCCTCTTGTTCGTCTCCGATATGCGACCTCCACTGTTCACCCGTCTCAAGTCTGGCAAGAGCTGTCTCGGCCAAGTTGTTGTCGACTGCGGATTCAAGTCAATGGCACTCACCTGAAACACCACCGGCCTGACTCAAAATGGCCCCTCCAACTTCCTCCTCGCATCGCCCGCGCAAGAAGACGAAAGTCCCTACCGCCCCGGGCTCAAATAACAACCTGATTGTGGGCGCTGGGAATGGCAAACAGACACCAGCATTCCCATTGGTCTCATTTCTCTGGGCTGCCCGAGCAAATGTTTCCCAATGGCTGATCCTGCCTCTCACTCTGATGGCTGTTGGCCTCTTCCGGTGGGCTGTTAGTCTGTGGGGTTACTCTGGTACATATAGCAATCTCTCGACGAGATCATGACGAAAGCTAACATTGCCCAGGCTTCCAAGTTCCCCCGATGTTTGGCGATTTTGAGGCGCAAAGACACTGGATGGAGATTACCACACACCTGCCTATGGCAGAGTGGTATCTTTATGACCTCCAATACTGGGGCCTCGATTATCCCCCATTGACCGCGTATCATAGCTGGTTGCTTGGCAAGATGTATGTTGATTATTGGGAAATGAAAATTCGTGGTCATGATCATGGGCTCTTAACTGACTTGATGCAGTGGCTCCACAATTGAACCTGCATGGTTCGCTTTGGACAAATCGCGCGGTTTCGAGGACCCGAATCTGAAGGTTTACATGCGTGCCACCGTTGTGATCTCCGAATACCTGGTCTATATCCCGGCTGTCGTCAACTTCCTTCGTCGGTACACTCGCATGCAGGGCGTGCATGCATGGTCCGCCTCAATCGCCCTTGTTGCCATTCTTCTCCAGCCAGCAACCATTCTTGTTGACCATGGCCATTTCCAGTACAATACTGTCATGCTTGGTCTTTTTGTGGCTAGTCTGGATGCTATCTTGGCCGGTCGAATGCTGTGGGCTTGCCTCTTCTTCGTCGGGGCACTGGGCTTCAAGCAAATGGCGCTCTATTACGCACCAGTCATGTTCGCCTACCTTCTGGGTGTCTGCGTCTTTCCACGCATTCGGATTCTGCGGCTGCTGAATATCACCCTAATTACACTCGCCGCCTTTGCACTACTCTTCGCACCGCTTCTTATTGGTGCTACTAATGCTGAAGCGAGACAGTTTATTGCCTCTTCACCCGTACCTCCCCTACTTCAATCCCTACCGATCTCCCTCGACAAGGGGTCGGTCTTATATGCGGTTGTGTTCCAATTGACCCAAACCATTCACCGCGTGTTCCCATTTGCCCGTGGGCTGTTCGAGGACAAAGTTGCCAATGCTTGGTGCGCCATTCACACGTTCTACAAACTCAACCGCTTCGACACTTCATTGCTCCAGCGTGCGTCTCTAGGTGCTACCCTGGCCTCGATCATTGTCCCGTGTGCGATTATCTTCCGTCACCCACGCGCATCGCTTCTCCTACCTACCCTGTCCTGTGTTGCGTGGGGTTTCTTCCTCTTCTCCTTCCAAGTGCACGAGAAGAGCGTCCTTCTGCCCCTTCTCCCCATGACTCTTTCGCTTGCAGGTGACAGTGGTCTGAGTAGAGAGAACCGTGCCTGGGTGGGCCTGGCCAATATCTTAGGCTCGTGGACCATGTATCCGCTTCTGAAACGTGAAGAGCTTCGCGTGCCATATTTCGTAATGACTCTTCTCTGGGCCTATCTCATGGGTCTGCCGCCAGTCTCTTTGGAGACATATTGCAGTCGGTCATCTCCGGAAGATTCAAATGCGCAGTTTGAATTGAATCTGCCCGCCAAGCTGCTGCATCTTTCCCTCTATCTTGCCATGATCGCCTGGCATGTACTCGAGGCTTTTGTGGAGCCACTTCCAGGAAAGCCGGATCTGTGGGTGGTGTTGAATGCGCTGATTGGAGCTGGAGGATTTGGACTCATCTATCTTTGGTGTATGTGGAAGTTGATCACACACTGCCGCCAGATCGAGCGCCAGATAGTTGAGGACAGTCGGAAGAAGAAGCAGTGATGCAATTGTGGCTGAACTTGAATTGATACCCCATGTACAATAGTTTATCTGACCTATCTTGTTGCCTGCAAGATGATTATATGCTGTGACTTTGTTTGCCCTTTCAAATGTAAGAGATGAGAAGTCATATTCGAAGACAGATCTATCCATCTGATAATGTGAACACCGTATTCCCCTAGACCAACATGACGCAGGCCAGATAATATCCCATGCAAGAAAGAACTCCAGCCGATGAATGCTATGATACAAAAGTAATATACAAGACGGCGGTCCTCATCTGAACTGGTCTAGACCTTGAATCCGAAGCCAGCCATGCAGCTCTTGTACTTCTCGACGAGGGACTGGCACTCTTTGGCGGGATCCTCGGACTTGGAAAAAAGCATGCAGTCATCGCGGGCGGCCTTCTCATCCTTGCAGACACAGCAGGGCTAAGGCAATGCGTCAGTCTTCGGCTGTGGTTTCTCGCATCGCTTCGAGGCGTACCTTGGGCTTTTCAGATTGGGCGGGCTGAGCTTGAGGCTCAGTTGGGGTAGGAACGCTCTTCTCTATAGATTATAGGTCAGCGCATGCTTTCAAAGAGGCTGGTTCACCCGCAGACTCTTGCGCAGGGCACAGGTAGCCTTGGATAGAGATCTGTATTTGGAGCGGAGGCGGAAGCAAGGATCTTACCACTTGAAGAACCGAAGAGCCACGACATGATGCAATGCAATTGTGAACCGACCAGAAACTATGCCGATATAATGTACACGGAGGCTGTGAGCGAGTGTGAACGAAGTTTGAATGTTGCCCTGCGGCGAGACCTCGGGATGAGGCCATCGGACTCGGGACATTATTAATGCCTGCGTAAGTGGCCTCTGCCGCGCGCCGTAACGATTTTTTTTTGTTATCGCCAAAACACTGCACACTCAGTTGCACATTCGCCTCCCTCTCTACCTTGGACTGTTTCATTTGTTAGGTGTGGTTCTCTTTCATTTCTGCAAGAGCTTCCATTGTTCAAACGCACACCCCTTTTCTACATTGCAATCTCTCATCTGAAACCTTTTCTCCTGAACCACTACCCCGCCATGGCCCCTCCCAAGGTGTTCTCGCTCGAGGGCAAAGGTCTCAAGCTCGACTCTGCCGAGGACATCGAAGCTCACATCAAGCCTCTTGTCGAGAGCACAGACTACACCGAGATCCGCTTTGGTGGTAACACTCTGGGCGTTGGTGCTTCGGAGCGCCTCGCTGCCGTTATTGCGACTCAGAAGAGCCTCGAGGTTGCCGAGCTCGCCGATATCTTCACCTCGCGTCTTTTGTCAGAGATTCCTCCCGCCTTGAAATCTCTCTTGGACGCCATTCTCGAGATTCCTTCCGTCCACACTGTCAACCTCTCCGACAATGCCTTTGGCCTCAACACGCAGGCGCCCCTCGTCGATTTCCTTTCGCGTCACGTCCCTCTCCGCCACCTGATCCTGAACAACAATGGTCTTGGTCCCGCTGCTGGTACTCTCGTCGCTGATGCCCTGAGCAAACTTGCCGAGCGCAAGGAGGAAGCCCGCAAGGAGGGTAAGGAGGTCGCTCAGCTGGAAAGCATTGTGTGCGGCCGCAACCGTCTGGAGAATGGCAGTATGGAGGCATGGGCTCGTGCCTACGAGAAGCACGCTGCTGGTATGAAATCAGTCAAGATGACCCAGAACGGTATCCGTCAGGAGGGTATCTCGCACCTGTTGAAGAACGGTCTTCGTCACGCCACCGCCCTGGAAGTGCTGGATCTGCAGGACAACACCTTCACTGTTATGGGTTCAACTGCCCTGGCTAGTGTCCTGGAAGGCTGGCCATCTCTGCGTGAGCTTGGAGTCGGTGACTGTCTGCTCTCTGCTCGTGGCGGTGTCAAGGTCGCCCAGGCTCTCGCCGCCAACAAGAATCAGAAGCTTCAGACTTTGCGTCTGCAGTACAACGAGATCAAGGCCGAGGGTGTCAAGGCTCTCGCCCATGCCGCCAGGACTGCGCTCCCCAGTCTGCGCCGTGTTGAGCTGAACGGCAACATCTTCTCCGAGGAGGACCCAAACATCACCGACTTGCGTGAGCTCTTGGAAGCCCGTCAGGAGGAGCATGGTACCGACGATGACCCCGAGGATACCTGGGGTCTTGATGAGCTGGACGAACTTGAGGAAGAAGACTCTGAGGAGGAAGAAGAGGAGGAGGCTGACGAGGAGGACGAGGAGGAAGAGCGGAAGGCTGAGAAGGAGCTCAAGGATGCTGAGCTCGCTGAGGAAGAGAAGGTGGCCCAGAAGACAGACAAGGATGTTGATGCGCTGGCCGAGGCACTGGGCAAGACGGGTCTGTAGACCCTGGAGCCTGCGTTTCGAACAACTCTCTCTGAACACCCTGCGATTCCCCATTGCCGACAACTGGAGTCATCGCCTCTGCATACCGAGGGACTGACATGCAGTCCACCCGCCGTGACACCATGGCGTGGCCAGCCGTCCGCCTGCTCTTGCTCATGAGGTTCCGACTGACGACATCGACGCCACGATCAAAAAACCCATATCCCCATATACCCCCTTAATGATGATGACTGCACATAATCCCGACATTCTCATCCGTCTACATGCATAGCCATCACGAGCTCTGGTGTCTTGAAGGATACAGCAAAACTCTAGATGTGAATACACCCAGGTCCGATCAGGTGACAAAATCCTGCCTATTACCTGCACTCAAATGCATTTGCATTATGTTTAGATCACATAAATTCACAGTAGACAGCATATGCTTCTGTACAGTTTCATTTTGGCTGACCAGTGAGAAATTTCCCAATCGGGAACCACTTCTTGGCATTCAACCTCGGAGCTTCCCACTCTTTCACTTCGCAAACTTCTCCCTCTTCTCTACACCTCCAATCCCTATTCCTTTCGCCTCACTCTCTCTACTCGTCTACAGAGTCCTCCTGACGCATCGTCAACGCGCCGACACTCGTTGAATCCTCGAGTAAGTGCCCGCGCAACCACCCCTCTCATCCTGCTCTTCCCCGTACACAACGCATTCGCGGTCGCAAGTCTCTTCGCAGTGAGCGCGGTGCTTCTGCTGCTCTGCCGACTCCGTTTTCACCCCACACCGGTGTCTCCGAAGCGGCATGGCAGATATGCGCGATCAGCGTGTTTGCACATGGCGTGAGCACTCGGTGAAGCGGGGAACACGAGAAAACCGTGTCCGAAGCCTCACCCACTGTGATCGCGCTGCTCTGGGCTTCACTTGCCGCTGCGATTGACGCGCTGCGTGTGCGCACAATTGCCAACTGTCCAACGATCCCGCAGCTTGATTTTCGACTCGCCACACTTGCGTTCTGATTACTGACAACCCTTTGCACAGGCTTTGACGAGAGCAAGTCATTACGAGTACTCTACACTTTCTTTTTCGTCAGATCCTACTCCAACGACAAACACCGCACCGCGCCATGGACGCCAAAGAGATCGAGTCCAAGGCCAAGGCCTTGACCAAGGCGGCTACACAAAACGAGCCAGCATCGGTGATTACGGGCATGCTGAAGGAACTGCAGCAAGGAGTACGGGCATCAGAGGATCTTCTGCGGTCAACCCGCGTCGGTATCATCGTCAACAAATTCAAGCAACACAAGTCTCCGGAGGTAGCACGACTAGCGAGCGAGATCGTCTCCAGGTGGCGGACAGAAGTCAACAAACAGAAGCAGGGGAGCGGCGCAGCGGCAAGCCGGGGCTCGAGCGGGTCGCCACGGCCAGCAAACGGAACCGGCGCATCAACACCTGCGGCAGCTACCCCGTCCGATAAGACATCGAAACTGTCTGTTCCACCGGATAAGCGCACCTGGAAAGCGGACGGGGTGGATATTGCAGTGACATCGAACAAGACCCGTGATAACTGCGTTGGACTGATGTACGACGGGCTGTGTGTGGGCTCCACCGAGTCTCCCAAGACGGTATTGGCCAAGGCGTTGGCCGTGGAGGTGGCAGCCTTCGAAACTCTCGGACCCGAGACAAAAGAACAATACAAGACCAAGATGCGCAGTCTGTACCAGAACCTGAAGAACAAGTCGAATCCGATGCTCCGGGTGCGCGTCGTGTCGAACGAGATCACCCCAGACCAATTCGTGCGCATGTCGCATGAAGAGCTGCGGTCCGATCAGCAGCGGGAGCTGGACGAGAAGATTAGGAAGGAGAACATGGACAAGGCGATGGTCGCCCAGGCGGAGCGCAGTATCAGTACCAGTCTGCAGTGCGGCAAGTGCGGTCAGCGCAAGGTGACCTACACCGAGGCGCAGACTCGCAGTGCCGATGAACCGATGACACTGTTCTGCACATGTCTGAACTGCGGCAAGTCCTGGCGGCAGTGATTTGCTTCGGGGTGAGGGCGAGACGGTGCGCTTTTGATGCGAGGTGTATGATTTACAGAGACTCGTTTGGTTTCTCCTCCTTTGGCGCGTTTGCCTCGTTATCGTCAGATGTTTCATTGCCTTACTACAAGGCCGGCATTGGAGTTTGTTGCGGTTCGGGGAGTGCCTTGCGATTTGCGGCCTTCAGTTAGATGCTAGCTATTGAGAGACAGCCTTGAATGACCATTGAATAGGTAATCCATAGACAGTAGTCCCTAGAACTCTATTTTATCTAGAACTCAATTCTTATCTTTATCTTCCACAAAGAGCCGCACAGAGTCGATATCAATCCTGCACGTCATTGTTATGTAACTCCCCGTACCCTAACTACATCAACATCAACTTCAAGATCATACACATCACAACCTCAACCCCCTCAACAACCAATCTCAACCCTCAAAAGTATTCAAAATGACTCCAAGAGCAACCCTCCTAACCCCCGTCCGCTCCCTCCTCAAAGCCCTAACAACCACACCCCCCTCCCCCTCCCAAATCCTACAACAATTCACCACAACCCCCCTCCCCCTCGTCCACGAACACGGCCTCCCCCAACTAGCCCCCTTCCTGGGCCGCAGCTTCACGGGCACAGACGGCGTGGCACGCTACTTCCAACTGCTGGGGGAGACGGTCGAGATCCGCGATATGGTCTTTGAGGATGAGGAGATGTGGTGCGTTGATGATGTTGCTATGGCTGTTGCGTTGAGGGGGAGGGCTACGTTTGTGTGGAGGGGTTCTGGGCAGGGGTGGGAGGAGACCTTCTTTTATAGGATTGCGCTGGCTGTTGATGTTGGACAACAGGAGGGTGATGGTGTTGCTGGGGGAGGTGGTGATGGGAGGACGGATTTGGGGGGTGTGGGTGTTGGTGTTAGTAGTTCTTCTCCATCCTCTCCTTCTCCCTCATCTCTGCCACCCTCCTCGCCATCAGTGAAGAAAGAAAAAGACGTTTTCGGGGATGGGAAGCTGAAGGTCTGCGAGTATCGCGTTTGGGCTGATACCGGGGCGGCGTATCTGGCGCGGTTGGGGAGATTGGGCGAGTTGGTGGTTAATGGGTGTGTGGATGGGAGTGGACGGGGTGGGTATGAGGGGATTCATCTTCATGCGGGGGAGGAGGGTAGGAAGAGAGAAGAGAAGAAGGTGAAGGAGAAGGATGGCAGTGGTGAGACGAGGAAGAGTTTGAATCGGAAGAGGAGTGGAGGGCAGGATGTGCTGGGTGCTGGGTTGAATGTGTATGGGAGTTCTGGATAGCTTCATCTACTCTTAGTCTGGTCTTCTTCTTCTTCTTCTTCTTCTTCTTCTTCACATCACTGATCAACAGTCCCCCAATCAATCCAACTAACATCCCCAAACACACCCTGCTCATCCTGAAACACCTTCCCAGGCTCATCATAAGGCTCATACCCCCTCCAATCCAGCAGGGTATCAACACCCCCCTCGGCCCTCCCAGTTTTATTAAAACCAGGCCCAAAATCCCCAAACTCCGCCATCATCGTCACACCAGGCTCATACCTACTAACCCCATCGACCACCCAATCCACATACCCAGCATCCCTGATACTCCCATCCTCAAACGACCTCGCAAAGATAGACCGATGCTGCGAGTTCCACGGCCGGCCGAGCGCACAAGCTCCCTGAATCAGCGGCGCGATGGACGCGTTCGCGGCTTGTGCGGTCGAGTCGACAATGTAGATGCCGTATTTGTTGGGGAAGGTTGTGTTGGTCCCCTTCCAGGCTGTGATGCCGCCGCCGCAGGAGCGGAGGAGGAGCGTGCTGGATTGGAGCCAGGCTGTGCCGAAGCCGTAGAGGAAGTCTGTTTGGCCGGCTATGATAGATTTGTAGAAGTAGGCGTTGCCGAGTTTGCCGATGTAGACCTGACACTGTTAGTATTGCTGTGCTGTGCTGTGCTGGAGATGTTCATCGCTGTAACAGGGCATAGAAGAAGGGATTGGAAAAGAGAAAGAGAGAGAGCATACCGTATCCTGATAAGAATAAAACCCACAATAATAAAACCCCCCATTCGCCCGACTAAAACTCAACGCATGCGCCGGCCCATCACTATACTCAGCCCACAAATTCCGAAAATCAATATTATACACCCTGAAATCCCGATTCCCAAAGGGCGTCCCCTCCGGCACGGGGAACCCCGTCGTCCCCGACCCCGTCAAACTGGCATCCAGCGTCGGCGCAACGACCATCACGCTGGAAAACACATTGTCGACGCTTTGGCCTGTGTTGTCCGTGTTGCCGGCTGCCCAGGTGATGGTTACTTCGTTCTTGCTGGCGTCAGTTGGGGAGAATGTGGAGCCGAGGAGGGTTATTGGCCCTGAGCGGGTTATGTTTAGTTGTTCGTGGTAGGTGCCGGGGAGGATGAGGATTGTTTGGGTGGTGTTGTCCGGTGGGAGGGAGTTGATTGCGTCTTGGATGGTTGTGTAGTTTGCGGATGGGTTTGTGGCGGAGACGAGGATTGTTCCTGGGGGGCAGTGCGTGGTGTCTTGTTGGCATTTTTGGCGGGTGCTTGCTTGGATGGGGTGGGCTTGCAGGGGGAGGGTGTAGAGTGCTATGGTGAGCAGGGTGAGGATGAGGCGGAACATGGTGGAGGTGTTCCTAGATGGCTCTAGGAGGTGAAGCCAATGGCTGTATGGTATGATGAGAGCTGATTGATTGCTTTTATACTCGTCAAGAGCTGGAGAACTCAATTGAACCATGCGCGGACGGAAAATCTCCAAGTATTGTCCGCTGAAGAAGCATGTCCAGCTTGATGAACCGAGTAGTGACCATTGTATGGCGATCGAGTACGGAATCAACATCTCCACATCCCCACGAAACCGGGGTCTCGACGAAGCTTGTTCTCCCCGCATGGTTGAATTATCCCGGGAATCACAGTTGGAGATGGGAGGACGGACAATTGGACTTCCACCTGTGAGAGGAGACGATCACTAGTTAGGGTTAGACCCCATCGAAGTAGTCAAGTAGTCACCAGATGAAAGGGACAGGGTACACTCACTAACAGAGGAAGGTGGAGGACTGACTGAAGAGCTACTCGAGCTACGGTTACAAAGAACGAAATCATTAGAACCCTTGATTGACCAGACCACTATTAACGACATACATACACGTAGAGAAGGAAACTTGACTCTATCAACTCGAAAGCAAACAAAGTCAAGGGATAATGAAACAGTCAAAGTCTATGTTACGGAAGAATAGGAAGCAAAAAAGCCACGAAAGACCTTTTCAAATCCCACGGTATGCATGTCCAGATAGATGGCGCGGCGCAGCAAAACAGCGAAGAATTGGCGTGGTAGGATATAACAAGGGGGATGGATAAGAGAGATAAGGAAAATTAGTGTGAACCTCGGACCAGTATCGAGTTCAGAAAAATGGCGCCTTGAGGCGAGTCACTCAGGAAAGATGAGTTTACTCGTCGTCCTCGACAGCCTCGGTGCGGGCACCGAGGGTGTAGCGGCTCTTGCCCTCCTGGTCGACCTCGTGCTCGATGGCCAGCTTGGACAAGTGGGCGATCATGTTCTCGATCTGGGTGTCGGCCTTGGAGCGGGTCTTGCGGCCGAGGTTGTCCAGGGCGGGGATGATGGTCAGGATGTAGTAGACCACGGCGATGATTACGGTCACACCGATGGAGTAGCACCAGATGACCACAACGGTGACAATGTCGGTGTCGTTGTGCAAGGAGAAGGGGGCGGCGGGGTCAGGGGGAGAGGTCTGATCCCACGAGCCAAGCCAGCCGAGAACACAGAAGAGGGTGGCCAGGACATCGACAATGAAGATGGCAATGACCAGCTGCCAAGAGGGCCAGGTCTTACCACCACGGGTGACGAAGATGAGCCAGTTCTCGGTCAGGGCAACCTCGAGGAAGAGAATACCCTGGGGCGAACCGTAGTCCTGGATGATACCACCGTTGGCCATGAAGAGAGTACCACGGATGATCCAGGTGGCGGCAGCGAGCAAGATACCGAGGACGACGGAGATCACCCAGATCTTAGGCAGCTGCCATTCGACGGGGCGGGCCTCGAAGTGAGCGTTGTCGTAGGCGACGGCGATGGTGGCCAAATCAGCGAATAGGGCGATGAACACAATCAGGTCGGCGCTGATGGTCTCGTCGATGATGATCATGGAGGTGACCAGGTAGATCTCAAGGTGAAGACACAGGGCGATACGGTACTGAATGTAGGCCTTCATACGCTGGAAGATCTGACGGGCCAGCTTGATGGCATCGACGATGGTGGACAGACCGGGGGCCAGGAAAACGATATCAGCGGCAGCCTGGGCAGCCTCGGTGGAACCCTCGACAGCAATACCACAGTCGGCCTTCTTCAGGGAGGGAGCGTCGTTGACACCGTCACCAGTCATGGCAGTCAAGTGACCACGCTGCTGGAGCATCTCGACGACCTGGTACTTGTGCTCGGGGAAGACCTCAGCGAAACCGTCGGCCTTCTCAACGAGGTCGTGCTGGGCGGAACCAGCCAGACCACCGTGGATCAAACGCTCGGAGTTGTAGACCTTGGTACCAAGGGCCAGCATCTTGCAGGTCTCCTTGGCGATAGCGATGGCGTCACCAGTCAACATCTTGACGGACAGACCGAGGTGCTGGGCCTCAGCGATGGTGTGGGCAGTGTCCTCACGCGGGGGGTCGAACATGGGGTACATGCCCAGAAGCTGCCAGGGCTCACCCTCCTTCTGGACGGCAACACCGAGGGAACGGAAACCACGGCGAGCGAACTCACCGGCCTTGTCACGGTAGAGCTTGGCCTCCTCCTCGGAGCACTCGGACAGGTTCAGGATGGCCTTAGGGGCACCCTTGGCGCAGGTGTAGCGGACACCGTCGCAGGTGCAGACGGTGGTGATACGCTTGGAGACGGGGTCGAAAGGAGTGTACTTCTCGGTAATCCAGTTGCGAGAGAGAATTTCACGGGCCTTGGGGTAGCGGCGCAGGGTAAGGATCGTAACCTTGTCAATGGGGTCAAGGTTCTTAACGTTGTGAGACGAGGCAATGGCGGCGACAGCCATCATCCAGTTGACATCAACACCCTCGGCGACGTAGGGCTCACGGATGGACAGCTGGTTGGCGGTGAGGGTACCAGTCTTGTCAGAGCACAGAATGTCGACACCAGCGAGGGACTCGATGGCAGTGAGCTTCTGGACAATGGCCTTCTGCTCGGCGAGGTAGGCGGCACCGACAGCCAGGGTGGTGGTGGTGACGACAGGCAGACCGACGGGGACACCGATAATGAGCAGAATCAGGGTGTAGTGGAGCAGGTTGTTGTCGGAGTTCTCGGGGGTAGCGATCATCAGGTGACGGAAGAAACCACCAATCCAGGCAGCGAGAATCCAGAACATGACGAGAACCAGGAGGGAGGTACCGATGTTGTCCATGACAGCCTTGAAGTGACCCTGGTCCTGGGCGCCCTGGACCAGAGCGGCGGTCTTACCGACGAAGGACTGACGAGCGGTAGCGGTGACGATGGCGTAGGCCTTGCCACGCTTGCAGCCGGTGGTGTAGTAGCAGGTGTCGGCCATGTACTTGTCGACAGCGAGAGATTCACCAGTGATGGCGGACTGGTCACAAGCAATGAGGGAGACACCGGTGTGGGCCTCACGGGCGTCGTCATCCTCGTCGTCCTTCTCCTTGAGCTCGTCGTCGTTGGCGTTGGCCATAAACTCCTTGTAGGTCTCGAACATCTCGGGCTTGGAGTAGTCACAGATCAGACGGACATCAGCGGGAATGACATGGCCCTCCTCGACGACGACAATGTCACCAGCAACGAGCTCACGGGCCAGGATTTCCTCCTCCTGACCGTTGCGAACAACCACAGCACGCATAGCAATGTCACCCTTGAGCGAAGCAACGACATCAGCGGCCTGCTTCTCCTGGTACCAACCGACCAGGGCGTTGAGAAGCAGGATACCACAGATGACACCGAGATCAATCCAGTCACGCAGACCAGCAGCGAGCAGAACAGCCAATTCCATGACTAGTAAATGTTAGATTGGATCCATCCATTGTGCTTTGGAGAATTACTCACCATACAGAATGGGACCACGGAAGTAACCGATGAACTGAATGAAGATGTTGGTCTTCTCAGTCACCAGCTCGTTCCAGCCGCACTTCTTGCGACGGGGCTCAATGTCGGAGGAGCTCAGACCGGAGCGCAGGTCAGTCTCGAGCCACTCATCGGGGCACTGCCAGCCCTCTTCAACACTGTCGCCCTTCTTGCCCCAGAACTTCCACCAGGGCTTCTTCTCGCCCTTCTCGCTGGCACCGCCAGCACTGGAGGTCGAGCCACGACGGCCATCGCGGGCAGTCGAGATGTAGCGGTTCAGAGCCGAGTACTCGTCGAGGTTGCCGTCGTTGACATCGCCAGCCTCACGGTGACGGTCGCCGTTTTCCACGTCGGGAGCATAGGAGATCCTCCGCTCCGCCATTGTTGCTGCTGCTTCGGCTCACAAAGCCTTCGGAACCCAACGATATGAGCAGATGCGAACACACCAACAGTGCAATGGCAGGTATGGCGTGAGACGGAATGGTCCTATGAAGAAAGGAAAGAAAAGAGAGAAAAAAGAGTGAAGGAGGGTGAGAGGGAATGGACTACTTTATAATACGGGGGGGGGTGGGTGAGTGTGAGTGGATGTAAGTGGGTGGAAAGAGAGTGAGAGGAAGAGGAAGAGGAAGAGGAAAAGGAAGAGAGCCGTGTGGATTGAGGGAAATAAAAACGGGAAAGAAAAATTAAAAAAATAAAGAGCGATGATGGTATAGCATCCATCGCGGGTACCTGTCGTTGCTAGGGGAAGGAGATACTAAGGTGAGGTACCTCCAGTGGGTCGTAGGGAAAAAAAAATAAAAAAATAAAAAATCAAAATCAAATTTCGTTCCGTTTTGCCCCTTGCCCTACCAAACAGGGTCGACTCCAACGGGTGATACCGTATGGTATTTGGAAATACAGAGATAACCCATAATCAGGCCGGGCCGAGTGCACCCCATGACAATACCAATATGCTCAGCTTCCTGGATTTGGTGGGGGAGTTACTTTAACAGGCTAGGAGTGAAAAAATAAAATACACCTCTATAGTGAGAACACCGGCACCATTCTGCCGAGTGCCTCGTCGGTATCGATCGGTACAAGACGCTTTGCCCTGCCGAGTGGTGCCCCGTCTGCTCTTGACTATGCGCGATTTTATCCTATACGTATACTACGGAGTATACTATAGCGACACTCTTAGAGATGTCTCTGGACAAGAAAAACTAGAGTGTTGGCAGATGCAGGCTGTTCCTAGCATGAACTATGCGACGGAGAATTTCTGCTTGGAATTTGATCTGGGCAAAACATCCATGGCCGATGGGATATCGCCCTTGCAGGAACATCTTGCTTGAATCAGCGACATGGCCCGAGGAAATACCTTCCACAGCTTCCCCTGGTACCATACACCACACTGCTGCACCCGGCAGGTCTTTCACTCTTCCTCTCCACCAGGGGAGATTTCAACAATGGCACTGCGGCAATGCCTTCCAAGTCATACCCACCATCTACTATATACCCAGAGCCAGATCAAGGGGTACCGCAAGCAGCCAAGACCACCACCCATCGAGGCATGTATGTAGTATGTACGGGTAGCATGTATGCCAATGCTGGGGCATACTTGATACGTACAGTACGGAGCCAAGCATTATGTCATTGCCAGACTGCTATCGACACGCTCTAACTGTAACCGCCACCACCTCGCCCAAGCTGCCCCGTATGTCAGTAACCATGGTCGATCTGCCCCCTGTCCTTTCGCTGTTTCCCTCGTGGAGTCCCCAGAAGCGTCATTTAATTTGGTCTGTTTCCATTGGCCAATGCAACCGTCAAGGTCCCCGCCCACTAAATCGTCTAGTCTCGACACTCCCGGCTTCAATCGAATCACCGTCCGCAGAACCGCCCGCGATGATTTCATCGCGCTCCCTGATCGGCGCTCGGCGATTCAATTCCTTTCAAAGTTTTTGTTGAGCAGGGGTCGACTTGGTTAGCTCTCTGTCTGTTGCTGGGTTGCTGAGGCAAAGGGAAGAAGGTTGTGAGCGTGACACCATCGTGGAAGATGTGACACGCTACGGAGTACTATCATTGTATCCATATCCTCAGGGATTATTTTTGGGGCCCCGGGATGGGACTCATGGGAGACAATGCTCTCCTTATTCTCCCCCCAGATATGGAAGTTGACCGAGAGCTCCATCTGTCTTTGCTAAGGGGCACTGGAAATGACAGACAGGACCCGCGACGGGCAACACCTTCCATCTTGCGTCCACGTTGCTCACGATCGTCTGGCGGATGTCACAGGCGAAGTGCGTGACCAGAATGGTCGTCCCGGTCAAGATTCAACAGGGAATAATCCCAGTTGACATGCAAGCTTTGGCTGGGATATACACACAGCGTTATATGGTAGACATACGTGGTTTGGGATTGTGGTCAGCCACAGCGCCAACACCAACGTTCTATCTGGTATGGATGAAAGCTTCCACGGGGCTTGCCAGTGGACAACAAATCCCGACAACAGATCAATCTGGAGGATGCACCCCGGGTTTGTTGGATTCCCCAGAGTCACTTCAACAGTACACACTGCGTAGAGTCAGAGACTCTTAGTATACTCTTCGTACTGCTCCGGGGGTAGAGTGCTACTGTAGACTTCAAGGCTCTCGCTTTCGTATATATCTCGGGCTACCCGAGTAGGAATCCCCCGGCGCTTTCCGCGGCTGAGTGCAGTGCACAGAGCATGGCAGAACAAGAACTGGCTTCACGGCTAGTATATAATTCTCAACACTGATCAGAGTCGCGATCTACCTCAAGACTAGGTGCTGCTACTGGTCACCTCCCTCATCCCATATTCAGAGCTCCCTCGGCCTCTCACAAGAAAGCAGTGACACTCCCAGGCCAACCCATTCGGGAAACCGACCGCGGTGGACCATCGAGAGTACACACCAATATCATTCGCGGCTGGTCTGGCGGGAAGGCCCCGGCCAGCAGCAACGCGACGGGCGCTGCGCTCCGTCCTCCTGCAGCCCCGTGCGAGTCGCGATGATCAATTGAGTTGCGATCATTCCGGGGGATTCTCGCGGGAGGGCAAAATTTACACGTCAGCCAAGCCGTGGGTGCTGGTAGTTTGCTATCTTAATCCCATGCTAAGTCATGACTCTGCTGTCAAGTCATACTGAATCATGTACATACTCAGATTCCTAGTTGTGTGTGGTTGGTATACCGAGTACATACTACTGTAGGGCCTGTAAGGCCAAGCTTAACCCAAGCGTGCAGGTGCAGAGTGGAGAGCTCCCCCATCGCTGCAACACGCTGCGAATGAACGCACTCGGGGCCGCCATCGAAGGCGTCGAGAAAAACCGCAGTCCCCACGCGCGACCCGTGGGACTTGAGCTTGTCCCACAGGGCTCGCGCTGCTGTTCAAGATATGTGCGAGATAGATGTACGAGGTAGATTGTGTATCCACGAGTTTGACGCTGTCGTGTCCAGGAGGATGCGATGGTGGCTGCACGAGCCCTCGGATCGCCCAGATGGCGAGGGTAGCTGCGTCACTCTCACGTGCGCTCTCACTGCTCTAAGGCGCAACGACCTGGTAGGCACACGGCCATTGTTGAAGGATGGACGCAGGATCGATCCCTCAGGCTCAGGCTCAGCCTTGGGCGGTCGCGCCGCTGATGTCGACCGTTTGTCCTGTCTGGCAGACTGTCCTATGGGGTGATCTGGGGAACCTGGCACGGGGACCATGCAACAAAATGCCTCAGTCGGGGCTGGCACAGGTTGCCACGCCGTAAGAGAAGTTGACCTGAGCCATCACATCCCGTTGCCACCCGCAAAGAACGGTGAAGAAATGAAAGAGCATGACAAGTTGAAATGGTAAATCTGGCAATGGTAAGTGTCTTTGCCCGGAGGTGAGACAAAGAACCCCAGTGGATTCAAAACTGCGGGTTCTCCAGTACTCCAGTCTCTCCAGTACGGAGTCGAGAATGGAAGCTCACCGGCGCCGAATTCGCCTAGAGATGAAATTTCTGTGTTCGGCTGCTTTTTGGGAAGGCCTATGCTGGTTGGTGGAGCCGGGTGCTGCAATGCTGGGTGCGTGGATGTAAGGGTTTGGTGGATTGTGGACATAGCGACTTGTTCGAGACGTTTTCTAGAAGGCTTCCTCGACGGTCCGGTTCCATGGGTTGCATGCACGATTTTACCATACGCAGTAAAGTAGATTTTGAGCTGACGCGTGTTCTGCTTCTTTCTCTCATCCTCGTTCAGAGGGTAAATCGGCTCCCACACGGTCAAGATAAGAGTGAGACCCTCACGTCATGGCACCTTATCGTGCCGCACCGCGTGCTGCTATGCCACACTTGTCCATTGTTCTAAGGCGCGGCGGTATTGGGGTATCACTGGTATCACTGTATCGATGGTATCGAGTGTAACGCCCGGAAAGGAACGAAATCCTCTTTCGGGCCTAGCAGGAACGCGTTTTTATCCAATAAGCATCCTCCAAGGCCGCTGACTAAGATCTGCTCTGCCGTTTTTCCCGCCCATCGGCAACAGCAGGCTCAACAAATTCCGGCGCAACACCCTCCCAACACCGCCAGACACCATCCAGACACCATCCCAGCCTCTGTAGAGCATCAATTGACCTCAATTGACACACCTCCAACAACAAACACACCACCTGAATCAGGTACACTCTATTTCTTCCTATTTATCCAGGAACCAGGACCACCACGCCCATCATTTCTTGGCTTCCCACCACACAGCCGTGTACCTACAGTAGCGGGCTTAGCGGGCCAGCATAACGAGCCCCGTTCCAGCAATCACAGCCGCCAATTGCGGATGGTGACTCCATCCGAAATCAAACCTCGTCTCTCACCGGTGGGCCAGAGGAGCATCGTGAACTTTAGAGCGATTGTCGTGTGTCCCCACTGGACGATCGCCGCCTGCCAAATCGATGCTTGATTAGCACTCGCGTCTGGTCGCGGCCAAGAGGCCGATGGCGTGCCGGTAGTTCGTCGCTGTTGGTTCTTTTCGAGTCGGCGTGCTGGGCTCGCGTAAAGGGTGTGGATGTCTTGATCGTGAGGGATTTTCATCTTGCATAGAGCTGTGCTCCGTACATTGTATACATAAATATCTGCACGTTCTGCCCCCGTCTACAAGCACCGTCGAGGAATACATCCATATCCCAGAAAGTGCCCGCCCGCGGAAATAACCATTGTCTTGAGCTTGCCCTGACTACTCGGTAACAGACGCGTAAATGTGGGATGGACTCGCGTATAGATCATCCCACGCTAATTAAATCAATCCAATTTCCAAAAGACTAACCCCAACGCCCAGTTCGTCCCGCGATCCCAGCTCCAGCAAGGCTCAAGCCCAGCTCACCCATGACCCCAGGTTTTGTCCACGGAGAGTCGGAGACACAAAGTACCGCGATCATCCGCGGAACGTTCGAAATGCCTCATCTCTGCCGGTCTAGGAAAGTCTCTGCGGTTCCCGCGCCTGCAGGCTTAAGGTTTGGGGCTGGGATTTCCCGCCCGTCTCCGTGTGGCTCTGCTCTTGTATGTAGGTGTATGCACATGCACGACGCAAGGAGATCAACGTGGTTAGTCGTAACGGGTGTGCCCGGTGTAGTCAATCGTCAACTAATCCCTCATACAATCTGGAGGTGAGGGTATTCGGATAGATGCAATGCAATGCGTATCTGGAGTAGTAGTCAGTAGTACGGAGTAGTCAGTGCTATCTCATATTTCCTTAAGCACCAGTGCCATCCGGTTTCCGGCAAGAGGGGCCAAGGTGCCCGGGCGCGAACTAGACCTGATCCATAGACCATTCTTATTATCATCGACATGGACGCTCTGGCGCTGAAACCCACGTCATTTATTGGCATGGCACTCGTTACAGATATTAAGATCGTGATTGGGGTTGATACGTAGTTGATACCGTCCGTGCTGGTCAAAACTATGACATAGCCTTTTCCCCGGCGTTTCCCCGGGATAGCCAGCCCATTGCTAATAATACCTACCTACCGAGCAAGCCTTTGCAGTTTGAGGCATTATTGACTCCGGCCACCCCGGTCCTACTCGGCATCTACGGAGTAAGGGTATCGATATCGGTCTGTGTATCCTTATCGGCCGGAATCCCGTGAACCCGCCCAAACTCGGGCTACGCGGCACCGCGGGAATCGGCACCGAGTTCTGCGACAGCCTTTCGTCACTTGGCTTTGGTGTTTGGGTCTGGATGGTAGATCCGTTGGATTGTGTGTCTTTTGGTTCGGTCCGGCTAAATTATGGGATGTGTTCTAGAAGGTTGAGGATTTGGACAGTGAAAAGATTTTGCATCGTGCCACCTGTTACTAACGTGTGTATTTATTGGTTCTTCAGCCCTATTTTCTACATATACCCTAGCAATAGTAGACCCTTCATGATTCTGTGGAATATGTAATGACAGTCGTAGAACAAAGTTTTCTCTTGGCTGCGTCAAACCCCTGCGCCGATCAACGAGCCAGCTCTATCGCGTACGCACCGCGACGCGCACAGAACTGACCCTAAAGTAAGCCGTTATTCTTCTTCGGTCCTCGATCAAGATTACCCCGAGCTAGCTGAGCTCGGTCTTTGACTCGGCGATTACCCTGTTCAATATCTACAAGTCCGCGAACTCTCCATCTATTTAATCAGCTAGCTAGTTATATGTACTCCGTATCTCGGGGTCCGAAGCGACGACAATAATAATCCCTCTTTGGAAGCCAGGTAGAGCATTTTAATGCAGCGCACCGTCCATCTATGACGAAATACGCGTCCAAAGAATATGAGAGCAAGGCGATGATGCCATCACTCCATACCTACCGTATCTAGTACAATACAAAACACGACGCGCCTCGCGTCCGATCACAGATCACCAAAAACAAAGACAAGACCACATGTCGCGCTGTCCGTTTGGTTTAGGTTCCTGATCGACAGGAGAAAAGCCGGGCAGCATCATAATTCTCCACACCGAACTCGCCGTGACGCAGTTAGGGCCTTGTTGCTCCGTACTCGGTGCTCTTTTGGGGGCTCCTGCGCTGCGTAGCGTGTCGGACTTGCTATTAAGCTCGGATTCGGGCATTGAGCACCCGTTCTGGACGGTGATACTCCCATACGTTATGGATAGGGTGGAATCTGGATGGGTTGAGCTGAGGATTAAGACGTGTCAACGCTATGCTTGTTCCAGGCAGTCCTGGCTGATTCTCGAGCTGGACTTTAGAGAGGAAAGACAGAGCCGCGATCGTCGTGTCTGACACTCGTTTTTGAGGTAGGTTGGCCGACCCCATGCAGGTGCAACTACTGGGAATTCTCCGTTGATGCACGGTGCAATTGAACTATTGACTTGAGCCAGTGCGTCGTTTTACCTGTCTCTTGTCTTGAGCATGACGTCTCTCGTATCTGCTTTACGAACCAATACACTTTCCTTAGCATTCAGGCGTGGACTGCGGAGTATGGACTGCACCTGCCACCCTGTACCATCCTATCCAGCCCGTTAATCATCGGCGTTTCGCGAACGCCCGCCGATCCTGGATCGTCGGCGGTGATGGGACGCGACGATGTCTTGCGAACTTGTCAAGGACTAGTTACTATTCTTGTGGGAGTTGGATATGTATTGATTTCCCTCGCAGGCTTCAAGAATTATTATGTTTGCTGCTGCAGATGCGGTGGCTGTGTAGATGTTGTTTTCATATTGCTGGCGTAGATCTTGCTGTTGGCATATAGGACTTGAGACAATATGGTTGCCTCCGGATTGTATGCAGAAGATTTCCTGGCTGTATACTTTGGTCTTGGCTCTGTGGTCGTTGAATATAACTGCCAAGCGACAGGGATGGTGTTTGAGCTCGTCGATCGTCGTGATGACTGTAGATATGCGTTAACTAGTTAGTTATAGGTAGGAGGATCGAGTGATGTTCTATTGATAGAGAATACATCATTGAGTGTCGACATCGCCACGTCGCGAGTATGCTAACATTTGTATCGATTGATTCATCGTCGGCTCAATTATCAGCCAAAGCGTGTTTATTGGGTATCTTTTTCCAAATAGTCGAGATAGTTCAATGATGCCGCTTGGCAGGCACATCTATCCATCAACGCCCAGAGAACACTCACTAACGTGTCGCTCCCCGAATAGATGCGGCATCCCTTTCCAAAAATGAATCACGACAATCTCCAGACAATCTCCAGACAATCTCTTGGCGCCAATATCGCCCCTCGTCAATCTCATCCATGATCTACGCCGCAGCATCTTGGCTGTGTTCATGGCAGGCATCCACAGTATGTATATTGGATACACGATAAGCGCAAGACTATCATGTCAATAATGACACAGACAAGGCCCAACACCCCTTGATCGCCGCCAAGATCCATTCTGCATCACGTCTATGTATCATCTACTCCGTATAGACGGAACACACACGTATAGTAGACGAACACCCCCTCCCCCTGAACTCTCCCCGCCAAGAACCGCATTATTTGCTTGGCGGGTATTCGGTTCTCGGCGGTGCTGGATACTATCCGTACGGGGTAGGCGTTAACGCGCTATTGTTCTTGGAGCCCCTTTCCCCAGATCACAATGTACTTCGCTCGTTGCGATGTGCCCGCATTTTGGTACGGGGTGCCAATCCGATGATCTGGCACTGAGCCTGAGCACCGTGGGGCGGGGTGGAGAGGAGAGGGGGAGGGAAGATATCTTGCACGAAGGGCGGAGCAAGGGTCATTCGGATAGTGTCTGCTTGCTGGTCATTGTAATTTGTGTCTTTGCGGTTCTTGGCTGGGGCTGTACACCGTCTTGTCTCTGCGGTGCTGTGCTGTGCTGTGGTCCGTCTTGAGTTTGAGATTGCTGGGCACGACATGCAGTGACGCCGGAGTCCAGGAGATTCCCTGATGGTGATCTGCTGCCAAGAGGACGGAGTATAGGGAGACGGGCGGTTTTGGGGGTGCTTTCTGGGGTTGTCCCCGGTTGGGTGTGCAGTGCTGTGTTTTCAGGGGGCTTGGCTGTGTATCATGGCGGACTGTGTCGGGCATTGCTGTTTGGTCGTTGTCAATGTGTAACGCGGGTCTGGGCTGTATTTTGGAAGGATCGAGTGGCAGGGCTCGTGGGATGCTGGTTGATTGCGAGGTGGATGGACTGTAGTCAATGTAGGAGTAGACCTTGTAGACGAGTATATGGTGACGATGTAGGACTAAGAAATATCTGTCCGTTGCAGGCGCGCACGTCATGAAGGCCTGTTGGCTTGCACGATGAGGTGTCACGGCCGCGTTGCTGGACTTCGAGAACGACGTCACGGGCTTGCCTCGGACGTTGTGTCACTACTAGGAGACATCGGATACTCAACAAGACTGAGGCGAAGGTGATCTACTCATCTATCGTCGACAATATACTATTTGCAGACGTATAATGATTGAACAGCCTGTGGCTACCTATATGGTCAACGAATATATATATGCGTCTCCGGCCGATTTTAGCCTGACTCTACTCCTCGCCTTCAGGTCCTTTCCACGAGCGAACTACCCTGAGCTAAGCGACAAATGAAGTCATTCAGGCTACACTTCACACACCACTGTTCAAGACATCTCAAGACCTGTCGGCAATTGTCACCAGTATACCTCATGACCCGGAGATCCAATCGTGTGGAAGAATGCAGCAAGGGACCAGCAATGTCAGATGGGCCAGATCTCATCAACCAGAAAAGTCAAGTCTGCCGAGCACCAGGAACAATGACGGCATTCACCCCTTGCTAAGATCCAAGTTGCCATGAGCAACCCAAAGCATGCAGTTTCATCTCAAACCCTGCATACACACGTGGAGACACGATGCTGCAAGGAACAAGCAAGACAGATACCGGACGACGACGAATCCCGAAAAGAGCCCGAACGGTGCCGACAGTATAGTATGTCTCTAGAAGGTTATCTTGATGCCCACCGTGCACGGCACCAATGTTCCTGGCATGTGCTTCTCGATGGCGAACTTGGACCGCCAGCCTGAGCAGTGGCCTGGCATTAGTACGGCTGGATCCAGCCGCTTCAGATCGGCTACTGTGCTTTGGATCTGGGGCTCTTCACTCATCGCCAGATGAAACCCGCCTACCACGGCGTGCAGAGGTGTCTGACCACCGACGAGCTTGGACGCGTGCTTTGCGGTGTTGACTACGCCGGCGTGGCTGCAGCCTGTGAAGACGACGAGTCCTTTCCCTGGAATATGTCAGAAATGCACCAGATTACCAAGAGCGTGCTATGCTCACCCTTGAGGTTGCATGCGAGAAACCGCTCGTCAGCAATCAGTTCGTCTGAGAACCAGTCGTTCTCTTCCGGATCGAAACGCACGGCATTCTTGAGGCCTGTCTCATATGACGTGACCCGCGGGATCTCCCCAGAGATGAGGAACATATCATCAAGTACAGTGTGCGCCTCGCTCTGTTTGGCCACCACGGCGCCTGCGTCGGACATCTCCTCAAAGGTGGGATCGGCCTCGAGGGAGATGATATGCCCGGATGAATTGGGCAGAGCAATACCACGGTAAGTTGGCCGATCTGGATGCAAGTCTACGACGAGGTCGTTGCGCTTGCTCTGGACTTGTTTGGCATCTTTGATCATCTTGATAGCTCGAAGGAGGCCGCCTGAGAACAGTCAGAAAGGTGATAATCTCCCACTCGCGTCAACATGACGCTGTGAGCATCGCAGAGGGAGCACACCTGAGTGGTCACGATGCCAATGAGACAGCTGTATTACCTCGACAGATGCGAGGTCTGGTCGCAGGCGCTTCACGTTCCTCTCCCATGCGTCCTCTTCCGGGCCGGCATCGAACAGGACTGCGTGTTTCTTGTCCCCTTTTGTCGCTGTCTACCGTGCTAATGAGTGAGTCAGATCCTCACATAGGCAGTCCTCGATCATACCACTAGAATAGACAGGCCATGTGCAGAGCAGCAGATATCCTCCATCCGCATCTCTTTGATTGCCCCTCCACGATCGGTCAGCGTGTGTCCTGCACCCATGGCGATGTGTCCTAGATTCCCAGTGATCTGGACTGTGTCGGGTGCTGCAGGGGAGAGCGGATCAAGTTCATTGTCGATGATGACAATGGCCTCCAGGGAGTCTACCTCTTGGAGGTGTAGAGTGTCCATTGCGGGGGAGATGTGTCTTGCAAGACTGGCCAGATTAGTCTCGAGATGCTCAATTCAGCAGACTTGCAACCAACAGGAGACGTAGACTATGAGCTCCACGCTGTCTTGCTAGTGTATATAGTAGCAAAGGAATGTGACTAGAAGATGATGGGACTGACCACGCTGGCGATATGACGTGAGACAGACGTTGAACAATAAACAATCTGGGGATATGATAGGAGCTGGCTAAACCGAGTACACACATCAATCAATGCTGGATATCATTGATTCATCGTGAGCATCAAAATCACCAAATCGATGGAATGCACAAAATGCACAAAGTCATGATCGGCCCCGGCATCGAGTGGAGCCTTGATATATCTTCGACTTTCTCTCCGCACTCCACACTCTCTCCAGCATCTTCATCTCCCAGCTTTCATCGCCAGATTGTCTCAATCCACTACGGTCGATTCCTCGATCGGTCGTCGACCTTCCTTTCACCTCCCTCTCCTTCTCCTCCCACCCCTTCCTTCCTCGACCACCTCCCCGCGATGCGACTCTCCTTCGACCGTCTCTTCCTCCTTTTCTTCCTCGTCCTCCCCGTCGCTGCAATCGGTCCAACATGCATCAAAGTTGCCTCAGCGCTCGTCAGCCGGCCGGCCCACCTGTTCAACAAATTCCAGTCCGAGATCTGTGAGCGCGGCTGCCAGCCGACCGTCCCGCACTGGGATCTCTGGACACGCAACAATTCCTTCGTTCCCGCCGTACGCTTTCTCATGAAGAACATGAACGTCCCAAACCAAGAGGAGAAACTATTGAAAATGGGCGACGACGTTGCGATCATTATCAAAGACCGCTGTGGCCCGTTGCTACGAGGTCGCCACATCTGCTCGGACCCAAAGACACTGGCCGACTTTGGCAACTGCTTCAAGCTGAACTTTGTGAAAGCTTCGATCAAACATATTCCGACTTTGATGGCAATGGCATCTGAGGCCTCCTGCAGAGAACAGTACCGGATTCTTCAGAGCGATGAGTTTTGGGAGGTCACCATCCCGAATAACATGAGGGAATACGCGGCCGTGTGCGATAAATTGGAACCGCAGAAACACGAGGAGCTGTGATATATTGTCATCTAGATTTGCATTTACTTCAGACTCAGATTGTATGACTATTTACAATTCATTTGGGTGGAAAATTGAGAATTTGGTGTTGAGTAAGACGCTTACGCTCGTCCGAAGCTAGGTCCGCGGCCACCGCGGATGACGACAGCCCGATTCACATCGTCGATCTGAAATCTTATCTCTGCAACTCTCTCTTTTCCCAGTTCAAGAGAGATCACAGCTCTCCTTCACTCTCCCTCACTGTCCTTTCGTATATCTTCAGCTCGCACCATGTGCTGATCCCTCGTTCGTCCTTGATTATGGCGCACGCGACGCTCCTCCGCTCACTGCGACCCACCGCCGCACTGCGTCCCTCACTCTGGCATCCTCTCCCTCGGCGATTCGTACATCCAGGTGAATTCCAGCCCTTCGCACCGCCCTCACCGAGTTCGCTAGGCAAGCCGACACCGGCAAAGACTTACACGCGGACCCGGAAATGGCTACGGCGGCTGGTTTACGTCTCACTCGCTACAGGAGTCATCTACGGGATCGACACACAATTCTACGCCTCGTCGCTCACCCGAACAACCCGGACTTTCTCGCTCGGTCTCCTCGTTGCCTTGGACTACAAGATCAACTTCCGTCCGCACCCGCCGCTGGCCAGCTCCATCCCGGCTTTGCATGCTCGCAACGCAGAGCGCTTGTCGGACCTGCTACGCCACAATGGAGGACTCTACCTGAAGATGGGGCAGGCGATCGCCATGCAATCGGCGATCCTGCCACCCGAGTTTCAACAGATGTTCTCGCGCATGTTTGATGATGCGCCGCAGAATGATTGGAAGGATGTTGAGAAGGTCATTCGTGAGGACTTTGGCAAGTCGCCAGAAGAGGTCTTTGGTGTCTCGTTTACTGGTGAACCTGGTAAAGGTGTCATGGAGCGCAGGGCGCGCGCAAGTGCCAGTGTAGCTCAGGTGCACTGGGCTCGTTTGCCTGATGGCAGAGAGGTGGCTATCAAGATCCAGAAACATGAGATCGAACAGCAGCTGGTCTGGGACTTGTGGGCTTTCAAGTGAGTCCTATTCTCGAGTGCGAGGGAATATTTCGCCGGATGGACGAGTGCTGACTGGAATGGTAGAGTCGTGACCTTGATCTACAGCAAGCTGTTCGACATTCCCTTCTATTCCCTGGTTCCCTACATCAGCGAACGGCTATCTCTGGAAACAGACTTCGTCAACGAAGCGAATAACTCCGAGAAAATGGCCGAGCTGGTCGCCGGAGAATCTCGCCTCCGTGATCGGGTCTACATTCCCAAAGTCTTCCGCGAGCTGAGCTCAAGACGTGTCATGACGGCCGAATGGATCGAAGGCGTGCGGCTCTGGGACAAAGACTCGATTACACGGCCATGGCGAGGTGGCTGGCGCCAGGGTAGTCCAGGCTGCCACGGCACACCGATGGATCCTCCCGGAAGCGCGGCAGCCCAGAACCCCCAAGCATCGAAGCTCAAGCCCGAGCGCACGCACTGGCGGGGCCAGAACCAGCGCGGCGGGCTGGGCCTGTCCCTCAAGGAAGTGATGACCACCATGGTCGACCTATTCTCAGCCCAGATGTTCCTGTGGGGATGGGTACACTGCGATCCGCACCCAGGCAATATCTTCATCCGCCGCAAACCCTCCGGCCAGCCGGAACTGGTCCTGATCGACCACGGCCTGTACATACACATGGAGCCGGGCTTCCGACACCAATACGCACGCTTCTGGAAAGCGCTGCTCACCTTCGATAACAGCACACTACGCGAGATCGTGAAAGAATGGGGCGTAAACAACGCCGATATCTTCGCCTCCGCTACACTGATGCGCCCCTACCGCGGCGGCGACAGGTCCACACAGCGCGGCATCGAGGGACTTAGCAAGCACGAGCGCGCTGAACGCCACTACGAAATGCAACAGGCCGCGCGCAAGGCCATCCGCGAGATCCTGGGCGACGAAACCAAATGGCCCAAGGAACTGATCTTCATCGGACGCAATCTGCGTATTGTCCAGGGGAACAACCAGTTCCTAGGCTCGCCGGTGAACCGTGTCAAGATCACGGGTACGTGGGCGTCGCGTGCGCTGGTCGAGTCGCCTGATTTACCGTTGTCGGAGAAAATCCGTAACCTGGGCCGACACTTCGTGTTCAAGTTTGTGCTGTTCTCGAGCGATGTTTTCTTCTGGTTTACCAAGATCAGGCAGTTTCTTCGGTTGGGTGGGGGTATGGAGGATGATATTGAGGCTCAGATGCAGGTTATGGCTAAGGATATGGGGGTGGAGTTGAAGCATGATGTGTTTGAGGGGTAGTCTGTCTGCTCCTGTACGAGTTGGCTTTAGAGCTGGCGTCTCTTGGATATAGACCTCTCCGCTCGGTTTTCATTTGCATGCTGGCTTGGACTTGCTGTCTGACCGAGCCTTCTGGCTGTTTGCAGGGAAAGAAGAAGGGGATAGGGGATTTATTGTATAATATGAGCCGCTAGCTAGAGCATAAGAGAAATCTCCTTCATGACAGCTATACATTGCAAAGATCTCCCTATAAATGTTCTGTTCGAGCGTGATCCTCACCAGCGTTACCCAGGTCAAGCAAAGCCAGAGCTGACCACAAAGCTCACATCGTTATTGAACGAGGCAGTAGCATCAAACGTCTGCACACCACCATTGCTCGCAGCATAGAGCACATTATCATAATGACGGAAATAGCGCGTAGGATAACTCCACGACCGAAGCGAGTTCCCCTGCCCATTCAGCCCAGCCTGCGGACAGAACGTAGCATCCTCGTGGAACTGCTTCGTGCCGTCGTTGGCATTGAGCAGCAGCTCGAAGTTGTAGTGCCGAATGAAGCTACCGGGTGTATCGACCGACTCGAATGAGAAGCACCCGCTATTACCCAGTCCTGTGCGGACGGTCCAGCTGGCCTGCTCCTTGAGGGTGCTGCTGCTGGATGACGAGACGACCTGTGTGTTGACGGTTGACCCGTTGTGTGCGATGTACCGTGTTGTGTAGCCTGGTGTGGTAACCCGCAGCGAGATTGAAGAGCCAACTGTCAGTGCTGGACCGCTGGTCAGCGAGGTGACGGCGTATTTTGCGGCGACGATGTTGGCCTGCACCGCGTTCTCGGTGGCATCGGACGGATAGCCAGAGGTCATCACGCCCTCGTAGAAGGTACCCTGCGCGCCGTTGCTATTGTCGCCGCCAATGCCGAGGATGATGGCCCCCTCCTTGCGCATGGGGTTGTACCCAGACACACTGGGGCGTGCGCCGCTATAGTACGTCGACAGCGAGCCGGAGGCCGCATTAGCGCCACGAATAGCCCACTGATTCGGCTCACCCTTGACGGCCGCCGTGACGAAACGGTAGGAAATCGACGGGTCACCGGGGTTGTTTTTAGCGCTAAGGCCAGAGAACAGGCCATTCTCGAGATCGGCCATGATCCAGGGACCGCTGCCGGAGCCAGTGCCCCAGACGGTGATGTCACCGTAGTAGATGGCTTCCATGTGTCCGTTGCCCGTGTCGGTGCTGCTTGTCTCGGCATTGCCGTAGTCGAAGCAGCAGCCGCCGTTGTAATGGGTTCCATCTAGGACGGCGTACATACCCTCCGGCTCGTCGCCGGTAGCTGTGCCCCTGGCGGCATTGTTGCGGTAGCCTGTGCCAGGGGAGACGAAGACGCCGTACGCCTTTTGGCCGTTCAGGGTCACGGGTGCGCCGATTGCGCTGGCTAGGTTGTCGTAGCCATTCGTGTCCGGCCCATCGAAGCCACCCGGCGGAGCCTGGGTGAGGTGATTACCCCGGCCGGACTGGTCATAGATGATTGTGATCAGGCAGGTCGTGTTGGCGCAGAATGTGTCTTGGGCGGCGGCATTCGCGACACCACCGGCTGAAAGAGGCGCGATGTTGGTTGTTGCACCGTCGGAGCCGCGTTTCACCTGGTACAGAGGGCCGGTGTAGGCATTGTACAGGGCGCGAGTTGTGCTGTGCGCGGCGACGCAGGGTGTGCCGCCGGAAGAGTAGATGTCGCAGGGCCCGGCGGCGGCCAGAGAGGCCGAGGCCACAAGGCCTAAAGCAACTACGCTGGCGCTTCGTCGTGCAGACATGATGGATCACCTCAATCAACGACAAGGGTCTTAAACGGCCACTGGAGTAGAACAGGTTGTCGTAGGGCATTCAGAGTGTCTAGCTCATCCTTTTATAATCCATCAGATATCTAATTCCTAGATATTAACACCTGCATGCGTCTCCAAAGTGGGAGTGATTTTCCTCCAATGGTTAGAGTTCGGGCCTCCTTCGTTTACTAGTCACAGGATGTTTCAGTCCAAATAGCCCGGATAATACTGGAACCAGATCTCATACCGAATTTAAGCGACAGTCCCATCAAGACAAAGCAAGAGTTCAAGCCTACACTTTGAAGTAGATCGACGATCTTTAGATCTCGGTGAATCATCGGAAAGGTACACAAGTAGTCTATCGTGTCGATCGAGTCAAAGCAGAGTATCTTGAAGGGAAGCGGTTAAATCGATCAGTGCTCGTCGAGGGGATATCGAAGTTCAGACTTGTTCAAGCGGATTCTGAACTAGCTCGACGGATGATTTTCTTCCATTTTCGAGGAGAAACAGACTTACGAGGAGTGTCACGAGGCTTTCTCATGCAACTCTGCAGAGTGATAGCTCCACCTTCGCGGAGTAGCCGAACTATTTGAGATGCACCCCGCACAATAGCCGGTGATGTTCCTAAAGGAGAAGTCTTAAAAGGCATGAGCATCGACGATCTATGCACCTAGGGCTAGCCGAGTAGTTTATGCCGCCGGGATTTTCCCTCTTTCTCGACGGGAGACAATTGACCCAAAACTCACGGTGAGCACCAAAAAGCTCTATTTTGAATTGGATGTTGGAAAAGTCTAGTGGATGCTGGTGCCTGAGTACTCCGTAGTACATTCGTCAAGTGAGGATGTAAAGCAGATGGAAAATGCGGGGCCCCGGAAGAGAGAGTCGGTTCGGTCAAAGGATCCGTCTTCTCGAAGTGAATCATTGTAAGATTCTCCGTGTGGTTTCTCAGGAGCTGCAAAGTCCAATTTGGCCGAACCTTGAAGTCCATGGTCTGAACCAGACTTTAAACGTAACAATCAACCACGTGGATTAGTTCCTCACAACGTGTTATCCCGCCAACCTTGGAACGTCCTACCTTATTTTGGCTCAAATAAGGTTAGACCCGGAATTTACTTATCTGATCTTCCTCTACGTATCTCGTATAACAAGGCAACTCTAGGGCAAACGAACAACGTAATAGAGATAATCCAAAGGCTCGCCATCTTGGTATCAGTCTTGCGTCAGAGACCGTTTATTTGAGCCATCTTGTGCAATTCTCGTGGTGCGATATCTTTAGGACAGCTGATAACCACGTAATTTCGGGCCACTGAGGGGTCAGAGAATGGCAAGATTACCTAGATATCTTAAGGAAAGGATGAAGTTGGCTTGTAGAAATTATAAACATGTATGAATGTCAAATGTGAATGTGCCAAAATGAATGTGCTCGAAAGGGGCTGTCAAATTGAATGTGTCAATTTGGATGAGCCAAATCAAGCGTGCCAAGTGAATGTATAGGGTCAAGGTATGGTATAATGTCCGAGAAGTTCATTCACGGTCCTACAGTGCACCTCTGCGAGCCGCCCGTCCCCTACGGACAACGGGAAAAATCGAGCTTGAGCTGCTCATCGATGGCAGCGGGAGAGGAGGCAGAGGCAGGCTGGTAGGGATAATCGGAGGAGGCGTAATGGACGACGGCGGGGGCGGCGGGATATACGCCGAAGATGACCGCGGTGGAGGGACATACCCGGAAGAGGACGGCGGCGGAACGTATCCCGAAGAAGACGGCGGTGCTGGCCGACTTGTAGGTACGGAGCTGGCAGGAGACGAGCCCGGCGGCCAAGCCCAGGACGAGGGCGTCGGGAACGAAGTCAGGGGTTGAGGGAAGGACGAGGGAGGCGCAGAGCTGAGTCGATGAGGAGTTGGGGAAGACGTGTAGGGAATGGAGTATGAGCTGGGTGCGAAGGTGCTATTCGGCGTACTGATTCCACCGGTGAATCCGGTGCAGAAGCCGTCGAGAGGCCAGGTTGTGGACTGGTTAGGACCGTATTAGCAAGGGCATAGTGAGGACAGAGGCATAATTCCACATACTGCAAGGACCGTAGACACGAATGGACTCTCGGTTTTGCTCTGCTCGCCTGCCTCGGCGACGAGGTCGAGGCCGACTGAGTTCGCGATGCTGATAGCCTCGTGCATGCCCTTCGCATCCGGACAGGTGTCGCCAGTTGCTATTTCAGTCAGTGAATCAGTTCATCTGCGGAATATTGCCCATCACTTACAAGCCATCAGTGTGAATGTCGAGCCAAGGTACGGTTGGAGCTTGACGCCAACCTCGAAGTCCTCACCGAGTGCGCCGATGGCAAGCTCAATACCGACTTGGAGTCCGATCATGACACTGCCACTAAGAGCAGCGTCGAGGGTGATCGGCTTGGCCGTGAACTGTGGTGTCCAGCCACCTGCAGAGACGTCGGGATTGAGCAAGTCAAGTGTCAACGCAGCCGAGTCGGAGAGGGAAGCAGTTCCTCCGCCAGTGATGGAGGCGGTACCTTTCAGTGGTCCCATGCCGTATACAAGGTCGAAAACAATCTGAGGGCCAAGGTCCACAACACCGCCAGCGATAGAAAGACCACCGATAGGAATGCTTCCAAGCGGGAGCGTCTCATCGATCTGGCCCGTCAGATCAGCCTCCAACTTAATGGTCGGCTCAAAGACTGCATTCACTCCGTTAGGGTGGATGATGAGTTGCACATCGTGCGGGATATCCCACGATTTCACGAAATGAAAGGTGAAGTCCATCTCTCCGTGCGTGCCGCAGCCACTACAGTCATATGTCAACTTGGCCTCGCCGATATTGAACTCCTTGTGGTTGAGCGGCAAGTCTGCGGCGACAGGAAAAGCCCAGGTCTCATCATCGAGGAAACGCTTCGCATGCTTCGGACCAGGACGACCACCGAGAATCAGCTCGGCCGAATGGGTAGCGTTGACCCAGTCAGAAGCCTCGCCAATGGCGGTGATTCTGTTCGTCCGATCGTCGAATAGGACATTCTTGACAATAAAGGGAAGTCGGTCCTCGTTCCATCCGCAGTGGCCTTTGCCAGCAACGAGAAGGAAGGTGTGATGTTCTTTATCGTTGACCCATCTCCAGGTTTTAGCGCCATAGTCGTAAGCCTTCTGGTCCTCGAAGTCCATGGTCAGACTGTGCTTGGTGCATTCGGTCGACTTGACCAAAGGATAGAACTTCTCCATGGAGATGATGCTCTCGTGGTCACCAGGCGTGTGCACCGTGAAGTTTCCCAGTGCATATCGGTTGTTCGAGCTGTACCCTATAGGTGATTTAGATGAGGCTCGCGTTTTGTACCTTCAGTTGGACGTAATCCTTACCACCCCAAAGAAAATACTCGCTTTTCTGAAGATCGAGCTTCGTGCAATCTGTATCACGAGCAACAAGCTGGCGCTCCTCATGTTCAAGGGGGTCAATAGGTTGTAGCTGGACGGCCGAGCCGACCCGAGTCAAAAGAGCGGATGCAAGGCCAAAGGCCAGCCAGGAAAGGCGCGGAACACCCATTGGAGTGTAAGGAGAGACAGCAGCCTTGAGGCGTGAAGATGAGGCTCGGTTTGGAGATCAGTCGAGTCCAAGGAGATCTCCTCCTCGCTCCTTTATACCAAGCGAAGGCCCTGACGCGACATGGCTCGGCATTGACTGAATACTCCGCAGAATACGAGCAAAAATTTCAGCCGCAAGCAAAAGGACCTCGCGAAATTCTCGCCTGCAGCCGAATCATCACGATCCATCTGTTTCTCGATGGCGATCCTCCCGTTCCTAGGAATGATCCCCGGTGGAGCGGACCGCAACCAACGGAAAACCCAATCGTCCTTTGAGTGAGTCGGTTTAAACTCGGATGGGCACAGACTAAGCATCATATAGTGTGGCTCGGCAACGCTTGTAGGGGTTTAGTAGCCTCCCCATCTCGTATTTGCGCCCATCGCAATTAGACACAGCAGGGCTTCGGGTAGCCCCTGCTTGAGGAACCTGTGTCTCCGTGTTGTCGGAAAGGTGTAAGCTGTAGCTCTGTCCCAGGTAGGGTCTATTTGGGCATGCAGGGGAACTCGGCGCATGGGAGTGACTCCCTTCGCCCGTACGGCTCATATCTGCAACTGCCGGAGAAATTTGGCTCATCGCTAAAATTGGGGCTCTGTCGCTCCCAACCTTATCAATCAGCCTCATCAGGAGCAGGTGAACAACTCGAGTTGTCGCCCAGGTGGTGACTTTGACAAGTTTCTCAGAGGATTAGAGGAGTCAATGTCGATCCCTTCACCTCGATGGGTGAGGTGTCGAGCATCCTATACGAGACGACACGCTATCACGCAGCTGTGGCCCTTGAATCCCATGAAAACGCATACATATTTCGTGTATGCATAAGCACAGATTCAAGTCGCAAAATAGCAATGCAGTGAGAATCAACGACAGAAGCCAAAAGCAGGAGAGAAAACACCGAGCTAGGATAGAGGGGAAAGAAGGAAGTGCATGTTGGTCCCCTGGGGCTCTGCGGCTTAGAACACGCACGTGGTGTAAGCTTACCTTTGTCCATGGTTCAGTTGATCAACGTGGGGAGAGTCGCCAGCTCTCTGATCTACATTCAGCACGAAAATCCATGGTGTCCTCTAGGGCTCTTTTCTTCCTCTTCACAACTCTCGTCGCCCAAGTCTCCACCTCGAATAATGGCACTCACATCGAAGCCAACTCGACTAGGTGGATCAGCGGTTTTACCTTCAACTCGACTGTCGATGGAGATAGGATGATGTGTGCTTACCAGCTGAGCGGAAATTACTGTATTCTGAACCGAGCCCTCTATTATGCCCTGATCTTCTCTGTCATCGGCCATAGCCATGTCTGGCTCGTCGCCGGCGCATTAGCTTCCGCGCTGACCTATTCCAGCACTGCAGCCGTCCACACCGTTGTCCTGGCTGGGGCGACCAGGAATGGCATCTTCGATATTGATATGCTAGGCACCTGGGCTATCATTAGCGTTGCTTGCATGGCCGTGCTACCCATCTTCACCTTCAGCTCCGCCATCCGCGAGTCGGTCTTCAGTCCCGTTTTTGGCCTCTGGGGCACCCTTGTGGCCATTGGCGCCACCTGTGACATCGTCGCTTTTCTCTGGACGTACCCTGCCGAGCCCGCCTGTTTGTCGATGGCACACGACGCACAGCTACCCACAAACCCGGGTCAGCTAGCGGCTCTGAGCTTCAACTGCACCTATGCTTGCTTCTCAACGCAGCAGATGCTTCGGTCACCTTCAGAGCTTATCGCGCTACCCGTGACTCAAGCCTATGGTCACTTTATTATCCTACTGGTAGTGACTCTCATGACGGGCATGCTCGGCCTCGTCTCAGCCTTTTTCGGCTTCTGCCTCCCGGCCGAACGTAAAAGCACCGAGGCCGAACTCGCAAGATCATGGACCGTAACCACCCGCATCCCGAGCATCTGCCTAAGTACGCACGCCAGAGGGCTGACGCGCGGCAGCGCGCCGCCAAAGAGCTTCAAACAGGCGAATACGAAAACAGCTGTACGGGCATATGCTGGTCGCTGTTCTCAATGCGTTGGTCTTGTCATCGTCATCGTCCTTAACGAGGTCTTCCTGCTCGCCTACGGGGCGGCTTTCCATATAATGAGCAGCCATTCGCCATCGGTCAGTGGGGACCTTGGGTCGGCGTGCTACTCGCTCTGCTGGCGGCTGCGCTGGTCAAGATGCGTGAGCCGAAGTGGCGCGAGAGGCAGAGCTTGCTCGCCAGGGAAAGGAAGAGTTCGACAGAAGAAAGGCACCAAGGCAACAGTTGATAAAACAGCGGAAACAAAGCAACTCTCGCGTCAACAATGGCGCGTCAGTGACAGCACCAGCAAACGAGGACAGAAGTAAAGATCAAGTCAAAAGGGTCACTACCATCGGAATGGAGGCCGGAATCAACCAGACTCCTGCAATTGTCAGGACGGCCGAGATGATTGACGCAGTGGCTCCGTAGCATCCTAGGATACCAGAGACGACAGAGGCGAGTTTTCGAACGAGCGATTTAGGCGACGCCGCGGCCAACGGTGACTCCGAGACCGTCCGCATGCTCATCAAGTCTGGAGCCAATGTCAATGGGAAGGGCGGCGGCATGACTCCGCTGGTCCGGGCCGCCTGGGCCGGTCGCGAAGAGATCGTCAGGTTTTTGGTTGAGGAGGGTGCTGAGGTCGCCAGTAGTGAGGGCCATGATGCTTGGATTCGGGCAAAGGCAAGCAGGCACGACCGCGTCGCGAGGTTTTTGGAACAGCATGGAGCAAGGTCATGGACGGAATTGGCAACTAGGGAAGGCACAAAGACAAAGCATTGATTTACTTGTTTTCTATGTTAGCATTTCTTCCTTTCCTTCTGTCTTCCTCCTTTCTCTCTTTTCTGGGGTAACGTAGTCAAATCTAACTGGAAGAGTGTACAATGGAGCCACAAGCCAAGTAGAATCTTCATCATACCCTTGATAGTAACCCTGGTGTTTAATCTGTAAGTAGTGGGAAATGGTGCTAATAGAGAGAACACCTTGAACTTAGTGACTCAAGATGAGGGGATGATAAAAACGCATTCATTTCATATCAGGTAATGACCATGAGCAAACTAGAAGCCGAGACGGTCAATTTCAGGCTCACGAAAATTGAGCGGTCCCTTGTCAACCAGAAAGTGCAGTCACGATATCCTTCTTCCGCTTAGTTTTGCAAAATCCCGGACAGTTTGATCGTTTTTGTTTCGGATAGTAAAGTCCACCTTCTGCGTCCCAACGAGCAACTGTACGAGGTCCACATTCCCACCTTCCACAGCGTAAAAAATAGCACTTCTGCCTTCAGTATCCCGCAGGTTGAGGTCGATGTCTCCATGGGCCAGTAATCTTTCCACAGCTGGTCTGAAATCCACAGCAATTGCATACATAAGCGGAGTTCGGCCGTTGCAGTCCTGTGAATTAACCTTGACTTGGGGACTAAGTAGAAGTGTATCCAGTAGCGGAGCATTGCGGCTTGTGATGGCTCAAGAAAGGGGGGCCTTCGTACGCACCTCATCTCGCGCCATTATTAACCGCCTTTTATTCTGCTGCTCTAAGAGCATCAATTGCATGTGGTGGTCTTGGAGCTGGGCAGAATCAGGTGCATTGGCTCCTGCAGAGACGACAGGAGAGGATCTGAAAGAGAGATCTGCTGCCCCTCGCTAGATAAGACACCGAAGAAGGTATGGGGGATTTGCTGCGCCTCTGGTCTTCCTGGGCTGCTGCGATGCGGATCTGGCATATTCAGATCAATGCAGGAGCTAAAGAGAAGATTTTCGAAGGTCGGGCTCATCCAAATTCCACAATGAATTGCGTTCCACAAAGTGGCACCGGAAAACCCTTCGCTGGCCATTCTTCCATGAGGGATTGATCGGTGGACGCCGCTGGAAGTCCAATGAGTGCTTTCCCCGTAACTTCCTTCGGAGGCGGCTCGTAGCGTGGGTAGAAGAATTGCTGGATGAAAGAGAAATTGCGCATAGAGAGACATTTCAAAATGGCCCGAGTCCAGATCTTCTTTTCAACCAAGAATTCTGCAACGCCAGCGAAAAGTTCCAAAGCGTCCTGATCTTCATGACATTCGAAGTGCTCGCAGAGAAGGACCCAAAAGGCTAGTGGAGGTCTTAATAAAGAGATTGCATTGCTGTTCAAGATCTACTTCAGTCCATTAGCCTCGTTGGCTCTGACCAGAAGTGGTAGTATAAGAATGCCTGCAGGGCCATGAACAAGATCAATTACCTGCTTCACAAGGCCGGTGTCGCCAAACTGGAGCACATTCTCGAATGCCCTTTCCAAATAAAACTCTCCATGATGTATAAAGAAGCGGTTGGAGGGAGCCTTGTAAGACAATCGCCGTGCAATGGCATGGCCTCTTTCTGTTGAGATAGAATCCGGGCTCGCCAGGAGGTGCAAAAAGGCGGGCCAGTTGTATTTGCGACAAGTCTCCAAGCTGATCTCTGAGCGGTCGATTAACACAGTGAGGATCTCCAGGTCGCCCCTCTCAGCAGCTACTGTCAAAGGTGTCTCAAAGTGCCCGTTGATCTTAATCTTGCAGTTCGGGTCGGCCATGGCTTCGCCAAGCAAGAATTCCATCAAGCGAAGCCCTGCATTGCGATCTGCCTTTGCAGCGAGAAGAAATGCGTAGTCAAGAAAGACATGGTACAAAGGCAGCGGCTGCCCACGCCGAACGAAGAAAAATCTCTCCCATTGCTGGAAAGCGGCAGAATCTCGCTCCGGAAATCCGTCTCTCACAGGCAATTCTCTGCCAGTGACTTGAGAATGCAGATAGGCAAATTCACCGGTTTCGATCAAGAAGTCCGCGATTTCATGAAAACCCAGTGAGATGGAGCTTTCAAGGGAGCGATATTCCTTTTCTGCATTGCAGTGCGGCCACAGCAGTGAGACAATCTCTGCGTGTGCTCCTTGAACAGCTGCTTCGAGGATGCTGTGATTTTGCGAGTTCATGTCAAGTCCGAGAGCGATAAGAAATCTGCATGCATCTGCTTGGCCACTCTGTGCAGCGAACCAAAGAGGTGACTTCCCATCTTTATCGGGGGCATTGACGTCCCAGCTTTGCTCGGCCGCAGCTCTCAAGGCCTCGGTGTTACCCTGGCTCGCTGCTTGGTAGAGGCCCACCGTCCTGTCAAGACTTATTTGCTTTGGTCTGAAGTCAGGCTGAAAGTTTTGAACAGGATGTGAAGGTAGTCGTATCTTTACAGGGCCGCTCGGAATCAGTTTCGCCGCTTTAGCGATCTGCTAAAAACACACCCCCTCCCCACTTTAGTTTCCTATATGAGTATAGTGCTGTCTTTGTATTTCATCTTTATATGACAATGCTACATCCTCGCGATAGCTAAATTACTAGCGCGGCCCCTATCGACCTAGAAGACACTCAGAAACTAATATCATTCTATAGCGATTAAGGGCGTTAAAAGTAGAGGCAACGGTAGGTTATTAGAGGCAGATTTCTCTAAACTCAACTAAAATATTAGAAGTTTCTTACTATGTCTCACACGGTTAATAGATAGCCGGTATGATAACTTGGCTATGCGAGGATGTAGCCCTGTCATATAAAGTTGAAATACAAAAACTACACCTTGCCATTTCTGGAAATGGGAGTGTGTGATTAGACCCAGGAGGTGTGTTTTTAGCAGATCCCCCATTTTATTCACGTAGATCTTCCCCGAACCCTATTTTGAAACGCGCTAGTCCACATTTGATTTAGCTCCTTTCGGAATCCCGTAACACGCTGTAATGTACACTAGCAGGATAACGCGTCCCCTAAATTACTGGAAATACTGATACAACCGTTACTGGCATCGATACTATCATAGCCCATGCTCAGCCCTGCTTCGGGCATCAAAGCAGCTGTTGCCCTGCTTGATGAGGCTGAGGCCCGACTAGGAGATAACAGCTATATATGGTTTAATCGACGGCTGAATATCGCAGTCTCAAGAACCGCTATCGATCACGATGGCTGATCCACTCGCAATCGCCTCAGGGATTGCCGGGCTGCTTTCGCTTGGTATCCAAGTGACGCAGTCCTTGGTCAATTTCTACGCTACATACAAGGATCAAGACACCGATCTGACAAAAATCATGCAGAATCTCGACAGTCTTCAGAGCATCTTTCGAGCCCTCGATATTGCGGTAAAGGAACGCCGATCGCAGGCCGACACCCAAGATCTACTCCGAGAAGTCGAGAAGGCGGTACGGAAATGCGAGGAAATCATCACCGAGCTGCAGAGCGAGTGTGAGAAATTCCACAAAGACTCTGCCGTTGGTTTAAAGGATCGCGTCAAAGTTGGTGGACGCCGCGCGGCCTATCCATTTCGGAAAAGTACCTTACAGAAACTCGAAGAAGACGTCAGCGACATACGTGAAAGCCTGTCGTTCGCACTCGACGTCCTACAGCTCAAGAGCCAGAATCAGATCCAAGATGGCTTATCGGAAGTCAAATCACTTGTCGAGCGAACAAATGCGAGTCAAGTCTCTCTTACGATCCGTTACTGGCTTATGGCGCCGGACGCGTCTCTCAGCCACAACGCTACGTGTGCGAAATGTCATCCAGGCACAGGGCTATGGTTCGTCAACGGGCAGCACTTTCAGACTTGGCTAGTGGAACGCAATTCCTTCCTGTGGCTGAATGGTTTTGCAGGATGTGGCAAGTCGGTCCTCTGCTCGACCGCAATTCAGCATACGTTTCGTGAGACGAGGCATAAGCATTCAGTCGGACTCGCGTTTTTCTACTTTTCCTTTAGCGACAAGGTAAAGCAAGATGATAACGGCATGCTGCGCACGTTGCTGTTGCAGCTATCGGTACAGCTACACGACGGCGTGAGAGATCTAGAGCAACTGCATGAATTGTATAAATTAGGCTCTCCCCCGGTTAATGCGCTGCTTGACACACTACGACGCTTCCTTGAACGATTCCGCGATAGTTATATTCTACTCGATGCGCTAGATGAGAGCCCTCGAGACTGCAAAAGGGAGCATGTCTTAAAAGCGATACAAGTGATACGCAGTTGGTCTATACCTGGTGTCCATCTTTTAGTGACGAGTCGCAACGAGCTAGATATCCGTGAATCGTTGGATCCTTCCAGCGACCAAGATCTCTCGCTCAGGAATTCGGAAACCGACAAAGATATAGCGAACTTTGTCTCTTATCAGCTCGAGAACGATGCGAAACTCCAGAAATGGAAAGCGCGCCACAACGAGATCCAGGCAAAATTGGCAACAAGTGCACAAGGAGTGTAGGTGTTCGACAACGACGAAGAGAAGTCTCCAACTTTTTTTAAACTAAGATGACATACAGGTTCAGATATGTCGAATGTCAGTTCAATGCCCTTCGGCGGGCGAAAAATCGGGACCAGCTTGATAAATGCTTGCGCACATTGCCTCGTGATCTAGATGAAACATACGAGCGGATTTTGTGCAGTATCAGCGATGATTATGCTGAGGATGTGCGAAGGGTTTTAACTGTGCTTTGCATCTCCACCCGACCGCTCACTGTTAATGAGCTGATCGACGCACACGCTGTTGATCTAAGTGAGCCGCCACGCCTTCGTCGCGACGGCCGTTCGTACGATCAAGACGATCTCGTCGACATCTGCCTTGGTCTTATCGAGATCGCGGCAGCGGAGGACGACAATGGGCAGAGCACCTTGATTGCCCGTATAGCACATTTCTCCGTCCAGGAGTATCTTCAATCAGACCGAATCTTGCAGCAAAAAGCAGAAAGGTTCGCCATACGAAGTGCACCTGCGAATTCAGAAATAGCTCAGATCTGTCTGGTCTACCTCTTGGAACCATCTCTCTCTGGGGAGATATTACATGGGAGGAACTTCACAGAGCACCCTCTGGCTCATTTCGCAGCCATGTATTGGTTTCATCATTATAAAACCTCCGTGGAACGGAAGACTGAGATTGAGCAACTAGTGCTAAGGCTTTTCAAAGACGCGGAGTCATTTTCGACGTGGGTACGACTACATGATATGGACTATCCATGGCGGAGGTTTTCCGGTCACAATCGTCCTATTGCAGACATGGCATCCCCTCTCTACTACGCAGGATTGTTGGGATTTGAATCCGTCTTGAACAGTATCTTACCAGTTGACACCACGGACGCGGATTCATCAAATACAGTGAACTCTCAAGGGGGGCGGCTCGGCAACGCACTCCAGGCCGCATCATTCGGAGGCCATGAGAAGGTGGTGCAGATTCTGTTGGATCGAGGTGCCGACGTCAACGCCCAGGGTGGAGAATATGGCAATGCACTCCAGACAGCATCAGTCGAAGGCCATAAAAATGTGGCGCAGATGCTACTAGATCGAGGTGCCGACGTCAACGCCCAGGGCGGAGAGTTCGGCAACGCACTCCAGGCCGCATCATTCGGAGGCCATGAAAAGGTGGTGCAGATGCTGCTGGATCGAGGTGCTGATGTCAACGCCCAGTGTGGATGGTATGGCAATGCACTCCAGGCCGCGTCAGGCGGAGGCCATGAGGAGGTAGTGCAGATGCTGCTGGATCGAGGTGCCGACGTCAACGCCCAGGGCGGAGAATACGACAGTTCACTCCTGGCCGCGTCAGTCGAAGGCCATGAAAAGGTGATGCAGATGCTGCTGGATCGAGGTGCCAACGTCAACGACCAGAGTGACGAATACGGCAGTTCACTCCAGGTCGCGTCACTTGAAGGCCATGAAAGGATGGTGCATATGCTGCTAGATCGAGGTGCCGACGTCAACGCCCAGGGCGGAGAGTTCGGCAACGCACTCCAGGCCGCATCATTCGGAGGCCATGAGGAGGTAGTGCAGATTCTGTTGGATCGAGGTGCCGACGTCAACGCCCAGGGTGGAGAATATGGCAATGCACTCCAGGCTGCGTCACTTGAAGGCCATGAAAGGATGGTGCAGATGCTGCTGGATCGAGGTGCCGACGTCAACGCCCAGGGCGGAGAGTTCGGCAATGCACTCCAGGCCGCATCATATGGAGGCCGTGAGAAGGTGGTGCAGATGCTGCTTGATCGAGGTGCCGACGTCAACGCCCAGGGTGAATTTTATGGCAATGCATTCCAGGCCGCATCACTTGGAGGCCATGAAAAGGTGGTGCAGATGCTGCTGGATCGAGAGGCTGGCGTTCATGTCGATCGTCAGTTATGCACAGTATTTAAAACCTCCCCAGTGGCATAGGCATGACCCTCGGTTGTTCCTAGAGGATCATGACGCCAATTATTGAACGCTCATCCACGGCTACTCTGCTCTATTATAGAAGCGTGGTTAGGTTCCTGGGGCGTGGTTGTTACTTGAAGGCCACAAAGGAACAACCAAGCTCCCAGGAACGGCGGACAGGAAAGTCACGTGCATTTCCTAGTACCCCAGCATCCCCCGGAGCTTGAGCAGAAATCATTTTGCCCGCTCCCTAAGCAAGGGGTGAGCAGGGGGTGAGCAGGGGTGAGCAGAAGAAATGAATCATGTTTGGCTGAAGTTGCCCTCCGTCACCACCCGAGGCACTTTTCATCAACTCGACGTTCAATCTCCCCTCCTAAATGGCGCCGAGACTCCCTCCCTCAAAGCTCGAAATGATCCGTCATATGATTCTCAGCAAATCACTGACTACGTCGCAGACGGCTAAAGCCGCTGAATGTAGTAAGCGTTCGATCATCAACATCAGCAACAACATTCGCCGGTTCGGAAGTGTCAGAGCACCACCAACTCGTGTCGGCCGTCGAGAAGCATAACCCATCCGATGATACAGGCCCTGTGCGACGTTTTGCCTTTTCGTACTTATTGCAAGCCTAACCCGAGCGCTTAGAGAGATGACGTGGTTGGGCTGAAGGGGAAAGGACGACCCAGGTGAATGGGGGCCAGATGAAAAGCCAAATTTGGTGCTTTCTTAGTGATACCTAACCGATAACTAGTCAAGGTCAAAAGTCCGAGGATGATAATGATGGCAATGCTATCGGCACCTATGTATATACACAGGATCATGTCTACGGAGAACCTAGTACACTTTTACGAAGGCACTTAGGTTGGAGATCACTGAGTAGACTAATAATAGACATCAGTTAGGGCACAACTCCAAGGATCACGCTCTTTTTTAAAGCGTGAGTGATGACCAAGAATCAATAGCTCTGCTCTTGGACGTTTACAACAATATTCGTCTACATGGAACTCCTCGCAAACACACCACAATTAGCAACATCATTTTTCCCTTCTTCCATCAACGACACTCACTAGATCCATTCTCATGGCAGACTAAAACGATATACGATTCACTAACATCCATTTCGAATGAACTTCCCTCGTGGAGGCTACGAGTGCCTGACCATCCCCTACGAACACGCGATCCCACTTCTCACAATTTTCACACGCACGCCCTAAGCTACTATAGGAGCGATTTAGAGTCTAGACCTAATCCTAAAATAGCACAATAGCAAATCAGATACGTGTAGAAATTTGAGTGCATCAACGGGGATACACCGTATCAAGTGAACAGCCGAGCTCTGGCCTTCCTGGTTGAATCTTTAAAGAACACCGCCCTTCCATTGTGAGGATTGCCTATTTACTCGCTAGCAAGCGTTTTGCTAAGAAGCGCACGCACCCATTTTCTAGGCAGAATCAAGCTTGGTTACGCTCCACGCTTGTTATCAGGCTTAGTATTCGAAGTTTAGGAAATTGTCTAGTTAAACCGACCGCTGGCTACTACGGCCTTGAGATAAACAGGTCAAACAGAGGCAAATTGATTCTAATTCATAGTTATATTCATCCTATCCACAATATATCATACTTGCTATACTTGCCCAGCAGTTCGGACCATTTATCCTCAGTTCGGCTGTTGAACCGAGGCGCTTCCGTTTAGCTCAAGTGAAGCTTGTTGAGAATAGAGTCCAATAAATAAAATTCAATTCATAGTTCAGCCACCCCGGCACTCATTCTTATCACATGCATTGTGCTTAGCCTGGAGTCTGAACCTATTTTCGACTTCTGAACACCGGGACTCGGACGACTTGGGAGAGGACTTGCTTGATTTTAGGATATAGCGAGAAAGAGTGAGATGTTCAAGGAGAAAATAATTTAAGCAGCCTAATAAAGCCTCTCTCTGCTGTTTTGATGGGCGACGATAGTAAGCTACTTCCTCCATATAGTCCATCATATTCTTTGATTAACTTATCGCCATGTGGCTGAGAAGTTGACGTTGGGCCGAGGATAGGGAAGGCGAAACAGATGTCAGGCAAAATGCTAGCAGGGACACCATCTGATAAAATTGACTATTGTCAATTTTAGAGGTCCAAGAGTTCACATGTTTCTCACCGTCTACTTTTTCTGTCGAAAAGTCGCCATAAATCAGATTATGCCGAACCAATCCAGTCGGCCGTGAATGTTGATCTTCGCTTGGCCAAAAAATCAAGTCGCATTAAGGGTATTTGGAGGCCCGAGCTAGGAAGGTCTTGAGCTGGAGTACTCCAATGAAGTATCACCCGCATCTCCACTTCCCCAGATTTCCACGCAATCGCTCTTGGACTGATTTTTGGGTCGGCACTCGGTACCTGATCCAGCATCTGAGCATCTGGATTTGTTTCTGCCAGATACCGCCACTGATGTTGGGGCTTAGTCCGAGAAGGGAGACGTCTCGGTCTATTCCAGACCTGTCCGGATAATCAACAGCACGGGGATTTTGGCTTCTGATTTGTGCCTGCCCAGTTATATAAGTGGTGGACGGACCATTTTGTCTAGATCCTCTGGTTCTTCTCCTATCGTCAACTGCCCCTAGTCGCCGCTGAATTCGGCAAAATGATCATTAGGTCCTCGCTCATTGCACTCGCCTTGACGGCTGTGTCACCGGCTCTGTCAGCCCCATACTTCGAAGAACGACAACTAGTCACTCCGTCAACTACCAGTCTCTCGGATGGTCTTGTCAAAGGATCACTGGGCAGCCTTGCTGGCAAGCTGGGCACGAATCAAACGTTCGACTACGTCGTTATCGGAGGTGGTACATCCGGCAGTGCTATTGGCGTCCGACTCGCTGAATCTGGCCATCGTGTTGCTATTCTTGAGGCTGGCGAGTTCTACGAGCTAGGCGAGCCCATATTGGCAACAACGCCCGGTGGTGACTTTTCGTTCGTGGGTGCAGATATGTCAGATACTGATCCCCTCACCGACTGGGCCATTCAAACAACGCCGCAGACAGGAGCGAATGGACGAGCAGTGCATTATGCACGAGGGAAGTGTGTGGGTGGATCGTAAGTATATCTCGTCTTCTGTCTATGTAGGCGAGAGACTAACAGGACCAGATCGGCGTTGAACTTCATGATCTACCAACGGTATGTACAAGCCGGGCTCAACAGCGCCACATGTACTGACGTGGACCGTCAGAGGAACCGCAGGATCTTACCAACAATGGGCCGATGCCGTTGACGACCAAAGCTACACCTTTGACAAGCTGCAGCCCTACTTCAAAAAGAGCGCGAATTTCACCGCTCCTAACTCGAACATGCGTGCTGCCAATGCCACCCCCAAATACAATTCCAACGCTTTCACATCGAGCGGGGGTCCGTTGTCTGTCTCCTTCCCCAACTATGCCGCGCCCTTCTCGAGCTGGGTGCAAAGAGGTCTGCGTGCCATCGGGCTGGCCGATGCAGATGATTTCAATAGCGGCGCGCTCTCCGGTTCGCAGTATGCGACACTGACGATTCGGCCATCTGATGAATCGCGGTCGAGCTCCGAAGCGTCGTACATCCAGTCGGCTCTCAAAGCGAACAACCCGAACCTGAAGTTATACCCCGGCGCGATGGCAAGTAAAATCGTCTTCGACAGCAGCAAGAAAGCCACTGGTGTCGAGGTGATGGGCGGTGGGAAGCCATTCACATTGAGTGCCACCAAGGAGGTTATCCTTTCCGCAGGTGCCTTCCAATCGCCACAGCTGCTGATGTTGTCGGGCATCGGTCCTGCCCAGACACTGAAGCAATTCAACATCCCAGTTTTGGTTGACGCACCAGGCGTTGGTCAGAACATGTGGGACCACATCTTCGTCGGGCCCACGTATCGCGTGAATGTAAACACCTTTTCCAAAGTCGCTCATGACCCCGTGTACCTCGCGGAGGCACTGGCCGAATACGAGGGCAAGCAGGCCGGGCCCCTAACCAGCAATTCAGCCGACTATCTGGGCTGGGAGAAAGTCCCAGACCAATACCTCAAGAACTTCACGCCGGAGGCAAAGCGAGATCTGGCATCGTTCTCAGAGGACTGGCCCAATATCGAGTACATCTCCGGACCTGGATACGTAGGAAACTTCTCGAACCTGGTGACCAACCAACCGTTGGATCAGTACGAGTACGGCACCATTCTAGCAGCAGTGGTATCACCAATGTCTCGCGGGAATGTCACACTCAAGTCAGCTTCGATCAACGATCTACCTATCGTGAACCCGAACTGGCTTTCGAGCGACACTGATGCCCAAATCGCGGTTGCAGCATTCAAGCGAGCACGGGAGGCATTCATGAGCTCTGGTATGCAACCAGTTACAATTGGCGAGGAGTACTGGCCGGGGTCTCGGGTGCAGACGGACGAGGAAATACTGTACATGATCCGGAGCAATCTGATGACAGTGTGGCATGCCTCGTGTACGTGCAAGATGGGCAAGCGCAGTGATCCTATGGCAGTGGTTGATTCACAAAGCCGAGTTTTTGGCGTGGAGGGTCTGCGCGTTGTGGACGCTAGTGCTTTCCCTCTTTTGCCGCCGGGACATCCTCAAAGTGCAACTTGTGAGTATACATCTTTCAAGAAAGAGAGGGAGGGAGGGGGCTATGTGTGTTGTGACTTGTTGCTGACTTGTGCTAGATATGCTTGCCGAGAAGATCGCGGATCTGATTGTCAACAATGGGCAGCCGTCGTTATAGTCAGGTCATGATGGCAGCACGAGCGAGCGAGCATTCACGGAAGCACAGCCTGGCTAGAGACCTGCCAGCTGCTGAAAAGGAAATGGAGCTTGGCTGCTGTATAGCAATGTATAACACGAAATGGCAGACTACAATTTGTTCGACTTTATCTATGTTGTCAAAGATTGCTCGGCTTCGACACCAAGAGATCTCTCATCGATCAAATGACAGTGCTAGTTCTTTGCTGGCATCCAAGATACTCTGGTTGTGCTTAAGAAACAGGTTTTTTAGGTGGAACAGCTGAAGAGCTTGGTGACAAGGGTATCCCATCGCTTAAGAATTCCAAAATGCGAAGATATTCAATGATAGGTCACTGAATCAAACAAGGCATGAAATCCCAAAATCACTATATATGCATCGGCGTCCACTCTTGCCCAGGGTATGTAGTAGGTGACATGACGATCTCCTCGCTCGAATCATCTTTCGTCATGGCGAGCTCGACAGGCTCGCCTGTTTTGTTGAGAGAGCGGACTTCGTTGCGGTGCGGGTGCGCGGAGAGCGAGGATGTGGCTGAGATGGAGGCGTTCTTTGGTGTAGTTTCTGTGGCAGTTGAGGTCTCTGGCTCGCCGGGTACTGGCTTGCGAGGCTTGTCGCTCAGATTCGGGCTGGAACTTGGGTGGGCAAGGCCCGGCACTTCGTTCTTCTGTTCTGGCTCCTGTTGGTCCGAGGCCAGCTCTTGGTCCTGCGGCAAACGGGATTCCTCCACCTTCTCTGATCCATCCTTTTTCAGTTCATGCATACGAGAGGAGTGTGAGCCATTCGAATCAGATTCCGAAGGGGCAATCGGTGACAGAGGCGTGGCGAACATCAAAGGCTGACTCTGGGAACGCGTATGCTGGGTAGAATACGAGGTATCCTCCGACTGAATCTGCGAGTAGAAGCGACCAGACGTCATGGAGCTGAACGGAGCGCTTGATGGAAGTGAGATGCTTGCGCGTTGACGGGGATCGCGCGTCGCCGGGGCCATCTCGGGGGGTGGTTGAGACTCGATGGCTGGCATTGCCGGAAGAACCTTGTCTGTAGAAGGGCCATCTGTATTCCCAGCAGCGGATGACTGTGCGTTATCATGCGAGGGCAGATCTGGCAAGGCTTTGGACTCTGAAGCCTCAGTGGTCTTCACGATGGCCGGCTTGCTCTCTGCAGGCGGAGACTCGTTTGAGCGGTTGAAAAGACCCTGCATGACTTAGCCAAAGACTTGTGAGGCTCATTCATGACAAACTTACACTAATCCTGCTGAATGTCCGCTTCCGTTTACTGCCCTCCGGTAAGTCTTGAAGTCCTCCCTGGATATTCCCCTGAATGCCCGATAAGAGATCGCCCACCGAAGCACGGCGCCGCTTTCCAAAGATCTTCAACTTGTCCATCTTCGAATCTGTATTCGGGCCAAGAGATCCCGAGTCCGCAGCGCGAAGCTCATTTGCAGGCGTGCCTGGACGGGTACCCTTGCTGTTGGTGCTATGTCGACCGAAACTACCGAAGCTCAAGATGCTGCTTCGGGTGCCGGGAGAGTACCGCACTTCGTTTCTCAGGGGACTGTGGATCCCTGGCATACCGCTGATTGATCGTCTCTTGGCCTCGAGGATTTGTGCGGAGCTTTGACGTCTTGGCTGGGTTGCTGTGAATCCTGCACTGTCTTCTTCCACCGATGGGAGGGAGGTGCCTGAGGACGTAGCCTGTGGGAGAGGCTTGACATACACCGGATTCTCTGTCTCGGTCGCTTGAGGCTGTATGGGGGATGGTGGTGTCTCATACTCTTGGCTCGCCATGCGCTCGTCAGCACCAAGGGTTGAAACTGATGGATGGCGCTGATTTTGATCCATTCGAAGGGGAGGAAAAAGAGCCTTGCGTGAGAGGTTATTCAGAGAAGCATCACTTGGTGGCAGGTCCTTGGGAGGGAGGTTCTTTGGAGGGAGGTCCTTTGGAGGGAGGTCCTTAGGAGGGACGCCTGGTGGGAAATCTTTCGGGGGAAGATCTTTCGGCGGCGTGGAGGGTTTGTCTTCATCCGCGAAAACTGGCCGAATGGATGAAGTTGAGGCACCTAGCGGTTCCAAACCAGGTTTACCTGCTGCCGCCTCTGGCGACGGGGGCCTGGCGGGAAGCAACGGTAGACCCTTATCTGTGTCTGCTAGGTTGATGGTCGAAGTTCCAGCCTGGTTATTGGTAGCGGTAGTATCATCCATGGAATTCATGAACCTATTGCGAGACTCAGTCGGCGAAAGACCAAGGGCGAGATTCATCTCGCGCTCAAAGTCGAGGGCAACCTCTGATGGACCCACGAATCCTTGACTCTTACGTCGATTCATAGCGTTCTCACCAATATTGTGCTGAGATCGCAAGAGATCCAAGGATCCAGAGGCTTTGAAGCGTTTACCCGCAGGCTCCTCGTCGCACGAGGTCTTGAGGGAAGCATCTTTTCTCTCCGAAGTAACAGCAGCCGAGCTCTCGTTTCGACCGGACTTGAAGATGGGCAGACTTCCGAACGACACAGAGTTGCGGAAGGAAGAGTTACCATGGGTGCCGTTGGGATCCGGTGAGAAAGAGAACTGGAAATGCGAGCTCTTGCGAGACGTTGATTGACCCTACAGTATTACCAGCATCAGAACCTGTTATCAAGAATGGGGCAGAGAAATGAACGAATGGGCCAAGAGGAGAAAGAGAGCAGTTGCATCAATCGTGTCGCATTCTAGAATCCAATGCTCGAGCAATGGAGAATTACATCGTGGTATCCAGTGAATAGAAAACAAAGAATCAGAAGTGACGCGGTGCGACACACACGCTGTGCTGGCCTCAAGCGCGCCTTTCTCAAGGAAATCCCAATTAGATGAGAGAAAATCATGAATCTACCTTGTCTCCGCTGGGCCGGAACTTGCTTCTGCCCTTGGCAAATAAACCCTTAGCAGCTTCGCCTGCCTTGCCGCCAAACGTTCCCGCGGTGTGCAAGAGATCTTTGCCGACATTTTGCCTGTTCACGATGGTTCCAATGTGACCGGAGGGGCGCCTGTTGTGACCGACGCTGGTTGGGGTGCCTTCGTCCTTCGAAGCAAGATTCCCGAGGGACGTCAGCTTGGGAAATCGGCGTGAGGTCGGAGAAGACCGTGGGAAATCAGCGGACAGGGTCTGGCTTGCTTGAACCAGATCAGCGTGTTCTGGATGGTCATGGATGGTAACCTCGAGCCAATGGTTCAACCCAGTATTGAGGGCGGCGAACTGGTCTCTTGTGTGATCGAAAGCGCGGATCCGCTCCGCAGGGACTGTGATATTCAAGATTTCGCGGAAGCTCTTGAGTTGCGTCTCATCGATGTCGGAAGTCCCAACCTTGGCAAGGACAGGGTCCCTCTGTGCTGGGATACCATCCACAGGGCCCGCAATTTGCTTGGGGGGATTACCGTTCTCTGCCACCGGAGGCACGATAGAGAGCCTAGGCTTCTCTACCTTCTGGCTATCGGAGGTTTCGCCATCGGTCATGGGCGGTTCCCTCGACACACCCTCCATGCCATCGGGAATAGGTTCAGGCTCCTGGGCAGCCAGCGCTGCACTCAGAGGAGGATGTGGAGCCAACCCGCTGGGGACTTGAGACACGGGCTCCTCATTTGATGAAGATGACTCCCAAGAGAAACGCCTCGCCATTCTGGGCTTCGCCGCCGGTTCGGATGTTGCCGGCGGAGATTCCCCGCTGTTAGATTGGCCAGCTGCATATGGATCCTGGGAGCCCAGAGGATGAAAGCTAGTCCAACCGGGGTGCGTCTCTGATACGAGAGCTCTCGGAGTTTCCTCAAAGTTGGGTCCAGTTTGAGTCGCTCCGTTATCCCAATACTTCTCAAACTGGTGCGGAATAGACTCGTCCTGGGCTCCTTGCGATTGACGTTGTTGATCAGGTTCTTGAGAGCCTTCCCGGCTCAGCGAGCGAATTATCTCTTCTCTCAGCCGATCGTTATCAGCGTCCTGGGGAGAAGTTCCTGCACTCGCACTAGGGACGATTGCTGGAATGTCCCCGCGGTAGGCCTCAGTTCCATTACTGCCGTTGCTGCCGAATTTGAGAGGCGCAACAAAATCTCTTTCAGCCGGATCCGCGGGTGGGAGCATTGACGCCCTCTTGGACGATGTCCCTGCATCAGAAGGCTGCCCTACCGGCCCGGACTGATCGTAGTGACTCGACGGAGGCAATGACGAAATTTCCGCATGCTCAGATGCTGGAATACTATGATCGGTAACCACTGGTCTCTTCGACGGGCTGTTGTCACTACTAGGAAGACTGAGGTCGCGCCGATGCCCAGGCTTGAAGAAAGGGGCCTCCGTGGCGCCCGTGGGGGTATTCGACTCGGGCTCCTCGGGGATCGTAGGAGTTTTGCCGTCCGTCCACCCGCGACTGCTCATGATGGGACTGAGTGTCGAGGTCCCATCACTGTTCGACCGTTCCACACTGCCAGCAGTGGAGTTTGGAGTCTCGGGAACATCGAATGCCTGGTGGACGACGGAACGAAAACCTTGAGAAGAGGCCTCTGACGGGTTGTGATGCAAGGAGGACTCCTGAGACTCGGGACCGGCCGGTTGCTGGTAGCTCGAGTCACCACGGCTCAAGAAATCAGTACCGAAAGCAGATATCCGTTTCACTTCCGGTAGCCCCATAAGAGGCATGTTGGAACTTTCAGGAACGTTACTACTGCCAGTGACTGCCGGCATGGAGTCGGTTCCTGGTTGTGCTGAGCCTGGTGGAGCCTCCGCCGCGCGTCCAGAGTCTGCAGATGATCTGCCCTCGCGCATGCGCTTGTAAATGTCGGCAGGTCTGATGAATGGAGGAGCCGATTGATCGCCACTAGTGTTCTGTTGGGCCTCGGCCGAGGGGCTCGCTCGCGACCCTTCAGAACCCATAGCTAGTCCGGACAAGCGCTTGGAGCTCAGTTCAGAGGGGCTGCCAGTCCTCTGAGTTGCATAAGGAGGGTGAGGGGCGACCGGAGGCTCCTCCTCATCATCCTCGTCGCCCCAATCGCCACCATCATATGAGTATTGCTTGGCCTCCACCCAACGCTTTGTCTTCGCGCGGTTCACATTCGTCCGGAAGGAGATCGGATTGCTGCCCGCACTACCTGGTGATAAGGGGCTATTGGCGTTCGGTGGGGAGGGACTGAGGGGAAATGCCTTAGAGCTTGTGCGACGAGGTATAAGTGAGCTGATACTTGAGGACACTTACATCTTCGCCGCGCGGCCCTGCCACTGAGAATTTGAATCCGCCATGAGAATAGTCGTGTCAATCAGTCAAGCTGATCGGAGCACTAGCACCCAGCATCGGTTGGTACCTGATCAACGCGCAGAGGGGTACTGCAACGGGCGATGAGCAGGTCCGACAGTGCCTGCGACTGCCTGCAGATGCTCTCCTGCGCCTGTGCAGGAGGAAGCACTGACTATTTGAGGTCAGACGGAGTGGCGTTGAGCAACGTTGCCAATGCGGGCGCCGATCAGTTGGTTAGTTGAGAACAGACACGGGAAACAAGATTAATGCACAGGAGAAGAAGGGATGACGTGTATCCACAAAGACGCAAGTTTGACGCCGAGTGATGCAAATCCGAAGCTGTACGAGTGCAAAGAGGAGAAGAATAGAGAACCCAAATTCATGAACAGATTTTGTAGCTGCCTTATGTCCCCTGAGTGGAAGCTCCGTGAGTCTGGGGTTGCAACCTCGCGCGATCTAAAATTATCCGGCGCCGAGGCGGTGCTGCTGACTCAGCAGTGGCGCAGACGTCAAGTCACGTGGAACCGCCGCAATCGACGTGTTTCATTTGCGGCGAACAAGTGAAGCGTCAGGGCCAGGGTGTTTCTCTCCTTGTTTGCCGGTGTCACGACGGAGATTACTGTTGACTGATTCTGCTCATTGTATTGCTTCACATCTGACGCCCTTTCTGCACGCGGACACGACGACCTAACCCCTTATCGATTGTCAATACCTGGATCATAACGGATCCCTGAACAACGACCGAGTCCAATCCGACCCCCACTCCTTTGAGTCTCGGAAGATACACCCTTCAAGTCTCGTTGCTTCAGCCCACCGCACTTCACACCATGACTGGCCCATCGATCCAAGACCGGACCAGCGAGTTCAGCGCCATTCTGGGCCAAGCCCAGAAGCGCCTCGGCACATCGAAAGTTGGATCACAGCGCCAAGCGCTCTTGACAGACGCCCAACGGCGACAGGCCAATGGATCGCCATCTGGTGCGCAGGACGGAAAGGGTGCGAGGTCGGAGTTTGCCCGGAGAGCGCGGGACATTGGAAAGGGGATCAGCGGCACCACCGCGAAGTTGCAGCGACTGGCGGAGTGTGAGTTTGGATCGAGAGATGTCGGAAGCGGTTGGAACACCTTGTCTAACGCATAATTTAGTGGCAAAGCGAAAAACCCTCTTCGATGATCGACCCGTTGAGATCTCCGAATTGACATACGTGATCAAGCAAGACCTGGCTTCATTGAACCAGCAGATTGCAGGCTTGCAGGCGCTGACGCAAGCGCAACATCCTAAGTCGAGCCGATCGAAGACCGATCAAGAAGGAGAACATAATGACAACGTGAGTGAGATGCAGGACAAAGCGAATGAGCTATTCTGATAACTCATTCCAGGTGGTTGTCATGTTACAAGGAAAGCTGGCCGACGTTGGAGCTAGCTTCAAGGAGGTACTTGAAGTTCGGACAAAGAACATTCAGGCATCTCGAACAAGAACCGAGAACTTCGTATCCTCAGTATCATCCAAATCACAGACCGCCCTCGACTCACAACGCTCCGATTCACCCCTATACAACACCTCCGGGAGACGAACTCCTCAACCAGGATATCAAGGGAACTCGTCTGATCTTTTGACACTGGACCCTTCAAATCCCTCGCCCTTGGGTCGCCCATCAATGCAATCCGATCAACAACTACTAGTCATGGAGGAAGCCCAGTCAAGTAACACCTACATCCAGGCCCGTGGTGAAGCCATCGAAGCCATTGAGCGGACTATCAGCGAACTGGGTGGAATCTTCGGCCAGCTGGCACAAATGGTCAGCGAGCAGTCAGAGATGATTCAACGCATCGACGCCAACACAGAAGATGTCGTGGACAATGTGCAAGGCGCTCAGCGCGAGCTGATGAAATACTGGACCCGGGTGTCCGGTAATAGGTGGCTTATCGCGAAGATGTTTGGAATTTTGATGGTACGTTGGTTGTCAACCATCTGCTGACAGTCTGCTAACAACCGCCATAGATTTTCTTCCTTCTCTGGGTTCTGATCTCTTGAGACATGCGACCCTTCACACCCTTCTTTCAATACTGTATTATAATACCTGGCCGCATCTCTCAGACGCTGGCCCCATCGCATGCCCACGCCCATCGAGCATTTTTCTTCACGCTGTTGCTAGACCCTGGGGTGTTTTACCACCCATTCGCTTCTCGTCTTTGACTCTTCGGGGACTGTGTCTTCCGAGAGCTACGCAAGTAAATACGCTCGTGTATTAATCAAGTCACTGAATCATCATCAAATCAATCACCTTTACAAGGAAGGGTTCAATCACCGCAACAATCTCACACCGTATCCAATTGTGCCATAGCATCCCACAGCTCCGATTCCGTCCATCCTAAAGATGGCTGATTGCCAAACAGCTCCCACATCAAACTATCATCCCACCCTGCAACCGACTGAACTTCGCCAGGTTGTGGTACATCAGATGCCATCCTGCTCGGGGTAGTCTCATCCGAAAGCGTGTTCAGGACCTGATCAGCCGTGCGTCCAAACATATCAGTATATGAGCCCGCCTGGTGACCGAGAATCTTTCTGCCCAGCTTGCTCTCAGCTGGGAGAGTATGTTCATTCTCATAGGGACCGGGGACAGCGTCGGCTTTGATCAAAGGCGCACACAGATCCAGAAACTTGGAGAATAGCCCGTAAAGCTTGCCGATGGAAGCATTTGCCTTGGCGAATTGCCGCAGATCGTCGGTTATCTTCTTGATCATTTCGAAATCTTGACGGTCTGAAGTTGCGACGACGTTGCAGAATAGTACGAAGAAAGGGGAGAGTGGGAAAAGGAGCATTGTCCTTTGATAAGAGGCGTGTCAGCGGTCATGGTCGTAAGTTCTCATCTTTAGGATGGGGGGCATACCAAGTCAGGAAGTACGGGTAGGAGTCGATAGAAGTGGCATGGCTGGAGAAAGCTTCCTGCAAGGCGCGCAGCGTCGTCAAGGCCTTCCGTGCAGCGTAGAGACAGTCCTCACAGACTAGTCGAGACTTGAGCACTGCTGATCTGGCTCGGATGATTGTTGTGAGGATGGAGTAGTAATTGAAATCCATTGATAGCCACTCCCGCCGCAGGATTGGCCACGAGGCTGGGAATTGCATCTCCTGTCTGGTTCGATACTATGGAAAGTCAGCAAAATTCCGAGGCGCTTAGGAAACCTCGGTATACCGATTGCATATCCGAGTAAATCGCGTGTGCTTTGACGACGAGATCGGACAGGATGCCTGCTTTCTTTGGTTCGCTCATTTTCTTTGTACCGAGCAAAATGTCAACAAGCTCGCCTTTCAAACGCGAAAACTCGACTATGCCTGTCTTGATTGCCGTCGTGGGCAATTCGGGGTCCATGTGCATTAGTTGCATCGGGTCAACTTTCAGCTCTGGCAAACATGGCGGTCGAAGGAGTAGTAAGCTCAGCGTTTTGTCGAAATAGTAGCATTCGTACACGCAAGCGTGAATATCCTCCTCTACTTCGTTTCGTGGCACGGTGTCGGTGATGTTGTGGTAGTTGAGTGCGACGATGACTCTGGATGCGAGGCTTGTGAACATCCAACAGCGTGACATGTTGCCCAGATACTGCATTAGACGTTTCTATAGAGGTCCATGAGTGTCAGCCAGTTGCTAGCATCAGTGTCACTTACACCAGACAACAATGCTTGCAACAAGGGTAAACTTGGTGCAGCTGTGATAGCAATCGAGTCCAATTCTTCAAGAGCAGCTGCTTCGAATTGCTTCTTCAGTGATCTGAAGTGGACCTTTAAGAGCTCGCTTGATATCAAGGGGGCCAGCTTCGAGATGCAGGAAATAGCTTTTACCCAGATGGTGATGCGGTAGAGCTGAAGCACTTGCTCACTCTCACTGCGCTCAATAATGGCAAGCCCCATCCGCTCCAGTGTTTTATTGGAAATATGATCTGGCCAGACAAGCGTACCCTGCGAGTTGGTCTTCATGTCGGGCCCTTCAAAAGTCAGGAACTATGTGTCGTTGACGCTGAGGCATACTCACCGGGGAGCATCATATACAGCAGCTCAGGCGTCAGGACCGGGGACTTCAACCTGTCTTCAACCTCAAGTCTTTCAACAACGCTAGCTTCTTGCCGACGGAGACCTGGGTTTGATAATTGGTTGACAAAATTCCGCGCCGCTTCTAATGCGCTTCGCCTATCTTGCGAAAGAGCCAGGTTGCACTGTAGTTCATGCTCAATATACTCCTTCGCTTCGCTGGCATGGAGTGTTGAGCCTGGAGAATGGTGGTCCTCACGAGTACTGGGTCCTGCACTGTGTGAGATCCTGCGCTTCGTCTTCGGCTGATCAGAGCCATTAGCACCCCCAGGGACCGGTGCCGGATGATGTTTTCTTTTCACTGCTGTACTACCAGTCTCAATATGTCTTGCCTGAGGCGACGAAGGCTCAGTCCTGAAGCCGTCATAGTTTGAGACGGCCGAGGGAGAGGAAGACAAGAGAGCGTCTCCGTTTGACTTCTCGAGTTTTGCCAGCCTCTCTGCTAATGCGTCTAGACTGTCTGCTGTTAGTGGCTCGTATGTTTAAACACAGCCGCTCGATACGCACCGAGAAACCCGGGGCCGGTGCACTCTAGCCTGTCGAGCGCGACGACATTCTGCTCGCGCATCGACGCAGTTCATGCAAGGATCCTGACGATCGCATCTCACCTGCACGACCGAATCAGCATATAGCGCACTTGCTCGAGAACTGGTCTTGACCTTTCTAGAATGGCAGAGATCGCACTATCAAACAATCAGCTACATTGTCTTGTGGGTTCAATTTCACTGCTTTGTTGTGCAATGTGACCACATGGGCTACATACCGCTGACATTGTAGCCATCGTTTCGACCTGGACAAAAGATGTTCTGATATTGTGTTGAGGGGGAGATATCTACTGCCCTCGGGGATCCGAGGAGCCGGGGCCCGTACTAACAGGGCTTAGCGGGGACAGCGTCGGAGTCGGCCGAAACTCGTCCGCTCGAAGTATATAAAACACACGGATGGTGGTCATCAAATTATCTATTGATCTTTATGTGGACTATTCTCCCTCGTCACAAAATTCACACTGCAATGTCACAGCAGATCCATGAAGAACTGGTATGGGCTCCTCAGGTGAATGTGGAATGGCTCCTCGTTGGACCAACTCCTGGTATGCCGCCTTGAACCACACCTGATCCAGCGTTGGGGTTGGCGTTGTCCCTTTGTTGGACGTTCGGCTTGCAGATGTCATATATAGACTCAGATCCTCCCTCATCTGCCACAAGAATTCCTTGCGATGGGACCACTTCGAAGACTGCGATGCTGCGTTCTTGATCTCCTCATCGCGGGAGATGGCGAGGAAGAACTCAACTATTCTCTCCAGCGTAGATGTGCGAAGGAGAAGACTAACCCAGTTATCGGAAGTTGAGTTTGGAAAGTCTGGGCTCATGAGGCGCCGAACAGTCGAGCAAAGCAGTTGCATGCAGTGATGAGTGGAAATAAGGATCCCCGTGTTTGTGAAAGGCGGGGATTGAAAGATTGATCGCTGGCAGTTAATGGATGTGAAGGCAACCGCAGCCCGATCCGCTGGATTTGAGTTAAAGTCGTCCTCCGCCAGGGTCTCAAGGAAGAAGACGGTATAAGCACTGCGCAGACTTAGTCATGTCCAAAATTTGTGTTGGAGATACATACATGGGAGAGAGGAGCCTTGCCTGAAGTGCACCCACAGCCTTGGTATACACTAACTCCTTCTCTGTTTTGGAAGAGGACCAATGAAACCGCGTGAAGCTGTCCTTTTCAAGATGATATCGGATCGCATGGTCAGCCAAATGGTAAGAGAGCCGAATGCACGTTGTCCAACATCTTTCCAAGTCGGCAAGGTATGCCAACGAGTACCCCGCATGCTCGTGAACTTCATTGATAGCATAAAGAGGTGGCGGAGGCGGAAATAGAGCAGCAATGAAGCCGAGGTCGTCGCCTGGTGATAGACTTGGATCCCTGTCACTGCAAAGCCTGTCATTCTGGCTGCGGCGCATCAAGTAAGACCTTGAGATAGCAGGCTCATTCTTGAATATCCGGTGATGCATCAAGCGACAGGTCAATGCCATCGACTTGATGTCCTCTAGCTCACAGAATGCCAAGAGCAGCACGAGGACTTCGTCAGGAAGCTGTCTCCAGATTGATACCTTCTGTCTGAACGAGACCGAGAAACGCTTTCCTCGTCTGATGACAGCAGCACGAAGTCGATCGAAGAAGGGCGACATCATTGATGTTACTGTCTGGAAGTGATCATGACGACGGAGGCGCAGGCCGAAGGGAGCATTGGATGCAGCCGTAACAGCCGCGCCTCATTTAATCAAAGACAGACACTCAGACCTCTTCCAAGTTTTCGATGTTCCAACACCGCGGGGATGTTTTGGAGAACAAGAGAGAAGTTGAGGCGAGTCGAGACCGATTCTATGGTGTGTTTCAGATGTGGAAGCCTGAAGAAGTAGGCATAGCTAGTTAACTAGTTAACTAAATGTTGCTGCCTTTCTGCCATGAATCTCAGGTACCAACTCTGCTACCATGCATGAACGTTTCTTTTCTGTGCATGTCGACGGGACAAATTGTGAATGTCAACGATTGCCACACATCGTACAATGCCCCAATGATATCCCAAGCTCACATGCGCAAATCCAAGAATCTAGCATGATGGCACATCATGAGTCAGATGCTGTTGGACGCCTCATCTCTATCCTTTCGGAACTACGACGTGGAGACGGGCCTGAAGGGCTGGAGTCTCGAAGATCGTTGATGACATGAATCCCTGACGAGTTCAGATGCGCAGAAACACCCAATCATCTCCACGCGTCGCCGGCCTTGATTAATTGTCGATCAAGGCTCGAGAGACACATGCATTGTTATGGAGTGTAACCTCCAGGAGCGTACTTCGACACCCTGTTCCACGACGGCTTCGAATGTTCCACGACGGCTTCGAATGTTCCACCAGATGACGACTGGAAGAGGAAGGCCATGAGATGGCTGGGCATGGTGGTGCAATTGGGATCTGGCCTCCGTGTATCGAGCGCAAATGTCAGCGCGGGATCTGCATTCTCGACCTGCTCGACAACAAACCGATGGACTGGGACGAACGGGACAAACGCGAAATTTTGGAATTGTTCTCGAAAATCACACATGGAAGAGGAAATGTTGATGCCGCCAGACTATGTCTTGAACGGCAGCATATAGCCGATTCTCGAATGTAAGGCCTTCTGAGGGTGGCCTACCTTGAGATCTTCGCATGAACTCGTGATTGACAAGCCTTGTTGCTCAAACGACTCGTTTTCACAGCGAATTACATGTGCGACGCTACTTCTTATGAACTTGCTCGCCTGATGGGATTCTCGCGCCGATCGGCGGGCGATGGCCCGATCGCGCCCATTGCGAGGCTCGGAGTCGGTGGCTGAACCGCCCGAAACGAAGCAGGCAGACAAGCTCACGTACGACGAACTCATTCGGCTTCAATCAGCACGGCACGGTAAGTGTCTTCTTTATAAAGCTGCTTTGGCCCTCTTGTGTGGATGGAACAGTCTCCTTGCGTCTCCACCAAAATCCTCAATCTCGACTTAAACTATATCCACAGTACTTCTGTATCACAACGAGTTCACATCACACTATGGGCCCCGATGTTCTCATTGCTGGCGGAGGACCAACCGGCTTGGTGCTCGCTCTGTGGCTCCACAAGCAAGGCGTCAAGGTTCGCATCGTCGACCAGGGCAGGGGATCAGTGCAGACCTCTCGTGCACTTGTTGTCCATGCACGCATCGTGGAGCTTTATCGTCAACTAGATCTAGCCGAAGACCTGTTGGCCCTTGGATACATGCTTCCGGCGACCAACGTGTGTGTCGAGGGTCATCACCGCGCACATATTCCTCTGAAGGACTTTGGCCAGGCACTAACCCCGTACCCGTACATGCTGATCGTCCCACAAGATACGCATGAGCGATTTCTCGAGAGTCGGCTGAACTCATGCGGTGTCTTTGTTGAACGACGCACCAGGCTGAAAGAGTTCGAGGACACCGGGGCACAGATAACCGCAACCTTGGTCAACGAAGACGACGGAAGCGAATCTACTTGTGTCGCTTCTTATCTTGTCGGCTGCGAAGGAGCTCACTCTATTGTGCGGCATCGCATCGGCGCTGCATACGAGGGTGACACCTATGCGCCACTTTTCTACATCGCCGACATCGAGGCTGAACAGCAAGAAAGCCCACTGTTCAATGGCGAAGCACACTTGACTTTTGTCGACGATACTTTCAACTTGATCCTGCCGTACTCCCAAGAGCGCCGCGTGCGATTAATTGGCACCACCCTGCCCAAAGTCAACGAAAAGGGCCTGAATCACGATGGTTTGGACGCACATCGTGAGATCACCTTCGAAGACGTGCTACCAGATATCAAGAAAGCCTCCAAGATCAAGATCAAGAAGCTGAACTGGTTCTCGCCTTATCGGAGTCACCACCGAGTGGCTTCAATATTCCGCAAGAACCGTGCATTTCTTGTTGGTGATGCCGCTCACATTCACAGCCCTGTCGGTGGCCAAGGCATGAACACCGGCATCATGGACGCCATCAATCTGGCATGGAAGCTCGCCACCGTGATAAATCAAAAATCGATGACGGACACGGCCAGGAACGAACTACTTAATTCGTACGAGAAAGAACGGCGCGCCTTCGCAATAAGTGTGGTTGGTGCGACTGACAATGGCTTCAAAATCATCACCTCTTCAGGGTTTCTCCCACACATCCTCCGAGCGTGGATCATCCCCTACCTCGCAACGATTGTAACTCGATTCCAGTTCACACGGACAGAGGTCTTTCGGCGTGCATCCCAGCTCGTTTGTTCGTATCGAGACAGTCCGCTCAGTCAGAAAATCGAGAGAGCCGGCGCTGTCCAACCGGGTGACCGGCTTCCGTGGGCTAAGACAGACACAAGCGACAACTTGGACACTCTGCGGTACCTCTGCTGGCAGCTGCATGTGTACGGCGAGCCGATGACCGGCTTATCAGAGTGGTGCCAGAGGATGAACATCCGTCTTGTTCAGTTTCAATGGGACCAGAGGCACGGCGATGTCGGGCTGAAGAGGGAAGCTTCTTACTTGCTACGGCCGGACCACTACATTGCGGGTATCTTCGAGGGTGAAGCTGTCGAGAGCGAGTTGAACGAGTACTTCACGAGCCGCGGGCTGGCTTGTTAGATGCCTCGTTTCGCGAGTGTTGTGATTTTGTTGATATTCCCCACTCTGCTCATGCATTGAAACCATGTAATAGCCTAATTTCATCATGACACTACTCTTCAATCGAAGGATTCCTACAACTTCAAATGATGCAATGAGCCTAAGTCTACTCAAGCAGCCGAATGGACAGCATGCCATCAACCTCGTGGAAGCGAGGGCGAACTTGTCCACCTCACATCGATTCAGGTTCGGATTCGTTCCTGCTGCAAACCCCTCGTTGATCTTCACTTCTCACCTTAGCTCCGTCCTTGCACCTGGATATCCTCGGTCTCAGTTACCCCAAATAGAAACCGAGAGCGACTCTGTTTGAATCTCCGAGCCTTGTCGTCAGTTGGTGATCTACGCCCCACAGCATTTGACTTTTCTATAAGGTTGTGGCCGCTGCTGCATCGGCCCGCTAGGCTGGCGTGAAGCTACGCAGGAAGCCTTTCATCAGATATTGAAAAAATGGCCTGTACCTTCGTCTCCACAGCTGTTTGCGATACTCTTGCTCGTATTGCTGCACGGTGAGCTCCAATATCCTATAAAGTCACTCCGCTATGCGCTCTACATGAACGCTGCGAACCTTTCTAACAAGCCCACCTGGCAACCATTCATATTTGCTCACTTTTGACGGGCCTCACTATCAGCTCAGTCCTGGCCATCGACGAATCCGTTCCTCACTCTCTATCCAAATGCCCGGTCATCAAGAAAACACAAGGTTCGGTCTAGGGAGCCGCATCTAAGTACCGCGAAGGCATCAATGTGTACAAAGGGATCCCTTTCGCCGTGTCGGCCGCCGGCGAGAACCGATGGAAAGCAGCCTAGCCTCGAGACCCTTGGAACGGCATTTTGAAGGCCGATACTTTTCGCCCTCATTGTGCACAAACAACTTCCTCCACCGCTGGCATATTCAATACCGCCTTGAATACCACCAGTGAAACTTGCCTGTACCTCAAAATTTGGTCCCTATCTGCAACGAAACTACCGTTTTGTCGTCGAAGAAGCTTCCCGTATATGTTTGTATCAATGGAGGAAGGTTTGAAGCTGGCTCTGGTGATGTGACAACCTACGATAGTTCCGGGCTGGCAAGCAAAGACATTATCGTTGTGACCCTCAACTACCGCGTCGGTGCTTTTGGCTTCCTTGCCAATCCCGCCATGTCGGCCGAGTCTGGTCACAAAAGCTCGGGAAAACTTTGTATACTAGACCAGCAATCTGCTCTTCGCTGGGTCAAGGAGAACATCGCCAATTTTGGAGTTAACCCTGACCAAGCTACCGTGGGAGACCAGTAGGCTGGTGTGGCTAGTTCTCCGGAGATTCACGAATTACCGCACGGAGGCAGCTGCTGACGCCTACGGGGTGACATTTCTGAAGATTCTAAACGCTTCCATTTCAGAAGATTCTGAACGCTTCCATTTCAGCTCTGCGTCAGCTACCTATGAACATCCTGATCAGCTATGGCTCGGCAAGCAACACCATTTTCGAAGGCACCCAGTTCAAGAGCCACAGCAGCTTGTTCATGGAACCACCGGAGTAGCGTCTTGTGAAAGACGACTACGTCCTGATAGACAGCTACGGTCAAACAATGAATCTAGGCGCCCACGCTGATGTTCCAACCTTGACCGGGAACAAAAAAGCCGAGTCCTGTGTTGAGCCAGATTCCAGCGTGACCGTTGTTTGATACACAAAACTGTACCCACCCTCTACCTGAGCGACAACGCCACGCCAGTAAACGAGAATAAAAATGAGCTCTTCCGTAATCTGAGTCGTACCGGGACCTGGCTGGGTGGTTGACTGGGCCGCTGGGGGCGCGAAGAGCAACGTCTACACTTACTAGTGGACACACGGCTGAGGACTCGTCCCCTGGAGCGTACCATGGCTCTGAGCTTTGATATGTCTTCAACAACATTCAGTACATGGATTACTACAATGTCACTTGCACTGTCCATTATTACAAGATTGAGCATGTCATGCCCGAGTCCTGGGCCAATTTCATCAAGACGGGAAATTTCAATGGCGAGGTTGCCAATCTGCGATATATCCTTCCTAGGGTACACAGTGTATCGCACAGGAGATCCAAAATCATCGCGTCCATCGACTTATGCCGTTTTCAACTTAGCAAACACCATACAACAACCGGTTTCTCATCATGCTTGAGCCCCAAGACACCATTCCGAGCTCACTCGGTAGCCCAGTGCCATCCATTTGCCTTGATGTACTGCAGCATGTTCTCAACCTGTGCGACGCCGTTGTCGTTCCCCATATGGAAAATGCCCTGATGGAGAGGGGTCAAGTCTTGACCAGCAGGTGCCTTCCCTTCATAACGGTAGAACTTCACTTTCTTGCCGATAGCGACGTCCTAATACTACCTTAGATCTATCTAATAACTAATAGCGTGTTGTTAGAAGCCTTAGCGTAATATATTTAACCTTAAGCTATAGCTTAAATAAGAATAGCGAGGATTCATTAATTATAAGTTAACTCCTCCTATATAGATTAGTGTGTGAAAGACAGGGATGAGCTTGAATGAAGATACAGTACTACTGCTATCGTTTTCTGTTATTAGTCGAGTGAACTATAGAGAATATACCGGCGACTAGAAAGCGTTATAAGGAGGAACAGTAGGAGGAACAATAGGAAAAATAGTTAGAGAAAGAGTAGGAGGAACAGAAGTGATACTAAGAGAGAGAGAGAGGACAGAATTCCAGGACTAAACAGAAAGCAAGCAGTGAAGAAGGAGTCATCTAGATGAGCGAATCAACCTAGTTTTACACTGGTTGCTAAGTGGTGAACCTTTGCCGCCTTGCCGCCTTGAGGATCTGGCAGAAATGATGGGATGCTGGAGAAAACGATCAAAACATGGGCTCTGCTGCTTCATCCTTGATTGTTATGCCTTCGTTTGCCCACCATCAACTTGGTCCGCTTAGGAGAAGTCGTACATGACTGACCATTTCTCATCTTTCTAAGATGCCTTGAAAGACCCTAGCCCCAGGCTATTCTGACCTAAATAACTCTCCTGTCCGTGGACAGGGGAACGTGCAACATCTTGAAGTCATGACTTGCAACGTTTACTGCCCCTTCTGTGGAATAATCCTTCTGTCAGATCCATACTATAACCCCCCAGAATCTCCTCCACGGAACCGCGTTCGCTCTTGGTACGCGGAAGTACGAGGCATCTACTCAACCGACAACGCTCTTGGCCATATCGCGACAACTGGGCTGGGATTAGTCCGTGTACGGAACACTCTCTTCGCCCCACTCGATAGCAATCGATCCTACTTGGACGTGGAGGCTGAGATATTGGGCGAATGGGGTATCTGTCACGCGTCTAGGAGCCGCTGGTGCTTCGGTGTTCACAACTCGTGCTGGCGATTGCTTCTGCGCAGGCTTGGTCATACAGAGGGTGATGATCCTCAATTTGAGACGAGCGTTGCTGAGCCGATCTTCTATCTGCTCTACTGCACCCCTTGCGTCTGGGGCTTCAGCTTCTACTTCGGCCACGACTACGAGGGCGCTGCACAAACACACGTACCCTCTGGACGGATAAAAGCCGTGGATCCCAGCTCTCCGTTCTACGCTGACCCTTGTGCGATTCCCTCCAATGGTGAATTGGAAGCAACAGCCTCTGACCTCCCCGAAACACAAAAAGCGACGGTCGTGAAAGAGCGTGACGATGCCCTCAAGACGACTTCGATTGTGAAGGGGGCAAATCACGACAACGAGGGCGTCGCGTGTACCTCTGATTTCTCTGTGTCCAAAGCCAGCCGACATGGACGTGCTTTTCTTTATCAGATGACAGGCGATAAACTGGCAACTTTGGAGACCCGCAGTTACCGTATCTTCGATAGACTCTCGCCTGAGCTGAAGCTCGAGATATTCTCATATCTATCCTTTGACGAGCTCCTTAAGGCGAGACTAGTTTGTCGAGACCTGACTTTTCATGCAACCCTAGATGACCTTCCACAGTCGTATTGGCGAAATCGGTTTCTCCTTGGTCAGGAGGCTGACTTTTTGTTCCCAAATCTCCCAGATCGCCGAGACTGGCGTCGGCTTTACTTTGGTACCCAGGTATCCTTGAGAGCCGGACTCTTACCACTACTCAATCGGAAGAGAATACGGCAGCTACTGGAACCTATCGCTGCTCTTGTGGAGCTGGAGCCTCAGTTCCGACATGGTCCTCACGGATCTGTTTCTACCTCCGCCCTGTCGCACATCGGAGACAGCTACCGTTTACTAACCAGATGTAGAGCTGCTGGAGAGTCACCTCAATCCGTGGACGTGTCTGGCTCGTTTTCCGGCCAGTTGGCCTGCTCGGAGGCAGGCACCCCTTTGAACGAGGGATGTCGCGCGCTTTACCATAGAATCCAATCTTTCAAGCCCTCGGGTCAGCAGCATCGACAAAGAATAGGTATCTCAATAATCAGGATCGGCACACGAAGCTTCGTCTCGGGATTGAACCTATTCGCGCCTGGTGAAGGCAACCTCGTTGGCTCCCTAATCGGGTATCACATTCCAGCTTCCGAGAAGTGGATCGAGGTACCACCCACCTCTCACATCGAAGCTCTTTGTGTGGCATTCTGCTCGGAAGGATTGACGGGAATCAAGTTTCTGTTCGCAAACTCGGCTTCCTCAAGCTGGATCGGCGATAGCAATGGCCCGGGAATTGCTCACGGCACTCTTAGCATCCCCAAGCACTCCCACCGGCTTTGTGTGCTTGCAGATTTCGATCGGTTCAAGGTCGTCTCACTCGGCTTCGGCGACCAGGCTGACGACTCTGGAGTGCCGAAATGCCATCGTCAAACAGAACCCGGCGCCTTTCGTGTGCAGTCACGTCTGTGGACACCACATATCCCGACACAGGAGGATCTGAGAATCAGCACTCTTTTACCGTCCCAGCCTCCGCGTGCTTTTGCACCACTGGTTAATATGGATTTTGGCGGCGCAAGGGGCCTGCTTCTCGGGTCTTTGACGCGGCTGACCTTCCACATGGCGGAAACTCCTCGTCCACTCATCGGAATAGAGATATTCTATTCCAGCGGGGGCTCCACACTTTTTGGCTCCAACTCTGGGTGTGCAATCTCTCTCTTTATTAACGGCTCGAAGGGAGAGCGTATCAATGGGATTGGCATCATTGAAGAAGTTCAATCATATGACCCAGAAATTGGCTTGGGTGGCATACAGGTCTGAATTACATGCATCCCCCATGCGCCTATGTCCGATGGCACTGACTTTGACGCAGATCTCAACAAACTACGGGCGTACAGCCAAGTTTGCTCCCCTTCGTTATCGATTAAGAGCAGCGGTTGATCTTATTCCACTGCCACCACCCGCGAACACCATCACAGGTTTTGTTGCCCTTGAGAAAGTATGTTAGGATGTCTTGATCCAGTGTCGAACAACGCTGAGCGACCTCAGGCATACGAGACCCGCTTCATTCAATTCGGTATTCAGTCTCAACAATGTGATGAGAAGCTCATGGTACCGGATATTCTGGACCGTGGATGCCATGATGCACCCGACGAGCAGCTGCGATATGACGAAAAGTTCACGCATTTCATAGACAGTTCACAGCGCAGCAACTATCAAACCTACGCATCACTGAAAGGTGTACGGAAGATTCAAGCGTCCACTGGCATCCAAGGTCGGTCTCGATCTTCTGGTCGCATATCAGGCTTGAAGCTAGAGTATTACAATCACCCAAGTCCCCGCATACTTGGACAGTGGATGAAGGAGCAGGAGGAAAGTTTTGAACTGTCCCGAAATGAGGAAGTCCGGTCATTGGACATCTGGCTCACTCCAATGGGGTTCTCTTCTGGAACCCCGTTAATGGAGATCTTCCAGGTTGTAGCCATCCGCATTGAGACAACGCATTCTCGCAGTGTGACATTTGGCTCGTCGCACTTAAACTCCCTTCCTGCTCGAAAGCAACGTTACCAGTATCAGAGTGATTCTGACGGGAAACTGACAGCTATCTCATGGTTACTTAACCTAAATGCTGATTCCGTGCGAGGCGTCAAACATGACACCGGAAGCCGGAGAGCTCAGATCCTGGTTCCCGAGATAGGACCCCCTGTCGACCAGGTGCAGAAGCTCTACTTCGAGACACAGGATGGCGATGGCTGCAAAGACACCGTCGTCACAGCGGAGGCTTACTTCCAAGGATGGGTCATTGTCGGGCTTTCGTTCGTGTACATGTCAGGCCGAAGGGCGAGCGTAGGAGATCTTGACTACGAAGTCCGTCAGAGAGTCCGTTTCGCACAGGACACTCGAATCGTTGGCTTGGACATTGCAGCAACAGAGCACGAGCTTCTTGAAATCGGATTCGAGGTTGAGAAAAATCAGCAGCGTCAGTACCACAAGCTGAAACTCTCCCTTGATCCGCCCCGTGAAGCAGTTGATACCACCACCTCTTATGAAGAGCGTCACGTGTGGCATCGAGATGAGGCTTCCGTGGAAAGTTTCGAGCAACTCTCGGGGCACTGGACGCTCCACCATCCCCCTGATGAGTCCAGGCTCATCGGCATTTACGTGCGCTGCCAGAATTTTGCTAGCGTTGGAGCGGTTTACGAACCCTGTGTTTCTCAAAGGGTACCAAGCTGACCCGAGAGCTCTTGAACCGTCGCTTGCATGTCTTTCTAGCATTCCTGATTTCCAATTCAGAATCAAGGGGACTTTGAGTGACTGAATAGAGTAGGATTGGAAGAGTCAGATGATCTCCATAGCGGCATTCAGGCACGGTCCTCGAAGGCCAAGGTGAACATGCTTGTACATAGAATCACAACGGCCAACACCGTATCGCCAGTATGCCTGCAGGCTACCCCGGACTCTGTCGATAACGGGGCCTGCCGTACCCCAACGATCGACAAGCTTACCAATATTGTGCATAAGGCGTCTTAGTCTAAACTCTGTAAACCCTGCACGACTTGATGGAGTTTGATGGTTGGCCGAAGGAGAAATGACCAAGACATTGCCGAATCGGGATGTGCGAAAATCGGAGTAAGAGTATTACTAGTTCTATAGCTTAGCGATCACACAATTTGAATATACATTACACTGCTCCGATTCAACCAAATCAACTATTAACTGAGAAAGCAATGGAACTATTCCGTTGGAGTTCGTTTATAGTCCCTGCAAACCTAATCCTCTCGCACGGACAGAGGCCGATACCGCCAACCCGATGACTGACTGCCGAGGTCGTCTCTCTCGACCCACCAACTTCATTTTTTGTGGGGAAAGCTGGAAATCTAGCGGGGAGCCAGAAATAGGAGAAGAGGAAGAGTCCAACAGCCGGAGCCTGCCAGCATGAAAGTTCTAGGACTACTCCCCTTAGACTAGACTGTATATACAAAAGTCCATATCGCTAGATGAGGCTTGCATGCCAAGCACCGGGCATCTGGGGAAGAAGGTGTGGGGGATAAGCCCTCGTTTCCCGGCTCTGGACACTCCCATCGTGGATCCAACGGCGACCGCCGACTACCGAAATGCCCATCCTCATACTTATGAGCTGCGTCGACTCTGAGATGGCCTCTATCGCATTGCCATCATCCTATCGCTTCAATAACTGATCGCTTATCTCTAGCGATCCATCCTTCTTTTCCTCCTCCTAGTTCCCTCCTATAATTTTGTTGTGAGCAACTTATATGAGAGCGTCATGGGTTTGAAACCATATCTGGGCCTTCGTGGCAATGCCTTGCTTCGTGCAGCTGTCATGCTGGTCGTCTGTCCGACCTTCACCTGTTATGGATACAATATGAGTGTGGCCGGTGGCCTGTTGACCCTGCCTGCCTTCAACCTTCAATTCCCTCGCATGGACACCATCACCACCTCTGGAGCTCTGCAGCATGAAAACTCCCAGATCCAGGGTACGCCCCTAGAATGTGACGTCAAAGCTTCGTTCTAACCATATGCTTGACAATAGGAACCGTTATTGCACTCTACACTGTCGGCGGTATCTTCGGTGCCTTGTCCTGCGTCTATCTCGGTGACCTCTTGGGACGCAAGAAGGTCATCTTCTTCACCAATCTCATCGGTATCATCGGTGCAATACTTATGGCCACATCATTCCAATTCGCACAGTTCATCGTGGCCCGATTAATCCTCGGCCTGGGCATCGGTGGCTATGTCGCCACCGTCCCCGTCTGGCAATCCGAGATTTCACCCGCACACAAGCGCGGCTCCAACGTCGTAACAGATGGGATCTTCGTTGGCGTGGGCGTCACTGTCGCCCTCTGGATCGATCTGGGCTTCTACTTCGTCAAGAATAACTCGGTCTCTTGGCGGTTCCCCCTCGCCTTCCAGATTGTCCTCTCGCTCACGGCCATGATCTTCATCTGCGTCCTCCCTGAATCTCCGCGCTGGCTGATCAAGACTGGCAAAATTGAAAAAGCACGTCATGTACTGTCGGCTCTTCTCGATGTTGAGCCTGATTCTGAGATCGTCAGCACCAGCATTTACCAGATTGAGACTGCTCTGGCCGTCTGCGGCTCAGCCTCCTGGACCGACATGTTCAAGAATGGCGAACAGCGCCTCTTCCACCGCGCGTACCTGGCCGCGACTGGCCAGATGTTCCAGCAGATGTGTGGTGTCAACCTGATCACTTATTACGCGACCACGATCTTCCAAGTGAGTTACACAATTCCCTGTTTTTGAACTCAGACTAACAGCTCTCCAGCAATACCTCGGCCTCGACGCCGTCCGCTCCCGCGTTCTCGCCGCCGCCATGGGTCTCATGCAACCCTTCGGCGGCTTCCTCGCCTTCTACACCATCGACCGACTCGGCCGCCGCCCCCTCATGCTCTGGAGTGCCGGCGCCATGGCAATCTGCATGGCCCTTCTAGCCGGGACAACCTCCCCCTCCGCCGCAAACAACACCGGCGCCCTGGTGGTAGCCGTGATTGCCCTCTACGCCTTCCAATTCATCTTCACAGTCGGCTACTCGGGCCTCACATTCCTCTACGCGGCGGAAATGGCCCCGCTCCAAGTCCGCGCAGCCGTCAGCGCCGTGTCCACCGCAACAGTGTGGACTTTCAACTTCCTTCTTGCGGAAGTTACGCCCATCGGCTTTGCTTCTATTGGCAGCCGGTACTATATCGTTTTTGCGGTGGTGAATGCCGCCATAGTGCCTTCTGTTTACTTCTTCTTCCCTGAGACGAAGGGTCGCTCCCTAGAGGAGATTGATGAGATTTTCACACAGTCGAAGAGTATCTTTGATCCGCCGCGGGTGGCGAGGCGGATGGCTCGGGTGCAGGTTGGACAGGCTGGGTCTGAGAGTGGAGGTGAAAACACCACTTCTAATGATGAGGAGATCAAGGCTGAGTTGAAGGCGTAGGTCTATGATGATGCCTTGATTGCGATCGAAGATAGGTCCGCGTCTCGGAGATGTTGGATCTTGTGATGATGAGTTGGACTTGATGATTGGATAGTGGATACCCCGGAGAGCAACCACTGAGGAGACTGAACCTGGAAAGCATAGAACACACCATGCCAGGACGCCACTTGTATATAGGACACTGAACATGAATCCATCGCGAAGCATGGATTCCATTCACGACACGACTCCCTTGCTATACTACTGTATCACTCCAGAATCTGCCACCACACTCCCCAGACTACTCATCCTGCCCTTGGTTATAGCCACTAATAATACCACCCGGAGAATGCCGGCACAAGCACATCAACCCCAAGCGGCGATCTCCCCAGTCCAAAAGTAACTTTCGCCTCAGCGCCACGCGAACTCAAAATAATAAGCGACGGGAACTCAATTCAAGGTTACTACCTAGGTACGTACCTAGTTAGTCTTTCCCAAAAGTACTTGTCTCGTTCTTCCTTTCTTTCTTTCTGTTGTCTTGAATGCGAGCTGGTTAGACTGAACGGACAATCACTATTCCACTATCATTTTATCAGGCCGACCCCTGATACCTGTTGATATGATTTCTCCGCGTTTTTACGTAAATTCGACCTGGTGGTGGAGTTGGTGGGTCTGGATGGCCGAGGCTGTGGTGATGTCGGGATAAGGGGTGTGATGAGCTTGTGTTCTTTTGATGGGGGGTGTGAGCCCTAGGGTATGTCGGGTTGAAGGCTCTATCCGTTTTATTTGGTTGTTGTGATCTTGGTTCATGAAATCGCCCAGAATGTGAAAAGTTGCTAAGTCGGTGTCTCGCAGAATGGGCACTGAAGGACTACACTCGGGAGAGGTGAAGACCCAGGCCAATAAACACTTGTGAGATTTGAGGAGCGGACAGATGAAATGGCTGTATCTGCTATCTTGAATTTATATTCCCCGAATATCTTTCTTTACTACAAGTTGTTGGAGCCGTCAAAGCCTGTAAGCCTTCCTATTCTCTCCTTTCTCAAACGCACTGACAGCCCCGTAGCTGGCGAATGGAGTGGCACTGTCAAGGCCCAGTGCGTAGATGGTTCGTCCCGCTGTGATATAGCAACCGATCGTCGCGCAGAAGATTGGACAGATAGTCAGAACGAGGAGCCCCACTGCTCCTGCTCGGGAACCAGTGGCTTGGAGGAAGATATCTCCAAGTGGGCAGATGGAATCCGCGTTCATGATTTTCGATAGGTCATTGACGGCGTAGAACAATCCGATTACCAGCTGGGGGATGTTCTTCGCCACTCTATCTGATTTTCAGTAAAAATAGCATAGAGTAAGTGTGTAAAGATTGCATACTGTGGAATCTCCTCGGCTATGTGAGTCACGCAGTTGATCGCGCCGATTGCAAAAGCGCCATTCAGCATACCCGCAAGGAAGGTGAAGCCATTGCTGGAGTAGCCTGTCATGTTCTTCCAATCCGTCCACACAAAAGCATTAGACGCATAGCCATTCCCATTCCTGTTCGGCATAGTGGCACAGACTAGGACCGTGATGACCAGGTCTGTCACGATAAAGAAGGAGCCCAGTCGACTGATGAGAGGAAGTAGGCGCTGAGCAAATATCACGGTGAAGCAGCATAGCCACGACATGATAAGGTAGGAGATGAAGACATGCCAGTGCTGGGGCTCGAATCCAGGGTTGTAAAGGGCATAAGCGTAGACAATCATGCTGCTGGTCATAGAGCAGTTGCCGGCCACTGCGAAGGTCCATGCAAGGTCGTTGAGCCAGCCTGCAAACCAGCCGCAGACCCGACCCTAACAGGCTCCTGCTGTCATGGTGGCCCAATGATAGACTGTCGAGAGTCAGTTTGATGTCCCCTCGTGGGCCCGTTTGATGCTTTGGTGCGTGCTTACCTCCCCCGGAAGCCGAGACTGCGGAGGCTAGATGGGCGATTGAGGCGGCAATGGGACAGTATAGGAGCGAGACCAGTGCACCTTGCATGTTGTGAGTGGAGTGATTGTGGGGAGAGTATGGGGTAAAACATACCATTCATATATGATGCCAGGAGGGCCACCATTGTATAGCGAAGGAATCTGCCGTTGTCACTCAGAGCCCCTTCTCAACAAAGGATATAGTCACATACGATGCCTCTACCGAGTACCGCCCAGGCATTACCAGTAGTCATTCCAGTCGCACAAGCACTTAGGAGGTTGAAGCTCTCTGCCAGCACTGGGGCCTGGGTTCCAAGGTTGAGCTCGGCCTCGACATCCAGAATGTTGGAAAGATGCCTCAAGTCCGGGCATTTTTTCTTTATTTTATATTTCTGCCATGATCTCTTGAAGACACTTGAGAATATCACTTGTTTGAACGGGGTTCTGTCCCAGAGTCACACGAGCGACAACCTAGGGATTTATATACGTAAAGCTTCATCCCCCCACTGATACCCCTTCCTCTGGAAGTCTAGCACTTGGTATTGCCTTATGACAGGCTCTGATAGAAGGACTGGGACGTGTAGCCGTATTGAGATAGACTTAGAATTGCCATATCATCATCAAGGTCTCGCTGGTTCTTACTAGTTCTGTTGCTTTGCCTCCTTGAGATATCATCAATGGATGCCACACGGATAACAGTGATCATGATAAGGAGAGTCTGTGATAATGGTATTGGCTTCTTCTCCATCATGTTCGTCGGATGTCGTTTTCATGCGGGGTTGACACTAGTGTTGGCAGTAGCTGTTCTTGCCTCGTCCACAAGAGCATTCCCAGATCGGAAGGCGAGTGCCCGCATCTTTGATATTGATATAAGGCTTCTATGATCTTCTCAATTTAGACACATTGTTTTTGACACAAGCACAACATTATCTGTGACCAATCGATAGTCACCATGCCGTTTTCCTTGTCCGGTCAGCGCAAACTTCTATCAGGTGTGTCTAGCTCGCACACAGATGAGCTAAGAGATGAGTTAGCAAGTAAGCCCAGAAAATCGTACGGGAAGAATGATGATAGATTACTTACATGTGGACAGGCTCAGGGAACACAATTGGCATGATTCAGATGCACAATGCGGTCCTGGATGACGATATGCGTGTAGAGAGACAGATTGGCAAAGCCTTCGCTCAATTGGAAGGCAATGTAAATTCGTTCATCATTGATGCTATGGTTCATATACCATCAAGAAGAGACCCACTGTGGGAGGTGCCTGTTAGCGAATGGTGTGAGGATATCCCCAGAACGGGCCAACAGGTGATGCTTCTGCAAGTGAAGCCTTTTCTTCGATCTCTGCTGCAAGAGGCCCAGGCCACGAATGGCACAACACCAAGCGCATTCTCTATCGTCATCATCAGGAATCGTGACTCGTTTGGCATCGCACATGAGGTAGTCCTGGCGAAGATTCAGCGAGACGTTTCGTGGCTCCATCAGGATGCAATTGTGAATTTTGTTCATGTGCTATTTCCCGGTGGACAATACTCAGCAAGATCAATCGTTCAAGCAACCGCAGTCCTCAAACCTACCAATGCTCGCTTTCGAACTATCAGTGTAGGCGAGATTGCGGCACTCGACTTGTCACAGAACGACAATTGCGCATCTAAAGGCCATGTTGACAGCCGTGAAAGGACTCAGAACACTCAGCTGACTATTGCCCCGCCGTTGAGTGCCAGGAAGAGGTCCGTTAAGATTGCTTTATCTTTCGACTTCGATGCACTTTCTGCTTTCTTGGAACGGGAGACCATCCAGACAACATGTCCGATTACAGTACTGGTATGTTCGCTGGACAGCTCGGCGGCCGTCGCTTGCTGCGAATGCTCCAGAAGTATCAGGTTGCCGACAAGGTGACTTGGTTCATTCCAGGACACACCATGGAAACCTTCGAGTCGAGGTTCAAAGAAATTGTCGCATCAGGTGCAGAAACCTCTGCATGGTTACGCTCACGAAGGGGCGTACCAAATGACTCCGGCTCAAGAACGCGATGTCTTGGTCAAATGCATGAAGGTATTCCAGCGTCTGGCCGGCAAAAGGTACAAGGCTACCGCGCACCCATGTATCAGCTCCGGGAGACAACAATCGAGTTGCTGAAAGAATTCGGTTTCTTGTATGACTCGTCACTGAGCCACCACGACTCCCAGCCATACTTCCTGCCGGACAATCCACCTATCAAGGGTATTGACTTCTCCCAATCCGCCAGGCAGCTGGTTGAAACCAACACCCCTCGCCGACATGAGCGCGAAGCCTGCGGTCAATCTTTGGTGGAGATCCCAACGGGGTGGAACAACGAGGACATGATGGCGCTTCAATACTTCCCACACGTGCATAACAGTCATGGACACGTCGATGCGCATGTCGTCGAGCAGCGATGGAAGGACATCTTTCTCTGGCTGTGGGAGAACGGCGATGCGGATCAGGAGGATGGGAGCTTCATTTTCCCGATTCTGATGCACCCTGACACTAGCGGTATTGCTCATGTTATGAGGATGGTTGATCGATTTGTGGGCTGGCTTCGAAATTGGGGTGACTCTGTTTAGTTTCACACCTTTTCCAGCATTGCTCAGGACTTTCTTGTTGGGAAGAAGTGACGGAGGGGAGATCATATCTCTTTGAAGCAACGTCTTGATTGAAATAACACTCTGAAAACAATGGACAGCTGCATCATCCAGCACTGAATTTAGAACGAGTTCCGAAGCCAACTTGTAGGCGTATGGCTGGAGCAATCGAGTATAGGTCAAAGGAGAGTCAAAGACCACGCGAAAGGTGACTTAGACTTCCGCCAACCTCGGCCCGCTAGTCTTTCTTATCGCTCAGACACTTCCATCTTCTTCATGTCCTGATGTTTGCACCAGATGTGCGCTTCCTCATCTCCCTTCCCCTCTCCCGATGCCTCGAGTTGACTCTCTCACGCCATCGCCGCCATCATCGACGTCCTCTCTCTTCCTCCAAACTGTGACCAGAGAGGCCTTATACCGTGGTGCAGAACCCCGTCAGCACCTATGTCCTGGATGCGGCTGGTCATAGTCATTCACTGGTGATATTGGATACGAGCCGCCTGCGAGTGTTCCAAACTTTCGCCGGGGACGCTGCCTTCTGCGGCATATAGCGTGGATTGAGTACGAGAGATAACCGTCAGGAAACAAAGATCTTGGTTTGATCTATCCGAAGGCCCAACTCAGCCACTCTTGGCGCCATGAGAATGTTGAATGCGTCGCTGAGCTCACAGGTGCGCCGGGCATGAACGCGTTTTCGAGTATCCAGCAACCTTCACGTCACCTCACATCACCTGTAACCGCCAACGTGCTTCTTCCTCACCGGATACTTGTGCTTCTGAAGTTTTGAAACTCCTTGGCCGTGGTATGCAAGATGATCGTCTTCTGCTCAACCCAGGTTGTGCCACTGAGACAAACGTTGTGAGTCGACCATCGAGGGCTCATTTTGCCTCCAATTCATGACACAGACCTCACTCTTGACAGTACGGGCAGATATAAAAGCGACAACGCGAGCTCGGACAACAAGCGGACTTGACAAAGATCCCGATCGAAGGCTCAGCATTCGAAGAGCGGCGCTCGGGCAGCGATATCTCCTGTCTCTCAGAAAAGGCACCTTAGTGAATGTTTGGACTGGTTTAGAAAGGCCAGTCACAAGCTCCAGATGCACGATCCATGGGAAGGCCTGGAACCCCCTGGGGAATACTATGGGGAAGCATCCCCGGAATCTTCCAGTACTATGCTAACGAACATCTGATACAGAGTCGATGGCTGGATACACAGCCAAAGGTTGGTTGCATGCTTGACGAAGCGGATAACTTCATCGATACCTCCCGAGGCTCATTTCAAGTAGTATTAAGCCTTTCATAATTTCGTGTTACTGCGAATGCTTGTCGCCGTCGAAAGGGACAGAGCAGCATCAGGCCCGAGCGACTGCGTCAGTCGTCCTACGTAGGTTTCTTTGAGGGTCTCGCTCGATCTAATCTCGCGACTACATACTTTTCGGGCAGTCGCTCGCATGAGGTGCTCAGATCCGACCGGACTAAAAAAGCACCACGCGGCAACCCACACGATTTGGGCTTTGACCGTGCTATTCCAGCCGAGACAGCAGCTGATCTATAGCAGGTGAATGATTAAAGATGATGTTTTGAAAACAGACATTATCATTGGTGACACGACTCCCGGGAATGATCCTTTGCCGAAGATATACACCACTTTATACACGCCCAGGTTACACCAAATGAGACAACCAGGAGTACAGGCAGAAGAACCTCAGCGCAAAGTCTCCCCTTCTCAACACCTCATTGACATTTCCATCTCGTAATACCTGTGGGCTACCTTCAGTCTAGAACTCAGGCCTCCGGGGAAGACTGTCTGGACAGGCAACTGTTACAACCAACCCGCCTCAAAGGGATCCGAGTATGACAAAAGCCTGCCTGGACCCGACCACCAGCACGGGATGGAAAGCATCATTATGAGACCATATTGTGATCAAATGCGCCTTTCCGCCGTTGCTAGTGGAGGGTAGGTGACCAAGTTTCTCCCCTCCCTTGACCGTCTCGGTCCTTGATCTGGGCTCGGTGTCAAATAGCTCACCTCCTAGCTGGATATCTGAACGCCATAGCTTATTGGTGGCATACGTCATTTCAAATAAGCTCAAGGTAGCTTTGATCATCCAGCTAGCTAGCTGTGCAATAGATAAAGACCCGGTGATCGGCGTTGAGATCCACGCTGGTGGTTCCTATTAGAAAGCTCTCTGGGCTAGCAGAATTCCTGCACACGAAAAAAGATCATGCAAGGCTCTGAGGAGCTACCGTCGTGGCCTGGTGATAAGAACTCTATCGGATCATTCGCTTTGTTCCGCTCGTTCAAAGTCTCTCCCTTCATTCCAACCTCTGCGGCGACCATCCGTTGCCTATAGTGGTAGGATCGGCACCAGAACACGCGAAGAATGTACAGCGTCACAATTGTCCGAGTAAATGTCCGTTGCTTTATAAGAAAGAGGTCGAGGCTCAAGAGGTTTGGCTTGGATCTCTAGGACTGAGAATCCGTCAGTCGTTGTCTAACTGCACCATGTTGTTCAAGATGGGTGCAGACAAAGGGTTGCGAAGATTGAATCTTGGTATTGCGTTGATGCTGTCTGCTTCGGCTACATCTGGATATAATGCAAGCCAGATCAACAGTCTTCTGGTTTTGCCTGAGTGTGAGTGGCTGGATCTCTTCTCTAACGCACGCTACGGATGCTGATATTGGCAGTCAACAAATTCTTGAGTGGATTGAGCTCAAACGCTAAGGGTCTCATCATTGCCGCCGTTTCACTCGGGTCTTTTCTAGCTTTTATACCTGGATCATACGTGGCTGATCGTCTCGGCCGTCGCTTCTCCGTTGCTATCGGCGCAACGCTCGTCATAATCGCATCTACCATACAAGCTTCCGTCCAGCATCACTGGGTATTTTTCGGCGCCCGCGTAGTCACCGGACTTGGAGTCGGCTTTTCACAAACTGCAGCACCACTGCTCATTGCTGAAACTGCGCATCCTCGCCAGCGCAGAACGCTGACGGGTCTATATAACGCTGTCTGGTTCTGCGGTTCTATCACCGCGGCCGGTATAGCCTTCTCCACACTGGCTGTTCACAGTGACTGGTCATGGCGGATTCCCTGCCTGCTCCAGGTGTTTTATCCATCTTTCCAGCTGCTGGGTCTGTTGGTTATTCCCGAGAGCCCTAGATGGCTAGTCTCCAAGGATCGCAAAGGCGAAGCCTTAGCTATGTTGACACGCTATCATGCAAATGGCGACGTCAACGACCTCATCGTCCGCGATGAATATGATCAGATCTGCAGCAGTATCAGCGCAGAGGCAGATATGAAATCTGCATCTCGCTGGAGCTCTTTCTTCAAATCACGCGGTGACGTGCACCGCCTGTCCATCTGCATCTTATTGGGATTTATGCAAGAATGGACAGGAAATGGTATGCCTCCGCCTCTGCTGAACAAGACATATTGCTAACCTAGTTCAAATAGGTGTCACTTCATACTACCTCCCTCCAATCCTGGGATCAGTCGGCATCAAAGATGCCACACACCAAGCCGCTGTAAACATCAGCCTTCAAGTCTGGAATCTGTTCTTCGCCGTTGCCGGCGCAAGTACATCAGACAAATACGGACGCCGGGTCCTCTGGCTCAGTGCAACGACACTGATGCTTATCTTCCTCTCAACCTCCACAATCATGGCAGGCCTCTTTGCACAGATGAACATCCTCGAGGCAGGCATCACCGTCGTGCCCATGCTATTCCTCTTCTGTGGAGCATACGACTTCGCCTACATGCCCTTATTCATCGCCTACCCGGCTGAAATCCTCCCCTTCCAACTTCGCGCCAAGGGTCTGGCTATAACCCTGACGACTGATTCGCTGGCGTGTTTCTTCAACCAATATGTTAATCCTGTTGCGTTTGATGCGCTACGGTGGAGATACTTCTCTATCTACGTTGGATGCCTGGTCGTTGTACTGGGTTTGGTTTACTTCTTCTTCCCAGAGACGCAGGGCAAGTCTTTGGAGGAAGTGTCGAGGATCTTTGAAAAGAAAGATATTGACGAGAGCGTCAGTCCGACAGACTCGGAGGGGTCGCAGGAGTTCTATGCGATCAAGTCCGAGCTCTGATGCCCATGGTGGGCATGAAGTTTACTAATTCCGGTGAGGGAGTGAACTTGTTCTTACGATCAGCAAGCACAAGCGAGTTTTTGGTTGCATTTTGAAATTGTGTATTTGAGATAAAGCATCTATAAATATATCACCTATTACCTGGCACATCGGCGTTTGCGAGGAACATGGCTGAGAAGATATCATTTACAAACTGACCAAATATATACCTGCCTGAGTTTGAATACATGCACACTTCACGTTCCTCATTTACACTTCATATGAGACATCATGATGGGAAGACGTCCCCACATCTGCTCCAGCCTCCACATGTTTCTCAATCCGCTCAGTGTTTTGACTGCGGTGGTGTCCAGGACGGACGGGATAACCACGAGACGCGAAAACACCTCCAGTAAGCCCACCTTTCTCAAACAAGTGGTCAACATCCTCAAGCTCAAGGCCCTTTGTCTCAGGGAAGAAGAAAAAGACCATGGGGATCTGGTAACTATTAGCAAGGCTGGCGCAGACGACAAATAATCCGAACATACCCATGCAAAGCAGAAACAGGCGAAAATAATGAATGTCCGCCATCCGATATTGTCGATGGCAGTTGGTGTAACTTGTACGACAATGACTGGCATATTTAGCATGGAGACTCCAGGTCCAGGATGACTCTGGCGGCAACTTACAGACGCAAATCCAGTTGATGAACCCTGCGAAGGCTTGACCTCGCGCACGGATGCGGGTGGTGGTGATTTCACTCGGGTAGAACCTGGAGTCTGTTAGTAACAGGCTCGTGACAAGCTGATGGATGGACTGACCAAGGCACTGGGAGATAGCCGAAGCCGAGGAATAATTGGAAAATAAACACGAAGACGGTTGCGGCGTAAGCGCAGTTTGTGGTACCGATGGATAACAGGATTGAAGTCAAAACGAAGCAAAGGCAGAGACCCGCTGCCGATACCATGAGCGATGCTCGCCGGCCGAATTGGTCCATACTCCATAACGGGATGATGGAGCCCACTAGGTAGGCCAATGAAGTGCAACCGCCCAGAATCAAGGACAGATTGCGAGAGAGGTGCATGGCGTTTTGATAGACGATAGGTGCGTAATAGTTGATCATGTTTGACCCTGAGAGAAGTCGTCAGAACAGGCGCAGTGCAGAGAGCAGAAAACCATGGCTCACCTGTGAATTGCTGCTGAACGTTGACCAAGCCAGCAAGAATCATCCGACGCAGGTTCTGAATCTTTCCTCCCCACAGAAGCTCCTTGTACTTGAACGGTCCGCCGGTAGACTCGATCTCAATCGCCGTTTCGATCTGTCGGCGCAGCTGAACAACCTCTGGCGTGGACTCGCTTGCAGGCTGCTCGAGTTGGAGACGAGCCAGGATCGAGGCAGCCTCATCACTTCGATCTTGTTCACAGAGCCAGCGAGGCGTGTCAGGAAGTGGGAGCATCTGCAGCACTAGGCAGACAGCAAAGAAAGCCTGGAAACTGATTGGAAATCGCCACTGTGCAGGTGAATCCACAAAACTCAACCCATAGTCCAGCCAGTATGCGATGCAGAGCCCAACGATCGTCACTGTTCCTTGTGCGGAGAGAAGCATACCACGCAGCTCGGGCCGAGCCATCTCTGAGAAGAAGTTAGTCGATCTTGCAAATGAATCAGACGTTATCGCTCCTCTCACTCACCACTCTGGTATGTTGGCACCGTGCTGCTGTTGATCCCGTTACCAAACCCAGTGACGATGCGTCCCACCAGGAATTGGGCGACGGTATAAGACGAGCCAAGGATGATCGTCCCAATCACCATGATTGAGCCTCCTGCGATGATCATCTTCTTTCGACCGACGCGATGGCCAACAACGAAGCTGAGCAGACAGCCGACGGCACAGCCGATATCGTAAATCGAAGTCACTGTGAAAACGGGGATGGTTAGATGGCGAGCTTGTCAAACAAGGCACGATACAAACATACGAATTCCTTGCATCGTCGCGTTAGGATGGCCGAACTGCTGCCCGAACTGATTGTCTGCTCCAACCAGTCCACTCATGACGCCCTGGTCATATCCCAGAAGAAGAAAGGCCTGACAGCTTGCGGCTGTTGTAATCAGCATCCTTCCATTCCTCTCAAGATCGAACGATGGTAAGTACCTGTCACAGCCCAATGCAAATATTTCCCACTTATTTGGCCCATATTTTGATCACTTTTCTCAGGGGTTTATCGAGACGCAAAGCCACCAAGGGACAACCGAGAAGAATTCTGGGGCCCCAGGTGTTGATCCCCGCCATTTGAACTCGGTCGCATCCCATATTGCCTCGCGGTGATGTTCACCCGAAGGCGACCCCTCGGTATAAAGAAGTCCGGGGATCCAAGGCGATCAAGGCCGTTGATTAGCCGAAATGCGAAATCCGGGGACAAATTGCGGAGTCGCCTCTTCACCGGTGGTTCCGTCCCCGCATATCACGGGCTGAGACAACCGCCTTTCGGTATTCAACGACCAAACAAGCATCCGGCAGGCTTGGATATACTTCTTCAGGGACACCACTTGCGCTTGGTGCTTCTACAAGACTCCGAAGGCTGAATCCGGGGTACTATTCCGAAAGTCTGCTCGACAGGGGCTTCCCAACGTGGTGAATAACTCGGCAAGATGGGCAACTACATGAAAAGCTTGAGCATCTAGAAACTTGCTTCCAGCGTCTCTGCTCTGTAACAAGGTTTCTGTCGGATCAGTGCCTCTCCGTTTTTAACAATCCACAACTCTTCTTACTGGGAAGCACCAGGCTGATACATTCAGGGAACCTGCTCAGAGACTACGTAGTCAACCAAAAACTTTGATTTTATGGCAAGTGGGAATCGCCACCTAGCCGCCCTCACTATAACTGAAGTTCATGCCGGAGATGTTCTCCGTTTCCCGTTACCTTCGGGAGATCTACTTGACTGCCATCGCAGCTTTTGTGACAAGTCGCCAAGGGCAATCTCGCATCTGACTGTGAAACTGCCCAGAATCTGACAATCTTTTCGGAATGATGAGTTTGCAGATCCTGAAATGGAGCCTGGATGGAACCCTGTGTCAATAGCAAAGAGCTCTGTCAGGACAAACAACCTACTGCGACTCAGCTCATCCAGAAGGTCCAGTCAGCATCAAAGCCTTGCTTCTTTACAGGGCAACTTGGAATGTAAATCGATTCCGGGGATCCGCAGATCTTTCCACTTCCTACCACCATACATCCCTGGACTGAGTCAGTTATCATCTGCCAAAGGCAGTACGCGGCTCGTTGTTTGTCGAATTGCAACAGTGCTTGGCATCAAGGATCTGCCAATGTCGGCTAATATCCGTCCAATCCATGGAGCCTGAACCAGCGCTAAGCATGCATAGGGGCAATATGCCTACATTGCTCTAGGACTAACCACGTTGAAATCAAGGTTGCCGGGAAGAGCCTACTTGGCGGTAGCCGGAAGATCGTCCCCCGGTGTCGATTATGAACTCCTGCCTAGAGCATTTACTCAGTACGCGTGCTCGAATAGGTGCAAAGTCTACATTCTGATGACAAGCTAGTCGTGGAGCAAGATAGCACAGAACAAGGAACCATTCAGTACACTGCCGGATACTCATTCTCCAGGATTTCGGCCTTTCTCACTGACCATTGTTTCTCGGAGTCAGTCTCACCATCAAGGGCTTTTTCTCCCAAAGCAAATAGGACTTTTGGTCCGTCCAATCCACCTCAGGTTGAGCCAATTCCATATCAAAGTTGAAGATCATACGGGCAAGGATGATTCGCATCTCAACATATGCCAAGCTGTTGAATAGATTTAGCATGCAAGCCATGCAATATGTTGTCTCCAAGGAATGACTCACTTTCGCCCGATACAATTTCTGGGTCCGAAACTGAACGGTTGTAGCACCGTCTTGCTATCGTCCACAAATCTTGGGTCATCCAGGAAGCGTTCTGGTATGAACTGTTCTGGGTCTCTGAAGTTGTTTGGCGAGTAGTAGGCGGCAAGATGACCGACTGATACTATGGTCTGTTGCGAAGGAACTAGCATTAGCTTGAGAAGAAGATGGATAAAATTCAAAACTTACACCTCCAGGCACCCAGTGTCCTGCCACTATATCGCCCTGTGCATCAACAATGCGAGGGAGACCGACAGCAACGGGAGGGTACATCCGTAGAGCCTCTGTCAGCACAGCGTGGATGTACTCGAGCTTGTTGCAAGATTCCAAGGTTATTTCCCCATCCGTCTCAAATGCTCCCCTGACTTCATCTTGAAGCTTCGACATTACCCGCGGGTTCTTGAGTAGAAGGTATGTAGCGCCAGAGAGCAGCGTAGCCGTAGTCTCGGAGCCGGCAATTATCAAGACGCTGCCATTGCTGACCATCTCGCCGAAGGTGAATCCCTTCTCTGTCCCTTGGTGCTTCAAAATATTGCCGAAGAAATCCGGTCGTTCATTGGACTTGGTCAGTCGTCCTTTGACTTTTTCCATCGTGAGATGCATATGGAGGTTTCGCTGCTCCATCACACGCTTGGGTGTGACGAGTGGGAGGATGAAGTCTGAACCAGGAAAGCGTCGGGCAATGTTTGTATAGGCGCCCAGTTTGACTTGGGAGAACACGATAGAAACCCATTGATGGTAGGTCGAGGTCTTCAAGCAGTCAAATGGCTCTCCAAAGGCCAGGTCACCAATGATATCAAAGGTGGTAAAATTATACCAAGAGACCATATCAACAGTCTTTCCTTCAGCATCAGTAACAATCTCTCGAAGACGCTGGATCAAGAGATCGACATAGTGATTGATGATTGGCTCTTGGCCTCGCAGAGAACTATCTGAGAAGGCATGGGACAACAGCCGGCGGAACCGTGAGTGGTCAGCATCATTCGAGTTGATGATGTTAGGGAAACCACCAGCGGTAGGTGGGTAGAATCTTCGATCCTTGGGTTTTTGACCGTGACCCGGGCGTGTACCATAGATTGCCTTCCATGCGTCGCCATCGATGAAGGAGAGTTCGTCAGGCGCGATGCGAACGACGCTGCCGTACTCCTGGTGCAGTTTCTTCACTGTGTGAGCCGCTTTCCCGGCGAGAGTCATCCGTATATACGGGAGACGAGTTGCTGCCATGGACAGTGGGCCAGGATATTTGGCAAGAGGATGAAAGAAGACATTGTATATGATGAGGCAAGTGAAGTAGGTCAGGATCTAATCAAAAAGCTCTGTCAGTTTCGTACTTGGGATTGCAGGGTTTCTCGGATCACACACTTACCAGGACAAGTCCCAAAAGAAACAGACTCAAGATGGGCTGTAGGGTAGTCATATTTATCGAGAAGGCAGAGCCTGGTGAGGCGGCTGTTGCTGGTATAAATGCCATGGTTAACTGTGAATTTGTCTAGTTTTCCACCTCGAAGAACCGGGCAAGGCATGATATAAAAGCCTCATCACCCCCGCATTCACGTTTTGCACAGATGTGACGTTGGAAATAGTGCAAGCAATCTTTGCACTACTTGTGAAGGGCCTCGCATAAGGCCCATGGCAAACATGGTACTTTCTGGCCAAAGAGAGGAGGGGTTAGCGTGCCACGACGCAGATCATGAAACGACAGACCTCACCGATTACACTAATTTTAGCCTAGCTACATGTCATAACACTAATTATGTTAAGCATCGGCTATTTTACCCGAGCTTCGTAATCTTATTGTGTCGAATAAGCGGACATTAGGATTGTTTATGCAGAGAGAGTAATATCAGTGTGAGGCACCCCCATCGTGATGGTGAACACAGTAGGTATCATACCCCAGGAGATCAGAATTTGGCAACGTTCAGCTGTCTGGAGTGTCATCACTCTTGTTCGACAGTGGCGCCTTCCAGTCTTTGAGTCTTTCCTCGTCCCAGATTGCATACCCCCATTTCCGTTCATCCTTTCTGCAGAGAAATTCTTCAGCGCTCACGAACGCAGCATCAAAAGAAACTCCTTGTCGGCGATTCTCTAACACAATGTTTTTCCAGCCAGGGTTTGGTCCATCGTTGGGAGTTGTCCGGGACCAAAGTTCTTCAAAGGTCTGGACATCGTATCGATCGGCAGGGAAAATCAACGGCAGCTTCTCATCCCACGCCATGCCAACTGCGTCTCCAATCCAAGTATCAAGGGCAGTGTTTGTGTTTATCAAAACCATATCACGACGTTTGCGGGGTGTCGCATTCAAAACCCGATAGAGGAATCCGGGTCCCAAAGATACCAGCGAATCTATACAGAGTGGGAAGTTGTCGAGGTCGTTGACTGTTTCAATGGTGATCGATATACTAGGTGGCTTCTCGTCCTGTGGAAGGTCCCAGAAGAAATAAACACCACGTTCCTTAGACCGATCTTTTAGATCGTCAGAAATTTCCTCAATCACAGGTTCGTATCTCGTCATGAAGTATGACGACACGCAGACCAGCTCCTCGTACTCCCAGGGAGGCAAGGTTCCGAAGAAGAGACGCCACGCATCCTCTGTCTGAAGGACCTTATACTCCCAGTTATTGAAGATCCAGCTAGGGTTCGATTCCAGAATCTCAATATTTCCAAAGATGCTGGTATGTAAGTACAGTCGGCATAAAGCTCTCGTAAGCCGGCGTTTTTCCATGTGGGATAATCGCAGAGGCAAGTATCTCGCCGACCATTGACCGGGATCTATCCATGGTGGCCGCGGAGCATGGATGGAGTAGTCCACCAGAAGGAAGTTGATCTCTTTGTGAAGATTGAACAGCTCGATGATCTCATCAAGACTGGCAGGCTCGTTCGGTTGGGGCCCCGATGTCAAGGTAAGCGTGCTTATCTCTTCGCTTCGACGCCACGAGTCCAATAAGGCAATTGCCTGTTCTTTGTTGTCCTGCATATAAAGGTTCTTGGACCGAATGGCAGCCAGCCCTTCTGACAGCGGCAAGAATCCGTCGTACTGACGGTGTAGAATGCAGTCAAGCAGCTCTTCCCGGACTCTGAGATAAGCTGCATGGCAGGTCCGTGAGGAAAGCACAAGAGACCTTAGTGTGTCTCGGTCACTGATTTGGAACAGTATGGCGATGACCAACTCAGCCGGGAGACTCTCCAGTGTTGGTGTGGCCTAAGGAACAGTCAGCGGGCTGCCACTTCGTTTGGGTGGAATCCCCCCTTACCATGGCGACTAGGCTCGACAATCGTGGATAGTGGTTGTCTATCAGTTGTTGGTAAAGGCGAGAGAGAAGGAATCGGACTCCACAAGTTGCGTTGTGATGCATGTTCGGAAGGTGGTCTGGGTGAACAGAAGAGGTAAGCGCGCGCTTATTTTGACATGGCACACCACCCAATCATGCTATACCGTGTTGGATTCTGCCAGTCAGTTAACAAGGCACTGCCTGGAGCCAGAGGCCTACTCAAGGTTCAATGTCTGTTTTGGCGGCGAGGTTCTTATGTTCGTTCACGACCGATGGCGTGGTGAGTCAGAGCGCAAGTCGAAGGAACTCAAGTGCATTCGTAGAAAATGAAGTGGTGCAAGAGGCAGGAAGACGATACACAAGAAAGAGAGGCGAGGTCTCCACAATAAAATCTGAGAGGGAAGAGGGGCGAATTTTGGATGCTCCGAGTCCTACTAGAGACGACGGATGCTGTAAGGCTGCTTTGGACTGTCGTTCTCAGGCTACGTCTACTTCCATTCCCTTCAAAGATTCGATCCAGTCATATCAATTCACTTCACCGTCCACATAAACATTGTCACTCCCTAGATTTCCACTGAAATTGGTGAGAGCCTCATCAGGCCATAACCAGTCAGCATCGCTGACACTGACGGATGGGTTTTGCTGAGGTGCAATAGAGCAGCCGCTCGGCAGGTCCTGACCTTCCTGAATGTTTGCAGAATACTCCATAAGGTCTAATGCTGTGCCGAAGGCCGAGGTGACTCCGTCTGGCGGATATCTTGGTGCACTCATATGGTTATTGGTGCCACTTGAGACGCAACTATCAACTGTGCCGATACCCACAAGCTGGCGCCATCGGTGGAGAACTATGTCGACAGCATTCAACCCGACTGTATATGATAGCAAGTTGGAGGTGGGGATTGCCACTAGACTAGACGGCAATTGCATTTCATGATAATCTCTAGTTGTTTCACGGCCTGTGAGTTACTGCACAGTCGGACCAACTCGTTTGCGCGGTGTCTTTTGGCGTCTGCCAGTAGTTTCTGCAAAGGGAACCAGACACGCTTACTTCGACTTAAACGCTACTGGCCCGGAATCAACCACGGAATGTGGAGAGCTATCCACGCCCGTTCAATGAGATAAGACTATGGGCTCCGGGAAGCTTCAAGCAAGAGGTAGACAGTAGCATGCCAGTGGGTATATGACTGGAACATCCATCGCCAATGGCGACACCCCTGCTCGGCGTTCAGGGCATGGTTGTATTCGGCGACCTCTATTGCTGCGAGCAACAGCTTGGTCCTCAGTGTTTCCAACAGGTTCTCGTTTGGAGTAGTAAACAAGACCGGGAGGTAGATAAACAGTGTCATTTTCGCCATGACGAGCCAGGCCACTGTGACCGCCACCCAATGGGGATAACCTTCTTGAAGACTGCGATAGATCTCCTGCAGCAAATCACTCTGTTCTTCCAAGCTGGGTGATCCTGAGCCGTGCGCCATCATTTGCATCGCGATTTCAGTGACGCGATACCAGACACGCGCGAACGACATGTGAGTGAGCCCATCGCACTCTGGAGGATATTCCTTCGAAAGGGGCGTGATATCTTTATCATTGATGTTCAGCGGCATTTTCATGTCGAAGCTTCCAAGGGTAATGCTGTGATGTGACCCTTGGTCTTCTGAAGCCCTCATATCAAGCGCACACACGACTCTCCACACTCTTCGTCGCATCTCGATTTCGTAGGGACTTAGACGTTCAAATCGGGTACCGTCCCGATGGAGACCCAGCACGAGACTCAACCTGATGAGCATACCTGTCATCATCCAAACAAACTGAGGGCTTTCGTGTCGATTTAGAGGTAGAAGGAAGATCGCAAAGGCTTGTACCAAAACCAAGTCCGGGACGTTCAGAAAGTCCGCCTCTGCAAGGGCGTGCTCAAGGCCAAAACGATACTTGGAGACAAGTTCCGCTTTGGTAGTGCCAAAGTTCAAGTTGACATCCATATCCTCCATGGAGGATATAGCAGCGTAATAGATGGCGAGCATCAAGGCCTCATTTGCCGGGGTAAACTTTGTGACGTCGCCTCCCACATCACGCGCTATCTTGCTGACGGTCAGGCCGAGTATGTTTACATTTTCGGAGAAGACATTCAGAAGGAAGGGGATCTGTGAGGGGAGTGGATGGAAGTTGCGGAGGCCGGGGGTGGAAGAGGTTTGAGAAAATGGTCTACCGCTGTGTTTCAAGATGAACGCGTGCTGTTCTAAAGGTGGCCGATTTGTTTGTTGGGAGGATAGAGTATTCTATGGAGTAAATTGGTCTTCATCAGACACGTCAGAGTCATCGGTATCAATTTCATTCAACCTTCAATTCCTGAATCTTCAACCAACATCAGCTACCCTCTTCTCAAGTCTGGGAGCAGGCATACCTCATCGTTGACTCGAGACCAGAACCCGTTGCCCAAGTAGCTGCTGTTGCGATCACCTTGTCTCACCAACCTCTCGAATTGTTTCTGTACGTTCTCGCTGATCGTGACAGCTGAGTTCGCCTTGTGGTGAGTTCCTCGTTCATGGTCCACACGTTCGAGTGAGCTAGTACCAGAAGACGCTCCAGTTGCAGGCCCGGTGTCTATCTTTGATGGTTCAAGCTGCCTCCTCAGTTCCCGAACAAGGCTCTCGAGAGTCTGAAGCCTTTCCATGACCTCGTCCGTTGCAGGGCGGTCCAGTCGGCGGGGCCATCTCGGTGGTCGATCTTTTGACGGTACAACACACGCTATATTTGCCCGACGGCAGTTCGAACACGGTGACTGCTTGTCGCATCGGACCTTGCGACTCCGACATACTAGACAACTGCGCAGTTTTGGTGTTGTGTCCCCTTGCATGTGCCCCGGCAAGCTCGCGCTTTTTTCGGCACTCGAGGCCGAGGGCACCGCGCGTGTCATGAAGCATGCTGCAAAGGAATCTCTCTGCTTGCGGCCAACGAATAAGTCAACACTTCCCTTGATACCAACACCGGCAGCGCCTGTCGATTCCCGCTCGTGCCATTTTGGATTGAACTGCTGCGTCATCTCAGCTCCTCCAAGTGGTGAGCTCCGAACAAGGCATAGCGCGAGTCCTCAACCACTGTCGAGAGCGCCACGGCCCTTCAGACACGAGATCCTTGTAATAACAAACTAAAAAGGCGAGAAATGCGCGAGCTCGCCCCGCCAGCAGCGAAGCGACGAATGAGAATGACCTTGGGCGCATTTTTCCAGCCGAAGTTACGCCACTCTTATCAGGCATGGCTTTAAAAGGGTGGTGGTGCCTGCCCATCATTCGCTTCAGTGAACTCCGCAGTTGCACAGATACACCTGTGTCTTCGAGTTAAGCTATCACCTCGCTGCCAGAAAACACAACCATCAATGTCCACACCACAAATGGGCCCCCAGTCCAAGACCATCGCCTTCTTTGGCGCCAGTACCGGCGTCGGCCTCTCTGCCCTCAAGCACAGCCTCGCCGCCGGCCACCAGTGCATCGCACTCTGCCGTCAACCATCGAAACTTGAAGCAATCTTTCCTTCGGGGTCAGCACCAAATCTCAAAGTCATCGAGGGCAATGCACACGATATTAGCGCCGTCTCGAAATGCCTCCAAGCCGAAGGTGGACAGCTAGTCGACATAGTCTGTTCTACCATCGGCAGTCGGCCTGTGCTCCACAAGTTGACCGTCGAGGACCCAGAATGCTGCCGCAAAGGTGCGGCTACGCTGCTCAACGCTCTGGATCAGCTCCAAAAGAACGGTGCAGCCGGCAACCCCCACATCATCTCCTTCAGTACAACCGGCATGTCCAAGTTTGGCCGTGATGTTCCATACGCTATGATCCCCTTGTATTGGCTCTTGCTGAAAGTGCCGCATGAAGATAAGCGTATCATGGAAGACCGCTTTGCCGAGAGTGGACGTCCGTTCACGGTGGTACGCGCGAGCATGTTGGTCGACGGCGAGTCCTCGAAAGATATCCGCGTCGGAGTGGAGGACCCCAAGACAGGTCGGGAATCGAATGCTATCGGATATACTATCTCTCGTGAGGACTCTGGGAAATGGGTTGCGGAGAACCTGATACTTCGTACCGATGTCAAGTACTTGAACAAGATCGTGACGATCACCTATTGAGAGCCAACGGGTGACTGCCTGAGATGTAGGCGATGAGTTGTTTGTTTGGTGGGAGATTGACTAGTAGTTTTAGCATTGATTGCTCTCTTCCTCTGACACCCTGGGCTGCCAGCGAAACTTCGATTGCAAATTCCTAGTTCTATAACTACTTACACAACTACAATTTCAAACGCTGCATCATAGCTTTTTTCATATATTATCAAGACTCATGAGTCCAAAAGTTAATGAAAATATGAGAGTGTTTTTTATGAGACTGTCTTGACTATAGGGAAAACCACGATCTAGAGCATCGACGATTTAGGCCTTGTATGTCAGGCAAATGCGCTAGTCCCGTTCAGGCCGTCGATCCGGAGATTCTCAAGGCCTCCGTTTGGCTTCAACCTTCGCTCCTCTCAACGGACAACCAGCTCAACAACAAAAAAGATGCCATCCTCCGTGAGAATGGCTTCCGGGCTCTTCCGGCAAGCCACGCGCAACCTCACGTCCTTCGAGTCCGCCCCGTCGCAGCGTATCCTCCCTCTCCTCCGAACCACCGCCCAGTCACAATGCCGAGCCTACACACAAGCGCAACGGCCACGCTGCAAGCAGAGCGTCCAATCTTCGCTCTCTATGCGAAACAATTTCTCTACAACTGCCCTCCGAGCCCGCGCCAAAACCATGGGCCAACTGAAGCAGCGCAACTCGACCGGACCGTTCTCGTGGAAGGCTGCGCTGCTCTTCGTGCTCACTGGCGCGGGTATGATGATTTACTTCCGGGTTGAGAAGGCGCGTCTGGAGCGGAAGCGCATCGCGGAGATGAGCAAGGGTGTTGGGAAGCCGAAGGTTGGCGGTCCGTTTGTGTTGACGGACTTGGATGGTAAGGAATTCACGGAGAAGGATCTGAAGGGGAAATACAGCTTTGTGAGTTGGCGTCCAATGCCACAGCGTCCGGGAATTTGTGAGTGCTGACCATTTATTTCAATGCAGGTCTACTTCGGTTTCACCCACTGCCCTGATATCTGCCCTGACGAGCTGGACAAGATGGCCCAGATTATCGACAAGGTCCGGGAGGCAACCAAGGATGACGACGTCTTCCTGCCCGTCTTCATTACCTGTGATCCTGCCCGTGACACTCCGGAGGTGCTGCGCGCGTATCTGAAGGAATTTCACCCTGCCATCGTCGGCTTGACTGGCACCTACGAACAGGTCAAGCACGTCTGCCGCCAGTACCGGGTGTACTTTAGCACCCCCAAGGATGTGAAGCCCGGCGAGGACTACCTGGTGGATCACAGCATCTACTTCTATCTGATGGGTAAGATACGTTGCTCAATTGTTTTGGCATGTGATACTGATTTTCTGTGACAGACCCCGATAACGACTTTGTGGAGTGCATTGGTCGGCAAGATACCCCCGAGTCTGCATCCAAGGTCATCCTGGAGCATATCAATGACTGGAAGCGGGAGGGTAAGCCCATGAAGACGGAGTAACTGTATCGAGGGTGTGTATGTAAATTGTATTATATCGCTGCCAATTCACATACCCTGCTCATTGAATTGGCCAATCCTTGAACAGCACATGCTGGTCTGCTTGCATAGGATTATATCAGGCGGTTGGTGGTAGACTCCGCTGCCGGTTTCCAGTGCAATGATCGAAGCATCTCGTGAGTGAGGATTTTGCTCCTTCGAATCGTTTCCTGGAAGCAGACCATGCCTCATCAGACTATGTAAAGCGTTAGCACGTCCAAGATCATCTTCTAATCCTCGAGGACTCACAGTAACACTTCCAGGTCAAAAAGGCCTAGCCCAAGCAACATCAAGACCTCACACTCAAGCACCCCCCTTCTGAATCAAATTCCCCTCCGCATCCCGATCAGCATTAGCCCTCCACTCCATCCCTCCATCAACAAACTCCTCCCTCTTCCAAATCTCCGCCCTCTCCTTACAAGCCTCCAACACTTCCTCCGCCGCCCTCCACCCCGCCCCACGGTGCCCCGAACTAATCGCAATCGCAATCGACGCCTCGCCAATAGGCACAACGCCGAGCCGGTGCGCAATACTCACGCCCTTGAGCTGGTGCTTCTTCACGGCGTCCTCGGCGATGCTGGCCAGCGTCTTTAGTGAGAGGAGCGGGTAGGTCGTGTAGCTTAGTTGGGAGACGGGGCGGTCGCCGAATGTATCGCGGGTTGTGCCGAGGAAGAGGATATTGGCGCCGGCGGAGGGGGAGGAGACGTTTGTTAGGTGGGTGTTTGGGTCGAGGGGGGAGTAGGTGAGTGTTAGGTGGATGTTTTGTGTCGGGTCGTGGTGGGTGCGAGGGTAGGTTGCTGGGTCGAGGTGTGCTGGGAGGGGAGATTGGGTGGATGTCATCGTGGAGACATTGATAGTAAGTGGGAATGGGTTGGGAAGAGTTGAAGAAGAAGTTGGTATGATGAGAGCTTATCAGTTGCGGGGATGGTGAATAGTGGGTTCTGATAGTGGCGGAGGACGCCGAGAATCTAGAGATGCTATTGAAGAGAACATCTAGCAAATGTTTGGATATTCCTTTCTCTATACGGCAGTTCTCTTGCTATATCATGCTAAATCCTTGCTGGGATGCGCACGGCCTGGTTTACACAAGCAGCACTGCTGCTTCATAAGGCCGGAGAGACCACTTTCCACCGGAGAAGCGCTGCTTCGCTTCAGTCGCGCTCTCGTAGTTGTTCAACAGTAGCTCTTTGACGTCCGAGACACCATTACTTGAGGCATCCCAATCCAAAGTCTTCTCAGTCCAGTTGCAGACCACCAGGGCCTTCTGGTTCTCGTACCGACGGGTATAAGCAAATACCTCCTGGCTAGGCCCGTCGACGAGCACCCAGTCGCCATACACGAAGACGTCGAGGTACTTCTTGCGCAAACCCAGCACAGCAGCCCAGTAGTGGTAAGTCGAGTTGGGATCCTTGACCTCAGCCGCGGCGTTGACTCGTACATAGTCCGGGTTCACCGACATCCACGGTTTGACACCAGGACCAGTAAATCCTGCATTCGGTGCATCTGACCACTGGACGGGAGTGCGTGCGTTGTCCCGCGACTTCTTCTGGTACTCTTGGCGGGCAATTGTTTGGGCTTTCGTGTCGAAGTGCTTGTGTTTGAGCATGCTGAGAAATACATCAGTCGGTGATCTTCATTGAAGCTCCGTGGTTGAAAGCTTACCCATGCCAGTGATTGAGACAGTCGATGTCCTTGTACTCTTCCATACCCCAAGACGGAGGAACGTTGCGCATGCCCAACTCCTGGCCCTGGTACACGAAGGGCGTGCCAGATTGAAGAGCCAAAGCGGTCGCCAGCATCTTGGATGCGACAAGACGGTGTTCCTCCCGAGCATTGGCGTATCGGTCAATTGACCGCGGTTGGTCATGATTTTCCCAATAGAGGGCATTCCAGCCGTCGTTGGCGTACATGAACGTCTGCCAGCGCTCGAAGAAGTTCTTCAGGTCGGTAAGCTTCCAGCTTCCAGGCTCGAACTTGTCAAATTCTCCATGGTCGATGTCAACATGCTCGAAGTTGAAAATCATGTTGATCTCGTTGCGTTCGAACTGAACAGCCCGCAGCACCTCCTTCTCATCCTTCACGAAGGGCATTTCGCCAACACTGAATGCATCGTACTCCTTCAGAATCTTGCCCAAGTCTTGAAGGTACTCGTGCAGCCGTGGTCCGTTGGCATAGAATTTGTCGGCCCATTGCCAGATACTTCGTGGGTCCTTGACAGGTGCGTCTGGGAATCGCTGGTCTTTGCTAACAAAGTTGATCACGTCCATGCGGAAACCGTCGCAACCCTTGTCAAGCCAGAAACGCATGATGTCGTGGACTGCCTTGCGGACAGGCGGGTGTTCCCAGTTGAGGTCAGGCTGCTCCGTGGCGTATAAATGAAGGTAGTACTCGTCCGTGAGCTCGTCATACTGCCAAGCACTCCCTGAGATAGAGCTCAGTATCTGTCAATCTCCAAGTTGTATCACCAAACCGTAGCATACCTTGAAAATGCGAGATCCAATTGTTTGGCGGATGACGGTTCCCCTGCTCGTCGTAGCGTGGTGGCTTCCAGATATACCAGTTGCGGTACTCATTGTCTTTGGAGCTGCGTGACTGCTTGAACCATTCGTGCTGGTCACTGGTATGATTCACCACGAGGTCCATCAGAAGCCTCATCCCACGCTGGTGGCATCCCTGGATCAGCTTCTCGACATCTGCGACCGTGCCATATTCGTCGGCGATGCTGTAATAATCGGCAATATCGTACCCCATGTCGACCTGAGGCGACTTGTATGAAGGACACAGCCACACAATATCGACACCGAGGTTCTTGATGTAGTCAAGTTCCGAAATGATTCCTGGGATGTCTCCAATGCCATCATTGTTTGAGTCCTTGAATGAAGCGGGCCAAATCTGGTAAACGGAGCACTCCTTCCACCAAGCACGGTGGTTTGGCTTTGCAGATGAGGTCATGGCGGCAGTCTCAAACGCTGGTCAAGGTCGACAGAGGCAAGACCGGAGGAGTGTGTGAAGATTGGAATCGCACCTAAGGGAATCAAACAGTATAAGTAACAGGGGCACTGGTCGCAAGGACAGCAAAGCAAAAGCCAATCGCTGATATCGTGTACCCACGTAGCAGCACCGCGGGGCACTGCGGAGAATCCCATCTCAAAATAGCTGAGGCACGCTGCCGATCATCTGGGTCTGATCGTGCCTCCCAGGAGCATCCGTCATTTTGACTGCAGCATGAGTCTCAGCACTGACTTTATACGTCGAGCTCTCCTGGGCCTGGTGGATCGACTCCACCTCTGCTCTGTGTTGTGGATGATGCAATGGTGTAGAAGGCCTTGCCCTTAGACGGATCATCATTCCGATGGGCATTACACGATCGAATCTGGCCTGGCTGGTGATTGGGAAGTGAGTGAGAACTGAACTGAAATCTGTATGTCAATCACAAGTTATGAAGTATCAGTCAAGCGTCAGTTGGTTAATATAGTCTATAATACCTTGTCAGTGGGCGGTTCATTAGTGCTCTTCCACTATATAGGACTGTAAATGCGAGGAATGCTTTGCACCTAGAAGATAGTCCACCAAATTGAGGAAAGTATGCGTGCTTGACTTGAAACTAACTTCTAGAAGACCTGAAGATGAGGCTATTCGGGCAACAAACAGCTATTGGTGTGCCTCCGGGCGGTCTAATACTGCCGGTGCCATCCTTATCGCCGATAGCCGATCCGACGGTGAATCTCAAAGCTGCCTCGCTTGTTGACTCGTGACTCTCCTTCCTTATGTTCTCCTTCACGTCCATGAACGATGGAGCGCCCGCGCCAAGACGATAGTGAACATCGTTCGCTACGCCCGTGGAGGGCCCATCCTCGGGATGACCGAGATGGGCGGATGTACGACGATCGCGCCCGCTCGCGTTCGCCTGGCGGTAAGCTTCTCCCCGCAAATTAGTGGCGCATCAGCCATGCGCCCGTTTTGCGAAATGCACAACAACTGAAGCCAAACCGAGACTAACTGGCTTTGATTAGATGGCCCTCGGCGTCCACGCTCGCGGTCACCGGCTCGCCGAGAGGGTCACGGGTATCATGCCCGTGACCGTGAATATCGCAGCCCGAGCCCGCAAGGTCGGCCGCGCTTTGGCAAAGAGAACAAGGAGGTGATGATGGATGGTCTCCCCCTTGACATGGGAGAAGACGAGGTGAGTGAAGCTTGCGCATCTCGAGAAAGCCTACGTGCAGTTAGTGACTTAAGGCTAACGAGCATCTCTCAACACAGATCTTTGCCGAGCTTCGGAACGCTTACCATGTGGACGGTCTTGAAGAAATCCGGGTCATTCGAGACCGGAAAACCAGTGAGTGGATGCACCGTCAATACGTACGCAAGGGTTCATACTGACCTAGGTCCTCACGGCAGAGCTGTCCCGTGGGCTAGGCTTCCTTAGCTTTCACTCCGTCGACGATGCCAAGGCCTTCCTCGAACAAAACCACCCATCCATCTATTTGTATGGTCCAACCGCGCGTGACAACGATCCAGCGACCAGGGTCCGCATCGCATACAGTCGTGAGAGGGAAGACCGAGCTCGTGCGAAAAGGGAGGGCGACTGGCACTGCAGGCCGTGTGGGGCTGTCAATTATGCCAACCGCACCGACTGCTACCGCTGTAAGGCGCCGCGGCCTGAAGTAGGTCCAGTCATTCCCCCTCGAGCACCGGCCCCCAAAGTTGCGAACAACGGCGACAATGATGCGGCTCCCGAGGGTCAGGCAACCCAGTTCCTCCTATTCCGCGGGTTGGATTCGTCCGTCACGGAACAGGTTTTCGCGAAAGGTGCCGCGAAGTTGTACAAGCCAACCTCTGTCACTAGCGACAGTGGCTCCAACAACCTAAAGAAGGGTTCCAAGGTCGCGTCCACTACTGGTGATGCCAACTTGGGTGCTCGTCAAGGATCGATCCGACGTGTCCTGCTCGTTCGAGATCGCAAGACTAATGCCAGCTGGCGCTACGGATTCGCGGAATTCACGAGTGCAATGGACGCCCAGGCTGCACTCCAGCGGCTTAACTCCTTCGAGAAATTCACCATCGCTTCTAAACCGGTCCTGGTTACCTACATCCATGCTGGTGTCTTTGTCCCAGTAATTCCAACTATGGACCCCGCAAATGGCAGCGATGGCTTCACATTCAGCCCACTCAACAATCCTTCCGTGAAACTCATGTACTGGGATGCTGAGGCATACGTGTCCGAGCTGAAGCTATCACCAGATGAAGATGAAACTGTGCAGGATAAGGCACGAAGCGAGAAGTCCAAGGGCAACAAGAAGGATGCGCAAGTCGAAGGCTTCAAGGATACCGAGAAAGCCAAGAAACGAAAGGCCGACCTCGCGGTCAACGCGAACCCGAAGAAAATGGCTCTACCTTCTCAGCTACAATTCTGGAAGGACCGTCAGGCCGAGCTCCACGGCACACCGAAAACCAACGAGGAACACGACATCTCAAAGGACAACAACGAGAAGCCTCCGGACGTGACTGGAGACTCAGCTGTCGACCCGAATGCTCCACCTGCGCAGTCATATGCAGATCCCAAGAGGAATTTCTGCTACCTCTGTATGCGCCAATTCAAAGACTCGGCCAGTGTCAACCAACACGAAAGGCTCAGTCAACTCCACCGGGACAATTTGCAAAATGAAGAAGCGAAAGCCCGTGCGATGGCCAAGCTCAACAAACATGGCATTACCCAGCCACAGGCCGCTGAATATCGTGATCGTGCCAAAGAACGTCGCCAGGCATTTTCTCTTGGCAAAGCACCTGGCCCAAAGCCATCAACCCCCAAAACAGAAGAGGAGCCACCTGTGCAGAGCACCTCCAAGGGTGCCTCACTACTCAGCAAGATGGGGTGGTCTGAAGGATCTGGCCTAGGTGCCCAAGGGACTGGTGTTACAGCCCCCATTGCCACCGAGCTCTATGCCCAGGGTGTCGGTCTAGGGGCCAAGGGGAGCAAGATCGGCGATGCAGCCGAGGAAGCTGGACGGAAAACCCGTGGCCGCCGCGACGAGTTTCTTGAAAAGACTAAAGAGACCGCTCGCCAGCGGTTTGATGAGCTGAACCGTTGATCTCTTTGACAACGGCCGTTCTATTTGCGAGCGGCTATGTGGTGAACTGCTTTCCTGTGTGTTGAATGGCTGCTCCATATGTTTAGCGGCTATTCTGTGCTGAACAGCTGCTCCATGTGTTGAGCGGCTATTCTACGGGTTGAAAGGCTGTTCGCTTCGTTAGGCAGCCGTTCCGTCTACGAGCCGGCTGTTCCATTTTCAAGCAGCTGCGCCATCTGTCAACGCTGATCCATTTGCATGTCCATGCGCATGTGCAAATCTGTACAATAGTGAAAACTCGATATCAAATCGAATACGGACGACAAACCCGTCCATAATTACCATGTTCATCAATGCCGTAGCCAGTAATTCTAACGTACCATGCCAGATAGAATAATGCTAAAGTAATATACAGTGTGGTATCAAACCCCAAAGAGCAGTGTATACAAATGCCCCTCCACTTTCAACCCTCAATTCCCCTTCTCATCCTCACCACCCCGCCCCGACACATCATGCCTCTTCTTCGCCCTCTCCTTCTCCAACTGCTTCTCAAACCGATTCCCCATAACACTAGTAACCCACTCCGTCACCTCCCTCTCCAACTCCTCATCCGACTTCGCCGCCGCAGCACCCTCAAGCCCACCCCGCATAATCCGCCTCATATCCTCAACGCCATTCACATCCAATGCATACATCACCGCCCCCGTGGTCAATATCCCGAACGAGAACACATTGATGGTGGCTAGGTTCAGGGCTTCGAAGGCTTCCATGGCGCCGTTGACTTTGGGTTGGTAGTAGATCGAGCTGGAGTAGTAGGGTGGGATGGAGCCGATGCGTTTCTTGATGCTTGCGCGTCGGGTTATCCAGACTGAGAGGGCGGAGAAGGCGATGCCGCCGAGGAGGAGTTTGAGGCCGGTGTTTTCTTTGGACTTTGGGGCTTGGGAGAGTAGTGGTTGTGATGGTGGGTGTGGTTCTGAGGGGGGTTGGGCGCTTGCGGAAGATTGGAGCTGTTGGTTGATGGGCAGGTCTGTAATTGTCTTGTCTTGTTGGGTTGTGATTGATGTGTCGGGCTTGGAACTGGAGCCCCAGCCGAAATAAGAGAGCATTTTGGTCGGTTGGAGTGGTGTGCCGGTGATGCGAGCTGACGGGCCAATGTCCGAAGATTGAACGCCCTGACCTGGGAGCTGGAAGTCTCTGTATCTGTAGACTGTCGTTTCGGAAGAGAGCAGTTGAAATGGGCTGTCAGAGTGTCGACACGAATCTGCGGAGGCGGAGCAGTCTGCAGATCCTCCTCCACGTGACCAATTCCTAATCGGACTTTTTAGCATTTGACCTCCCCGTCTTCCCTTTAATTTGCATCGATCTTCTCATGAAGATATCAATATGTGTCAATTGGTGCTTCAGCACTACGTGGTATGAGTGATCTGGCTCAATCCTGTCGAGGGATGACATGGAATCTACTTGAGTCTACAAGAACGAGACCGATATGAAGTTGAATTGGGCCTAATTCCCCAACTTTCCGAGCTTTTGAACGGCACTGGATAGATGGAAATAACATCTTCGTCCTTGATTATTCTGTCCTCATTCCCAACGCTAAAACGAGACATCTATCAAAACAATCATACATGCAACGACGCCCAGAATGCGATATAAAAGGCCGAAAGAAATACATCACAAAGGACACATTATTTTGAGTAAGATCGAGCTCGCAGAAACACTCATGAGGATCACACGCTCAGACGAACAATGCAAATCATAGCAACGTAGGGCAAAAATGCAAGGGGAAAAGGGAAATCATTTCATCGTCCCCGTCGTAATCAACATATCAGCACGACCAGGACGACTAAAGCGATCAATGCCAAGATGCTCCTTGCCATCCCGGCCGACATAGATTCCGAACCCGTACATCGGGAAGAGACGTTCAGAAGGCGGCGCAACGATAAGCCGTGTCACGAGGTCCGTCTTGCTGCGCGGTTCGCGGAGCAGTTTGTCCGCAAGGAGGGGCGATTGGTAGAGGTAGCTCATCAGGTCGGCTAGGGCGCTGATGTCGTGTGGGAGGTAGTGGAGGCGGCCGGGCCAGATGGCTAGGAAGGAGACGGCGTAGATGGCGCAGAAGGCGACTAGGGTGTAGAAGGCTGGCATTAGGGCCGAGATGCGGACGGCGTTGTCGGATGGGTACCAGAGGGCGAGGAAGACGCCGCCGGCGAGGATGGGGATTGCGAGTGAGACTAAGCTCATGAGGGAGATCCAGGCCACTTGGAAGTGTCTGTTGATGATGGCTTGCATGGTGACTTGGAGGGGGAAGGCGGATTGGTAGGAGAGGAGGAGGCTTTTGTCTGCTGAGGCGCCCTGGGGAGAGGAGAGTTCGACGAATGGCTGGAGGGCTCGGAAGTAGACGTCAATTGGTTGCCAGGCGAGGAAGAGGAAGTTTCCGATTAAGGCGGGGATAAAGCTGTAGAGGAAGTTGGAAGATGAGAATGCGCCGGTTGATGGTAGTGTCCGTAGCCTTGGAGGGAAGCCGCCTTCGACAGCGTCGTGGACAAAGCTGACAACGACGAAGGCGATGAAAAGTGCGAACACAATGACCGTCCAGCTGATGACCGAGGGTTTGCGCAAGAACCATGGTGTCCATCGGTAACGGGCGAATGGCGAGTAGAGGTGATGCTCGGAAGGGTTGTTGGTGAAAGCGCCTGCATGTTCGAGGTCAAAGTTGACCCTGGCAAGACCATGGGGCTGCTTCTCTCGGCTCTTCTCAGTTTGGTGTAGAGAAGGTGTGCGAATGGGAGCACCGACTTCACCAATACCGTAGAATATGTCAGACTTCATGGACAGCTTCCAGTAGCCCAGCCGAAGGATCCGAGGGTCCAGTGACTCCCTGACTCTGGGAACAGTCTCCGAATGCTCGTAGTCATGAAGGATGTTCGAACGCTGAATGATGGAGATCAGGTCTGCCAGGCACTCTGGGTCCCACATCAGGCCCGACCGTCGGAGGCTGAACCGAATCAACAGTAGTAGAAGGCCAATCGTCAAAAGAGCATATGCTGCCACCAATGTCCAACCAACTGATTGTACTGATGTCCACCTCCAGACGCCCTGGCCATCGATGGTATAGTATTTCGCCTGGAAGAGACAGCTCAAGAGTGGTATCGAGAAGAAGTTGGACAGCCAAATGGTAAAAAGCGAGAAACCGAACAAGGCTTCACCATATTGAAAATGCGAAAAGTCTGGAAAGATGAAGTTCTTCGGGATAACGGGCAACCCTTGCAGCACAGATCCGATTTGTCGTTCGGCTGCCATGATGGCAAATGGCGCAGTACGATAGACAGCGGCTTGAACTACAAAGTTCAAAACGATGATCGGTGCAGCGAGAATCTGTGGAAGAAACTCCATAACAAAATATCGAGAGCCACCTTGACCTTGATAATCCCATAAGCCTTGATGGCGGCGGGACCAGACATTGCAGAACGCAACGCCCGCGATCATGAGCAGACAACACAAAATGACACATCCCAAAGCCCATGGCCGGAGAATCATCGGCAAGTAGTTCAACGGAGGGTGAAGCAGACTCTGCTCTGGCTCGTCCAAGGGAATGAACGATTCCGGGTCAACTGAGTCCGGTCTTTGCGGGAGTGCCTGTGGTGATGGCGACTTGTACTTGGGCCGGGGAGGTGTTTGGTCATGCCGGAGAGGTGTTCGTGCACGCGTGAAATAGCCCAAGCCTTCATCCCAAACCAGACGGTCCACCGGGTAGTCATTATTTGAGGAAACGGAGTCAGCTCTTCTCGGGCCACTGACTTGCTCATCGCGAGTGAGCTGGTCTATTGCAAATCTGACGTATGGCGAGTCGTCCAGGCCTGGTGTAGGTGCAGTACCGGCATATTCACGACTGCTCGGTATGCGCCGAACTGTCTCGTCGGAATTAGGGCTGACGCGTGCGATTCTGTCCTCGCCGAAACGGACTGTGCTGCCGGTAGCTGGTCGTGGAGACCCATCGTTCCCGGGGTCGTGTTGTTGGAAGTAGTACGTTGGCTCTTCTTGTTGTTGCTGTGGCGTTGGCACGGTAGGCGATGATGCTTGAGAAGAAGTGTGTTCCTGTGCCGTGGTGAAACGCATTGCTGTTACGCGACTTCCTGGACTTGAGGACGCTCGATCCGAGAACGAGTAGTAGTCGTCCGAGGCCGCGACTGATTGTCGAGATTCAGTTTGGTAGAGTTGCGGCTTGCTTGCTGGAGAGAGTCAGTTCAGAATTCTTTACGGGAACTGTTTGGCTTAAAATCACAATCATGTAAACAAGCTCGTTTGCACATACAGTTGACGTTTCGGAGACTAAAGTTGCGATGCGGAGGGCTCGACATGACGGCCGTGGAATGTGAACAATGCTTCCACCAGGGGAAAGAATCAATCGACAAGCATTCCTCAAGCTGGAGCTTGCAGACTAAAAATTTGAGAGATGTCAAAATGCAGCCTGGTGGGCTTTTGTCTGGATGTCATTTTGCCGGGGCACAGCTTCCCAGACAGCTTCCCAGACAGCTTCCCAGCCTCCCCCAGCCACCACACCAGAGCCCAAGCCAATAGACCAATAAGGAGGATTGAGACATGGGAGGTTGTCAACTTAAACAGATTATTGGACTCGTCATAGTCGTCACTATCGAATGAGAATGCAAGGCTAAGAGATTGCCCTGACGTCGTGTCGATTTGGTTGTTGATAGACTGCTATACTACTGCGGCCCGAACCCCCGCCTCCATCCATGGATGCCCTGAAGCTTGGCCGGGAATCAGATCTACACAGATCGCGAAGATCTTTCTTATTTTATTTCTAAGCAGCAGTCTCAGTACTGGTATATCAACACCAAGGAATTTTTGAGTGTGTCAACATCAAACACTGCTCTGATCGGGATTTTCGGGTTTAACATATAGTGCGAAGAACCGCTATAGTTAAGGAAGTCCTCAATTGCAAAGCCAATCCAACAGCACCATGTCCAATCAATGCCAGAGGCGAGGACTAACCGGAAGAACTAACTACTGCGTAGATGTCCAGGTCCTGACACATCGAGTGGTGGGACAATGAAATTGTTACCGCTCCCTTGCTGGGCCGTGTATAACGTGGCTGGGCATCACCCGAGCCCAACTATTGAGCACTCGACGAAAACATGAGGTTGACCCATCATAATCGGGTGGCTTTGCAGAAAGAAAGGGCATCTTCTAAAATACGGATATAACGTGAAATGGACGAAAACAAGCGAGATTGCAAAAAGAGATGACGACTGAGATCTGTCTCATACTTCTGCCACTGACACCTATACTGTGTAGAAGAGTCTGTTCTATGTGGCGGTTCAGGCTGGAAGCTTGTACTCATCCTGTGTTATGGGGTATGTGCCCAGCTAACAAGCCTCCGGGCTACCTTGGATTGTTTTTGAGGCCATACGTGTCGATGTAGGGGCCTACTTATCGGATGTCATGTCTGCAATGACCTGCCAGACCGAAACAACTGAGAACCTGATTCACAAACCCCCCTGAGAAAAGGATAGTACAGCCCACTTCGCAGTATCCTCAATGCTCGGCAACTTTCGTTCATCCGAGTGTCATCCAAACCTCACTTCCCGCTACCATCAACTCCCAAATATCAACGTGCCATTGTTTGGACAGGTTGTCCATTGTGTGATACAACCCTAAAACAGAATCCAAGTCAGAGACATTGCCTCGGCCAAGTCTTCAAGGTCAAGTGACGGATGAAACGAAGCCCGACTTGCGAAGATTCCCAGCGCCTCCGATGCCAACTCTGACGTAGCGTTCTTGCACACCAGATTGCAAATCACGACTTGGAAGTTCCTTCTTGCGGGTCATCTCCCATGAGTGTAAGAGTGTGGCTTTGCCTGGGAGTAGCGAATTATCTTCTTCATCGTGCAACTTCTGTCGCTTTGGCCATGGTATTAACCTCCAGAGACAGCGCATGTTGACAATGCTCAATTTTGGCCTTGAGGAACTTCAATTCGACCAGGGAATCTCTCCCAACCAGACATTTAAACCACGGGAATGTAGTTAGCAATGGACTCTTGAGCTTCGAGTCGCAAACAGGGCAAAGGAGATCCTGCGGAATGAATCGTCGTGGTCCTCTATTAAGTAGCAAACCGTTTACTATGATAGAGACGGGTTACGCAAGGCTTGTATGACATTGCGATGATTGTTCTTTCCGGTGGGGGGGGGGGGGGTCTTCACTATATCAGACAACTCCAGGCCAGGGAAGAACTCTGGTCTCTCCGTATAGACCCCCTTGTCTATGAGCTAAGGGTCAGTGCCAGATAGATCTCACTTTTATCATCCGATAGCAGCTGTAACGAGCCGTTGTCTGTGTAACCCCCTCCCGGCCTTGATTCTAATCTTCCCCGGTCTTGGTGTGCAATGTCAAAGGTTGATCAGTACGACATGGTGCGATTATACAGAAGGCTACCAGGTGAACCGACGAGCTGTGGCATCAATTTTCCAATTGTGAGCTTAATTAGGCTCAAAGCATGGTGTTAAAGCTGGCTGACGTGCATGACTTCCTTCCGGAGCTCTCCAAGATCTCACTTACCTAGGTAGCTCTAGCTTCGAAGCTCCAAATCTTATCTTCTCTATGCTATTCGAGATGCGGCTAGCGCCCACGCCAGTGGAAGCGGACTGTTTCATATTAACGTGGCCAATGGGCCGCGACGGCACTCCTGTCTGGTCCAGGCGTTATTGCTCCCCCATTTCCCAGGTGGACTGTGCGTCGGTCATTTGCTGAAACTTGGAAGACATGGCAGGACCCTGGTTTTGTACTTCGGCCTATCTAATATGGCGTGATGCTCCGCGAATCGCAAGTGCCTTCAAAGGTGCCGATATTGCTTCATTTTTGGCCAAGATGTCCCTCTTTGATCTGTTGAGTATCTCCAACGACGAGAAGAGAGTCTTTCCACTTCCAAGGCCGCACGCCCATTAAGCTTTCGCCGCGCTCTGGTTCGTGGCGATAGCAGCACCCGCGGGACACTGGGGCGACCGATGAAAAGACTTGTCGACTGTTCTGACTTGGCCAGGGACAATGTGGGTGACTAAATTGCAGGTCCTCACTGAGTCTCTCTTTGTAGCAGTAGAACGCTATCTCTTTGAAAGAAGCTCAAATGACCGGGGAGTCCGGCGGACCTGGTGGCCCATGGAACTAGCGCCCTGACAAGACGCCGGCGCGGGTGCAGCAAATAAGCGTGGTGGTCATGGCTGGGATCTGTGCTGCGGCAGTCAGCCCCCCTTCAAACATGATATGGGCGAAATTGTGCAATCGGGATGGCACTCATAGAATCATGTGTAGGGACGATGAGTAGATCAAGTATGCAGTAGATCAAAAACCTGCAATGCAATGATATAGAAGTGGTGCCTCAGGCCACCACGGGTACAGCCTCAGCGTGCCCACGGGTTCCTCTTCGCCGCAAGAACAACGTCGCTTCTCTTGTCTCTCGTTTCCTTTTCCTCTTCCTTTCATTCCTTTGACAGCACTTCTTTCCCCTCATTTCCCTCTTCGAACCTTCTTTTTCTCCAAACTCTCAACTTCTGCTCACCGCAAGCTCCCTCCTCCTCGCATCTTGTCCCGATTTCAGGAGACTTGCCATGTCCCTGCCAATGCTGGGTTAAATCCAAACGGGACCGCCGTAATTCTACCTCCGCGCCGTGTCTACAAGTCTGGACCTCACTCGTTTTCATCAGGCTTGAGACAATCTCTTTGAGGGCGTGCCAGTTTTCGCCCTCCCCCTCACCATGTTACTCAAGCCCGCGACACCCCTCACCATCCTACTGCTGGTCGCTTTTGTCTTGCTGCTACTCTCCTGCCTGTCAACACCCATTATCAAGGGAATTCCCCTCGCGACATTCAGCAATGTCGACTACGGCGTCTTCGGCTATTGCCAAGGGGATACCTGCACCAATATCCATGTCGGATATACCAGCAGTGAGTTCTTCCCTCCCGCCCGAACTTTCGCTTCTGCCTGCTGCGTGTTCTGGGGCTAACCTCATTCGCAGCCGATATTAGTAGCACTAGCAATGACTTCAACCTGCCTTCGAGTACCCGCAAATCGCTCTCGTCAATTCTGATCGTACATCCCGTCGCCGCTTTCCTGACCCTCGTTTGCCTTTGTCTGGCGGCCGCCGCCCACTTCCACGGCCCGTCGCATTCGCCGCGCTTTCTTCTCGCTTTACTGATTCTGCTCCTGCCGACACTGCTCGTCTCTCTGCTCGCATTCCTGGTTGACATCTTGCTCTTCGTGCCGCATCTACAATGGGGTGGGTGGATCGTGTTGGCGGCAACCATCATCCTTGTCTCTTGCGGAGTCGTGACCTGCGCCATGCGCCGGACCCTGGTGAGCCGGAAAGCGAGGAAGCGCCGAATCGCTGAGAATGCCGAGATGAGTGGAGAAAACTACTACAATCGCCAGAATGCGGCGACTGCGGCCTTGAACTCAGCTCCCGCCCCTGCTACTGAAACGAAGGAGCCTGTAGTGTCCGGATCCCCAACTGAAGATTCGGGTGCACCATTCGCGACCTTCCGTACCGGAACTCGCGATAGCGACGATGATCGCACACCGCTCAATTCTAACAATTCAATGAGTGATGTGCCTTTGCCACCGGATGCTCAATATCCCAGTCGCCGAGGAACCCCATACCGTGGTCCTCAGGACGAAGCGGGCCTGCCGCCTTCGGGCCCGTACGGCGCAGGGCAAATGATGCGCAATCCCTCTGACCCCCGTCTACGCCAACAGTATTCAGATGGCAGCATGGGATCACGCCGCGGCGGAGGTCCGCCTGGATTTGGCCCGCGCGGCCGAGGAGGCCACCCTCCACGAGGTGGTTATGGCCGCGGTGGACCATACATGGGACCACCACGGGGCCCTCCTGGAGCTCGGGGCGGCTACATGGGCCCGCCTCCGCGAGGTGGTCGCGGGAGCATGATACCACCTCGTGGACCACCCCGTGGACCGATGGGATACGCACCGGGGCCGAGTCTCGGCCACGATTCCTATGGTCGTCCTGTGGATGACCCATATGAATCGCAGGATCCTGGTCCTGTTGGGCCGATGCGCGAGCCGTCTCCTGGTCCCATTGGCATGGCTGTGTCGCCGGAGAGTGTCGGGCAAGCAATTGAGATGCAGCCCCAGCCGCGCCGATACGATGAACCCGAGTCGGCACCTATGAGCAACGACTCCCAGCCGCATGCACTGTCCGTTGACGGTCAATTGGCCCCTTTGGAGAGCCCGTCAAGCACGTACAGCCGTACTGAGTAAGTTTCTTGATCAGTCCCGAGGACCATTTTCTGACGTTGCGTCTTGCAGTTCGTATGTTCCTGCTCGAGCCGGATGGAGCGCTGATGATGGCCGCCGCACCTTGTCGCCTCGAGCCTCGCCAGCTGCCACCAACTACTACGAAGATGTGGACCCACGATTCGCCCGCCGCCCATCACCAGCAAATGATCAAGCTGTTCCTTCTTCTCTCACCCCGGGCAATGCTTGTAAGCATCATCCAGCCAGATCTTTTAGCTGAAAGGATGTTCTAACCTCTGTCAGATTGATGATACGTGTTGCTCTTGACACGATCCCACAACCTTTTCCTTTTCGCGATACCCATTCAATCCCTCATACTTTGGATGACCAATGATTTTCTCTTCGACATCATGGCGATGCGGGTCATTCTGAAGAACGGAGTTTGGGCGTCTTTGATTTTCCTGGCGGCTTTTTCTCTCTCGTCTAGCAGCGTTGGGCGTGTTACTCTATTCGCACCAGTTGCATGTCCTGGGCGCGAAAAGGACACTGGCCGTTTCCCACTGCTTGTGTCGAGTGCTCTAATGTATAGCAGTGACCGGTGTGATGTACAGAGACCAGCCTTTTGTTCGTTGTTCAAGCGCAAATGTACCCCGGATGAGATCTTCGCTTTCCTCAAATAGCCCCTGTCTACATCATCTTCATTTCCCAACTACGTACATTCTTCTTGATCTTCACTATTCTGAAATTTTTATAACGATCTGCTTCTTTTTTCATCAACCATGGATTGTATGGAAGGAACCACGTGACATGACGTCGCGCCGCAATGCAAGCAACTGGCATGCGCTCGAGACTTTTGGCGTCGATCATGACGGCCTCGTCTGCCACAAAGCTTGCGTTACAACGGGTGCCACGATTTCTGCGCGTGGTGTCTCCGCCAGGGAATATTCTTCCTTAAATATGCCTCCATCTATTAAGACTCGTTATCTGTCAAGGTCCCCCGTCAAGTGGTTACCAACTTGAACGCGTCGTCGCATCGAAGAACCGAGACCGAAAAGATGAATGACCCTGGTCTGGACGGCGTCGTGTCCGAGGAAGCGGGGGCTCTGGATCAGTCGCGATCTGCAAAGGAGAGGGGGCAGCGGGAGGTTGAGTCGTCGCATCCCCATGCGGCGCGGTGGTGGCTTGCGAGTACGGCGTATCCGTTGGCTGCGGTATGTGAATTGCTGGTCTGCAGGGTATAGATGTTGGAAGCTGACTTCTTTCTAGGGGACTTTCGGGCCTATGGCCAGCGCGTTCAGTGTCTGTTCGTTGTCGCAGTCATGGCGAATGGAGCTGAACAGCAGTGGAGGGATAGACGTCCCAGATCCAAAGTGGTATGTATCCACGAGGCTGGAGTGTACAGGCGACAGGCTTACAATGCGATAGGATCATTGCAATCAACGCTCTCTCGCTGGTCTGCGCGCTCGTCGCCAACGTGGCTCTCTCGTTAAACATGGCACGGCGTATTCGATTCGAAATTGCGCAGCCGATTATCATCATCGGATGGTATATCGCATCTTTACTACTGCTAGGCCTGCTGATCCCCTTCGGCGTCATCATGTACAAACCAGAAAACAACGGACGCATTTACACACAGGGATACTTCTACGGTGCATTTGCAGCAGTACTGTACTTCGTCATCGCGTCGTTGCTAGTGGTCACGGCCTACGGCGCCTGGAAGGGCCACTACAGGCGCGAGTACAAGTTGACGAACAGTCAGCGGACACTGATGCTGCAGACTATTATCCTCTGTTTTTATCTCCTCGGTGGTGCGGCTGTCTATGCCAAGATCGAGAACTGGCGGTTTTTGGACGCGCTCTACTGGGCCGACTTTACCTTGCTCACGATTGGTATTGGTAACTTCAGTCCCAGGACGCATTTGGGACGGGGACTCTTGTTCCCGTATGCTGTTGGCGGCATTGTCATTCTGGGTCTCATCATCTCGTCTATTCGAACGCTCATGCTTGAGCATGGCCGGCAGAAGATGGAGAGCATCCTGACGGCGCGGACTCGCCGCTTCCTCGTCAAGGAAGCCTTTTCCGATCACAATCACCTCCGAGGGCTGGTTCCTCACTTGGGCGCGGAGGAAGACGAGAATGAACGCGAGCGGCAAAAACGTGAATTCATCACAATGCGACGAATCCGCCAACTAGCTACAGTGCAGCACAAGTGGATGTCGCTCGTCATCTCCCTCATCACATGGATGGCGCTGTGGTTTGTCGGCGCAATAGTATTCTGGCGCTCCGAGTCCCATTTCCACTGGAGCTACTTTGAAGCGCTATACTTCGCCTACACCACACTGCTGACTATCGGCTACGGAGACCTCTTCCCGGTCAGCAGTCTGGGCAAAGCCTTCTTCGTCTTCTGGTCTCTCCTGGCCGTGCCAACAATCACGATTCTGATATCGAACATTGGTGATACGATCATCCGTTTTATCCGCGACCTAACCATTTTCCTCGGCGAGCTTACCATTCTCCCCGGCGACCAGCCCCTGCATGATCGTATCAAAGATCTCCTCCACGTCTCCTGGACAGAGAAATGGTTACAAGAAACCACGGGCGAGAAGAACGGGTCACAGGATATCCTCAACGTCAACGGTGACGGTAACGGCCACGGCAATGGCAATGACAGACGCAACGGCGAAGGCGACAGCGACAGCACCAGCCGAGACCGCAACCCGCTCGAAGCCGAAGAGCACCGAAGAGAAGAATCAGCCCACGCACGCGGGGACATCGCAGCCGAGAACATCCACCACTACAACTACCTGCTCTTCCGGGAAGTGCGCAAGATGATGGACTACGCGGCCAGCAACCTGAGCAAGGAATTCGACTATCTGGAGTGGGAGTACTATCTCGCGCTGATCTCGGGCAAGCATCGGCCGCGGGAGCCCGGTGCGGACCGTGATGGTGATGAGCGGGATGATGCGGCTAGAGACTGGAGTTGGATTGATAAGAAGAATCCGTTGCTGGGGGAGAAGAGTGAGGTGCAGTGGTTGCTGGAGGCGTTGACGGAGGCATTGGAGAAGGAGTTGAAGAAAGCTAGTCAGGTTTATCAGGAGGAGGAGGGTGATGAGTCGAGGGAACAGGGGTTTGGATCTCCTGAGTGAGGTACAGGTGTTTGGTGTTTGATCTATTGGTGATCTTTTTTTATAAATTGATGAACAATGATTTATGAGCGATGTCATGGCAATCTCAAGCATCTCGTTCATGCATCTCTAATCCAACTCCTATAGATCTCCGTGATCTTCTAAACCTTCCAGCAGCGGGAGACAAAGGATGATGTGTGTGCAGCTCTAGCCTATGCACGTATCGACACAACACATAACCTGGCTTTTCTAATATAGGGAGTGCTTCATGTTCAAGTGATTTCAAAGTGAGCTTGCTTTTCTCTGTCAAGGCTTGCTTATAGGACGATGTGGTATAACGTCCAGTGATGTTGTAGGACTCTGCCAGTTATATATAGTGCCACATCGTCACCAAAGCAATGCCATAAAATGAGAGAATTACTGACCAGAGTTGTCTGGAAATCTCCCTTATCTTGCTAGAAGATGAAAAACTCCCACAAATTGATTTGTTTTTTGATATAGGGAGTGCCTAGGATTAAGTGAATCTTGGACGAAGTCATAATAGGCTACTCCTCAATCAAGAACGACCAGATAAGAGTAAGGTATAACACCAACGAGATATTTCTACCATGAACCATCAATAATTTTGCAATGAAGGATACCCTCATTAAGGAGATAGATCACAGACAGAGAAAGGAAAGGAAAAACGCCTATGAACAGCCGAAACCAATGAAATGAGATATGAAATGGTCGACTCAGAAGGAGCTAGCTAACCCACACCAAGAATGTAAAATAAATAATCAGAACAAGAAAGGAAAAGGAAATGAGATGACGCTTGATATAGATGCGAGAGATAGCAAGCCTTTCTCTATGTAGCACCAGCTAAGCAACGAGTCAAATGCATCCAGGAATAGCACCAGCGCCAGCAGGTTGACTAATAGTCACCACGTCGCGAGAAAGCTCAAAGTCCATAAGAGCTGTTATCCTCACTGCACGCTCCGACTGGCCTGGCTAGCACGGCTCGGACTCGTCCGACTCGGCTCATCCTCCTCAAGGACATCACTCAACCGCGTCGGATGCCGATGCCGCGGCGTAACAGATTCCCATCCCGTCCCAACACCCCATCCAGACCCGCTGTAGTCGATGCTCGTCGGCGGGTAGGGCGCATGCATAGGCGCGGAGGTAGTCGCGTCCGTCACGTAGTGTCTGTCGTCGACGGGGGAGTTGTCATACTCGTCGCTTCCTTCCGAGAGGGGCGCGGCCGGGTAGGAGAATGGGTGGGCTGGGTCGTGTGCGTAGTGGGCGTAGTCCTCGTCGCCGGCTTCGCTGCTGCCGACGTAGGAGCGCTCGTCTGGTTCCGAGGTGGGTGGGCCTGGGTAGGCGGCGCCGCTGGGGTCGTGCTCGTACATTTGGCCTGGGTATGGTGCTTTGGCGGAGGATGGGTCGCTTGTTTGGGGCTTTTTGTTCTCGACGAAGGGGTCCGAGCCTGTTGGTGACATGGGCGCGGTTTCTTCGTAGTATTGTCTGTCCATGCTTGGGTCTGCTCTTTTCTGTTGGTACTCTGTTCCCATGGTCGTTGCGGTTGGTCCGCCGGGGTATGGGCCTTCGCGGGTTGGTGGGCGCGTGTTGTGTCGGCTGGGAAGGCCTTGGATCATTGGGACGACCTGGACACCGCCGACGAGAGTGGGTTCTCCGTTTCGGAGGGAGTTGGTACGGTCTCGCTCTTCTTGTTCGCGGCGACCGAGTTCCTCCCACGCTCGGCGTGCCTCTTCCTTGGATATCTGCAGTTCACGGCGCATCTCCCGGAGCAGGTCCTCGGCGCGGGTTTTGTCCTTTTCAGCAGCCTGGGCTGCGGCAAAAGCGTCCGCGCGACCTTGTCGTTCGGCTTTGAGTTGACGCTCCAGGTCTGCCTGCACTTCCTTGGCACGTTCTTGCTCGGCGCGCGTGTCGAAGAACCAGCGCTGGAACTTCCGCTCGGAGGAGGCACGTAGGCGCTGGAGCTCTACCACGGCGTGGAAGAGGTTCGCGCCAGCTGCTGACAGGTCTGTGATCTGGCGGGCAAGCTGCTGGCTTAGTGGATCCTTTTCCAAGTCGTCATTGTTTTGCTCGAGTTTCCGGATCCAGTAGCTGGTCAGACCCTCCCAATGCGAAGAGAGGGTTTCCCACCGTTCGAACGCATGGGGGAAGGCAGCACGTCGTGGCTGTTGGAGTGTTTGTGAAGTTCCAGGCGGCCCACCCGCCGAAGCCTGTGTCGGCTTGGAGAAGCCACTGGCACTGGTTGGCCCGACATTCGGGCGAGCCTGCTGTGGTGCAGCACCAAGTTGCTGACCCTCAGATAGTCCCGGCCGCTGTTGACTCGGCATATCAACACCACCAGGAGGCGCTTGATACCCTGACCCACCAACACCAGCAGTGGCACCATAAGCGGGTGCAGCTCCCGGCGCAGTAACAGCACCAGTCTCTGGTTGCGCCGGTCCCCTTGAGACTCGCGCACGGCGCTGCGCTGGATCGCCGGCAACACCAGCAGCGTACTGCTGAGCCTGAGCCTGCACTAGAGCCTGCTGCTCTTGCTCCGCTTGGTGTCTCTCCAATTCCTCCTGTTCCCTCACACGAGCCTCCTGTTCCGCTTTACGGCGCGCCTCTCGGTCCCGACGCTGTCTCATAATATCTGTAGGTGTACGCACACCACTAGGTGGTTGCGAAGACGATCCAGGTGCAGGGCCCTGAGGCGCTCGCGATGCACCGTTCTGAGCGCGGCCGTTGCCTACAGGGCCGGCTGGGCCGGCGGGACCAGCAACGCCTACCATATCTGACATGGAAGCATTCACTTCCTCCCAATCGGTGGTGAATGGAATCGGACGGCGGATTGCGTCCTCGAGCGCAAAGAGAATGGCCGACGCCGTGCGAGACGAGACTCCAACGTTTCTCCGCGGCCAGTACGAGGTGTCCAGGAGCTGGTACGGGTCGTCAACGGTTGAACCGTTCTCGTCGGTCTGCGCTTCTGAGAGGGCCGGTTGTAGTGCTGCAATTCCACTGCGTGGAGGTGGATGGACGCTGACTGGGATCGAATGCGCCGGCTGAGGTCGCGGAGGCTGTCCACCCGAGACGTCTAGCGATACAGCTCGACGGTGTGGCAATTGACGGACCTCTGGCTGTCGACGAACTCGTCGCAGGGTGCGATGAGAGTCTGCAGCCGAGGAGGGACGGTAATCGGCTGAGTGGGAAGATAGAGGACGATGTGCAGCCGGCTGCTCGTGTTGCCGCGCAAAGGTCGTAAGCGTTGAAGGGTCGTAAACGTCGTAGACTTCGTGAGACGTTCTGCGAGTGTGGCGAGACACCTCTGGCAATTGACGGTTCAACGATGGCTGATTGACCGGCAATGCGAAGAGAGTGCTGCGTCACTGGAGCTAGCGCTGAGCTCCGAAGTATCGCGAACGCGGAGGGTGTCGATCTCTAGGGGATTGGAATCGACAACCCAGGAGTTTTTCAATGAGGTTTTTGCTGTCTCGATCTGAGAGGCGAGAAGCAGAGGTGCGATCAGGATTGAAGGTGAAAGAGAGAGCGTTGGGAGAAGGAGGACGTGGTGGCTGGTTTAATTGAGATGGCTGGGGTCGCCGCAGCGGGAGCTGCAGCGCACCAAACGTGTCTCGCAGATCATGAAAGCGCCAGCGCTTCAATGCAGAGTCTGGTCGAGAATGAAATTGATCAGAGAAAGGTGATGGGAAAGGCAAGGTGAATTGAAGCTGTGGAATGGACGATTTTTCGGGGGATTCCCGTCAGTGACGAGAGCTGGAATGTCGCTCACAAGGACCACCTCTCTTGTCGCAGATATCTCCACCGTCTCAAGTCGAAACAGAGGCAAAACAGGCACAGGATAGAGAATGGAGGTCTCTCTAGAGAAGATTCTCAGCTCCTGCGAGTCCCGATTGGAACAGATGCTGTCACGCAACGGGTTGGGCGAAGAAACACGCCTTCAATAAATGCCTGCCACTGAGCTGAGTAGTTGCACAGAGGACAATCGGAACGAAGTGGATGCGCGGGAGAAGACAGTCGTGGTGGTGTAAGACAATGTTCAAATTGAAGAGTAAATTGAAGAGTGTGGAAGAAGGCAAAGAAAGAAACCCCAGTGCTAAGTAGATCCAACCAGATCCGATCCGATCCTCGGGGAAGTCGAGTCTCCCAGTTGTGGATCTCCATCTTGAAAGCCACGGTTGGGCCTTGAAGGGGGCATTACCATTACTGTATATTTTCACGGCTGTGGCTCTAGTTAGAAGTGAAGTGATGCGCTGGCAAAGCGTTGGGCATCGATAGTGCCGTGATATACATGACGCTATATTTTAGTGCACGATATATCTCTAAGTCACTTCCACGATATAATCCATGTTAATGAACTTGAATAACAACCGCAGACATTCTCATATTTACAAGACGAATTAGTAAAATAGAACAGCCCCAGTTGATCCAGTGGTTCTCATCGCGCCGGCTCGTTTTGCAATTCATGGAACGAACTACTCCACTGGGACGAACTCCTGAATCTCGATAAATAGATCAGAACCATCTATTCAAGAGCTACTTATAAGCACCATGGCCTCTCTTCTTTCTATCAATATTCAGATCATCTAAGGGTATGGCAACAGACAGTTCAGCTTCTCCGTAACCCCACATCGACACATCTACAACGATGACGTCTCGCTCAGGCCTTCGGTTCGTCATCGTCCCAACTCAATTCTAGGGCTTGCCCTTCTGAACCTGTCAAGGGCCTCCTATTGAGGGGAGTCCCTACACACCCCGAGAACACTCGACACCCTCCTAGATCTCCTGGGAGCTCCTTCACATCAAAACAATGATGCGACTGCAACGCGTGGATCGTCAAGAACGCGCGCGACCGTTCGGTCTGGACCGTACCCGCGAGCGGAAAACGCAAGGGCAAGCAAGTACAGGCACAGGCACAGGCACAGGAACAGGAGTTCTTCATCGGAAGGTTTCCTCGAGAATAGGCTCAGGGAAAGCCATCCCGGTGCATCGCGGATACGGCTCCGCGCTCCCGGCGATCGAGAAAAGAAGGGAGAAGCTGTCCCAAGCAGCATCGAGGACCCAATATTCAGGTAGGTTTCACGCATGCCTTGCAGCCTGCAGGACATCCAAGATCCCCTGGGAGCTTGATGTTTCGAATCCGCGAGATGACTGTTTCACTTGCTCCTCCCGAGTCGCTCGGGTCGGGCCTGCCGTTGGCCAATCACTCGGCTGAGACATTGGGCAAGACACTTTCGGGACAGCTTCATCTTCTTCCGGACGGATGAGCTAGCTGAAGAGGAGCTTGTTCCTCACTGATGGTCTGGGTTGATCATGGGAATAGCTTCTCCCGGTTTCGGGAGACCCTGCTCTCCTTGAGGAGGATCCAAGAGGATTGTCTAGGAAGACAGCCCTCGAAGCCAACCATGGGCTATTCTGCGAGGGTGAGCGCCTCCTTCACTGCTCCTGCACACCGTGATCAATTCGGGTAAAGGGTCACGATATCGAATCTACATGAAGCTGCACTGCATCAACTCTCCATGAGCAACGGCCGAGAATGTGACCGGGGAAAGCGAGGGTTCTGCAAGAAGCTTGGGGATATTGTGAAGCTATTGCTACAGCGAATGATGCATCCTCGGAGGCCATCGAGGTCTGGTTGCGTCGATCAGGGGTCGAGACGCAAGCCCGTAGATATATATACGTCTGGGTATGTACGATGCGAGCTGCGCCGGTCGACGGGCAGCTCCGTCTGCGCTGTAGAGCGGGATGCAATGCAAGACAGACTTTTCAATGGAATGTGCAGAGGACTCACTACTGATTACCTGAATGGACATGAGGTCGTACGAGTTGTCGTGTCAACCAGATCATAGTGATCTAGATGGATCTCAGCATCGACGAGTGCGTGGTGTGATATCATATGGATCGTTGGATAGTAGGAGGCAACCAACGGTGATTCTAGCTGTCAAATCTGACAGTCCATTCCAACCAGCAAAAAGTCGTGCATTGGGCCAATAGCAAACTCGATTTGTTTGTTCGGTGCTGGTGAATGTGACCTGTCGAGTGTCAAGCGTCGTGTACATGTCCATCGACTGAGGGATGGGTCCATGATGGGCTTGGCGATGGCACAGGCGAAATCCTTGACGTACATTGCAAACTTAGGGACGTTGATCAGGCTACACGGATCTTGATGTGCGATTCAAGGTCAATCGGAGCTTCTGCATGGATTGGCTATAAGTGCGATCCAGTGGGAGTGCTGGACACAACAGCTGAAACTAGCCGCGCAATAATGTGGAACGAGTTCTATAGACACGACATCAGGAGATAAGGAGCTACGCAGTTCTAGAGAGTTAAGCAGGACTACTTACAATTCTAGAACCAGCCACATCGAAGCAGTACGCAGTAGAGCACTCGATGACGTCCTGAATTTATGGGTGTAGAATTTGATCGATGAAACCACACTCTCCCCATGACATGTGTGAATGAGGCTCGAGACGACCCGTTGCTCGGTTCCCAGGAATGGAGCTGGAATGGACTCTGCTTGAACTGTGGCTTTGGCTTGTTTCGCCACACTCGATCAGCTTTTGATCGACATCGCCAGTGGGGTCTTTAGTGGCTGATCCGGAAGCCTCTCCGCGACGGGACTCATCGTTCGTACCGGCTGATATCTCACATTCTCATGGCCCAGCCTCTGCAGGGATTGGGGGACTCCCCGTGCAGTTTGACTGCCGCTGTCCGCCATGCTGGAATCAGATTGATCGAGATGGATCTAGGTTTGTGTGAGAGGAGAAGTGCTGAGGGCTCAATACAATGGACACTGACAGTTTGTTCAGGCCTCATGGTCAGCTACCTAGAAATCCAATGAAGCATCAAGGTGATGAGCCCGATGGCCTTTGTCCAAGACCTTTATCCCAGGACCTTTGCTCTGCCCTACGGATGCTCTTCCGCCGCCCTTGCTGAAAAGAGCCCGAGTGCTGGTCCTTGCTGCCACTTCCATCCCCACGGAAGGGGACGTCATGTAAGGTCGGGATCGTCTGTGCTCTGCTCTGATCTGCTCAGATGCGCCTTTGGACCTTTTGTTTACATTGGTCGTGCATCGGCATGCATCGATCTGTTTTCCTCCCCCGGCCACTGGGGCTTGAGGGGCCAAGCCTATTTTTGGAGCCGTGTATAAACATATCCCCTTCACCCCAGTGCTTTCTCCCCCCATTCCATCACTGGTGGCAACGTCTCCTTTTGTCTGTCTCTTGTCTCTGCTGGCTGTGCCTTCTTTTCATGATCAATTCCCCCTGGATCCCCGTGGTGTCCAGGTCTATCGTATCTCGTGTGTTTGAATCGGGATCATAGTCCATGGCTCTCGGAGATTCTTACTGTCCCGGCGAGTTGGACGCGTTGCAACAAGACCGGAACAGATCAGAGACGACTCTGCGCTTGCCATCACCTTCCCCGGTGAAGCGAGCTTCTACCTACTACCCCAAGGCGGGTCCACAAGTCCTGGAGGAATCCAATCCGGATCCCTTCTACCTCGAACAGTCGCTCGCGGCGACCCCAAACTGGGACGATTCCTATACTCCGACTATCCGCGATGAGAGATTCAGCGAGGACAACAGCCAATACTATACACTGTCCCTGACCAACGAGAAAGACTCGGATCCTCAGTACATCGGTCCAGACCGGTCGACTCTCGCGCAGTTGGAGTTGGAAAACAACCTGAGATTTCATCGCTATACATCCTCAACCGAGGGACAAAGACCTCTGCACAGCAGTCAAGACTCCTTCAGCTCAGTGCAAACGGACAGCACCACGCCGGACTTGACTCCCAGTAGCTCTTTTTCCTCGGCATACTCTTCGCCTGCGTGTCCTGACGCGGTTCTCAAAGCAACCGAGAAACTGTATCAGCACGCAAAACAAGCGAAGGACGAGCCTCTCCCTCCTCGTCGCTTCTATCTTCCTGCTTCAACACCTCCCAAGCAATCTCTCCCTCCGCCTCCGCCTGTTCCCTCATTGCCGAGGACACAAACTCGACCTACCACTCCTGTCGCCGAACCTTCAAACGGCTCGACTCCAACCGCCACAATGAAGTACGAGTCATCCAGCATATCCTCATCCTCCCGCAGGAGGAAACAACACCCTACCCTGCCTAACCTCTCCCGTGGCACGAGCTCCCACAGCTCCCGGAGGAAACAGTCCAGCCCTGGGACACGCCCCCCACTGGACCCGTCCATGATCTCGCCTCCCAGCTTGATCAACCCGGTAACAATGGAACCTCACGCCACCCACTTCGACCAAGCTCTCTTTATCCCTGCCAACGAGTGCCAAAGTCCCATCCCGAGTCCTTCGGCGAGCTCCCCTCCCATCTCTCGCCAATGGACAGCCACATCCGTGGAGAGGCCGTCTACCTCTACAATGGACCCATACTGCGAGCAGTCCGTCTGGGAATCCGACTCAGATACAGAGTCAATTGGCCACAAGTCCCTCTCCCGCAAACCCATCGAAACACTGCGCAAGGCTCGAAGCCGCGCAAAGCTGCGCGCTGCCAAGTCGCAACCAAAGCTCCACCAAGCCATGCTCGACGGCCAGGCACCAGAGAAGTTCCCTTGCCTACCAGACGACGCAGTGGGCGAGCCCATTCCCGAGCCCTTCCGTGGCATGAGCCTTGACCGACCCAGCAACAGTCGGGACGGTCTGCGTCCACACCATCTCCAAACCCTCCGCCTCGTAGCACCATCCACAGCCTCCCTCATCAAACCTCGCTCCCGCAACAACAGCAGTCCCCAAACATCAGATATCGAGCGACCCATGGCAGCCGCCTTCCAAGCACGGTCAAGACGACGCCAGGGCTCTGAGTCACCCGACTTCGCTCACCCAGATAAGGAGAAACTCACCTCCATGTGCTACGAGCAACACTCACCAGCAACCTTCCACGAACCCGCCGCCGAGCCACGTCCCTTCTTAAAGCGTGTCCTGGACTCCCTTCGTTCCCTGAACTGCCACAGGACAAAAACGAACGTGGATGTAATTTGATGCTCTCGTGACGGCGTTCTGGTCGGTTTGTTTTGGCGTTGGCTTTGAACAAAATATCCCAAGACTGCTTGATTCGACGATCCCTCGCAACGATTTCTTATCTGTTTCATGCTTTTATGCTTTTATGTGTTTCATGATAATGGACACGCCACACTCGCTTATGCCTTGAAGGGTTGCCTTCACTACGATCTAATGATTTTCGGGCTACTTCTACCCGACACGCGCTCGATGCTCCCATGTCTACATCCGCTCCAACGAAATCACGGACCAACATGAGTCAATGGCTTTGCCATGACCAGACTCAAGTCTCACTATCTTTTTTCCACTCAAGGGCTTTTCCCCAGGCCGTCATTTCTCCGTTGGAAGCGCTTCTTTTCCATCGAACTCGTGTTTCAGCTTGCCAACACATGCCTGCTTTACTTGACCAATCGTCCTAAGTCTTTTCCTTTACTCATGCTGTCTAGACATTGCCATCGTCCCAACGATTCTTTTCATTCCCATTTCTTCATCTGTGACCTACATAATGACATCAAGACCACGTTTTACGGCCAAGACCGCTACAACCCAGACTGCATTTCCCGGAATGGCGCACCACAAAAGCATTGTTCGCATCCATAGACCTGAATGAAAAATGTCCTCAATGAAACATCATGACCACAAGAATCTGAGAATCTCTACTCCGTACGCAGTATGTTGACGCCGTCGTCTAGGTGATCTCTGGAATGCTGGAGCTGGAGGACGTTGGTATTCGGGGATACAACCACTCCATCCACACATCTTTGCTACTACGCAGTATTTTGTTTCAGTTGCTCCAGCTTTCAAGTGTAGTAAGTAAATAATAGCTCTGCACGGGGCTGATAATATCGGTTTCTTCAAGATAGTCGAGCAAATCTAGACCAGATCACTCATCCATCTCCATAGCAATTAGCATGGGAGGACAAGATGCAGATACTATTCTCCATTATTGGCGCGTGTCTGACTTTAGCCTCACCCTACAGTTCTGTATATCCATGCAGCTATAAAGACGGGTGGGACGATGAGCAAAAGTACTGTGCTTGCAGCTACTTGTCTCTATACGTCAACAGGGATGGTGACCCTGGGACTTGGGTTGTCAGGGATGGAAGCCTTGAGTCTAGACTCTGGACTTGCTCACCGAGACTGGGTCTGCATCTTATAGCTTCATGTGAATGAAGTTGTTGTCTCTAGGTTTTGCGAAGTGCTTGTGTGTGTGCTTTCTGTATGTCTCTGGATATAGAGTCCGGGGTTGGATCGGCGCGGTATTGCTTTATGACTCGATTAGGTTTTCCTTGGAACAGATTTCTACACAGTATTGGATTGTTGTGTGGTTCTAAAAGATGAAAGCTAGTTGGCTCTCCACTGTGTATAACACGCATATACCCGAACTCATCACAGTAGAGACTACGAGGTCGAGTGAATAAGATGAGACGTATACAGCAGCAAGACGCGACTCCACGATCGATGGGCAGAAATTCATTGCTGCCCTTGAGCATCGTCATCTCTGAGCAGTCTAAAGAAACGAATGTTTGAGTGGACTGTAAAGCAGCAGGGGCAATGCTCTATTTGGAGACAAGTAGCCCCTTGCGTCGCTTCAACGTCCCGACTTCCGCGCACACAATTGACACTGCGTTTTGGACTCTGATTTGCCTCGGTTGAAATCAGTCTGTAACTCGTCTAGACAGGTCAAATAATCATATGGCCTGGTGTCAAACCACTTGGTGAAGTATGAGCTGGTCTATCGGTTGATATCAAACATCCTTTACTGCTCTCTATATCAGATTGTCCCTCTGCACAACCCAGTCAGAAACAAATTGAACAGAAGGTCGACAGGGGTGTATTATTGCCTCCTTTCACTTTTGCAGAGGATCAAACGAGACCTTTCTTCACGGAACGGCGGTCCGGTTCATGCAAGGCTGCGTGGACCCGACGGCTGCATCTCGCGCTCCCCCGAGACTCAGTACCCGCGGACGGGACGAGGTTTCATATCTATCGAAGTTTGATTCGGGTGGATCCATTGCCCTGGGTTTCTAGGGATCATATCGAGATGACAATCAGAGTCGACACCCGGAGCGTGGTGTATCCAATATGATCCCATCGTAGCCGTGTAGTTGAAGCTGACATACTTGTCATCCCCGAAGTCCCAATATCCCACGGGCATACAAAACAACCAGAAGTCGAGACCTTGTCCTCCTTCCCAGTAAACACCCCTCCCTACGTCAAGCCCCATCATGTCTCGGAGAAGCAAGACCGTTTTCCCAATCGATCTCGACGCCCCGGACCGCCCGTCCGCCTTCCGTCCCGTTACCGCGTCGTCCTTGCAGCGGCTCTGCAAAGTCCGTCCAGGTGTCTGGGTCTAGTTTCACCTGGCCAGGGGCGATCGTGCAGCGCAGGACACTTTCGGGGAGCCGACCCGCGCGCGCAGTGAGCATGGCCCGCCGACGTGCAGGCCTGCAAGCTGGGTCTGTTTTCCGGGGAAACCAGCGACCCAGGTTGTTTTGATCGAGTATAGCCACAGGCTGTGAGATGTTGTGGCCGGGCACGTCCTGGATAGGTTGATACCAAGGACACAAGCATAACACAAGCAAAAGCAAGCTTCAACTCCGCTCGCCCGCGGCGCCCTTGTCTCCCTCTCCCTCTCCTTCTCCCTGGATTTGCCCTTCACTCTCCTTCTTCATCTCAAGCGCCTCCATATTCTCCTCCCACCGCGGCACAGCAACCCGTCCCTCCCACTCCGCAACAACCAGATCCCCCTTCCGCCCCAACTGCGCTTCCGCAGACTCCCTCGCTTTCCCTCCAGACTCATCCCCAGTGCCCGCCTCGAATCCCGTAAAAACAGCCTGCACATCCAAAGCCTTCACCGCGTCCCCGTAGACCTTGAGCACCTGCTCCCTTAATCGCCGCCGCGAGTCATCCGTTTCCGCAGAGGTTTGCGTCTCGCCCAGCGGTGATGCCGAGCTTGCTCCGCCCCGCGCCGCCGGTTTCTTGACTACGCCGGAGACGCTTCGATCTTCTAGGCCTCGTGTAATTCCCTCTAGAATACCGAGAATTGTACCAGCTCGCATGCCTAGTTGTGCGCCGATGGGGAAGCCGGTGTCAAAGCCGCGCTGGACATGTTGGCCTTTTGATGCTGAGACGCCGTCGCGGTAGCCCGCTGTGACGTGCTGGCGGCGGAGGGAGGGGAGGTCGGAGGGTTCAGCTGTGGATGGGAGTTCCGTAGTAGTGTCAATAGCCTCCGGCCTCCGGGTTTCTGGTGGAGGAGAGGAACTGAAGATATCGTCGAGCGAGTTGTCGACTGCGGGGTCTGTTGCGGTGTCGGTGTGGGCGGACATTGTTGTGGCCGGGGAAGGGGGTGTTGAGTGGGCAGAGCTTGAGTCTGTAGGGGCAGATGTCATGGCCTGGCTGTTCAATTCTTTGCCAGACTTGTACAAGTTGTTGGTGTTGTTGATGTGAAGTGGTGAGGCGATAAGAAAAAGTTGCGATTAGGTAGCGGGGCGATCTGCGGGTCCTCGTCTCCTGCTGCTATCATTCTTCGAACTATATACAATGAAGCCCAATTTATTCTTTCCATCAGACATCAAAGCTAGCAATTGCTTAGTATGTCTACATATATCATTGTCAAGACCCAAGACATGACTAGCTCCACTGTCGTATGACCATTTCCGCCCCCAATCCCAAACAAGCAGTCGGGTTACAATCGGACCAACTCATGTCGCCGGCCGATCCTCATCAAGAGTCCTAATTAACCACCCAGACCGCTAGCTTGCCCGTTACCACACAGTCAACATTAACAAGATGTCCAAACGCTCCACCCGCCGCTTAATCGGGTACATCCTCCTCCCAACAGCCGCAACCAGCTACGCCATCCACCGCGGCCTATGCCACCTCGAAGAGAAATACCCCGAACTCCCACCTGCTGGCCGGACAAGCAAATTATTCTGTACACCACGTAAACCGGGTACACAGCGCTGCGCATACACGGACGTCTACGCGGCCCGGATTCCCCTCCAAGCACTGGAGAAGAGGACACGGCAGTGGAACAAGAAAGACCGGTTCGCGCTTGAAGATGCCTGGGCGAGGGCTGTAATCGGGAGTTCGGTTTTGAGGGCCGAGGGTTCGATTGTTGGTCTCTTTATGAAGGGGACATTCACGCCTGGTGATATTGGTGACAGCGAGGCTGGGTTCTCTGTTGACGAAGGAAATGGTGCCAATCGTGTTCTATTGAATGGGGTTGCGACTGTTCAGCGTGAGATCGGGGCTGATCAAGACAGCAATGGACTATTGATCTCGTGGACAATGCCAGACGAGCCGCGGGTTTTCTTTGAGAAGATTGCGCGGTGGGGGTATCCGTGGCGACTGGTGTCTGGGGGACGGCATGAGATGAGTGTGTCGGAGCCATTCGAGGCCGAGGATGGAAGAAGTGGGAGGGAGAAGTTCGTTGAGTTGCGCTTCTCGACTGCGCATGATTATGAGGTTGTTCCTGAGGAAGGGGAGAGGCAGAAGGTGATACCTGGCTGGGTGCTGAGATTACATCGCGGGTATGCGAGGCTTGTGCTTGATGTTGCTGTGAAAGATGTGCAACGTGGACTAGAGGGAGTCTATTGATGATCTTTCAAGCTGAGCCTCTCTTCTCGACTTCATCCTGTCTCTTGAATGTACTATTGATATTTATATCAAGCCCTACTTCCACTCTGCATCCTACCGTCAACCTCAACTTCACCCCAGAACAAGAACTAGGACCACCTCACAAACACCCACTCCCATGCTCAACAACCGTCCATCCCCTCCACCCAGTATACGGATAACAAACCTCCCACCCATCCGTAATAACATCCACCAACCCCGCCTGGCCACCCGAACAATCCGCCTCACGGAACATACAAAGATCATGCCAGTCCTCCTGGTCAGGACTCTTCCATGATAGACTCTTCACACTGGAGACATTGTACGAGGGCTCGAGCGGCTGGCATGTGCGGTCGTAAGCGCCGTACCGGTGGAAGATGGTCAGGTCGATGTTGGAGTCGTTCGCGTTGCAGGTTGGGGGGTTGGCGTTGAAGAGGCGGAGGTCCCACTGTTTCTTTGTTAGGGTGGTGATTGTGGGATGGGGAGGGTAGGGTGGGTGGTGGGAGTGTTGGCGTACGCTTCTGTAGGCGAGGGGTTCTCTTGTTGCCAGGTTGGGGAGGGCTGATATTGTTGTGATGAGGGTGCCGAGGAGGGCGAGGCAGTGGTTTGGAGAGGGCATTTCGGTTGTGCTGGTCAGGTTGAGAATTTGGGCTTGACGAGGAATAAAAAGCACAGAAGAGGTGAGAAGTCAGGGAAAAGTGAATGGTTATATCTGGCCTGGCTGCTCTACATTCAGTTGGGGTTGACAGCTCCAGCTATGAAGGCCTCAGCTTTGAGACAGAAAGATCTAGAAGTCGTCTCAGAGAGCCATTCGAACAGCCAGAGTGAGGTGATGGGAACAAAATCTGAAGCTAGCAGAGGGGTCTGCATAAGCTCGCTTGGCGGCAGGAATCGACAGGGCTCTGGTGAGGTGCCATTGGCCTCGTCTCAGAGTTGGAAGACCCTGAATTGGAGTCATAACAACCGAGAGTCTTAAAGGTGTTGATGGGCTGATTGGATTATATGGGTTGCGTTTGTCTTTGGGTGAGGAACATGGCGAATGGGACGGAGGTTTTTGGATGGCACTCGCTATGCTAGTTACTCCACGGCGAGTACATTACTTGACAGCGAGACCCTTCGATCATCTTGAGTACTTATTCATTCATGCAGTCTATGGAGCTATATTCCATCAAATATAAAGTACAGGCGTCCCGATGACATTCTCAGCGCAGATCCAATTACTCGCGCTGAGTGCTGCCCGGCATCAAGCGCCAGGCACGCAACGGCAGGCTCTGCAGTTTCGTCGCAGCAGGCTTGATGAACATCACGAAGGTGACGGTACCAATGAGCACGCACAACATGTTGGTGATGTAGTAGCCGTCCCGGCCAATTTCGCAGGTACCGCCGCCGTTGATGCAGCGGTTCTTCTCTGGCTCGAGGGCACAGGAGAAGGAGGTGGTGACGAGGGCGTCTTTCAGTTTATCGGCGGGTGGGGGGTTAGAAGGAGGGATGCAGGTGGCTTCGGTGAAGAGGTCGACGAGCTTGAGGATGAAGTAGCGAGGGAATGTTCCACCCAGGTTGGAGACACTGGCAGTGGTTAGATCATGCAGAGAAGTAGGAAGGAGGAATACTCACGTTGCGAGCAGGGTCATGTAGGTCCCGCCAATGGCTGGGTCCGCAATACGTGCGTGGAAGGCCGAGATGGCTACGAACATTACCGTGTTCATAAAGGTAGAGACCACATGCTCGAAGATGACCGTCATCAGGTACCAGAATGGCACGTCCGCGCCGCTAGGGTAGATCATCACGGTGAACTGGGCAAGGACTGCAGCCGCCAAGCGGCCAACGAAAGCCCAGCCCCATAGGCGCATGGCACCGTACTCGGTCGACCACTTGCCAGCATAGTATCCAAGCATAATCTCAAACGGAAAGTCAATCAACACGACCAAGGCCATGTTATCCTGACCGAACCCTTTGTCAAGGAGCTTCAAGCTGGTGACGCCGTCATTGGCCTGGAAGCCGATCTTGGCAATCAGGTGGATGATGATAATGGTCTGGATGTTCTTCAATTTCAGAACACTCCACATGCTCTTATAGACATCCATGATACTGTCACGCTCTTTGGTCCGGTCTTCCTTTTTCAGAAAAGCCAGACACAGCGTCACAATCAGGTACGTCCATCCCCAGAAGGTCAGGTACCCGCCCAAAGAGAGCAGACCATCCTCGGTGGGAATGGTCCGGAACCATCGGTTCGCAAAGTCCTTCGAGTTGAATGCCAGGAACACGGTGTATGAGAGGAAATGTCCAGCAGTCAAGCCAACAGTCTGAGCAGTCGAAGCATAGGAGATATTCGGCGGCGACATCAAGGTAATGGCCCACCCGTCAACCGCAATATCCTGCGTGGCGCAGAAAAACACCAGCATAAACCACCAATATGTGAAATTCCAGACCCCGGCCCCATTATTCGCACCCGCCTGCTCCATCATCACTTCAATGCGGCTGCCCAAATAGATCATAGCCAAGCCCGCAATCACCTGGACGGGCGTGATCCAGCTCTTGCGGCGCCCAAAGTGAGGACTCCATACCGCGTCCACAATAGGACTCCAAAACAGTTTCAAGGAATAAGGATAAGACGCGAGGGAGAAGACGCCGATCTGGCCGTAGGAGAGATAGGGTTTCAAAAGGAAGGGTACCGAGCCGGTGGCCAGGCCCATGGGCACACCCTGCAAGAAGTATAGCACACATAGCAAAAGGAAGTTCCGCCTGTCACTGGCGGGCAGATTGTGGAAGCTCGTGGTGGTCATGGCTGGTGTTTGCGGGGTCAAGGGGGGTTCGGTGTCGAGAGAGAAGCTGGGACTGGACATGACGCGGGCGCTGCGTTCGGTCGAGGATTCTGTAGATGCGGTGTCGCGCTTGCGCATTTCAATGTTGTTGTTCATCTTGCCGTTCGCATGGCCGTTGGAACCGGTTGCTAGTTTCAGGCTCGGTTTGGAGCGGCGTTTTGAGAGGGAGGCGTTCTTGCGTGTCATTGAAAATTGCTCAGCGATTCCAGGTTCTGCTGACTTCCAAGTCTTGCTTTAATCTTGAAAATGTATCCCGTCGTAGGTGTTGTTTGAGTAGGAATTTGGAAAGTGAGGGTTCAAGGGAGGGACGGGTCACGTCGCGTGTGCGATCCAGATAGGTCGATTATCAGCTCGTGGGCTGGTTCCGCGCGTGATGGGCGGTCGGAGGGAAGCGAAAGAATGGCCAATGCATGGAGGACAAGAAGGGAAAGAGAGTCCTCAGCGCGAGGCATGCATGGAAAGAGAGGGAGAAAGCGGAACTTGGAGGAGGCAAAGTTCAAGGTTGAGAAGGTGTGGAGAGGCAAGCTGGCCTCTAGCGGGTCGCTGGTTCTCTGCTGCGGCCGCGAACTATGACTCTACGAACGATGCGAGCTAAATTAACTGTTCGTCTTCGAGTCTACAGTTTTCATGATTTCAACTGGCTGACTGTAGACGAGACGCTATTGAGATGTCGAGGTAGTACAGTGCATTCGATGAGATAAGCCTGTTAAACTAAGAATAACTAGATAGCGTTGTCTGCTTGACACCAGCCATTTCATTGAGAATCATTAGATGGAGACAGTATCTCGTCTACAAGGCTAATAGAATATCTAGAAGCCATAGTGATAAATTGAAGAGATACTGGCAGGATGATACTCGAGACTGCGGCGAAACTCCGGAGCCGCGGGTCACGTGCCCACGCGTAAACAAACACGGCATCCATCTCAACTGCTTCTTCAATTTCAACTGCGGTCTCGGCTGATCATTACGGGCCCTTGGAACGAGACATTCATATCCAGCGCATGAATCGCATAAGTTTGATTGCCCTACCCCTTGCCCCAAAATGAACCAACGAACTCGTCAATTCCCCGCATCCCCAGACCCGCAAGAAGAGGAGCTGGACACCGAAATCGCCTCAATCCGCGCAGAAAGTAAGCCAAGCCAACAATACACCGAAGAGCAAGCACACACTAACCAAAACCCCAAGTCCAAAACCTCAAACGCCGCAAACGCTTCCTCTCATCCAGCCTCCTCTCCTCAACCTCCATCCAAACCCTCCTCCGCAAACCACCACCACCACATTCAACCCAATCCTCCCTCCACGAAGACCTCTCCCCACTCGCCACCGCAGCAGGCAAACACTCAACCTCAAACCACTACCGCATCGCATTCGGGACAACAGCCTTCCCCTTCCAGGATCCGTCTCCGACTGCGAGCAGTGGTGAGAATCTGCTCGGCGTGCGCATTGATATCTGTGCCCGGAATGGCCGGTTCGCGAAACCGTATTATGTTCTTTTGAGGCGGGAGCGTGTGCGCGGGGAGAGTTGGAAGCGGTTGAGGGTTCATCGGCATACGATTCCGGCTTTTATTGCGCTGTCGAGGTTGGAGAGGGTTTATCTGCCTTTTCCGGGGTCGGCGCGGAAGAGGCAAGCAGATGAGGAGGAGGGCAGTTCTGATGCTGAAGATGAGGAGCCTTTGAAAGTATCAAATGGACAGAAGACAAGAAAACAGGATCTGCGAGGTTTCGTGCGCGAGTTGCGGCGGGAACTTGTCTCGTGGCATTTGAGGAGTGATGCCATTGACCTCTTGCGCGAGAAACTTGGCCCGGGCGACAACGACAGCTCATCCATCCCGGCTGAAACAGAGTCTGGCACGGGGATTGTGTCTTTGGCGCCCACTGCTATCGAGGTGCGGTATGTACGGCTGGAGTGGGAGGATGGCCGAGTCGGGCGTTTCAAACTGTCGAATACTGGGATTGTCGAGCGTGCTGTGGTGATCGGGGACAAGGGCCGAGATCAGCGGACGGAGGAGGCGATGACTGGTGCTGGTGGGAGGGTGGAGGGTCTTTTGGAGCGGTTGCGAAAGCATGGTGAGGTAGCGGCATGATGAGATCTGATTTATATACAGCACTTTTGATACCCCGATTGCAAGTCTCAAGGAATGAAGTCATGTTTGAATGGTCCAATGTCTATTGAGAAGCAGTAGTATCCCCACTCGATTGCTATGCACAGTGAAACCAAAAAGCCGCCGCAATGCGATGTACACATCCATATAGACAGGAGCTTCGATGCCCGAAATGAAAAGATGATTACAAGAAGGTAAAGGGCATGTACATAAGAAAAGAAAAGGGGTGTCTGTCCGATGTGGACAGAATCCCGGACAGGTCAAGAGGGAGCATGATGACGGGAGTATAAACCCAACAGCTCACAGCTCACAGTACTCGGAGTCGCAGCAGTGTCATTTCGAGGTACCAGCCCCAGGCAACGACTCCGACACACAGATAGCCGAGTCCCGATTTTCAGGAGACGCCTCACTGAACGAAACAGGAGGCAACGGGCCATACGAATGGCCATGACGCATTTCCAGCTGGCGGCGCAAGACAGCCTCTTCAAGATACCAGCGATGGCGCAAGGCCGTTTTCTTCGTATCCAGCGCCTGCAGCAATGAGGCTTCCTCATTGCGGTGCTCGGCTTGCAAGTCTGCGACAGCCTTACTGTGCCGTTCGAACATGGTGTCCAGCTCGCGCTCCATACGCGCAATGGCCTCCTGCAGTCTCTTCTCTTGACGGTCTCGGAGGACTTTGATGCGGGCTTCGTGGAGGGCGTCCATAGACTCGTGGTCGTGGTATTGTTGCTCCAGTTGCTCCTTTTGTTGTCTTGTGAAACGGCGAGCCGGCGGACTTGTCCCGGTGCCTGTTAGCGACTCGGATGATTGTTGTGCTGCGACTGCGGGTGAAGGTGGCGGACTTGCGTTGCGGAAGTAGCCTTCCATGTGTTTGATGCGGGTGCGGGAGTTCATCTTTGCGCGCTCGAATTCGCGCTGCTGTTCTACTTCGACTGCGAGTTGCCGTTCTTCCATTCGGATGGCGTCGGTTATGTTCTGTAGCGCAAACCCTGTTAGAAAGAGATCGTACTCCCTCAGTAATACCTGTCTCACCTTCTCGCGCTTCTCATCCTCCAGACGCTGGTGCTCAGACTGACGCTCAGAAACAGCAGTCTGATGCCGGCGTCGGAGGATGCCGAGGGCCGCATCCTGGAAGGCCAGATGCCGATTCCTCTCCATCCGATGTCGCTCAAGCATTTCACTCAATTCAGGGTCATCCAAGCTCCTCTGCAGCGCCTCCTTGTCGAAAATCGGAATCTCCAGTCGGGGATCTGAGCCTGCCGTGCCGGGACTCTGCGGGGATTGATCATCGTTGGCGGCAGGTTCTTGTTTCCTCTCAAGGTACATACGGTCCACGCCTGTTCCGCCCTTTGCGACGTTGATCTGAGCGTTAGGTGGGAGTATCACGCTGGACGGCCGCTTCTTGCGGAAATGGATGCGCCCAATGGCTGATTTCAAGCTGCTTCGTCGCTTTTCTTTCTTGTCGGCTGATCCAACGCTCAGCATTGACGTTCGATTTGAATTCGTCGCGACTCCATCGTTTGTATTCTCTTGTCCGCCAGTGACGGTGCGGCTGTCGCTGGAGCAGTATGAGGTCGGCCGGGTCGACAGCGACGCAAGCGAGCGCGTACTCCCAGGCTTCGCGCGCTCCGAGGCAAGTGTAATATCCGACAGCGACGAGACGACCTGGTCGAACGGAGAAGAGACCGGGGAGGTGGGTTCGTGGAACGGAGTCACGGTTCCCCCACAGATTGAATTCCGATCGATTGAGGAACCGGACGAGACGACAGGCGAAGACAGATCGACCACGCCCGAGGCTATCGAAGCGGCGAGAGGCGCCGAGACCTGGATGGCCGGTATCCGCAAGCCCAACTCTTGCGCCTCGTTGGAAAGCTGTTGCGCCCGTGCTTGTTCTGCTTCCGCGGAGGAGAGGCGAAGCACCTCTGCTCGGTATCGTTCCTCGTCCAGTATAGGATCGCCTGGCGGGTTTGGAGTGGGTGACTCCATTTTTCTGCTACGTACAGGTGGCTATGGCGCCTAGCCGGCGGACGCGCATGGACCGGAGGGGCAAGGAAAGTGGACGGTTGTTATGGCGAGGGCAAAAGGAGTGGGCTCGTCCACGGTACGAGGACGGTGGACGAGATGGAAGCGCAGAACGACAACATCCGCCCTTTTTGGGGCTGGAGATTTGGAATTAGGGAGGGTTGGAGGGTTGGAGGGGAGGAGAGGTCGAAAAGTGATTGAGAGATCTGTCGATCGACGTGTCGGTGGGTGAGGGGCGATAACTAACTGTAAGGACAGAAGGAGTGATAGATCGGAGAGAGGAAAGAGGAGTGAGTTGTGACCAGTATCAGAAACGGATCTCTCCCTTTTTTGCACCTCTTATTATTTTCCTTTCTTTTCCCCCTTCCCCAATAATTTCGAGCATGGAATAATGAAACGACCATGAAAGCCGGCGACCCACGCGGCGTCCCTGATGCAAGTGCAATTAGCCCTCAACTGGTTTTGAACATCTCCCGGCAATCTTAGTCCATTTTCGGTATCTAGCGTCCTGTCATGGCAACTATATACACTTTCCACTTGATCCTCGGCCGTGTTCCGTCCTCGTGGTCTCTCTTTGTTGGGCAAGTAGGGCTTAGGATTGGTCTTTGTTGAAGAACGAGCCGCGGTTCCATAGTGGCAACAGCCGTGGAAACGGACGAATGGGTCAGGCACAGGGCCACGCGGCTCGGGGAATAACCAGAAGGAACAGGTGTTCCAAAGAAAGAGAATCAGATATCATTTACTCGTTCAGCAGTTCAACGGCCAAACTATACGCCCTTTCCTTGGCCTGCGCCTGTGGAGTTCCAGCTCGCGTGCTCTTGTCCCACCCGTGGTTACACCCGGCCATGCGCTGGCGGACCACATGCCAGCCCTGCTGCTTCTCGAGCTTCGAGGCAAACTCTTCCGCTTCAACCGCTAGGGAGTCACTCTCGGCGGTGATCATGAGCACCCGGCGCGGGACTCGGTCCAGCTGCGCAAAGGCGGGAGAGATGCGTGGGTCCCGTCTGTCGAAGTTTGGCGGCACATAGCACCGGTTGAACAGGCGTGCGAGGGGAGCAGGGATCACCCGTCCGCTCGGGTCGGGTGCGACCTTGGAGGCTGCATCGGTGCTGAGATCGAGTACTGGGTAGAAGGCGACCAGAGACCGGAATGTCTCGGGTGGGAAGAGAGTTGCGGAGGCCGCGATGGCAAGGTTACCGCCAGCGCTGAAGCCGGAAATCGATAGATGGGTGAGGTCGAATTCATCCGCACGGCCTAGGGCGTAGTTGACGGCATCTTCGACATCGTTCAGCGCGGCAGGGAACGGGTTCTCCGGAGCCAGGCGGTACGGCACATCCAGCACAGTGTACTTGGTTTCCCGGCTCACCCGGCGACAGTACTCATCATCACTGCCGTGGAAGGGAAGGATAAACCCGCTGCCGTGGAAGTTGATGAGGACCGGCGATGGACTTAAGGCGTTGGGTGCACGGTACACATGGACTTTGATCGTTCGCCCGGCGTCGCGTGATGGGATATGGCGCACTTCATCGGGATGGGCAGTGATGCGGTTGGCAATCAATGTCCGCAGAAGCACTGCGAAACATTTGTAGTAGTAATACGTGAGGTACGTGAGGATGAACATGGCTGGGAGGGGCAATGGGGAAGTTGATGATGGGATGTTGAGCCGAGGCAGCCCGGTTGGAAATGGGACCAGCGTAGATCTGCTGCTGATCCACTTTATGCTAGTTTATCTCGACCTGCTGCATGCTCGAGTCTCCATTTTGAAGAAGACATTTAATTGCTTGCTTGTTTACAAATTTGAATCTACGGAAATATCAGAACGAGAAGATCATGCTAATGATATCTTGTGCGATTTTGAACGGCATGCATGGATGTTCGGGTCATATCTTCATCCACCAACGATACAAAGATTGAAGCACCCACATGCCACGTCCCGATTGATAACATCAAACTTCACGGTTGCTCATCTCTCACTGCAAGAGTGGACCTGATGTCCGTTGAGAAAAAGACTAGTGTTGGCAGGCTCCTGGTCCTTGGCAGGCTCATAGGTCATGATAATCGTTTTCTCCTGGCCCTCGGGATTGTAGGCCAAGTGCTGAACAGGCCTGACGCTCAAATGATCCAAAGTCTTGCGAACAACACTCAGTTGATCACAGACTCGGGCATCGGTAAGGTCCAGCGGGCCGAAAATGTACACCTTGGACGAGCCATGGTGCGTGCGAGAGGAGCCCGAGGATGGGGGGTTGGCAGGCCGAAGGATATTGGCGTTGCGGACTCGAACGAAGTTTTGAATGGCCCATTCAACCTTTCTGTCTTCGGCAAGGATGTCGTCGGTGATTCGTGGTGGGATGTTCACTATCATCCCGTAACGGGAATCCAAGAGAGCGACGACGATTTCATTGCCAGGTCCCTTGGTTGCGATGGTTGCCTGGGCATCCTTGTAGAAGCGAACAGTCCCAAGTGCATAGCGGCCACTTGGGATGAGCATGGCAATGCCTTGATTGAGGAGTTCTTCGAGGTTCGGGGGCGGGGGCGGACATGGTAGGCACAGTGGACTTGATGGCTTGATGACTTGATGACTTGATGACTTGATGACTTGATGACTTGATGACTTGATGACTTGATGACTTGATGACTTGATGACTTGATGACTTGATGACTTGATGACTTGATGACTTGATGACTTGATGACTTGATGACTTGATGACTTGATGACTTGATGACTTGAGGACTTGAGGACTTGAGGACTTGGTATCATGCAGGAGGTGAAAGCCATGGCTGCCTGAAGATAGGTATTTATACACGGATAACTCCGTGAATCTGGAGACGCTGTTTGATATCAAGTAGAGCAAGCCCAAGAACTCAAGATATTCACGGCATGGCAAGAAGCAGTTCACAACGAGGCCGCATTAACGATACAGGCAAGATTTGAGGGCCGAGTCATTGGCTTCACGGGTATACTGTCATTCTCGGACTATTGAGACATTTAATGGCGGTCATAGACCATTCACGGACCTATTGTAATGTGCTCTAAGTTCTTTCTCGTGAACGCCTTTCTGAGCCGTGCCATCGCAAATGCTGGCGAGCCATAAGATGAGCTTCTCGTGAAGGCCCGTAGCTAGGAGCATGATACTACGCGTAGAATACATGTGATGGAACAGGAGGTAGTATCCAATATTGGAGAGCGTGCAGGAGCATTGTGACATTCCAATTCTGAAGAGAAAACGAAAGACCACAGTTACGCACTCTTCTCCACACACCCAATGTTCACGCCAAAGCTGTCAACGGCGATTCGAACGCAGAACGTCATCATACACATAGATCTGCGGAGCACATCCAACGTTCACGTCTGCCGAAGGTGTCAACGTCGATTCGAGCGCACGAGTTCATCATCCACATAGATCTGTGGAGAGCCACCAATCCCTCGTAGAACCAGACATTCTCCGTCTCCAGACTGGGTATACGTCGTGCCTTTGGCCCCGTTGGTCAGGATAGTTCGCCTCATATGAACTGGCTCGATGCCCATTTCCCAGAGACAATCGATGGCATCCTGCTCTTCGTCCGCCGGTGCGTCTTCGGCCACCCAGGCGCAGACAACCGCCTGTACCTCAGTGGGGAACGGGAAGTAGTTTGAGTCGTGGTGGAAATCGTGGACACGGTCCATCATCGATTGGACGTAGTTGTCAACGGCGTATGGGGAGTTCTCGGGGAGCATGGAGGCACGGGGAGGGATGTGAGCGACAATCACGGCGAAGTCGGTTGCGAGGATGACTGCGATGCCGGAACCCATGCTGATGCCGATTGCTTTTTTTTCTGTCCAGCTCATGGCTTGGACTGAGCCTCTTTGGACCATGCAAATATCGCCGTTTCGTTGATGGTCTTGGAGAAGGGTCATGGTGAAGATAGTTGGGTTGGTGCCTGATAAGAGATTGTGATGATCAAGGTATGAATATCGGTTTGATGAAGTGGAAGTTTGGTATGGGGAGAATGAGGAGGATGCTGGTTTTTCCACTCATTTACTGTTCACATAGTCCTCAAGAGGGCAGGTACATTCACGGCAAGCGGCCACTTAGGGTTAGCGCATCTCGACATTCACGCGTGCAAATTCAGAGCCTCGAGACTTAGATCTTTTGGAGATGCTTTGCAGATTTGGCTATTACTTACGAACTATACCAGGAAAGACGAAGGATGTGAAATCAAAAGGTAGAAATGGTAAGCTCGCCTGCGGGCTTGTTCAATTCTCTTATCCCCACCTCCTGATATTCTGAGCTAACCTCAAGGAAAGGTGAGGAAGTTTTCAGGGCAAAGCTGCAACAGATAACCTTACTAAATACATATCATCCGCTTCCAATATCTTACCAGGCATCGATGCGCTGGGATACGTGCCAGTATAACCGCCTCAGCGGACTGGATAATAGCAACGGATCCAGCGTCTAGTATTGCTGCGCCGATGGCTGGATCGGTATGTGTAAGGTCGAATGATCGAGCTTCGCCAGCGTGGACAGGACGTCTCTAGCTTGTCCACCTCCGGCTCCGCAATCTGCTCCTTCTAGGCGTTCTGTCTGCTGGACAATTGGGCGACGAGATCTTCCTTCTCCTGCTGCAGCTGGACATAGGCTCTGTTTCAATGAGGTCCGTTCTCCCAAAGGCATTGATCGAGCTACTTCACGGTGCAGTTTCTCACTTGCAGGCCTGCTCCCTCTCCTGTACCAGCTGGGCATGGCTGCTATTCCAACGGGCTCGGTTCTCCTCGCAACCTTGCTGCTTCTTCTAGACAGCACATTATTGTTTCTTGGAAGGCATCATCCAGCTCCTCCAATGTCCTGGTCATCTGCATGGCCGAGCATAGCTCTTGCAGAGCCTCGTGAAGTCTCTCCCACGGAGAAATGATTCTTTGCTGGAAGGTCGGGGCCACAGATGAAGGACCTGTATAATCATAACTGTAGATATGTGGATCAGATGAAGTGGATGATATACCAAAATATCCAGGGTATGGTCTCCTTGTGGTAGCCTGCTCCGTCCACTCGCATATCCACTCCTTCAGCTCCGGGACCATGAGAAAGCTCACGAGAGCACGAGGAGATGATAGTGATGATGAGTAATTAATGAGTTGATGTATTTGAAGGTGTATCGGCAATACTGCTCATTTGCTTTTCCATTTTGAAGCTCTTGTGCATGAGCAGGTCAGGTGGATGGATATAGTGCGTCGGTCCAACCAGACTGGGCGTGGAAACTCAGTACTTATATCAGCCTTATGGCGAAGACCGATACTCTCTAAAGAGACGGAGGGAGGCAGTGTATAGATGGTCGGGTCGACGGAGACGATGAGAGAGGAAGCAGTATTGTATAGTCATTAGTCATCTATCAGGGAAGGTGAAGAGAAAAGCAAAAGACGAAGCAGAACCCGGGCGGGGAGGGGTCTCTCCGACCTAAATAAAGACCCATTCGTGCCTTACAAACAGGGCGATCATTGCCTCAGGTGGGCAATCAGGATACTTCCACGCGACAAATCCCACGCACCTCTACCGCCAATTGAAACATGGAGCCGTCATCTCACATCTCCGCCTCCTGCAGTTTAGTCTCTCTTCATTTCTTTGTTTCTTGTGTGCAAGCTGATAGTACAAGATAGCTTCAACTGAAGCTGAGCTTGTCTAGGACGTGAGATTGTACAGAGCGCATCTTGCTGCATCTCCTTGGAGACACCTTGGGACTGCTAGAGCTGGCAGCTGTCTAGCTCCACTCCGCCCGCATCTTCCATCACGCTCAACATGACGACAAGGGCAGAGCCAAGCGACACCAACTTCACAGTCTTTATTCGGCTGCCATTTCCTAGAGGCAACTTTGTTGATCCACCCTCAGTGAGTCTCCGACTGTCGAACCCTCGCGTCGCCTCCATGACTAACAAGTTAGGTGGAATGGAACGCATCGAAAGACCAAGCTCTTTGGGACATTTTGTCCCGGCCATCAAAGGGGGATGATATAGATTGTAAGTTCAATTTCGCTATCTGAAGATTCAAGGGCTTCAACCTGTTGACTGACGACTTGACAGGGAAAGCCTTGTAATGCCACCCTGCGCCGTTTTATATCGGGCCAAGCCGATAGGGCTGACATCAAATACAGGGCTGAGAACTTTGACGTTACTCTTCAGTTTCTCCTTCAGCAGGCTGCATGGCTTTATGATCGGCAGCTATCACAGGTCCGGGCTCAGATGCGCAAGGTGCCGACGGCGCAGTCAAATTCACCTTCGCCGGCGCCTGGATCTGTCTCAGGGAGTACAGCATTGTCAGGGCAGCCCCAGAAAGGAGGTGCTGCAGTGGGTATGGGCTTCTTTAGGGCTAGGTTCTGGGGCATGACTAACAGTGGGTGTCCAGGATCTCGAGGACCCAGCCGGCAGGTCTCTCAACAGAAGGATATTCCTCAGCGAGGTAACATCTCACCGCGATCTGCTAAAATTTTGCTGCCCTGATTTCATAGGTGGACAATGCTAACGGCGCATTAGGACTTAGTGGTCGGCGTGCAAGTTCAACTTCGACAACCACCGTCAATCAATTTCGCAGCTCTCGAGACGCTTCTCGCAACGAAACTCCGACTGCCGAGAGCAAAGACCAAAGGTGGGAAAGCTTCGTCCATCGGCCATCTGTCGGTAGACGGGACCAACCGCCAGTTGGCTCATTTATACGGTCGCCTCCGCTAGAAGAGGAAGACATTACGTCAAGCTCAGAGGAATCCGATTCCGAAGAAGATGACTCCAGTCGCAGAGGCCCTCGATTCAGACGCTTTGGAAAGTTCTCCACTCAGCGCGCTGGTCTCCGAGATGATGAGGATGATGAAGATGACACACCTGCATTTCTACCGATGTCTAGGGAAGCTGAGCAGCCCCCACGGCCGAGGTCTGGTACTGAGCTGAGTGCGACTCTGAAGCAAGACGCGGAGCGCGCTGCTGCTGCGAGGCAGCGCCTCACAGATGGGTCTAACTCAGGGCCCGTTCCTATCGAGTCACCCACGAGTTCGATAAGCTCGGGACCTCCGGTCCATCGAGCACCAGCTGCTAATCGGCGTACCCAAGCGCTAAGCCCTCATCGTGCTGGACAGGTGCCTCGTCTCAGCCCTCGCAAGTCTGAGGCGTCGGGCCGGGAGGCTAGTGATGGTACCCCGAGCATGGGCAGTAGCTTCAGCGATCTAGACGGTGAGATTCACGATCAATCTCCTTCGTTCTATGCTAACTTTGAATTTACAGATGCCAGTGTTACACAGTCTGCACTGGAGGAGGCCCTAATGAGCAACATGCAGCATGGAGGCATGGCGAGCCGAATGAGCACCATCAGCCAGGCCCTTCGCAGTCGCTACTTGCAGTAGTATATGCCTGTTCACGAGTATAATGAGATTCATCTACCCTTGCTGTACCAAGGCGGTGCTTATTGGTAATGTCTGACCGAGTGATGCTCTCTACTCGGTACACCCCATTCCGCCGCACATCGGACCTCTATCAGCCCCATTAATCCGCTCCAAACAAACGTCTAGATCGAATTCCAGGTAGAATCCTCATCCGTAGAGCCGAGTGCTGTGATATACAGAGTATCTGCTGTCCTTGTTGAGCCCACGTGACCGTGACGGATGCGGGCCGCGGGCGCCTCGGCATCGGCGATGAGCGCCAGTGGCATTTCTAGCTTAGCTCTCTCAAGCTTCTGTCAACAATCTTGATTTGTCTTGATACTTTCGCTGTCAGTCCGATATCCATCATCGGTCCAGCGGCAGCGCTAGCGCAAAACAGGCAGGCTTCTTTTTGGCAGGCCCCTCAATGGCGGGGTACTCACAGTGATCGCCGAAGCTTTAAAGTCCTGGACGACTCGCCCTGTCGAGCAGAGTGACCTGACGTCAATTTCGACCGTAGAAAACACCCAAGACAAGAGGCATTGCCAATTGCTCGACGCTGATTGCCAGACATCGTCCCGGTCGCATTCCATCATCCCCTCCTAACGGCGGCATCCTCGGCTTCTGATTATCTGATTTGCTGGACACCCACCACAGGGCATAGCATCTCAGCGTGAGGAAGTGATATCATCTCGCGCAGCTATCTATATCGCATCACAATCGCCATTTTACTCTCAACTCGAAAGTTGCGCCCAACATGGACCCCTCATTCGGAGACATGGAGCCCGCCGAGGCGGAGTCTGTCTATTTCAATGAGTACCCGCCACCAAAAGCCCTCCCTAGACATGAAGCCCTAGCTCGCGCCTTCATCGACCTCCATGTGGAAGCAAACCGTCGCGTCGTCCTCGTCACCTCTGGTGGGACGACAGTGCCACTGGAGACACAAACAGTGCGATTCATCGACAACTTCTCCGCTGGTACCCGCGGAGCTACATCTGCCGAGTACTTTCTCCAGCAAGGGTATGCGGTGATCTTCTTGCATCGGCAGTACAGTCTGCTGCCATACTCGCGGCATTATAGCCATTCCACAAATTGTTTCTTGGATTTCATGGACGAGGCGCCGCCGTCCGGTGACTCGCCGAATGGACCGATCGTCGTGCGCGATGAGTACCAAGATAAGATGCGCGATGTGCTGCGGAAGTACCGCTACGCCAAACAAAATAATCTTTTGTTGCTGCTGTCTTTCACCACTGTCTCCGAATATATGTTTGAGCTGCGGTCCTTGGCCAAATTGATGCGTCCGCTGGGCCCCAATGCGCTCTTCTACCTTGCTGCAGCTGTCAGTGACTTCTTCATTCCGCGAAGCCGAATGGCAGAACACAAGATCCAGTCGTCAGAGCTGCCTGCACATATGCAAGACAATGCCATTGGCTCGGAGGAGATCTATACCGGCGAAAACGAAAACGAGCCGCCCAAGAATCGCAAAAAACTCGTCATCAACCTCGACCCTGTACCGAAATTCCTGCACCGGCTAGTGGATGGTTGGGCTCCGGATGGGAGTATGGTAGTCTCCTTCAAGCTGGAGACTGATCCGTCACTACTTGTATACAAAGCGCGGACAGCACTGCAGCGCTACTCACACCATCTGGTCATTGGTAACTTGCTTTCCACAAGGAAGTGGGAGGTCGTCTTCATTACACCTGACCCGCCGCACGAGAGATGGATCCGGGTACCGAAAGCCCGGCGCAGCAAGAGTATCTCCGGGGCGGAGGAGCAAGTTGGACGTGCTGAGATCAAGAAGGACGATTCGGCACCGCCTCCTGAGACTGATGAGACGCCGCCAGCAGATGGCGGGAGTGATGGAATGGAGATTGAGAGTCTGATCATCCCGGAGTTGGTGAAGCTGCATGATAATATGATCAAAAAGAAACAGGGTGCGCAGTGAATCAACCCTTGATAATTCTTGAAGGATCATATCGAGTGCGAAGCCAATCTGTGCCAGGCTCGCCCTTTCAGGCGACATGGCAATGTCGGGTCTCTCATGGGTCTGTATGATATGAACCATGCTGCTTGAAGAACCAGCGTGATAAGAGCTTCTTCCCTTTCTTTGTCTCTCCCATTTTACTGCTTGACTTTCATCGAAGACATGTATATGAGTTCAACTGCACATATCCAGGGGTTGGACATTGAAATAGATCTGTGCGACGATCAACGAGTGACACCGAACACGCAATTTGCTGTTCAAATTTACAATCCTTGAGTTCTCAGAGTTCTTTAGCGAGTAGATGAAGCTTAATCAAAAAGGAAATCTTCATCAAATGTATATACCTGCCATAGTTGGACATTCACATTCCCACCCAAGGCCCATAGTTACGCGTCGCGGTGTGTCAGCAGCCGCAGGTACAGTCTCGCCGATCAATGCGTTAGCGCCCTTGATTTCGACCTTTCCTAAGCTGCAGGAGACCTGTTCACTTTCAGGATGACCTCAAGGCCGACCGGCGCCTGACAGCTCGAATTCAGCATGGTCTCCCGCCGCCGCTTCAGCCGCCGCGTTGCAGCCGTTGCCGCCGCCCTCGCCTTGCTCTTCTTGTACCACGTCTTCTCCCTACAATCCAACCTCCAGCGACCACTCTCCTCCTCCACTTCCAGCTCCAGCAGCGACTCCTCTCTCGAAAATGTCGGCGGCGAACCAGCACCCTTCTGCCCGCCCCTCCCAGGCATTGACGATGTCCTCGTCGTGATGAAGACCGGCGTAACAGAAGCCAAGGACAAAGTGCCCATCCACTTCTCGACAACGCTCCGCTGCATCCCCCATTACGTGATCTACTCCGACTTCGACGAGGAGATCGAGGGCGTCCAGATCCACGATGTCCTGAAACACATGGACCCGGAAGTAACGAGGCAAGTTGCCGACTTCGACATCTACAACCGCCTCGCCAGGAGCGGGCGGAAGGGACTGGAGGAACACGATTTCGCGGACGAGGCCAATTCCGCCATTGGCAAGCCCAACAACCCAGGCTGGAAGCTGGATAAATGGAAGTTCCTGCCCATGGCGCAGGAAGCTTTGAAACACAAGCCGAACGCGAAGTGGTTCGTTTTCATGGAGGCCGACACCTACGTCTCCTGGCCTACCCTGCTGGCTTGGCTGGCCAAATTCGACCACAGGAAGCCCTACTACCTCGGCACGGAGACCCAGATCGCCGACGTGATCTTCGCCCACGGCGGTTCGGGCTTCATGCTTTCCAATCCGGCTCTTACGAAGGCCTCCAATGAGTACGAGAACCGCCGGTCCGAGCTGGACCACTATACAGCTGGGCATTGGGCCGGTGACTGTGTCCTGGGCAAGGTCCTCGCTGACGCAGGCGTCAATTTGCATTTCTCGTGGCCGATTCTGCAGAACTCGAATCTCGGCGAGCTGGACGAGTTCACCACTAATCTATACCGGTACCCGTGGTGCTATATAGCCGTTGCACTGCACCACCTAAGCGCAAAGGATATCGAGAATCTTTGGAAATTCGAGCAAAAGCGCTGGAACGATGTAAGCATTCTCCCGCCCTACCTACCCATATGACCTCTTCAAACTCATGCTCACAACCACAGAAAAACAAACGCATCCTCCTGCACAGCGATCTCTTCCGCGAGTACCTCTACCCCGAAATCGCCACGCAACCCACCCGCCTAAACTGGGACAACCTCGCCAACGAAGAACAACCTTTCGCCTCAACCTTCGAAGACTGCCGCGAGATCTGCGACGTGCAGAAGAACTGCGTGCAATTCGCCGTCCGCGACGGCACCTGCTTCACGAGCGGGAACCCCCGTCTGGGCAACGCGCGGCCGGGTGGCGAGGCTGTGTCGGGGTGGTTGACTAGTCGGATTCGGGCGCTGATGGATAAGAATGGGTTGTGTCGGGCGCCGGAGTTTGGGGAGCAGTAAGTAGTTTTGTGGGTTTTGGTTAGCGAGGTCTTTGGTTAGCGAGATCTTGCTTTTCTGGGGCGCTGGGCATGTTTGGGTTGTTTCGTCCCTGGACTTCATGATGCATTTTGGTTGTTTGGGTTGCCTTGGTGAGATGTGGTGTGCATGGTCAGCGTCGGATATCTTCTACATTGTTTTATTATACTTGGGTCTTGTCAGAGGTGATGCCATTGCGTCCTCTGGAAATTTGATGATAGATGCTACTCAGGACGAACCTCGGTATGGCGTCTAGCTTCCGCTCAAGAGCGCGTGCATCTTTATATACCAGATTTGAGATGCACAAGACAGCTACACCCGCTATTGGGTTATACGAAACATTGCAATGCCAGGCTCTTAAGACCAAAGAATGATTCATTAACGTGATTCCGGGCAGAACGTGCCACGGAACAATCAGGCTATACACTAAGAATATACTCGGTGATGTTCACGAAACGCCTCAGCCCAGTCCATGACTGTAGCATCAATCTCTCACAGAGGCGGGGCATCAGAGTCCTTCATACACTGATCGATTCGCATAATCTGGAACCCGGCGTCCTTGACATGTCGAATGAACTGCCGGAGGTATCCCACGGTGGTCGGGTTGAGGAAGTGCATCACAGCGAGATTCCCACCTCGATCAACGCCGCGGTAGAAAGCGTCAAGCTGCTTCTCAGGCGTGGAACTGTTGGCCCAGAGCCAGTCTTCGACATCCACGCTCCAGTTGACGATGTGGACGTTGGGTATGTGTTTGGCTAGTTCCTGTCGCATGCGAGCGCCGACGGTTCCGAATGGGGGTCGGAAGTACGAGGCTGTCTCTACTGTTAGAGCCGCTTTGGCGTAGTGTTTGAGGCAGACTCACATTCAATGCCAAGTTGTTCTTTGAGGACCCTTTTGCTCTGGATGATCTGGTCGTCAATGTCGGCAAGTGAAGGCAATGCCTCCATCCTTTGTTCTGTGTCAGCGCGTTCAGTATGTGGTACGCAAAAGATCAACTCACTTGGGGTGCGTGTTGGAGTGAAGAGCAACCTGGTGGCCCTTCCTGAGCATCTCCAGGTAGAACCTCGTGAAGTTGGTTGAGGGGTCGCTCAGCCCAGCTCCGACAGCGAAGAATGTAACCCGTACATTCTCTTCATCAAGGATTCTCATGACCTCCTGCGCAAACTGTGGCTGACCATCATCAATGCCAAAGGCAAAGGAGTTTGGCCGACTGCAGCGAAGAATCAGTTGACCGCTGGGAAGCTTCTCAGGGATCCTGAAGTGATTGTTCTCAGGACTTGGCGGAGGAACTGTTGGCACAAGCTCGACACGGTACAACGTAAGGGGCTCATTGGTATAGAAGCCCGTAAAGGAGACCGAGACGACCCGGGCCTGGTTGATTCGGAAGTGGGACAGAGGCACGAAGAGCTCTTTCGTTGCGGACGGGATGGGAACTTGGCCATCAGTCTTGTTGAGTCCGCAGCCGTCGGTAGGTGGGTGTTGCTTCAGCGGCTTCTTCCTTCGGTGTTTTCCATCGGACTCATCCTCAACCTCGGCGCCGGATCTCATCACGTATCTCGATGCCTGCACACTGTCAGGCACACCGGGGAATGGAGCACGACGCGGGTAGCACTCGGGGTTGTGCTCGTTCAGTGAGACGGTGAACTGATCTGTGCCTTCGAACACCACATGCAGGAAGTGACCATGCCAAGGCAAGAGACTGAAGCATCGATGCGTATCGAACTGCGTATGGAAGTTCTGGTCTGGGTCTGTAGGGAACAGTCGCATCGAGCCTGGCTGGTGCAGGACGGTCAGATTCTCGCCAGTGCCGTGCCAGAAGCCCAGGTCATTGTGGGTTGGATGCTGGAAGGTGTCGATGACAAGCGGTTGTACATGCGTCGAGCTCTCTGAGGCTCGGGCAATAGGCTGGTCGCGAGTCTCCCATCGGGGCGAGCATTCGTAGGGTCCATGAGGCGAGGCTGTCGCTGCTGGGAGGAGCAGTGCCAGAGCAAATATATGGCCAGCTTTGAGGGAACAATGGGGTGTCATATTGAATCGATGATTTATGAAAATGAATGAATGATGGAGTCGGATCCAAGACCGAGGCGAGGTTGAAATGTCCCGAGGATTGGAAGTCGTCGTGCAATACAAGAAGGTACGATGGTCTACTGTTGGGAAGGTGTGCCTAGTGTATTTTTCTAGATCAACCCAGACTTACTACGCGCAATACAGAGCAGATGAAGTTTGAATGATCATTCAGACAGCTAGACGTAGATCCACAAACATGAAGGACCCCGGGCCAGGCAAATTGAATCTGAGGCGCCCCCTAGTCACCATTTCCGGGGAATCCGGAGGACGGAACATACAGCAAAGTAAACAGACACACATCAGCCCTATCACAGCCATATCTTCAAGGTCCAAGCATGTTGTCTTCACCGTTCATTCGCCTGCAGTTTCCCTCGGGCAACCAAGACGCACCACAAACTCGAGGCCAGAGACCAAGCCCGCCAGAAACCGTCATCGCATCAGAAATTGAAAAGGAATAGAGAAGAGAGAGAGAAGAAGAGGGAGATCGAATGACCTCGCTTTTTGGCAGTGCAACTGTGTTGGTTCGTAAATCGCTTTGCCTTACCATGAATCATTGCCAGCAGGAGCCCACTGGGATTCATCCATGCCCTGGGAGTTGGCGCCTCCGTTGTTCCACTGATCATCAGTGGCGGGAGCAGACTGCTCAAGGTCCGGTTCAGGCTCTTCAACCTGCGCGTTTCCGGTGTCAATGATGGTGGTCTCCGGCTCTCCGTACTCACGCCGGGCAGATCCATCTTCAGCCCGATTGTCAGTTTCGTCACTGAACAAGGGGACGTCATCCGACGGGGCGAAAGGCTCGAGAAAATCGGGCACTGCCTGCTGGCACTCCATGAGAATTCTGACAAGGTCAGGAGCGAGCTCCTCATCCCTTTCGTTGTAGAAAGAGGTCGCGATTCCCTCGTTACCGATGCGAGCAGTGCGACCTGTGATAATAATTCGTCAGTTTGAACTCTTGAAAGCAAGGCATCAGGGACTACATGTGTAGCAGATTGACTTACCAATGCGGTGAACGTACTCCGTGATGCCACCGGTATCAACCTTAGGAAGGTCATAGTTGATCACATGCATGATATTTGCGATGTCCAGGCCGCGAGCGGAGACCCCGGTAGCAACCATGATGGGACACCTGGCACTTTTGAACGCACGCCTATTCAATCTGTCAGCAAGATGTCTCACACAAAGTTGTTTGGCAGTCTCACATCGCATCCTCGCGCTCGCGTTGGGTGCGACCTCCATGGATGGAAGTGCTCGGTAGACCTTTGTTGTAGAGGAAGTCGTCGACATAATCCACCTGGAGCCTACTGTTCACGAAGATCAATGTACGGATGGGGACCATGCTCATCAATAGATCATAGAGCGCGTCTTTCTTCCTGGTCTCATCCACAAAGACGACCTGATAAACCCCGCTGGTGTTAGCGGTCGAACTGGTAGATAGCAACGGGAGTCGAGTCTTGCCTGCTGGGTGATGTTCAGGTGGGAACTCCCTGCACGACCGACGCGGATACGGATGTAGTCATGGCAGAGGTGGTCTCTAGCCAACTGCTGGCACTCTTGACTGAATGTGGCCGAGAACATCATGTATCGGTGATCGGCACCTTCGTTGGCATCTGATTATCGTCAGACACTATTTCAGGTACAGGTGAGTGAACAACCGGTCTCACCTCCGCCGGACATGATCTTCTTGAAGTCATCCTCCCAGTCGTTATGAAGCAACTCGTCCGCTTCATCAATGACAGTAAAGCTTAGAGTTTATGTTAGCCAAGAGTCTGAGTCTAGTCCGGGCTTGCCTTACCGAACACGGCGAAGTGAGAGGACATGAGGCTGACCCATGAAGTCGATAATACGACCAGGGGTGCCGACAAGGATATCACATCCCTTTTGGAGCTCCTCGCGTTGGAATCGGGCGGGTGCGCCGCCGTAAACGACGCAGGGACGCAGCATAGAGCGATAACAGAAACGTCTAGCATCATCGAAGATCTGAGTGGCCAACTCTCGGGTTGGACACACAATGAGAACCAATGGCTCGGCTCGAACGGCATCCGTCTTGGGATCGAAGTTTTCAGCGACGTTTGGACGTGGAGCAGCCAACTTCTTTGCTTTGCCCATCAGCTTTGACAGAATTGGAATGAGGAAAGCCCCAGTTTTGCCCGATCCTGATGTCGTTAGTCACACATAGGCAAAAGGAGTTCGTCGGAAGCTCACCGGTCTGAGAGATGGCGACAAGATCCTTGTTCATATTCACAGCAGGGATGCTGTACATTTGAACCGGAGTGGGCGCGTCATACAGGCAGTGCTCGATGTTTTCAAGTATGACAGGGTGCAGTCCTCCGTCGGTCCACTGGGCAATGGTCAGAAGAACAACATCATTTTAAGAAGGCAACGCTGAACTCACCGAAGCTATGGGCTGGACACGGGTCTCACTCTCGCAGTCGACTCGATAACAGTTGAGTCTAGAGAAGAAGTGGAAATTAGAAGAACGTTCGTCGATGTGAAGGGGCAAGGTGTTTGTGAATACCGATCAAGTCGATGGCCAGCGCGAGAGATGTGGTCGACATTGAAGAGTTGTCTCTCCAACTCTTCGTTGCGAGGACCGACATCACCGTACTCGTCCCTCCATTCATAGCGTGCGGCATTTCCAGCCCATTCGGTGAATCCCGGCCGATTGAACCCTTCATAGTCGAAGGCGACACGCGCCCCCCATTGGCCAGGGGCAGCGACGCCCTGAGGCCGTCCCTCCGTGGAGGCTTCAGCAGTGTGATGCTGTTCAGTGAGAGGAGCATTGTTGGTGCCATTGTCATCCACCGCGTAGAGAGCGGTCTCGATCTCCCTGAAGCTCTCCATCGCGTTCAAATCGACGGGAAAGCCTTGAGAGATGGATGTAGTTGAGCAGGATGATGAACGACACGAAGAATGAGGTTGAGGTCAATGAAAAATGATAGCGTGGAAAGGGAAGAGGGAGAAAGAGAAAGAGCAGGAAGATGGGAAGGGGACGAAGAGGTAAACAGGTGCAATGTTGAGAGCCTTCCCAATCGGGCAATCAGCTATCAGTCGCAGGCAACACACGGATTCAGGCAGACAAAGACACGTGCCGTTTTACTTCTTTGGGCGTGCCATACAAACGATTGTCTGCAACTATCAGAATGGAATAGAAAGGATTGAGGTTTGACTCCATGCTCATTCTACTACCTACCTAGTAGGTAGCTATAGAACAACCCGCTATATTAGGGCTCCTAGGTCATATTCGACTTTTCTGGAAATCTACCAAAGGCCTATGGGAAGTTCTAATAGCATATTTATGGATCCAAAGCTCTGTAAAATTGTCCTGATAACTAAAAAGCTTCATATAAACTGGTTGTCACTTGATCGTTCCCAAGATGAATGTATAGTTGAGCCGCAAATATATAGTTCTCTAGCGGGACTAGCGGGGACTCCTCAACAGCTGGAACTTGTACTAGGCAGGAAGATCTCTACTAAAATTAGGCAAAAGTAGGAATTATAGTAATAATCTAGCCTGCTCATACTACTATGATACTACCAGTACAGTTACTCGGCATCTCGCTTGACCTCGGAATCAGCGATCCTCGGCAGGTTTCTTCGGTGGATCCGCCCGGAAAGAAGGAAATGTACGCGGTAAGCCTGGGAACACCACAACAGCTATCTCCTGCGTCGAGCTGTCCAACTTGACCTCTTCAACCTCTCCTCCTCCAAACCATGTCTCCCTCCTCCGACCGTCCGTCGGAGTCTGACGTTCGTCGCAAGCGTCCCGGACGCCTGGAGGAGGCAATCAGCAACCCTGGCACGGTCAAGATCAATGTCACGGGCGCATTCATTGTCGACGATGATGTACGAGCGCGGAGTCCCGTCGAGACCGACGGTGTACACTACGAGAATAAGGATATCCGTCTTCCCCATCATACCGGTGTCGTGAGCCATGTCGCCGTCGATGTGAGTTGAGCTTTCTCTGGATTTTGCTGGGTGCCCCGCAATGCGACCGGAATCCCCGCAATCCCACGGACGACGTCAAAATTTCAAGGAACACTCCAACTGACTACGTTGTCTCTCTAGATCGGCGGTTCACTGGCGAAGCTTGTATATTTCACCCGGGAGATCGATGCCGAGGACAATGGAGGCCGATTGAACTTCATCAACTTCGAAACCCACCGGATCGACATCTGCATCAACTTTATTCGACAGCTCAAGGAGGAGCACGAACAGCGCAATGGCAAGTCGCGCGATGAACTGTGTGTCGTGGCTACGGGCGGAGGAGCTTTCAAATTCTACGACAAGCTGAAGGAGGCGCTGGACGTCAACATCTTGCGGGAGGAGGAGATGGAGTGCCTGATCATTGGTGAGTTTCGGTCGACCGGAAGCCCATGGACGCAGACTAATCACCGGCGCAACAGGCCTGGACTTTTTCATCACAGAGATTCCAAATGAGGTCTTCACCTATAGCGATGCCGATTCCGAACCGATGCAATTCGCCGAGGCCCGGCCAGACGTGTACCCTTATCTGCTGGTCAACATAGGGTCGGGTGTGTCGATGATCAAGGTCTCCGGACCACGACAATTCCAGCGTGTCGGCGGAACACATTTGGGAGGTGGAACCTTCTGGGGTTTGATGTCTTTGTTGACCGGAGCTCGCACTTTCGATGACATGCTGGCCATGGCGGATCGTGGTGACAACTCCGGGGTGGATATGCTGGTTGGGGATATCTATGGCATGGATTACAGCAAGATTGGGCTCAAAAGCACAGCCATTGCCAGTACATTTGGAAAGGTCTTCCGGTTGAAGAATGCGGCCGAGCGGGGCGCAGAGGATGGCGAGGGTCTGTACCATGATGATCCAGAGCAGACCAACGGCGGAGTCAATTTTCGGCATGAAGACATGAGCCGGAGTCTTCTTTATGCCATCAGGTATGTCGATTCAATCCCTTTAATCACCTCAAGATTCAAGCTAACGCATCCCAGCAACAACATTGGTCAAATTGCCTACCTGCAATCTGAAAAGCACGAAGTGAAACACATCTACTTCGGCGGCTCCTTCATTCGTGGACATCGACAGACTATGAACACGTTGTCATATGCCATCCGCTTCTGGTCCAAGGGAGAGAAGCAAGCATACTTCTTGCGACATGAAGGTTATCTGGGTGCCGTGGGCGCCTTCATTCGCCGGCAGCCTCAGAACTGGGGCCGGAGAAACAGCGTTGATGATGTGGTGGCACCGCAGGCGGTCCGCAACCTCGCGCAGAGCAGCGTTTTGAATCAGCAACAAAATGGCGAGTCTAGTGTGTCATGATATGGTTGGCATTGAATTCGATGCCTTCTGTATGGCTTGGTCCCGATACCTGATGTCCGTCCTGATATACGTTCCAATACCGGCAGCAGGCCGGTGGATCTAGCCCAAGACTGGTCCAAAGGCGTCAGTCAAATGGCCCAGCTGGATTATTCAACCTGGCAAGGACGGAACGGCGCTTCAGCACATGTCCCGAGGGACATGGTCCATCTCTTGGGCACACCACTCATGCAAAATGGTCAGCGATATACCCCAGATCTCATGTTAGAAGAGTCATCCGTGAGATAGATTGATGACAGGATGCCAACTGTATTCGAGCAGACTGTTATGTATTAATTAGAGAAACTGTTTGGCGCCTTCCAGAAGACGACAATGTTCCGGAAAGTTCCTTTTTCATTCTGTGCAAGTGCTATATGGGTCATTCGTCCAGTGGGCTTCTTTGTTTACTAGACCACGAGAGTCGTGTGGACTTCCCCTTCTGGGCTCCCACAACACGTCAACCAACTTCTTGCCTCCTCCTCCATACATTCAATTTCTCTTTCTATTTCTTACTCCCGCAGCATCTACTTCGTCCCATTCCACCCATCTGTCTCTGTACAGGTCTTTTTCCGCTTGCGTGGCCCCGGGGAGCTCCGGCAGCCGACAGCACTCAAGTCGTCTCCCTCACCTCTGGCCTTCTCGAGACGTTAAACAACATTTTCCCAGAGGCATCTTTGCTTCAGCCACTTGAACCTAGAAGATGGACTCAGAGAAACCCTTTCGACCTGTTTCGCCTCGCGCCGACGTGTCATGCACCCCTGCAGGCACTTCGGACTTCGCGGGCCCCGGTGCAACCACCCTCACACCAATTGCTGTGAAGCAAGAGGATCCAAAGACGCCCTTGAGGTCGCCTGTAGCGCCTTTCATTGATTCCAATGCCTCTCCGGTCTCCAGTCTCTCGTCTGCTTTGACGGAGATTGACGGCGAAATTCTTCGAGAGGATTCTCCCATACCCTCTCCGTCACGAATCACGCGGACATCGAACCATATTGTGGACCCTGCAGCCCCGTGGGTGAATTACACGGTGTCAGCGCAATCTGTTCTTGAAGAGATTGTTCGACAGGACTCACCCGTCCGATCTCCAACCAGAATCACGCAGACATCGAATCACATTGTGGACCTCACAGCTCCAGTGGTGAACTACACCGTCTCAGCGCAGACTGGTCTTGCCACAATCGTGGATGAGCAGTCCCTCGCCGATTCTCGAAATTTTCGAACTGAGCGGTCTACTGATCAAAATCGACTTTCCTTGAAACGCATTTCGGGCCCAAACAGAGTCCTTTCTAACAGCGTGAGCGATATTCTCTCGCAGTGGCATGACTCGCATCCTGGCACCAAGCCGCCATGTGCTTTCTCCGGCAAGAACCGGCTCCCGCCCTCATACAAAGTCTTTGACTGCGATGGAGGAGAGTATGAGATTTCGGAAATAAAAGTCTCTGTCAAGCCATGTCACGTTGACCAACAGTCCTCGCGCAAAGCAACGCTTCGTTACAAGGTGCTGGTACTCCATTCTGAGAGCGGTCCAAATGAGCTAGTTACGGTCATCAACAGAAGGAAATCAGACCGGGAGAAGAGGATAGCTCTGTTTGTGGACTCTTCGAAAGTTGCGGACACATTCCTTGTCACGTGGTTAGGACCGAAGGACGGGTTTGAGTCTGAGCCATGCGCCGTGGTCATCAAATCTGTGGACGGAAGCAAGGTCAAGTTCAGACCTCAGTGGTTTGACAGCAGGCCGCGTGCTTCACCGAAGAAAAATCCGGCTGCTCGATCGTCCCAGATTGAGCCACCCCAAAACGCTGTATTCAGCCCCGAACTGGTGGGGACTCCGGCAAGTCTTCGACGATCTCCGACATCCAGTCCCTCTAAGACACCGAAAACCCACGACAATGGTCCTCCTCCACGCCGTGATGATTCAAATGACCTCATTAAATTAGGCAGCAGATCCAGGGACGTCCCAATGCCACTTGTGGTCAACGAAGGCACCGATCACGCGGCCACGATTCATTCTGACAACCAAGACTCTGACTGTCGAAAAATTGTCTGCCGACGTGTTTCTTATACGATAAAGTCCCCAAAAGGCACGAACAAAACCTTGCCTCCAGACATTTGTGAAATTCTTCGGCAGTGGCACGACATCTATCCACTGGACCCCCCGCCCTGTGCTGTTGACTGGCGGCTCCGCTATGCGCCACTCCAACTGGGAACCAGCAACGGGACTTATGATCGAGATGGCTCTCAGTGTGAGATGTTCTGGTTCGAGCTTGTTGAGCAAGGCACCCGTCTAATGCGGCGTCAATATCGGCACCATATTTTGGTCCTGCGTACGGCGAATGGCCCAGATGTGCTCGTTCGTGCAAGACACAGATTCCATCCTGACAAAGACCGCACCTCATTGGTATTCCTTGAACCATGGCTTGGTCTTGATGCATCCTCAAAGACTCAAGCAATTGCCGTGAGCATCTATGATAAAGGCAGACCACCCACTGCATTTTCGCCAGATCTGTTTGATCTTGTTTCAGATCATCTCCGTCCGGAACAGAGGAGCTTTCCCGGCCAAGGTCAGGACTCAACTGCTTTGCAAATGCGCTATGAAGACAGCGGAAGTTACAGGGCCTCGTCAATGCTGCCCTCTGACTCGGCCATCACATTCGGGGGAACGTCTTGTGAACGCAACCCATCAGCGCCTTGCAACATGAGCAGGGAAATCTCCCTTCAAGACACAGCTGCTCCGTCAGCTATCTCCTCATTCTCTGAGGGTTCCCAGGCGTCCAGCGGCCCAGTGTCGTCTCATATTGATCATGATCGTCGAATCCATTCGACAAGGCGCTTGTTCGGTCGCGAGCGAGCGCTGCAGAGCTACATCCGCACCCAGCTTGAAGAGTGGCATTCTGATCATGGGGACACTCTTTTACCATATCACTTACGCCTTCCCGAGCAAGACCTGAGCATCTTGACAACGTGCAGTGTATTTGATCGCGCCGGAGTCCAACGCGAGTTCTCTGTGTTCTCGGTCTTCGTGTCCACTGATGTCAATTGCGACGATCAATACTTGCTGCAGATCCTCAGCGATAACTCCGTGAGTTACAGTGTTGTTGTTTTTCACACGGAAACTGAAGGAGACAAGTTGGTTGCGCTGGCACCTCCAACAACCCTGAAGAACGGCGTGCAGGCCCAATACATTTTGGCATGGGATGGCACGATGAAGCAGTTTGAAACCGAGGTTTGCGCAATTGCGGTCCACCGCAATGCTCAACGTGGCGGAAGACCTGTTTTCTCGCTTGACATGTTCGATGAGGCGATGTCTTGGACGTCCTCATGGGTTGCAGCTATGAATGAAGCGCATTCTGCCAAGGAAATGACTCATGCTGGTGATCTGAGTGTGACTGATCCAAGGTCAGAGGAGCTTGCTGCAGTCAACCAGTCGCCAAAAGCGAAGCCAGAAGCACCCGGACGGTCTTCTAGTCCTTCTGACACCATGTCCACGCCAAGAAACAAACGCAGAAAGTCGAAAAGTGAGTCGAAAACCTTGGGTCACGACATCTGCAAACCGCCTTCCATGAACCCTGGCTTGCGAGCCAAGTTCGTCTCTGAGACCTCGGACAGTGTCCGGATCTTTTCACTGGCTGGATGTGATGTGGAAACCCTCTTTCGAAAAGCCAAGGAGTTCTACAAGGACCGAGATCCGAGTAAAGAATTGGTTCTTGTGTGGAAGATACCGGGCTTGGAAGAAGAACGATACGTTTGGGAGGGCTGCCAGGATGAGTATGATCTTCTTTGTGAAGACCTTCGGAGACTCACTCTTACGGAGGATGCGATTCATGAGATCGAGATCAAGCTCGCTGGTCTCAAAGTCAAGGCTCCTCTTGTTCCTGATGTGGATATGACTCCTTTGAACCTTACTGTATGCCCCTGAGGCGAAATCTCCTCTGTGGGACGAGGAAATGTCTGAGATCACTGGGATAAGTGAAGCTTCGGAAATGTGTTCTGGTGTACAATGCGACTTTGAGATTCATGTAATTCTATGTAGGCTTTGAATTCAGATACTCGTCGAAACTCCTTTCTCAATCACCTCTTCCTGCCGCCTCTAATAGAGGTAATCGAAGCTTGCTCAATTCGGATCTCTTTGTACCTCTCAGGGCTGACAGGATCACATGACCGCCCTCGCCCGACACGTGGGACTGCGCGTTCCGCATTCAAGATCGCCAACCTACTCACCAACTGACGCCCAGTCCCTCTTTCAACGCCATGCTCCAATGCTAGTCGCGTCAGCTCGATGACTCCCTCGCTCTCATCGCTGTCCTCCACTCCCCCGCCCATCCCCGTGGACACACACCCCAACCGCACCCCGGGATCAAAGCCTCCTGAGCTGGAGGAACGCATCCCCGATCCCAATCGCCTCGCGCCGGAGGATGCATACTTTGCGCCGTCATTGTCCAGGGCTCGTTCGGCGCCTGCGAATTACGATGAGAACTTGCGGTCGTTGAGCAGCGATGGGACGGTGTCGACCTTGCGCCCGGCGCGTGGGGTGCTTGGCGCGAATCCTAGCCGGAAGGATGTGCGCAAGCTGAATGGTCATGGTGGGCGGCGGAGACGGAAGGGCGCCTGGAAGAAGCTGCTTTGGGTGAAACAGTCTTGTATGGGTTCTGTCTGGGTGAGGGGGTGTATGAGGAAGGAGTCTTACTGATGAGTTGTGGCAGATCCGGACAATTATACCGATACCGAGACCTTTTTGGACCATCTACAGCGGAATCCCCGTGTTCGGCCGTATGACTTCTGGCCGCTAGTGGCTGATTCGACCGTGATCGTGCAACATGTCTGCTCTGTCGTCATATTTGTGTGTTGCTTTGTCGGTATTGTCCAGGACCGAGTGAGTCCGGTTTCGATCGTCTGCTGGGGAAGTGTCGGCACTGCTATGGGGTGGATTCTCTGGGACAACTGGATCTGGATTGAGCAGACGGAGTTGTCACAGGGTCCCAATGGTGCGTTTGGTGGTGACGATGGCTCTAGTTCGAGCTCTATGACGAGTGTCGCCAATCCATCTGGAAACGATCAACAGTCGAATGACACGAAGAGCAATCCGATTCACGGCCTTGGCCTGACTATGTCTGCCAATGACTCGAAAGAGCAACTGGCGCTTCGGCACCCTGAAACAAATGGGCATATTGAGGGCTTGCCTGATCCAAAGTCTCACCTTGGCACGTCTACCACAGCATCCAGCTACGCTGCTGGCTACCCCGCGTCGCAGGATATTGACCGGTCATCGCTATTCTCCTCGCGCAACCGCCAGCGCTTGTCGACTGTCAAATCGGCTTTCTTGATCTACTTCTCCCTGCTAGGACTCAGTCCCATTCTCAAATCCCTCACCAAATCCACCGCCAGTGACTCCATCTGGGCCATGAGTTGCTGGCTCCTAATCATGAACATATTCTCTTTCGACTATGGAAGCGGCGAAGGCGCAGGCGCCACCAAGTTTCCCGCTTCATTGTCCACAAACGCAGCAGTGATGGCATCCACTGTGCTCGCATCTCGTTTACCATCCACCACCCACGTGTTCAGCCTGATGCTATTCTCCATGGAAGTTTTCGGACTCTTCCCCATCTTCCGCCGTCAACTCCGACAAAAGTCGTGGACCGGGCATGTTCTTCTCACACTTGGTCTGGTCATTATTGCTGGGGGTGCTGTCGGCGTGACCCTGAGTGGTGGCTGGGCCTCTGCAATCATCGGCTCAGTCCTTGGTAGCATCTTGACCGCATTTGCCATGGGCGGCTGCAGCTGGTGGCTCATCAGCTTGCAGAAGTACAAGAATGTGGTTATTGGTCCCTGGGACCCAGCACGTCCTATCATTAGACGGCATTGGAACTAATATGTTTCTTTTCGACTATTGCTTTCTGCTCTTGTCGCATGTATCTGGCGCTGCCTGCCTTTTCTTCTATACCCCTAGATGTCAGTTTCGTGTCTACGGATCTTATGCATAGTTGCTAGAGCCTGAAATTTGCCTTTCTATTACGGTGAAACGACTGAAGTAGCGCGAGTCAAAAATCCGATACCACTCCAACTCAAGCTGAATCGTTGGTTTTCTTGTAAGTGTGCTATATAGTTGATCCGAATAGTCAGTAGCACTTCAAGAATGTTGATGAGAGGGACGTGAATGCACTATCGATCCGGCATACCACGCAAACTGTGATCGATGCCTTTGCACTTGCTGTTAGCCGCCGCCTCAGCATCTACTTTGTTTCGCAATCCTGTAAAAATTAACAGTCTCAGACCCTGAAAGACTTGACAACAAATCAGATCCGTTCATCGACAAGAAACAAGACCCTGAGTCTGAACTACCACATCGGCGCCACCCGGTTTGCCCGCATTCCACTCTGTCCCTTCTCCCAGCTCACTTTAACAAGGAATTGCCTCACAAAAGGCTCCACCTAATCAAAGGGATGGCATACATGCCCCAATATCGAGCCTGTTCCTCTGCTCACTGGCGTATCAGCCCCTTCGGCGACGGCCGAGGCCAAAACTCGGGGTGACGATCATTCTGCGCGTGTTTTGGTGCGTTATTACCCCGTTAATAGATGGTTTTATACTGTGTTTCGGTCTTTGAGTGCGGTTTCCTTTATATCCTTCTTCCTTCCCTTTCCTCTTCGTGGTGATCGTACAGCTTGTGCTGGTTTTTCGACAGTTGGGCATCTGTTCGTGTCCACTACACTTCTTTTCTTCTAGTTATATCTGATTCTTCTAGTTACATCTGATTCTTCATATAATCTTCTGGTTTTCTCTGCTTCGCCTCGTGGCTCTTCATTATGTTGAAGAGACTTGCCCTCGGCTTATTGGCCGCTCAAAGCGTCGCTAGCTTGCGATTCGCCATGTACATTGACGAGTATGTCTGCAGGCAATTGCTTGAAGAGACCATATGTCTGACAAGAGGACTAGATACCACACCACCGATCTACCCGGTACCAACCAAACTCAGGGAATCGACCATGCCATCATGGCTTTCGCACCGACCAAGATCTTCAACTCGGATTCACCACCCTCTTTCCAGCCATTTGAGTCTCCAGACAGCATGCGCAAGCGCTTCAGTCCCGACACCAAGCTCATGATCGCTATCGGAGGATGGGGCGACACTGAAGGCTTCTCCGCCGGCGCAAAGGACGACACAACTCGGGAGCGGTTCGCGAAGAATGTTGCTTCCATGCTGGACGCCAATGGGTTTGACGGCGTCGGTAAGCACAATTCATCAACAACCATATATCACACTATCTAACACAATGTAGATATCGACTGGGAATACCCTGGCGGCAACGGCCAGGACTACAAACAAGTCCCAAATAAGGACAAAGTCTCCGAGATCCAGACCTACCCTCTGTTCCTCGCCGCAGTGAAAAAAGCCATTGGCGACAAGACCCTCTCTATCGCCGTCCCAGGCCGAAAGCAAGACATGATGGCTTTCACGAAGGAGCAGGGCCCCAAGATCTTCGAGTCTGTGGACATGATCAACGTCATGAGCTATGATCTGATGAACCGCCGTGACAACGTCACCATGCACGCCAGTAGTGTTCAGGGCTCTCTGGATACTATCAACGAGTACCTGGCCATCGGCGCAGACCCGGCGAAACTGAACCTTGGCTTTGCATACTACGCCAAGTGGTTTACTACCGATCCCAACTCTGATTGTGACACGCACCCGCTTGGCTGCAAGGTTGTCCAGCTGGAGAACGATGACGGTACTGACAACGGCAAGTCTGGCGCGTTGACCTTCGAGAAGAGCACCATGGCCTCGCCTCCGGCTGATCTGAAGACTACCACGAATGGCAAGTGTGGTAGTTCGGACGGTAAATGTCCCGATGGACAGTGCTGCTCTCAGTACGGCAGCTGGTAAGCCCCCATCCACAATCCTCATCCATCATTTCATCCAAAGCTAACAATGGCTCCAGCGGCTCTAGCGACGCCTTCTGCCAAGCAGGCTGCCAGTCCGATTACGGCACCTGCAAGGGCATCTCCATCACAGACTCCTGGCGCCGCGCCGAGAAGAACGGCAAGATGGACGAGAAAGCCGGTGGCCAGTACTACTGGGACAGCGAAACGAACCTCTTCTGGAGCTGGGACACGCCCGAGCTCATTTTGCGCAAGTACACGGACATCGTGGAGGCGAAGAAGCTGGGCGGTGTTATGGCGTGGAGTTTGGGCGAGGATACTTGGAAGTTTGAGCATGTGGATGCGATGCAGAATGGGATTCAGCAGGCTACCAAGCAGTCTACTAAGAAGGGGCAGAAGGAGGGTGCGAGGTAGAGTGAGATGGCGGGACTGTAATGGGAGAGGGATTAGGGGTTTGTTTGGGGTTTTGTTGAGTTTGGTGCTTGATTGATTTATGGTGTATTCTTGATATTTTCTGATGTTTTATACCGAGATGCTTTCTTATGCTTTCTTATATTCTGACCGCATGATCTAATAAATGAGTACCTACTATGCTTTCTCCTTTTGATGACCCTCATATCGCTCTGCCGAGCGTCGAAAACCATGCTATTGAACGGCGGATACTGAACAAGAGCCTACCTACTTCTACTGGCCGGTAAGACCAAAAAACCATTATAAAAATCACCGTCATGAGCAGCATTAAACAAGTATGGGTATCAATCGTAACCAGAAACAGAAAAAGACGTCCAACAAAACCAGAACAACCATCGAAGCACCATCAATACCTCGCCCGCCTCGTCTGCCACCAATGCTTCTCACTCTGAACCATCATCTCCCGCTGCCAATTACTCCGAGCCCGTAACTGTCTCTCCGGTCCCACCAACCGCACCCGGTCCCTTCCCCGACGCGGAAACTGTTCCTTCGTACAAGATCGAATGGCAAGTTCGAGCAGCTCGAGAACAAAGTATGCGATAGGAACGAGGACAAATAGACCTATCGCGATACATTCTGGCCCGTGCTTGTCGAGAACGTCGAGTAGATCCGCGGCGCGGAGGTAGGTGATGGTCTGTCTGGTGGAATCGGTGTCTGTGCGTGCAGGCGATCTTGCGGGGCTGTGTCCTTGTTCTGCATCTTTGGGGCGGTCGTCGTTTGAGATCAGTTTGCCCAGGAATGTGCCGTATTTCCCCGGACTGGAGACGGGCGAGTCGGTTGGCGTTGGCTTTGTGCTGGCATCGCCGATTGAGACGGTTGGAACCTCTCGGAGACGGTCGACATATTCTCGGAAGTTGGGTCTCTCCTGGCTCTGGGCCACAGGTTTCTCGGCCGTGATATCCTTCTGCGAGTCGACGATTGCCCTATTCCCGGCTCGGATGGTGGGTGTTCCATCAGTGAAGAGGATCTGGATCGGGAAGCCTAGGCTGATTGTTGCGTAGAGCAAGACACTGGCGACGTGGGCGACCTTCATGGTGGCAGAGGGTGCCTGTGCCCCCAGGAAGAACAGGGAGTTGACATGGAGAAAAGAGTGAGGTCGCCATGAGGAGGGAAGTATAAAGGTCGAGAAATAAAGTTAAGCGGAAAGTTTGGAAAGTTGAGCTTGGCCAGCGCTCGCTGCATGTGGTTGCTCGCGCCCTGTGATTGGCTGACGGGGTTGCCTGTTTGGGAAGGACACTAGGCCTATTGGGGATTTATTCTATAGGATCATACAGCATCGCGGTGCTGAGATTCGATATCTACTTGTATAGATGTCTCTAAGCATTGAATTGTCGCGTGGTAGGACCCTGGCGGGGTTCTCGATGTCGAAATGGGACCATACATTCGGAGCTCCGAATCTGCCACGGAACTTATACCCGAGGGCCAGTATGGTGTGGAGGGTGATATCAACTGCAGAATATCTTTACTCTAGAGCCAAGTCAGAGACATCATACAGCACTCCCTTTGAGCACGATATCCTGCATCATCCCAGTGAACCCCTCGCCAATCCTTGCAAGCGGCGCCTCAACAGCAATAGGCGCCCACACAAAGTACTCCCCATTGACCCCAATTTTGGTCAAGAACTCCATGGTCTGGGAATTGGAGTTCGGACCAGAGACCGTCAAAGAAGTGGTATTGCCCTTTCCTACCAGACTCACATCGGTCCATTGCTGGAGCGGGAGGGTATAGTTCAGGGAGTAGGCATTTCCACCGCTGATCAGTGTAGCGCTAGAGGTAGACCCATTGCCGTTCACAAACGTCGAGTCAGGACCGGCGAAGAAAGTGCCCGACCCACTTGATGTAGGTTTCACCCGGAACGAGAGCGTGTAGTCGCGCCCTTTGCTGCCGAGCGGTGTCTCGAGGTAGCAGCCGTTGGCGAGGTAGAGGGTCGAGTCGGATATCTTGCACCCGTGGCTTGTGCCGTGGTATCCATTGCCGGAGTGATCAGTCACGGTGTTTGAGTTCGAGTCGAAGGTGTACTCCAAGATGGTGTCGGACTTGCTAGGGATGCTGCGGTCGAGGTTTTGGCCCGGGATGGCGGCGTGCAGGGTATCAAAGACGGAATCGTATTCTTCTTCGGTGATGTTGCCGCCCCATTGCTTATCTGCCAGTGCAGGCAGGGCATCACGCCAGGAGTAGTACGCCGATAGCACAGTGGTCGAGTTCGGTCCGTAGTCGTTCCACAGCGCAGCGACTTCACCAAGTACCCGCGGGTTGTTGCGAGGCGGGTTGTCGCCGAGCAACGAGCTGTCGAACACCACGGGAGTATACGGTGCGTCATATGGGCCTTGGAAGATCTTGCTCTTTTCCAAGACCTGTGGGAAATAGCCTGACCAGCCACCAACGAGGTATACATAGTCATCCGAGTTGAGCACGTTGTATCCGTTTTGGATGTAGTCCCAGTAAGGGCGATCCGCGCTGACATCCCAGTGCTGATAGGAGACGGATTTGGAGACATTCGCGCCCTGTTTGGGAGTGAAAGTACCCCAGATGCGCATGGACTTCTGGCCAGACGTTTCCTGTTGGATGAACGTGTTCATCTCGTTTACGAAGTGCGTATAGTCCGGGATCAGACTGCTGTCATACTCGTCTGCGCCGATATGCACGACCTTGCTGTGGAACCAGGGCAGGAAGGTCTTCCAAACAGACTTCATGGTAGGGATGGTGTCTGGGTGGCTGATATTGAGCATGCTCAGGTCATGCAGGCCCAGTTCGGGCTTCCATTGCACGATGACCAGAGCATGACCTGGAGCCTCGATCTCGGGAATGATGGTGACACCACGACGTGCGCACTGAGTCTGGACATTATCGAATTCCTGGCGAGTGTATGACTCGTTGGCGCGCCGGTTCAGACCTGCAACGGCTGGGTCGTCGGACCAGAGGCGGAAAGCTGCATATAGCTCCAGCGAGCGCTCTCTGGTGTAGAGGTCAACATTATTGTAGAGGTTATCGCTGAGATGGACGTGGAATGTGTTCTGCTTGAAGTACGAGAGGTACGAGCACATCTCCACTAGGAAGTCTGCTGGGTAGAAGTGTCGGCCAGCATCGAGCTGTTGATAGCGTGAGCATAACCGTCCGTCTCCATGAAAGAATGAACTCACCATAGCACCACGTGATCCCCATCCCGGCGCATCTGTGCCGAATCCCTTGGGGATGGTCGAGTTACCCAGAGCAGCAGCTTGGATAATCGACCGGGTGGCCCACCACGCGCCCAGAGGACTTGCACCAGTGATAACCAAGCCGCGATTGTCGACAGTGAGAGTATATCCCTCCGAAGTGAATCTGCCAGCAGCATCTTTGAAGTTTGTGTTGTTTCCCAGAGTCACAAAGATTGTGTTGGGTTTACGCGTCGAGCCCTGCGCCAACTGCACGTCTAGACCTAGAACGGACTTGAGGTCCTCCTGGAAGGTCTGGGCAAACTGCTCCAGCGTCGGCGGTATTAGCGTATACCCATCATTATCGACCTCGTTCGCGTATCGAGAGTCGACAAGGATTCCCGTGAGGCTGGAAAGATCATAGGTGCCTCCTGTCTCGGTGAATGGAGTCGTTGGCACGGTCAGAAGGGAAGGAGAAGCTGGGGAAGTCAGCCACAGTGGTCCAGCAGTCGACTGTCAATTTTTGAAGAGACGTTTATACCTGCAACTTGCACACCTCCCGACCACGTGAAGGCACCAGCAGCGCCTAACAGAAGATTTCGCAATTGCATGATGTCGCGTGGAGTTCCAAGCAACACTGAATCCTAGATCTCCGCATCGGGTTTCCGTACCCAGACTTCGAATATTTATGTGATGTAGACTGTCAGTGTGAAGGAAATCATGTAACCTGACACTCCTCTCCTCTCTGCCAGAGTCACATTGTCGTGAGGAGACCTTGCAGTACAACGTGGAGAGAGGGGAAAGGGATCGGCCGCGACGGTGTCGATGGCTGGGACGATCGTCGGCTATGAACCAACCAGCTTGTGATGAATTATCCGGGGATGTTTGAGCTTGTGCTTAGCGGAGAATTCATTGAAACTGGTGGAACGCTGATGCTGATGTGTAATTAAGTGGAAGATACAGTTTGATGGGATGGTCTATACTCCGTCGTTTATCACCATCGGGAAATTTTGATAGCATGAACCGCCGGGGTATTTTCGGCCATTTAGAGCATTGAGTTAGTTTCAATCGTCAGTCACTGAGAAGTGTAACGATGAATTCGATGTACAATGTGAGCTTCGGAGCGTGCCGATGTTGGGTATTGAGATAGAGGAATGTTGCATCAACAAACTTAAATAGTGGGACTGTATAGGTCAACATGGGCACATCAGTCAAGGAAAAGCAGTCTCCTTGATAGATGATTGAACCCCAATCAACTTGTTGGTACAAGTCTGTGCTATTTGTAGATTTCGATCACTTGCTGGAGTCGATGATCATCCCCATAGCGTTCCAACGCGTCTGCTTTCCAACTCTCCCAATGGAAATCATCGGTGATACCCAAGGCTCCCAGAAGCCCGGCAAAGAGCCCAAGAAATCCTTCCCAATCTGCCAGGTCATAGCCACAACAGAATCGAAATCTGTGCATGGGCCGGCCATTCCTAACAATCTTCCCGAGATCCAGATGACCTTTCGCCTCGAAACACTCCGCAGAAAATACTTCGTCTTCACCGATGGAGTTTTCACCCGCATAGAACTCAGCAACGGGGAGCAGGACGATCGGGGAATTGAACGCTCCTGATTTGGAATCCGTATGAGCCCACTCCCAGTCGATGATTCCGGTGATATTGAAGTCGTCGTCGACGAGTATTTGGTCCCCCTTCTCGTCGGCGTGCTTCAAATAGAACTGACCGTCGTCAAGTTCAGCTTGAGAACAAGCCTCTGAGGCTTTGTCCAAGAGAAACCGATGAATTAAGAATGCATCGACTGCCCTGTCAACGTACGATTCCTGTCGAATGATCAAATCCAAGATTAATTGGATATGTGCTCTGAAGTACTCTTCAGTAGAAAGGAAAGGGCCGAGGACTTTCATCTCAGAGCCATGATACTCTGTCAAGGACTCTCGAGCAAATGGTCCAATATCATAAGATCCAGGGTCATGCATGGAACCAGTCATAGCGAAAGGATGGGCCTTCAGTTCAATGTAGATGTCCGCAAGTTGGCTCGTCACCTTTCTTCTTTGTTCAGCGGAGGCAAGAGACCATCGCAAGGAGGTTCCAGGCAACCTCTCCATGAGGATATACCCAACGCCAACAGGATTCGTTTCACGAAAATCGAAGTCAAAAACCTTTGGAACTGGAACTCGAGTTCCACTAAGAAATTGTAAGGTTGCGACCTCGCTGTGCAGAATGTAGTCTCGTAGCTCTGGTGGCGGAGAAGTGGCGTTGGATCTTCGAATACGCGCCAGCCAACTGACTCCATCATCAAATGATATCTCGATATGGTAATTCATCCCTCCCATGACTGAGCTTCGTGTTGATATATCATACTGAAGATCGTGTGGTATAGAACAAGAGGGGCCTCCACGAAGAGCGGAGGCTCGAGAAAGCAGCGCGGAGACGTTGATTTTATCAACAAGTTTGTTGATCTCGTCTCGTTCGGCTTCTCTAGCGGCGGGGTCGTATTCAGCTTCGTCCTGTCCATAGAGATCAGCATTGCTCATGACTCTGTGGTTTTTGACTTACCTCCCACCTTGGACAAGTGTGGTACTCTGGGCTCAAATGTCTCGCACAAAGATGACGGTTGCATAGAACGCAGCTCCCATCTATTCGAACGGCGGCCCTGTTGCAATTTTCAACGTCACATAGCCACATCGTCACTAGCCAGTCTTTGTCTGTGTCTCAAAGAGACAGCAGAAATTGAGAAGATGGCTCAGACTGCTATTTATTTTTAGCCCCCGAGGCATGACTCGCGTAGTGCTGAGTCTAATGAGGAGAAGGGTGGACTGCGAACACACCGCCAATTTGAAATGTAGCTTCTTTGCTGACTTCAAAGAGTTCTAACCTTGTGTAGATAATTACAGTATATTTTCCGCCTGTATCATCCAGTTAGGCCCGGCACAATCGGCCATTCTGATCTGGCAATCCATCCTCGCTCTTCACAACCCATTCTTCGCTACCAACGCCAGTAGGCGCATAGAACAGGGATGTCGGGTCGTACTTCTGCTTCAAGCGGTACAGCCGCTCGTAGTTGTCACCATAGAAAGCCTGCTGGAAGTTCGGTTCAAGGATATCGGACTCGGACATGTAGGCGCCCGAATCAGGGCAGGTTGCTCGCCACTGGCCCAGGATCTCGTTCGTGAAGTATTCCATCTTGGCCTTGATATCTGTGTTGGTAGTATTGGAGCTCCAGCTTGTGGAGGTAATGGCATGCATAAGGGTGTTGCCGAAGGCTGGGTTCGCTGAGTTGGGAGTGTAGCCCTCAGGTAGCTCAGCTTTCATGTTGAAAGCGAGGAGTGGGTAGCCGGCGGTGATTGTAGAGCGTAGAACATCGAATGTCTTGTTGAAGGAGGTGTCGTTTTCCCAGTTTTCGCGGGGGAAGAGTCGAGATCCGGTCATCATCACTGAGGAGGCGACTGTCTCGAGTGGGAAGCCGGCATTCCAGGCATCGTAGAAGTTGTCGTAGTAGGTCGAGTTTGGGGTGAATGGGATACCGAGGGCTTTGAGGTCGTCGTACCACGGCGTTACCAGAGCATTGTACTCGGCAAGGGTATGACCGACTGCGAAGAAGGGGTTCATGAGGAACTGGAACGAGTTGGTTCCCGTGGACATCACCCAGAAGTAGGCGTACGTGCCGGCGTCGGCGTGGCTTGGGAACCGTTGCATGTACGAGCGCACACCAGCCCAGAAAGTGTCGACAGAGACATTGTCTCCGGTGGCAAAGTTGAAGGTCGACACGGTCACACCGACCTTGGGGTGGACGCGCGAGACCACCGAGGTAACGACACCAAAGGTACCTGGAGAGGGTCAGCTTTGATCTTCGCTGATACATTGATGGCCTTGACTTACCACCACCGCCCCCGCGGAGGGCCCAGAAGAGATCAGGATCACTTTCTTCAGTCACGGTGACAAAACGGCCATTGGCTAAAACGGCCTCCAGAGCCAGGACCTGGTCAGCGGCGAGGCCCCAAACGCTGGACATTGGAGAGTGACCGCCACCAAGTACATAGCCTCCTGCTACGCCGACAGTCTGAATGTGTCAAGTCAACCTCGAGCAATAAAGGAGGACGAGAATCATACCTTGCCCTCTCCACCAACGGCAGTGAACCCAAGTTCCTTCGACTTCTCATATATTTCAAAAGCTTGCACCCCAGCTCCCATCTTGACAGCCGGCCCGTGATAGCCAGAAGCGCGGTAATTCTCCAAGTATTGAATGTCTTTCAGATTATGGGTCCAAATTCCAAGGGCACCAGCTCCAGTCGATTTGCCATTGAAGTCGTGGCCTGTGTTCTTGACCACCAGCCGGAGGCCAGCATTGCGTGCAAAGTTAACTGCCAGCTGAATCTGGGCCACATTGCTGACATTCACGGCGTAGCTGGAGTAGCCACCAACAGTGCAGGTTTCAGAGGCATCGCTTGTAGGCAAACAAGTTCTGCCCTCAAACAAGGGCCACATGATTGAAGCTGGGTTGGCGGCGCTGTGTGGGTGTCAGTAGATCGATGTGTGAATTTATCCAAGACGAAACGTACTGGAGATAGGAGTTTGTCCATTCTGAGGTGATAGTGTCACACTCTTTGCTGTCATACTCGGGCCACGAGGAGTAACATGACGCAGCCAGGGGGACCGTCTTGATGAGTGCACCGCCCAGGAGTTCATCAAACAACGACCACACAAAGTGCGATGGCCATGCCCGGTCCCCAGGAAAAACCTTGCAATCACCCTGAGACCGAGTTTCCAAAATGCTTTTATTCGTGCCGAATGCAAACAGAGCAGACTGGTTATGGTGGAGTGTTGACAAGACGTGCTCCGTCAACTGTATCTGTTCACTTCTGAACAGAGGCGCCCCAGCGATGGAGTTGGAGGAAACCTTCTGCGCGGCAGTCGCTGCTTCCCCTGACTTTACCAAAGAAAGGGCACTAAGAAAAGCACCGGCAATCAACGAGCGTGGCGCCATGGCAATCGAGAGAGAAGCACTCTGACCGTGGACTTCTGTGACGGCCACAAACGGCAGCAGCGACGCCTATATACCAAAGCGGATCCGCGATGCAAGTTTCAAAAGGCCAAGAAGGCCCAGCCCTCAGAGACGAGCTTGGAAGTGTACAACAGACTCCCCCACTGCCGATTTCCCGCGAGTAACGGGGTTCTCCAGCCAGGGCCCACAAAATAGCGCCTCGGAATCTTCCTTCTAACCTTCATCGCACTCCACTTTGAGCTTCGCTTCGGTGCGGCTTCACCACGCGTGGCTACACCTTCGACGGTCCCGGTCTTTGCACCGAGAGAATCTCCGAGACACGCACCTTCGCGCGACGCTACAATGGCACTACGAAGACGCTATGCTTATTATTCTAAGGGAACACGCCACATTCAACCTGCGACGACCGTCCTGCTGGCCAGCCATGGGATCCTGGTCCCGGCTTGCTTCCGCATAGGTGGATTACATCCTCGTTCATCTCCCGATCGGCCCCCACTGAGACCTAGTACGGACCGAGAGGGCGATTGCCCCGGTGGACACGCCTAATACTCTTTTGCTTGAGGTGGCATTGAGTTTGCAAACTATCTAGCCATTGTCTTTACCCGGTTTAGTCATTCATGAATGGCCGATTCATTGCCTAAATGGGACAATGCCTTTCTTTGGCTTCATCCTTGATCACCCAGCTTCGACTCTTCCGATCCACCCGGCTTCGACTCTTCCGATCCACCCGGCTTGACAGTGGAGGATCATCCTAGCATTTGGGCAGACGGGCAACACAGCGTGATGGACTTTGTAGTAGCATGCGTGATCTCGTCTTGCTAGATGGTTGGTGCTGTCGACTTCCGCCTGGTTCTCACATTTATGGCAAAGGTACGGCGATTGTCCGAGGTTTATCCACAAGCATGCAGGCTCCACATGCACTTGCGGGCATTCTGATCCTGGTGAAGTTTAAATTTTGCAAACACACTGCTCCATTGGGCGGAATAATCCTTTGTGGCCATGGTTTATTCAGGTCCGTGGTCTATAGTTACCCGAATCCATCTGGGCTGGCCCCTTGAGCAGGGCACGCTTTTTCCCTAGGACTGCTCAGGTGCCATTTCAATTATCAAGAGGACAACTACGCATTGAGGTCTGCACACCCGATGAAAGTTCTGTTTCGTTCTCACTCTCCTGGTTGCGCCAAGATTGAGGGATTGGTTCCTGGGTATAGTCGATGAACGCTTGCATGCAGATTGTTCATCATTGCTTTCACAGGAACATGCCCGTCTCTGTTGAGCCCTTTCCAACACAGGGTTCTCGCCCCATCGGAACATCCGAGATCGATATGGCCTTCCAAATTCTTGCATTAGTCCCTGCTTGGTCTAGGTCAGCGCTGCCCCTCGTTGGTTGCCGGAAGATCCAGGGACATAGAAACACCGTGGAAGCACCAGTGATTACTTTGACCGTTACGGGTCGGACCCAAGACCCATCCGGTTAATGGGCTCGGAGTACTACGTACCTAAGTTCAAGAGACAGGGTTCTGGAAGGACTGTTATGTACATCTATGGCCGCCCTGATCGTGTCCCTTCACATTCGTTTTGTTTTTTTTTTAAACCAGCTCCTGCTCCAGGCTCCCTCTCTTTGCCCCCCTGCATATCATGTACGGCCATGGTTGACGTTCACCAACAGCACATCGCACTGGGAATCGTCGTTGCTTTTCCCATCCTGGGTGGCATTGCTGTCTTTTTGAGGTTATGGAGTCGCCAGTTGTCACGAACAACACTTGCGAGTGGTAAGGACGCCCTTTTTGCGAGCGATTGCAAATGCCATCGCATATAGAGCATTATTGTGCTGACTACGGTGTCAGATGACTATTTGATTGTCGCTGGGTACATCCTCGCGGTCTCTCAATCGGTCACTTCGTGGTACTGTGAGTTCAAGTCTTGAGGCATCTTTGAACCAGACAAGGAAAGAAATTGACCGGTCTCTGCAGACATAAAAGCTAACTATGTCGGCATCCACGCATGGGACATCCCAAAAGACTACAATGTCAAACAGGGCCTCATCGTACGTCTTCCCAGGAACAACTAGAAAAGGATGAGACTGACTAGACTTAAGTGGAACTTCGCCAACCAACTTCTCTATAATCCCACATTGACTCTCGTCAAACTATCGATCCTTATGTTTCTCCGCCGGCTTGAGTCTCACTCTCGTGTTGTCAATGGCCTTATACTAGCGTCCCTGGCAATTGTAATCGGGCTGTTCATCGCAGTACTCTTCGTCGACATCTTTCAATGCCAACCCGTGGCATATGTGTACGATTTGTCGATCGAAGGTGGAAAGTGTATCGACCAGGGCGGATTCTATGTGTCGACCGCCGCGATAAATCTATTTACCGACTTGATGGTACTTTCCATCCCCATCATCATCACTTGGGGACTGCAGATGCCTCTTCGGCGGAAGATCGCAGTCTGTGTCATCTTGTGTCTGGGCGCAGTGTAAGTGACCGCAGGCCCAACGCCGACTCTCATCTAATCATTCTCATTTTTAGTGCAACCGCCATCGGCGTCTGGCGCATCGTCATCCTTGCCCAAGCCTTCCTGACAACAACGACTTCCAAAGACCCAACCTACTCAATAGGCTTCTGTAGCTCAGCCATCGAGGTAAACGTCGCTGTCGTGACAGCCTGCGGACCATCTATGAAAGCCATCGCCAGTAAATATCTGCCTCGACTACTCGGCACATCGCGCGGCGAGACGTCGGGATACGGCGCCCACACGAGCGGCCCTCGCAAATTTCCGGGATCGCACATATTCTCAAACCACAAAGGGTCAGAGATTCGGTCGAATGTTGATGATGGGTATGAAATGGCTGATCCGTTAGGTGGGCACCGCATGGATGTTGGGACTAGTCCTAGTGACGAGTTTGATATGCGGAAGTATAAACGTGGGTGTGATAGTCCCAGTATTACGAGCGGGAGTGATGATGCCGGAGTGGCTGGAATTGTGAAGACAACTGATGTTTCGATAAACTATACTGTTGGTGAGGTGACGCCCTCGCAAGAGGATGGTCGGTCTCGAGATGGGAAGCATGCTAGTGTTGATAGCTTGGTGTAGATTAACTTGTACACTTTTGGTTAACCTTATGCCCTTGAGAAGCTGATTTCATTCAGACTCCATAGGATAGGTGTCAGGATAGAATATTACGCAGTAGACTAATCTATTCGCAAAAATCTCGGGCTGCTCTTCCATGTTGAGATGTTGTTAGTGTCTAGGGAATGAGTTTTAGCGCATACTCTTCAGAGAGGTCGTCGGTATTGTTAGCCTTAGCATCTGAAACAACCATATGGACCAGGTATTTGGCTAAGGATAAGTTCACAAAGGAATTTTGGTTGTATACATTCGTGTCCATGAGGGTCACCGGCCTCTTTGGGCTTAAGAAACAGCCTGGCATTATACAAACTCTCACTAAGATGCTTGCAGAGCAGGTCGGCAATTGGAAGTAAATAGTATTGCAACCAGGATTTCTTGAAAGATGCTGCTGCCTCTGAGATCTTTTCGGTTGGGTGGTGTCAGAGGTTGTCAGTATCGCTATGGTCCTTCCATTCCTCCCTGTCGGCGTCCACGGCACTGGTATGCAACTCCACCAACACACTAAATTGTCCCAATCAAATCCCATGTTTAGCCCCCCCCCCCTTGTTTGGTTCTCTCTCAATTTGTCGATGACCATTGATTTTCTGTAAACTGAAGGATTCTATCTCGTCCCGCGTTGGTTAGAAGGTAACAGGACATATCTAGTGAAGACTCAGTAGAGGCACCTATGATAAGACGACGCATTTCGCCAGCTGGAGCAGAGGATCATTCCATTCCTAGAGTTTAGCTTTGACGATCTGGGGAATTTGGCATCCATTGCATCATGCACCGGCAAACATTCCTCCTCCAAAATACTAATACAATAACAGTCCCTCCCTCCTGTTTGCACCAAAGATGACCCAACCAACGATTCGAACGTCATATCAACATCAACCATGACATTCAGCCTCAACGAACTGGACAAAGGGCTTGCTAGGTTCCTAGAGCATGACCTTTACCTCATCTACAGGGAAGAAACAAGCCTCGATAAACTGAGATCTGCCGCACAGACTCTCCTTTCACACTGGCCAGTGCTCAGTGGGCGACTGAATGCGAAAGTGAGACTGGCCTTGCCTAGTGTGATTTGCCAATCGCTGACAGTGGATTAGAGAACGAAGATATTACAGACGCAACAGCGCGAGGCAGAATCGGAATTCTGGCAAGGGAAAATACTTACTCGCTGTTTGAGGGACTATGTCGACCTTCACCACGCGGCTGATGCGCTCAAAACAGCCGATCTATCCCGAGTGGAACGTCTATTTCGATCCAAGTTCAAGCACAAGAAGCTGCGTCAGTATGTGGTGACCATTCGAGCTGCGGCCTTGCTTGATGGGACAATTGTGCGATTCAAGATTCAACACCCGTTCGGAGACGCTGAAGGTATCACCCAAGGTCCCCGTGTGCTTGTTCTTTTTTGTGTCAATAGAACTGACGAGTTCCTTCCAACAGCGATGCTTCGAGTAGCGCAAGCCTTCTGCTCGATACTCGACGGAGAACCACCGCCGCAGCCGTCCGATTTTCGACCGCCGATAAGCCTGAAAGAGGAGGTGCAAGCACAAGCCTCCGAAATTTCAATATGGGATAAAGGGAAGCAGATCGCCAGACTGCACGGTGAAACCTTTGTCTCCAGCTGGTTCGCCGGCCTTGCACGAATCTCAAAACAACGACTCCGAAATCTCTTTAATCCCTCCTCTCGACGAGTCAACAGAACCGTTCACATCCCCCAAGAGCAAATAGATAAATGGATCGCCGAAGTCAAGAGGCGCGGAGTGAGAGTCACGGTGCACGATCTCGTTCTAGCATTTATCCATCAGCAAACTGCGAGGCCTACATCGGACCCACCATTCTTCGGCATTATCATGAATATCCAGCGCCAACTTGAATTCGAAGCGAGCTTTGGGAACCCGTGGCTGATGATCCCACTGCACCCCAGAGACTCCACGGGTCCAAGAGACCAGGACGAGGTATCAGCGTTGGTGGATAGAGCCGTGCATATCCGCCGTACGATCAACGCCGCCAGACGACCGCACTGCGTTGCACAGATCATTGAACAGCACTACCAAATCAAGGATCGCCCTTTTGTCCCCCGGGTATTTGCATCCGGGGCTCCTCAGCCGATTGTCTCGTCCTGGGCTGACCACTCCCTGTGGGACCTTGAGATTCTAGGGAACAAGCCCGCACTGGCTCAGGCGAGTATCAGTTTCTATGGACTCATGAGAAGCCTTGGCTTTGTTTCCGATGATGTATTGGTCGTGTGGAAAGGGAACGGCGATGAAAATGGGTTCTGGGTACAAGGGCACCTCGCGCGTGGTGTTTGGGCGGGTATAAAGGAGAAGTTGCTTTTCATCGAGGGTGTAGAGGAGAAAGATGAGGAGCCGCCTGAGGAGGAGCAGCAAGATACTAGGAAAGACTGCATGGGCACTGAAGAGGAGGAGACTACATAAAAGAGAAACAGAAAATGCAATCAGTTCTGTGCCACGAGAGGATATTTATAGTCCGGCGATGGCCTCAGGCACAGGCTCGCCGTGGATTTAAAGCGGAGTGAAATTTTTCCACCGCAACATCCACTTTTTGTCCACCGCTTGCCTCCACCGCCTCTCCTATCTGTCGCCGATTTCTCTCTGATATCTTTCGCAGCAATGGGTAACGTAAGAGGGCCCTGGAACTGGTGACTTGATCGCCATGAACTTCCTCTTGACCCCGTACAGGGGCCGGCTGACGCGCAGGTGGAACTGATCATCTTGTCAACAGGGAGCCAAGGCCTCGCAGAAGCGCGAGCGCAATGCGAAGGATGCCCCCAAGGCTGCCAAATCGCAGATCAAGGCAGTGAGTTGTTTTGAAATCAGGCTTCCTTCTCAATCTATTGAAGAGTCACTAACACTGGATTGCCATGCAGAATGAGAAGGCCAAGAACATCCAGTGCCAGACCTGCAAGCAGACCTTCCTTCAGACTACCAAGGCCCCTGCGTATGTGATTACTGGTGATTTCCTTTCCAACGTCAACTCTCGCTTCTGACATATGCTGCCTGATACAGTCTCCTCGAGCACGCCACCAACAAGCACAAGAAGGGTCTGGCCGAGTGTTTCCCTGGCATCAGCGCATGATACCCCAAGCGCCAGCAAATACCTTTTCGCATCGCATGACTAGCATGACTTGAGGAGTTCGGGTGGAAGCGATAGAACATGGAGCGCATTTGATCAGTAGACTTGGAGGGGACGCGACTCTGCGTAGTCAACTGCGCCAGTGTAGGGAGTGCGGCACCTTTCTTGCGAGGTGGGATGTGGTGTGGCAGTCGCAGTGACGAATTTCCTACTCACTTAACATTACTTCTGACTCTTTCACTACCCGCTCAGCCTTCGTCTTAGGGAACTTCGTCACGGAAGTTCAGCCTCGGACAGGCTCATGGCCGTTAAACCCACCTCGCTATCCCACGTTGGCTTGGGTCAACTACTTGCTGTTGCACCTCAGCTCTGAGTGTTCAAACACCCTCAATGTGCGTTCGTGCCATGTTCGTGGATTCTGAGAAGAGCTCTTAGCCAACCGCCGCATTCGTTGATCCTGCGTAGTTGAGACGAGTTCGGTTAGCGGCCAGGAAAGTTTAAAGGCATAGTTGGAACGATCAGTTCTCGGGAGAAGACCGGCTGTATCAACATATAGCCGATCTGTAAATCCCGAATACCTCTCAGGAAAGCATCGGTCGTGAGCCATTCGCGGCTTGATAGTGACAGGAATGCGCCTCAAGCTCCGAAGTTTCTTCACTTCTAGGGTTCTTCCTGTCGGCTGAAACCACGTTCAGAAAAACCCTCTGGGATGAGGTTGACACTCACATAGAGCATAAGCCACCTTGTTTTGCTGATTGAGGGCATCGGCATGATATACCATCTAGTGCCAACAGCCAATATCTGATTATATCAACAACCATGTCCTAAACAAAAATGACCGTGAAGGATCAAGATAAACAATCCCGTGGTGGAACCGGACGAGATACCGTGCGGGCGATGAGGGGTCTGATGATCGTCCCCTTATAAAAAGGCCTCAACCCCGCCAGACCTCTTTTCTTTTTCCTCCAGCAAACTGTCATTTAGATATTGCACATACCGCACATCATGGCGAAACAGTACGAGCTCCCGTTCAAGGTATGCTATTGTTCTTGTTCAGGTCCCTGGAGCGTTGATTGTTTGGTGGGGTGATCGGAGAGATGTCCGAACCACCTCACGCCAAACTATTTTGGCGTGGATGTACCTGGGGATGTGACAGATGGACTGATCTACTCCACGCACACTAGTTGAGCGACCCTGATCTCCTGCATTACGACTCTTTCGTGGGAGATAAATGGGTGGAAGCGAAGAATGGCAAGCGATTCGAAGTGATTGGTACATATTGCGCCTGTTCTGGAGGGAAAGCAGACGAAGCAGTGAGACTAACTGTGCCATACAGACCCTGGCACCGACAAGGCCTGGGCAAGCTGTCCCGCCAACACAGCCGACGATGTCGATTCCGCTGTGGAAACAGCCCACGCCGCGTTCGAGCAGTTTCGCAAAGTCAACCCTCGCCAGCGGGCCAAGTGGCTCCTCAAATGGTGGGAGCTGACGACCGCCGCGAGGGATGACCTGGCTCAGATCCTGACCCACGAGACTGGAAAGCCGTTGTTTGAGGCCTACGGCGAGTTGGATTACTCGCTGGGCTTCTTGTGGTGGTTCGCCGGTGAGGCGGAGCGTATTCACGGCAGCGTGGCCGTGCCTGCGGCGCCGAACCGCCGTCTGTTCACGATCAAGCAGCCGATTGGCGTTGCTGCTGCTCTGGTACCATGGAACTTCCCTGTCGCGATGGTGCTGCGTAAAGTTGGTGCAGCGATGGCTGCTGGTTGTACGATGGTCGTCAAGCCGAGTCCCGAGACTCCCCTCTCAGCTCTTGCACTCGCAGAGCTGGCGCGACGAGCTGGCATCCCGGCTGGAGTTTTGAATGTGCTGACCACGGACCTTGAAAACACCCCTTCCCTGAGCGAGGCGCTTTGCAAGCATCCGCATGTGAAGAAGGTGACCTTCACTGGTTCCACGCGAGTTGGCAAGCTGGTCGCCTCGCACTGTGCCCAGGGTCTCAAGAAGCTTACTCTGGAACTGGGTGGTAACTGTCCTTTCATTGTGTTCGACGATGCCAACCTCGATCAAGCCCTCGACCAGCTCATGGCCCTAAAATGGCGCCATGCTGGTCAAGCCTGTATCACCGCCAACAGAATCTACGTCCAGGCCGGTATCTACGACCGCTTCGCTGCTCTCCTGAAAGAACGGACTGCATCCATAGTTGTGGGGCACGGTTCTGCCGCTGACACTACCATGGGACCCCTGACCACGCCTCGTGGTATTGACAAGGCCGTCGCTCAGGTCGAGGACGCCCGTCGCCATGGTGCGGAGGTGCTGCTTGGAGGAAAGCCGCTCACCTCGCGCCCGGGTTACTTCTTCGAGCCGACTATTCTGTCCGGCATGACGGATCAAATGCAGATCTCCCACGAGGAATCATTTGCACCCATCGCCGCACTGTACCGCTTCGAGACGGAGGAGGAGGCTGTTAAACTGGCCAATGCGACAAGCATGGGTCTGGCTAGTTATGCGTTCACGAAGAATGTTGACCGCGTTTGGCGGTTGTTCGAGAATCTGGAGGCTGGCATGATCGGAATGAATACAGGTGCGTACGACTACATGGTGGAACTATGTACTGCGGCTAACTTGATTCTATAGGAAACCAATCGGCTGCCGAGTCGCCATTTGGAGGTATGAAGGAATCTGGATATGGCAAGGAGAGTGGAAAGGAGGTTGCGGTCAATGAGTACCTGGTCACCAAGACAGGAACCCTGACCATTGAGGGACAGTACTAATGACTGTTACTGTTGGTATCTAAAGTAGTCCAGCAACCAGCAGACTTGTACACCAGTTCGAGGTTCCTCATTTCATGAGTCGGGCATTAGTGTATAGCCGAATGCAGAAATTCTCTTTATTCCCGCATGATTTATCTTCTGTCTCGATCAGACATAGAAGCAAATAGTTTTGTCTGAGTATTGCAAGGTTGAAAACCCCCATGAGTCATGCATCCGCTCGCATCCCCACGTTGATCAGATCTGGTTGTGGCTGATCCCGACTTCGGTCCAAACCAGGCCCCTTCCCCTGACGTCATGAGCCCACGGCCTCTATAAAACTGCCCAGTTTCTACTGCGCCAGTCATCCCACGTCCCCACGCCTTGATTTTCGTGATTGCCTTGATCAAGGCAATCGCTTCAATCGCTTTCTTTTGTACAGACTTTTTCTATAATGACTGCAATCATAGGCGTTGGTGCACAGTCACACTACAGACTGGCGCAAGAGCGAGAATTCTATAAGTACGAAACCGTCCCAAATGTATGCCTCTTCAAAAAGGCAACAATTGATTTGATGAACTTGGCTAAATATTCTTATGTTTCCAACAGATATATTCCACGCGATCATTATTCCTCTCACTATGCGCCTTTCAACCGTGCCGGTGAGGAGGACTTCACTCCGCAGCCGTCTCCGGACGCTGCGTTGACCTCTTACGCCCAGCTAGCAGCGCTTCGGTTGGGAACCGATAGAGCTTACATCTCCTTGTTTGATCGCACCCATCAACATATATTGGCAGAGGCTACTCCGACCTTGAGTCTCAACGGTGGTCATGTCGCAAATGAATATGAGCGGCTAACGCTCGGATGCTGCGTGCTTGCGAAGGAACGAGGCCTTTGTCACTATGTCGAGCGAGGTCTTCATCGCAACCACAGCAAGGACAAGAACGAGTATGGAGATGGCGTCTTAATTGCTCTGGATGCGTCTCAGGACGAGCGCTTTCGAGGGGCCAAATTGCTGGATGCGCTGTCCCACGTGCGATTCTACGTGGCGGTTCCTATCATAAGCCCTCGGGGGTTCAAGATCGGTGCCCTGAGTGTGATAGACAGCAAAGAGAGATCATCTGCTCCAGATCAGCACTCGATACAGTTCCTGAAGGACATGGCTGCAACTGTGATGGAGCACCTGGTAATGAAGGAAACGACACATCGAAGCCATCGCGCAGAACGCATGATCGTTGGGCTGGGCAGCTTCGTGGAAGGCAGGAGCACACTTCGAGACTCATGGAGAGAGGCTCATGCGCAACATGCTGCATCGGAGACCTCTGGAGAGTCTGCGGAGGGCCAATTGAATATCGAACAACAGGACTTGCAAGAACTTGCAGAACGAACTGGCCAACATACACTCGCCATTCGAGAGTCATCTGGAACAGGTACTGGTAATTCGACTCCGAGGCGTCGATCAATCAGTCCTAGGCGTGGATTACGACGAGGCCAGGTAGAAAATGACGGCGACCAACCTGACATTGAGTTTTCTAAGGAAGACAACTCGGTACGAGCCGTTCTCACGGGCACCAGTCTGAAAAACGACGCTCTCCCAACCAGCATCAGGAATACCTTCTCGCGTGCGGCGAATCTATTGCGGGAGTCGATCGGGGCGGAAGGTGTGATGTTTCTCGATGCCAACAGTGATCACTTTGGCAGCCTTGTCGACCAAAATAAGCGCAAGGTGTCTGGGTTCGAGTCCAAGAATCACATGTCAAGCAGCGACGAAAGCACGGGTTCATCGTCTCGACAGGAGACATCCGACAATGAGCCAGAGTCAGAATCGGAGGGTCCAAAATTATCTGAATGTTTGGGTTTCTCAAGTTCAAGGGTGTCGAGCATCAATGATGAAAAGGGAGCTGGCCACGCCGTTGTCGTCCCACAGCCACTGTTTACTTCGCTGATCCGTCAATACCCCCGAGGCAAGATTTTCACCTACAACGCCGACGGGTCGGTCTCAGAAGACAGCGATAGTCTCTCGTCGCAGAAATCGGGATCTGAGCCCGACGAGCCATCGCAACGTCATTCTAGCAAAAAGAGACACAAACCAACATTCCAGGAACATGCTAATGACCTGATCAAGATCTTTACTGGTGCTCGAAACATCCTCCTTCTGCCTATCTGGGACCCCGACAGAGATAGGTGGTTCGCTGGAACGTTGATCTGGACGAACGAGCCGGACCGTGTCTTCACCTTTGAAAATGAGCTTGTGTATACTTCCGCCTTCGCAAACAGTATCATGGCTGAGATTCGGCGAGTTGACGTGGAGGTGGCGGAGAAGGCCAAGAGCAATCTCGTCAGTAGCATCACGCACGAACTGCGGAATCCATTGCATGGGATCCTTGGTACCGCCGATATTCTGAGCGATACAGCCATGAATGCCCTACAGCATGGCATGGTTCACACTGTCGAGTCATGTGGCCGCACACTGCTGGACACAATCAACAACCTGCTCGACTTCACCTTCATTGATCAGTACCGAAAAGGCGACACTACTCAGACCGGAAAACCAAAGAAAAAGGGGAAGTTGCCGAAAACTTTGCCCCTGGGCGAGAAAACATCGTACTCACATGTTGAGCTTGATGCGGTCCTTGAGGAAGTCTCAGAGTGTGTTTTCGCTGGGTATTGCTTCTACAACCACCCGCAGGCACCTCCGCCAGCTTTGACGGACTCTTCGTCACGCTCAGCAGGCCAAGCGAAGAACTCTGAGCCGGTTGGTCCTCGAGCTAATCAGGTCATGGTCATATTTGACATCGATTCCCATACGGAGTGGGATTTCTACACTCATGCTGGTGCCTGGAGACGGATTCTCATGAATATCTTTGGAAATGCGCTCAAGTATACTTCCACAGGGTACATCTACCTCGGGCTGAAATCGTCTAAACGTGAAACTGAGTCCGACAAGCCTTCCAGCAAGCGAAAGGGTGACTTTGATGTCACTCTCACCGTCAAGGACACCGGAAAGGGCATTGGGGCAAAGTATCTGCAGAAAGACCTCTTCCGCCCCTTCAAGCAAGAAGATCCTCTCGCCTCTGGAAGTGGACTCGGCTTGAGCATCGTTCGCCAGGCCGTCGGATACCTTGGAGGCTCGATCGAAATAGAGTCTACTCAAGGTTCTGGCACTCAGCTGTCAATTCACGCACCACTCTTCAAGTCATTCGAAAGATCTGAGACTTCTTCATCGAGCGCGAGATTTGCCGCCGTGAGGAAACAAACGGGGGATAAGACGATTGGAATCCTTGGGTTTGGACAGAACCTCCGTTCTCAACGAGATACAGCCTTGTATTCTTCCTTGGAACGCATGTGCACCGAGTGGTTCGGGTTGAAGGTGACAAATCTCTCGCCACTCGAAGGCAAACATGCTCCCTTCGACTTCTACTTGGCTGTGCAGACAGAGCTGGACTGCGAGGACGTCGGTGGACGCGATATCTTCGGTCTTACGGAACATCTCGACACCGAAGGCCCTTGTCACTCGCCGGTCGTCGTTATCTGTCAGTCACCAGAGGAAGCTCACCGCATGTTCGTCGCCTCCAAGAATCCAGAGCAATCAATGTTCTTCGAATTCGTGAGCCAGCCTTGTGGACCGCAGAAGCTCTCTCGGGCCTTGAGTCAGTGTTTGAAACGTCTGAATGATGAGGAGTCTGGTCGGCGCAGCAGTGACGAGCCAACTCACTGGGTAGAGATGCCTGAGTCTTCCCATCTGCCGCTCGACGTCGGGCCCATCGATCCGCCAGACGAGAGAATGAAGATTAGTAAACGACCGACGAGGGACACAATGGGTAATCAGGAGGACAGCAGTTCTCGGCCTCCATCCGCGGAACGCATACAGGCCGAGCGGAGAAAATCATCCAAGACAGAGCCACCTTCGAAGCTTGAGGAAAATTCACCGCAGCTTCCGAAGCCATTTGTCTTGTTGGTTGATGACAACGACCTCAACCTCCAGCTCCTCTGTGCCTACGTGCAGAAGGAGGGTTATGAGTACACGACGGCCAAGAATGGAGCAGAGGCGGTTGAGTTGTACAAGACCCATCCCGGAAAATACCAGATTGTGATCATCGGTACGTTCTCTCTTCACTCGCACTACCTGTCCCTTTTTCCTACCTTCTAGTGCTCGGCCCTCATATTTTCCTGATCCCATCAACAATACTGACTGGGCTATCTTAGATCTTTCAATGCCCGTCATGGACGGCTTCGAAGCATCACAACATATCCGCAACTTGGAGAAGAAGCACCGTTCCGCGTTGTCCGAGGCAGACAAAGAGGCCCTTCCTCATACAATCATCGCCGCCTTGAGTGGGCTCGACAGTGCTGTCGCTCAGAAGGAAGCGTTAGGTTCTGGCATTAACACTTTCCTCATCAAACCCGTCAAGAGGCCACAGGTGCAGGCTATCCTGCAGCGCAAGGTCTAGGCAGATACAACACTCGTCCGGATGATTTCCGCGCTCGTCAACAGATGCGATCTATACTGGAGCACTTCGTGCGAATCACCATGTTGATTCCACCATGTATTTTAGCCATAGACGATACACGATAAGCGAGTATACCCTTTGAGATTTGAGACAATAAATCAATTGCACAGCCAGCCTGCAGAGTAGAGCAACTCATAAGAGCTCCCCAAGCATTCTATCCAACATTATTTGTCTAGTAAGGAAGATGTCAAGCGCAAACCCGTACTAGTGTCTGGTATTCCACCAAGCCGGCTAATGTAGTCAAACAGTGCTCGTGACGTCAATGTATGGCAAGATGGCCGAGTTGGTCTAAGGCGCCAGACTCAAGGTATCCACCTTAATCAGGTACACCTGATACGGTTTCTGGTCTACGTATGTGGGCGCGAGTTCGAATCTCGCTCTTGTCATATCTTTTTTGCTTCTCGGTTTTTGGTTCTATTATCTCCTACTTACCATGAATCTGGAGATTTTTGTCTACCTGATTCGAGGGTAAATCGTGCCACTATTAGTGCTTTCCTGATGAAGATATACTGTGAATTGAACTGATCGACTGCCCGTGAAGATCGCCGAGTCTAGTGTAGTTGTTTGCGTGAACACGATAAAGACTGGGAATCTCCACGATGCACGTCGAGAAATTTGGTATAGCTGTTATTTAACGCGGTATCATGGCGTATAGTAGATCTGACCTGCATGAAACCGCCAACTCGGACTCCGACTTTCCCTTCTTCTTTTCTTCCCTTTCCCTCTGCATCACCATGCACTCTCTCGACTCCCTCCGCCACCTCGTTCGAACTCATCCACTGATCGACAACCATGCACACAATCTTCTGAATCGTGAAGCAGCAATCGACTACGACAATTACCCGCTCGAGTCGATCACATCCGAGGCCCACGGTCGCGCCTTGGACAACGCCCGCTCAACACTCCCATTGCTCAGGGGTACCAACCAACTCGCCGAGCTCTATGGCTACCCTTGCGCCAGCTGGGACGATGTCCTCGCGGCACATGCTCGGTGTGTGCAAGAAGACTATGACGGTCTGATTCGTCGTAGTCTGGAAGGCACGCATGCACTCCTACTTGATGACCTGCTGTCCGACGAGGATGTCGAGTCCTACGACTGGCACGACCGCTTCACCGTCTCAACAACCAAGCGAATCGTCCGTATTGAGGCGGTTGCGGCGTCCATACTTTCCCAGCTGATGAGTGTCGAGCGCAAGCACGGCGAGACTGTGTGGAGCCTCTTCCGTCAGCAATTCCGGGACGCACTCGATCGCGCAATGGGTGACCCCACTGTGGTCGGGTTCAAGTCTGTGATCTGCTATCGTACAGGGCTGGATGTTGACCCACATTCACCGGATGAAGAGGCCCTGACGGCCTCGCTGCATCGCGTGCTCGATTCAGGGACCAGGAGATCAGGCTATAGGATCGAGGACAAGGCTCTGAATGACTGGCTGGTTCAGCAGACCCTCAAGCAGATCACCTTCAACAAGAAGGCTGGTATTGTGAAGCCGTTGCAGTTCCATACTGGCTTGGGTGATAATGATATCAGCCTTCTCAAAGCTAACCCCGCCTACTTGCAGCCTCTGATTGTCCAGTATCAAGATGCTGACATTGTGCTGCTGCACTCGGCTTACCCGTACACGCGGGAGGCGGGTTATCTCGCGTGCGTATATCCAAATGTCTATTTAGACCTCGGTGAGGTTTTCCCGATGGTTAGTCGGGAAGCACAGGAGAAGATCTTGCGCGAGAGTTTCGAGATTACACCCGTCAATCGTTTGCTCTGGAGTACAGACGGCCACTTCCATCCAGAGACTTTTTGGCTGGCCAACAAACAGTTCCGCCAGGCTCTTGAGAAGGTACAGTGCTCTCTCATTGCCCCTGGATGAACTTGCATTCATAATTTTGCTCTACAGGTTCTCGTTGACTACGTCCAGCATGGCGACTACACTATCCCCCAAGCGATGGAAGCTGCCGCCGACATCCTATTTCACAACTCGAATAGACTGTACAAATTGGACTTGAAGCCACGATCTACTCTCACCGTTCATGAACAAGCACCGGTTGCCAATAAAAGCCTAGTCTCGTCTCCGACTGACCCCCTGGATGTCTTTCTCCAGAGGTATCCAGAGACACAGTATGTGTGGATGCAATGGATTGATTACACAGCCACCATCCGTGTACGCATCCTCCCAATTGATGAGTTCGCTCGCATCGCACGCAAACAGCGGCGTATTGGCGTGTCGCTCGCAGTGTTGTGGATGCTGCAAGATGATACTGTCGCACCGGAAGGGTCTACAACTGGTCAATTCTATATGGAACCTGATCTCAGCAGCCTCTACCTCAATGGAGGCATGGGGCCGCAGGCTGCTCCAAGTGCGACAATCATGTCTTTCTGGAGATCTGAAACGAATCAATCACTTGACGGCTGTCCTAGGTCCGCATTGCAGAACATCGTCAACAAGCTGCGAGAGCACCACATCGAAGTCTTGTGCGGGTTCGAGATTGAAGTTGTTTTCCTAACGCCTATCAAAGTTCAAGGAACTGAAAAGATTATTGACTATGAGCCCACAACGAAAAACCACTCATGGTCGCAAATGACATCCGATACTCGAAAGATGGTTCCTCTCCTCGAGGAAATCACACATACACTAGCATCAATGGGTATCAAACTTCAACAGTTCCACGCCGAATCCGCGCCCGGTCAATTCGAATTCATCCTTCCGCCCGCTTCACCACTTGCCGCCGTAGACACTCTATACGCAGCCCGACAGGTCATTACCGCCGTCGCAGAACGATACGGGCTTCGTGCAACGCTTCATCCTCGCACTTTCCCAGACAAAGCTGGCAGTGCTGCGCATGCACATATTTCTCTGAGCCCGCCAACACGCGAGGAATCTTTTCTAGCTGGCCTACTCCATCGTCTGCCCTCCGTTGCCGCGTTCACGTTATCTCAAGAGGCTAGCTATGAACGTGTACGGTCTGGGGTGTGGTCAGGTTCGGAATGGATTGCCTGGGGCTTCCAGAATCGCGAAGCACCAGTACGGAAGATTGAGCCGGGTCATTGGGAGATCAAATCGGTGGATGGTGTTGCGAACATGTATCTGGCTGTGGCTGCGCTTTTAGCCGCGGGTTATCTGGGCATCAAAGACGACATGCCTCTTACTGTGAAAGAATGCACTGGTAAGTCCACCCATCGAGATCAGGTTCATCCCCGAAGCCAGCCATCAACTGATTTTTGTCTGCACTAGTCGATGCGGCGACCCTTACTCCTGAGCGGCGCACCGCCCTAGGCATCACAACTCCACTACCCAAGTCTTTGACTGAGAGCATCGCTGCACTGGAGGCAGATATACCTTTGCACGATATATTAGGCCCTGAGCTCGTGAGAAACTACTTGATTGTCAAGCGTGCGGAGTCGGCGCGTCTGCAAGCGATGACGGATGAGGACCGTCGGATGTGGTTGCTTGAGCGTTATTGAGTAGATTGTTCGTCAGCAGAGCAGACACTGCAAGCCCATAGCTGTGTCAATCCAAGGTCTGATGACCTTGCAGGAATAAACTCCAGGCCTGAATAAACCACTCCCAGTCTGACTTGACCACGCCCTCATCGAATTGTAACCCATCAGTGGTAGCACAAACCCGCTGCGTAAGCACTTACTAAGGGACATCTTATTCCACTTTGAGCCAAATCTTCAGGCTAATTTAATTGTTGAAGAGACTTCCACCATTGACGTGTTGCCTTTGCAGCTTTACTGTGATCCTGGAGGATGATTTATGCAGGTAAGACTGCTCGGCGGTTGGAGTGGTCCACATTTCGGCTCATGACCGTTGAGCCAAGCATTTATTCTTTTCAGATAGATCAGATTGGATTGTGAAGGAGGTCCAGATGTCCTGAATCAATCACTTTGACAGAATCTTCCCAATCATAACACAGCCTTGGTATGGTCTGGCCGACTTTCTGCGTCCTGCTGACGATGTAAAAGAGCTTGTGAAGCTTGTTCCTGGGCTCTTCATGGATCAGGGGCTGGTTTTGTATACCAACCGTCAAATTAAGGCTCTGCTGCCGCGTCCAAAGTGGAGATCCGATCTTATCACGGACTATAAGGACTGTCAGCTTGGATGGAGTATATAAGGCGCCAGAGCCGTGGTTGACAAACGAAACGCAGAGCTAGAGCCTAGAACCTACACTCAGCACAATGAAGCTCAATTTCTTCTTGAATCTTCCAGCGTTTACTACCAGCGCCCTGGCGAAGGACCTTGACAAGCGCAACCCAGCGGGCTCTTTCAGTCTTATTGCGTACGGGGTTGCTTCTTCCTACATTGATATCTTCTACTCTGATGGTAATCAACATTCCTATTTCATACCCATGACAAATAAAGGCTAACTCATACTTATAGGACTCGCCTACGCTGGCGATTCCGCATTATGGCCCTATGGATCTGTTACAACAGATGTCACATGTAAGATTGATATGCACCGTCGGTCACAGCCACATGCACCCTTCAGCTCCAGACATTGCTTTTTTCAATGAAAGATGCACTAACCTATACTCAGTAATCATAAACAACACCATGCTCTACACCACCGCCACCACACCGGACATAACCCTCGACTCAGACACCCTCTTCTACATCCGCCCAACCGAAGATGAGGTCCTGCCAGTTGGCTTCACTGGCAATGGGAATGATATTCCATCCGATGCAGTCACTTATGAGTTCATCTTCTACGGTACTTATCTGATGTGGGAGATGGCTGGCGGTGAACTGAGTAATTCGTTTCGTCTGAAGGAGACGAATGTTTCAGGTGTGTACCAGTTGTACTGGGATCAGTCGAATCTTTATACAGAGGGATATCTGTTGCCTGTCGTAAAGTCTTTGTCTTAAGATGTGGCTGGCTCTTGTTGCAGAGGGAGGGTTGGAAGTAGGGCATGTGTTTGTGTGGGAGGTCGTACTTGGAGGTGTGACAACATTACAAAGAGCATTGGTGATCAGACCATGCGATCAGAAGACCGATTGGTAGTTGGACATTATGCTTGCAGTATAGGATATTTGTAATCTGCATTCAGACATTAGCATTGAATGAGGTTGAGGGCCATAGCTCTCTCTCTAATCTGGGTTCTCGTCTTGTCCTCGAAAGGGATGATGGTCTTTGAATGTTCAAATGTCCGCGCAACTGTAACCAAAACATATCAAATGATTACACAGGCAAGTGCATTTCAACAGCAATTATCAAAAGACCGTACATGTCAATGACACATGCAGAGATCAGGCCATACTTCAAGTAGCGTAAAGCGGCACTAGCCAGAACCAAAATAGGAAGGATGCGCGTCCTCATGTCATCGCTTCCCCTCATCCGATTCTGAGCAACCTCTCTTCTTCTCACAATCTTCCAGTTTCTTCATCCTCAACTCGCATCCATTTCACATCCACCAGGAACCACCATCCACAAAACCACTCCAGTCTTCATCTGGAAACAAGCCGAAAAGCCCCACAATGCCCGTCCTCGAAATCACAAGGCAAGCCCCTCCCCCACCCTCCACATCCCCACCAAAACAACGAACACCACAACTAACACCCAAACCAACACAGTAAACCAGACTTCCTGGAAAAAATCCTCGGCGACTCCGGCCCCGTCATCCTCGACTGCTGGGCAACCTGGTGCGGCCCCTGCAAGGCCATCGCCCCGGTGATCGAGAAGTTCAGCGAGGAGTACCCGCAGGCGAAATTCTACAAGGTCGATGTTGATGCCGTGCCGGATGTGGCGCAGGAACTGGGAGTGAGGGCTATGCCGACTATTATGCTGTTTAAGGATGGGGAGAAGGTGACGGAGATTGTGGGGGCGAACCCGCCAGCTATTGAGCATGGGATCAAGGATCTTGTTGCTTGAGGGTGTTGGGGTTGGTATTCTTCAGCAGGGGAGATGGTGATGGCCTATGCCTTCTGGTTGAGACGTTAGTTCGGAATGGAATGGACATGCAGAGCTCACCCAGGTCGTAGGTGGTTCTGCAATTTATCATGGTCCCCAAACTGGAGTAGCCTGGTTGCATGGTAAGACATCGCGTGGAAGATCTAGGCTTTCATCTTCACAACGCAGCAATCACTCTATTCAAGACCTCGATGTTTAGGAGATATAATGACGGGATCGTAAGCATATAAACATGACTCGTAACATCGTGAGATAGCCGCCTATGAAGAAAGATCATTGAAGAGATGAGAGTGTTGCAATCCAGACCACAAACCCAATGTCTAGGCCCTTCTAGTATACAAAAGCCAACTCCATTGTATACGCGTCCTATCAGTCTGTCAGTGATTTGGAATGACCATACCGGTGCAGCTTGGGACTCACCAAGGCCAAGTCCGCTTGCGAGGGTTGCGGGAAAGGGTAACGAAGAGAATATTTTCAAGGGTTTATGTCAAAGCTGCATGGGTACAATGCAAAATGGAAGACAAGAAAGAAAAGAAGAAGCATGGGGTATCGGAGAATCACAGAGGCGCACACGAATGATGACATCCAAGCATGTTCATCACTGGCTCAGACGCGGGCCAGAAGCATGCTCCCCCGAGCGAGCCAAGGCCATCACCACGTACAGAACATACGCAGCAAGGTACTCCAGTACACGACTGGGGTCGGAGGTCGACAAGTCAGAGCAGATACTCTCAGATGAACCGCCGCTCCACTTGGACAACTTGCCAAGCGCAGATTGAAGGTCGAAATCGAACTTGACCGTGACGTCTTCTTCTCTTCTTCCTTTTTCTTTGATGAGGTCGAGAACATCGACAACTTCGTCAGTTGGTGGGTTGTCCGGGCCAAGGGAAAGAGCCTGGAGATCTGAGCAGGAGGATGAGATGGACAGTTCATCCTCCGAGAAGACAGACTCTGTGTCAGAGGTCTCTGAGTCCTCAGAGTCGTTGCCCGGGTTTCCCGGGACCATCTCGCCCAGGGTGGGTGCGAACGCCTGTTCGAGGACATGTTTCGTGTCCTCTGTTCTGTTTGACGTCGTCACAGAGGAGCGCAGTCTCAGCAACTTCACCACGATCTGCACTCGTGCGCGAAGGTGGTGAGAGTTGCTTTCATTAGTTGTGGTGGTCCCAGAATCATCAGCAGGAGACAGCTCAAGGGACATCTCCATGTGTCGGCCGGGGCCCAACTCGGTGCGCGTCCGGCAACGACATTTGCATTGACATTCAGTTTCAGGGTCGGAGTTGATGTCTGCGGGCGGGAGCTCCTCAGTCTCTGTGATGAGATCTAGTCCTGTAAAAATCAGCGTTTGTCAATCGTGAACATTTGCGTTGATGAGTTTGGTTACAAGTAGCGAGACAGAACTTGTAGACAGGGGAGACATACCGCTGAGCGCCATTGTGCTCAAGCTCTTGAAAGGTGTGAAGAGCCATTTCTTGAATGGGTCGATCAATGGCAGAATGCTAGTTAAGACACCCAGGGGCCGAGGGTTTTTCAAGGCAAGTCCAGATGAGTACTCCATCTCTTCTTCGGTGAGAACAGCTTCCTCAAGGCTCAGCACGGCCCTCACTTGCGGGTGATTGCGTCTGGGAGGAGTCCAAAGACCGCCCGTTGTATCTGCCATCATCTGATCAAAATCATCGAAGAGATTACCTTGGGTGTAGTAGTATCCCTGACCACCCCAGCCGAACCCTTGTCCAGGCGCATATGGCGCATTCGGGTCAAACACTAGGTCGCGACGGCCGAGGAGATTCTGGGTGGCGTCTTCCAGATTGGGCATTCGGGGGGCAGAAGTCGGTCCCGATGCATCGCGTCGTGAAGGAGCTTGAGTGCTTGCTCCAATCCTCCAACCAGGGTCACAAGCATGGCATCCGCCCGCGGAGTCAGTTCGACGGTGGCAAAAGCGACAGTTCCAAAATGAGTGTCCGCATCTGTCACATTCGAGGCAGTTATGTATTCTGCGGGGAGGTCTTTCAATTCTGTGTCTTCGATCAAGGATGGAATCAAGAGGGGTTCGTGGCCGCTGAGGATTCCTGCGACGAGCATCACCTGGGATAGGGTGCCTTCCATTCCCTGGGACACCTGAGCCGGTCGCTCGAGGAGGGGGTGGCGGAGCCATCTGTCTGGACTGATTGTTTGGACTAGGCTGTGGCCTAAGGGATTGGTTGGACACGGCAGGTTGATCACCCATGAGCTGGTTGGGGTTGGCGTGGGAGCCTGGCAACAACAGCTGCATGGGATTGCGGAGACCGTCTTGCCACTGGGTTGGGCGAGGGTCTTTCATCGCAGGCGTTGGCGGATTCTGGTCATCATCGGCATCATCGTCTGTCTCTTCAGTGCTTGGGACACTTGGACGGCGCGATGAGCACGCATTCGAAGGGGGAGGGCCTCCGATGGTACAATGGGAGATGAAGCACCTGTAGAAATCCTTCCAATCTTTGACTGTACAACCGCAAAGAGGGCAAATAGGTGGACAGTCATGGTCTCTCTTTTGTTTATCAAGTTCCTCATCCGTCGGAGAGCGATTGTGAATCATCCTGATATGCTCATTGAGCCGGTGGCGCCTGGGCGCAACGAAGTCGCACTGATGGCAGTGCCATGTTGACTCAGGATAATGGACATTGTGGACATGCCGTTTTATGGTAGTATTGGAAAGGGGCCTTGCCTTGTCACCACAGTCCCGGCATTTGAATGATCGTTTGGAGCCATTAGATGCATCAGGCACCTGCGTGTCATTGGCAGAGACCACTGTACCTGTTGGAGCTGGTTGAGGTAGCATCGAGGAGATGTGCTCGTTGATCTCATGAAGCTGCTGTTGAGTTCGTAGCAACTGTTCACGAGGGCATTCAGTCATGCCCGAGCTCATCAAAATGAGTGTTTGGCGAATTTCAACAGCGGCCTGAATAAGATTCCTCAACTTGTCCGTGTCTGTTGGGATCACGAGAGGGACAATGTCACTCTGGCTGAGTGGAAGCAGGGGGTTTCCAGAGTCTTCTTCATCAAGATCCGGGATCTCCAAGGTAGAGGGGAAGTCTGGCATGGAATCATTCCACGAGCCGGCCGCCTCGACAGCTGCCTTTACACCCTTCATGACATCCACACCTCCAACACGAGTATCTGCGGTACGCAATGCAGGACTCGACGACCCGGACTCCTGCGGGGGATCATTGGGGGTGGTGAAGCTCGTTGCTTCCAAGGAGTGTGTGCAAGGGAGAGAGGATCCAACAGAAACCTGAGATGGCTATGTCGGTCAAGTCAGCAGGGCTGCCAAAGGTGGTGACTGATCGAGCTGGGGGACGAGAGCAAGACCCAAGTGTAATGCAGATTTGTGGAGATTTGCAACTCACTGGAGCTGAAGGATGATATCGATGGCGCAAAGGCATGCCATCGTCGTAACCATCTCCTGGGAACGTTGGGTGCCGCATAGTGAGTTGGGGATCGATGTAGGTAGACCCCTCCTCCCCCTCGACAGATTGATGATGCATTGGGGGATTCATGGTAGAAGCGATGTGATCATGAAACAGCAAGCCTGAATCCGCCGACACTGGTCCACGAAGACCAGCGAGTGGCGATGGTGATGAGAAGAAAGGAAGCAAAGGGTGGGAAACCGGGCTTTTTTATAGTTGAGGCTGTCACCAGGGTTGAAACTACGAGGAAATTAAGACAAATTAACAGACAAAATGATCAAAACGGGAAATCAGTAGCGGCAGATTTGCCGGAGTCTGAGAATAAGAAACGCTTGATAAGCATCATTCTTAATTCTTTAGCGCCTTGATTCAACGACGTAACATGGGAGTTGGGTTTGTCAAGAAAAGGACTGCTACCAACACAGTAGCACTTCCCAAACACCGACATGATTCTCATGATTCTTGTTATTCTCCGCACGAGAAGGCAACGGGTCGCAAATGAGGCAGCTCTAAGAACCAAGGACACCAATGGGCGTTGGGGTGACGTAGTGGGTTCGACCGCACAGCCACTCAGCTTCAACGAGAACGAACAAACTCAACCCGAAATGCCCTTCTTGCACTGCCTTGGAGTAAACAGTGGAGCACTGCCACCATGGCGGACGGTTTATAGAGCATTAGACCTACTTTCCAATGTCTGGACAGACGTGCAGAGATGTTCCTCTCTCTTTGTGTATCACGTAGGGTACAAGGGATTGCAATCTGAACTGGCGACTCGACAATCGACCGTTCAACCTGCGGTCAAGAAGGTTATTACAGCAGGGATGGATGGTACTATGTACGTGGGAACAGTACATTTGTCCGACTTGCCAGAAGAAAGCAATTGATAATTATTACGAAAGGTACGGTCCTATAAAGTTAGGGTCTGATGGATTAATGAGATAACTCAAGCATTGTCATGATTGAAGAATAAGGGATCAATTAGACAACAGACACCTTAATCATGAATGAAAGAGAAAAATAGGAAAAAAGAAAAAAGAAATCAAAAAAGAAAGGAAAAAACATTTCCGCCATCGCACCCCGGTTTAGTTAAATTACATACCAATGATCTACCGTGGCACATTTGACATGATGGCTCAACGTTAGTCCACCAAGTGCCGGGTGACAGTGACGATGCGATGCGTCTCAGTCTCGTAAGTTGTAGCTCCCGGGTTATGGCACCCAAGATGAACTACAAGTAGCAATCAGTATAGTCAGTGTGGAAATTCTCTGCGAACTTGGTGGAGACTCAAATCGACCAGCAGTTCGTCCACTGTCCTGATAGGACTTCTTGTGATAGGACAATGCAGACACAGACGGAGCATAATCACGACCGACGCATGCAAGGGCATCAGGAGTTCTAACAAAAGTACCGTCTCTCCTGCCCGGGCAAGTGACCCACCACCCCGCGAAGCGCAATAGTATGGGTTCTTGGGAACTAAAGAAGGGTCCAGCTAGATCGGGGCCAGGCGGTGGGAACAAGAAGGTGGTTGGTCAGCGACAACGCATCACGCTAGTTATGGGCCCCAGAAGATAGATGAGACGAGGCGACGGAGAGTTCTAGCAAAAGTCCCTGCACACAAAGGCCCTGTCAACTCCACTTTCCCTGCCAACTGGACTCTCCCACACCGCATTTAAAACACTTTGTGGTGATGGTTATGGTCGTATACACACTCGAACTGAGCGGTCAGCAAGATTCGACTCCACAACGACTCCACTTCGACGGGGGAGAATGATGTGTTGGCCTAGCTTGGTCGTCATCAGATCATGCAGGGGTATATGAAGGGATTGGAAGGATCTGCTGGAGGAATCACCTTGAGAACAAGTGACTGGACAATGATGCCAATAACCTCATTAAACTACTCTGTATCGCAGCCACCGTCTGCTGACACCCAACGGCTGCGTCGTGTTGATTCCAATGATGGAGCAAACCCGAGAACTCGATGATCTGTCCCGTGACCAGCCATAACGATCGGACTCTCCACCAAATGGGGCACTGGCTCCATGAAGTTGACTGACAGACTGACAAGACGCAGGGACAGTCTGATCGCGATTTGAGACCCCAAGTGCACTTGCCTGGAGAAAGAGGAACTCGTCAGCACGACGCGTATGGCTGGACAGTGCTTGGGTCGATCTGAGATGTCGATGTTTTCCCGTTCCCGGTCATGTGCCCGTGGGTGTCAAGGAAAGCGTGTGTCGATAAAGTTATCGGTACGCACACAAAGTTCGAAGTTTTATGGGTCGGACCCGCGCCTACCCGCCTTACCCGTAGCGTACCAAGGTCCAAGAACGCTTATTACGATGAAAGACATACATCGGAGGATTCGACGTCGCGCGCAAATGCAAGCACCCGCCCTTTGTATGCCATACTGAGGGAGATGGAAAAAGTCTGTCATCGATGAACCTGCAGGAAAAGGTGAGCATGACGTCACCCGCTGAGCCGCTTCTACAGTGCGACAGATGAGCCAGGTCAACTATCCAGAGAAAACATTCAATGGTAGATCTAAAGAGACAACCCCAATTCTATACGCACTCAATTGCCAGTACAAAGTCCAAAGGCCAAATCACAAGCATATTATGTCAGACCCCAAAACCGCCCTTCGCTCCAGGCACCAATAACCAATTCGCCCGGTGTCAGCCTTGCGAAAACGCCACGCCCACCCCAGCAGTTCAGTGTCACGCATGACCGTTCGTCGCAAGACAGCATGAAACCTAGCGCCTTTTTAATAACTCCAGCGGCCCCAACAATGTGAAGAAGTAGGCCGTGGTCCTTATTTGGGTCTGACAGACGACCACGGCTGAGAAGCCGCGGGAGCATTCAGATACGCGCCGAGCATTGGCGATACACCCTTTGGAGGGTTGGCGGTCAAGCCCACCATTGCAGGTGCGTCGTTGCGAGAGGGGGGATTGACGTTTGCGCCGCTGATGGACGGGCACGATGCCCATGCACCGACGTCCTTCAAGCCCGAGGAGCTGGACGGACCATTGATTAGTCTACGGCGCTGTTGGTTGTGAAATGGAGGAAGCGTCTTTCTCCATGGATGAAGCAAATTCCATGTTGCAAGATAGGGCTTTCACAGGCAATAGATCAAACTCACTTCGACTGCTTGCTCATTGTGGCTTCGTAAAAGTAAGAATGTGATGCTCGATTGCAGTGAACGGATGAGACTGAGAGCACAGATGTGAACGAGGAACGAAGAGGAGCTTTCGTGACTGTCTGCCGAGTGCGGGCCGAGTAGCTGAGGTTGCTCAATCAAAGTAGCAGGTAGTGCCTTGAGATGATATCGTATCTTGATGGGGAGAAGGAGGAGGAGGATGGTTGTGAATCAGTACTGACTGACACTGGAAAACGACGCTCTTAAATGCTCGACACCGTCTCCCAGTCATGCACAGCACAACTACAGAGTTGCCTGGGTTTGACCCTTCTCATGCCCCGGGGCAAGTATCGCCATGGCCAGAAGGTTCAGCAACCCGTGTCTAGATGACCTTGCAAGGGCAAGTGCCGAATTGTACCCTGGAGCACATGTTGATTGGCCACAGCTGTTTTCTGGAATCGAACGAACCCCACTTGGCGGTTCCCTATTCCCCGGAGGCGTTAGGACGGGATCGACAACCCGTTCATTTACCAACAATCGGATGATCTACGAGTCTGGAGTTCAAAGTCAAGTGGGATTACTCCGTGCCCTTGCATTGAATATCTGGCTATTTTTGACATGGATAAGACGGGGCCATTCAAACTGAGCGGTGTGCGAGAACAATAAACACATTGTTCTGCGGTTATCCTGTGAATACTATTGATAGATGCCGTGGGGGTATAGTAGTACTAGTTTGGAAGCTTGTTCCTGTCATTTCTGTCAATTGATCGTGCCCCTATGCGGAGTCCCGAGGTTGGTTCAGTCCACACGTCATATCTCACAGGGTCCATGCATAATCAACCACCGGTTGGCTCGTCCCTGGTAAAGATTACCATTTCGGTATCTGCCATTGGTTCCGTGATGGCTCTCGGTATCAAAAATTCCAGCATGTCATCTGGGGCGATCACCGAGGCCGCGTCACTGCAAGAAAGAACAGAGTTGGAAAAGAAATGGACTGGCGCCAAGCTGTGTGGGTGGGGGTGCTATACCCACGCACGAATCCTGTGATAGTCGCCACTCGCAAAGGTCTCCGGGCGTCCGTCTCCCTCGGCCTTGAGAATCAGGGTGCATATCCTGAAACACGCGAGCCCTGGCCGAAGGGTGAGGCATACCTGGGTGGGTGGCATAGTCCATTTTACCCTCTAACTTGCCTTCTTGTCGGCCGCGCCACCATTAGGTGGAGTCGTCACTGCTCTCAGTTTTAATTAGTAGACATGTCCATAGTGTTAAGTTTGTAACCGTCGAAAACCCCGATAGATCGGCATAGGTGTAACGTGTCGTATCAGACCTGTCTGATCGGTAACCGGCAAGTAACCCAGTAGAATGGAACCGCGTGGTTACCATCCCCTTGGGACTCGACAATCATTCTTCGCCTGTCTGACAGTCGTGTCACAGTTCCAAGTATGTACTATTGACGATCCGACGGGTTGGCGGGCAGGGGTCAAACCGGGTACCTACATGGTAATCAACAATCCTTTTGTTCTGCTATATTTTCTCCGCGGTGCACATGATTGACGTCGAGAATCTAGGTACTGCCAGTCTGCGACACTACGTCAGCTTGCCTTGGTAGGATTGATCAAGTCACAGAGACCTAGGGTATGTTCTGAGCCTCACTAACCCAGGGAGCTTTGCCAGGGATAGAGCTACTTAGTCTACCCGGGGTAAGCTCTGTATTTGGGCCGAGCATTCTGTGAGTGTGGCATTGCTCTGCTCCTGCCCTGATATCACTGAGGGCTAGTGATAAGCATTGAACAAGCAAAGAGGCGATAACAGTCACTCAGCCACAAGGTCTGGCGACCTATCACAGCCACACCGTAGATAAAGATACGATCCCATCCCCGGGCCTTTGGCATGCAATCTCACTTCTTAGTTCTAGATCTGGAGCTATAGTCTTGTCATTGGCTATGCTGAGCTTGACTTGTCTAGCCAATTGCAGAAAAAAGCGCATACGTCGTACATCGGCCCGTTCCCAATGTTGTAAGCATCGCCAGGATGTATATTGCTTTTTGCTCCTTGGCAGTTCGGGGAATTCCATTGATCTGTAGATGCGTCCGTCTGACAAGCAGTGACTTCGCCCAGATTGACTCACTTCTACCGAACTGCATCGTATTCACCTTCCAGTTTAAGATTTCTGTCGGCCGGACTGGATTTCTATATATACGCCAGCCCCGAAATACACTCCATACCCGTGCTGATCATCTCGGCATATATACCGAAGAGGGTGGATTTCTCCCTCTCCAAGGGCCATTTCTGATACGGCTTGCGCGTTGAAGCTTGGAATTGGGGCTGCTAATTATTGGTGCGTGGGCTTTTGGCTTAGGTCTGCTGGTAAGTACTGATGCAGCCGTCTATCCTGTCGAGTATTGGAAAGCACGCCGGATTGAATTGCGTCACTGGCAGCGGTGGTCTGTTGAAGGGACAAACACTTGTTACGACCCAAATTGATCGTCCTGGATCCCCAGTAGTGGCGGTCTTGGTGGATAGACTCTCGGCGCACCTGGAGCGTTGTAGCCCACAAACTGCTCGGTGATGCAACTGTCGGCTCTTGCAGTTCTGGACCCCGGAGGCAACCTCAGTGATCATCCTATTGCGTATGTATTCACTCGACCTCAGACGACGGCATGCTTGTCTTTGGAACATCTGGACATGCCGCTGCTGATCTCGAGGCTCTGTGCAGTCTAGACCATCGGGCACTGCGTGGGAGCAGAGTTTCCGCATCTGCCCTTGAACTAGACCTAGGGCTGGTCGGGAGGACCGAGTTGATCTACAATGCGAATGGTGTCCAGACCTGTCCGAATATGCAGGAGACAGACTGCTACGTAGAGCTCGCAGAACCGCAAAGTCATTGCAATCACCAGATCCCCGCGGGCACTTCGAACACACTAAACCAAAGACAAGGTTGAAACTGCTTGAACTGATAATTTTTGTTTTTGTTTCATTCAGGGGAATCTATGCACAGGCGAGAGATGTGCCGGGCATCCGAGACCCTTCACGTGTCGTCTCATGCAGCCGAAGTCCATTCCACCCTCGAGGGCAAAAATGGAGGTAACCCAGATAAAAAAACACCGAACAACCACGCGCACCGAACCCAGACCCAGTTCCTTGCGAGTCCTTTAGATGTGGGTGTCGTAGGGGATGGGGGTAACAGTCTCGGGGGCGTTGCCCTCCTGGGAGACGAGGTGGCCGCTGCGGGGGCCGACGGGCTGGCGCTTCAGGTGGACGTGGATGCCCTGCTCCTTGGCCTGGCGCTTCTTGATGGCGTTCTCCTTGACACGGTTGATGAACTCCTCACGGGAGCGGGAGTGCTGGACGTGCTCGATGCGGACGCTGATGCGCTTCTCGATGTAGCGGTTGCCGACGCGCTTGTACAGGAGGACACCGACCGCGGACTTGGTGACGTTGTAGACAACACCAGTCTTGCCGTGGAAGACCTTGTGGGGCATACTGTTCAACAGTCAATTTCCTTGTTCCTTTATCTCAGACTCCCGGAAAAGCGCAATTCGTAGGAAGAGTCGCAGAACCGGTGTAGGGAAGAAATTTCGGCGGTACTGACCCCTTCTGAACGGCACCGTTGACCTTGAGGTCGACAATGTCACCAACACTAGAAAACCATGTCAGAATCCCATTTCTCGTCCATCATCTCGATCTTCGTTCGCGGAGAGTCGTACCGGAAGGTCTTCAGGTAGGTGGACAGACGGATCTGACCGTGCTCCTTGAAGTTGCGGCTGAAGGCATACTGTCGATCGAGTCAGTATGCTATCCTCTGAATCCTCCATATCTTCCCGTGTGTCCATCGAGCATCCAGGAGATGGCGCAGATCGTAGAGCGAAAACGTACCCGGGTGCCGGCGCGCAGACCGTACGAGTGAGGCATGGCGGCGGTGTTGGTGGTTGGTGGTGTCGAAAATTGCTACCTTCGTCAAAATGAAGCCGTGCGGGTCGGACAATCTTGGAATCATCGAATGTGTGTACCACGTGACCCCGCTTACCCGCAACCCGTTGTCCCGTGACCGTGTCAGGGTTTGCCCTAATCCCCGGCCCACCATCGGCACCTTCTCTTCATCGTGTGCCTTGACTTGTGAACTTCGACAACTCCCGCGACAACCAGGTCATCCAGCAGCCATGGCCCCCGCTCCGTGAGTATACATGACTGACAATGGAATATTGCATTGCTCTGACCATCTTCTGTGCAGTCGCTCCTACTCCAAGACCTACAAGGTCCCCCGTCGCCGTAAGTCAAATCTCAAAATTCGCGGAGTCCAAATTCAAAATTGCATGAGGCTAATTCCATTGCAGCTTTCGAGTCGGCTCGTCTGTTAGTACTCTCCGGCCACTAATCAGAAGCGTGCTTCTGTTTATGTCGTGTGTTCCTGTGTCTAACCACTGTTACTGCTAGTGACTCGGAACTGAAGGTTGTCGGCGAGTACGGCCTGCGCAACAAGCGTGAGGTTTGGCGTGTCCAGCTTACCCTGTCGAAAATTCGTCGTGCTGCTCGGTATGTGGAGGGACATTGGAACCTGTGGCTCGGGAATTGGGGTCGCGGACGGATTGAACGATCGGCTAACGGTTCGCAGTGAGCTGCTCACTCTCGATGAGAAGGACCCCAAGCGTCTGTTCGAGGGTAACGCCCTGATTCGCCGTCTGGTCCGTATCGGTGTGCTCGATGAGTCGCGCATGAAGCTCGATTATGTCCTGGCCCTGAAGGTCGAGGACTTCTTGGAGCGCCGTCTCCAGACCTGCGTGTACAAGCTTGGCCTCGCCAAGTCCATCCACCACGCCCGTGTCCTGATCAAGCAGCGTCACATCCGGTATGTTGCACAAACCTCCAATTGAACGGTTTTATACTAACTATCCCACAGTGTCGGCAAGCAGATTGTCAACGTGCCCTCCTACATGGTCCGCCTCGACTCCCAGAAGCACATCGACTTCGCTCTGACCTCGCCCTTCGGTGGCGGCCGCCCTGGCCGTGTCCGCCGCAAGAAGGCCAAGGCCGCCGAGGGTGGTGAGGGTGACGAGGGTGAGGAAGAGGAGGAGTAAATGATCACCTAAAAAAATTCGGGAGTACGGTCGGGTTTCGCTTTGGGCAGCTCAAATATCCTGGGGGGTTCGAGATGACTGCAGCATAGCGTGTCATGTTGTATGATCATGCAAATACTATGAATCCAAAACAGCCACAGGCTTCAATTCGGAACCCGAATCTTCGTTCAATGCCTTGCCGTCGCACCAGTGCCAGACATGGCCTCGTATGTACAGTAGATCCTAAACGCCGATTCCCCATGTCCCCAGACTCCGTAGTCGTTCATGTAATCATTATCTCTTGCGGCGAGAAGGCCTCACCCCTCCACGCCTACCAGTTCCTTCAGCGTCTCTTCCGCCCCTCTGTACCAGCGGCCCGTCTCCTCAAGACCGTCGCTCTCACCCTGCTGCTTTTTGCGCTGCGCCTCGCGGGCCTGAGCAATGGCTTCAGCCTTCCGTCGCTCCAGCACCGAGCATTCTCTCTCAATAGCCTCAGCTTCGCGAGTCTTGCGAGGTAATGTGTTCTGAACGGCAGCAATCTGACGGTTGAGCGCGGCTAATTCCGCCTCGCGCTCAGCCAAAAGCGACATTGTTGCAGGGAGTGGGAGATTCTGTGACGAGCGAGGATCAGAGGAGTCCATATTAGCGACCTGCTTCGCGCGGAGTCCGGCAATGGTCGACTCGAGATTCTCGATGGCATCGGGGAGAGTCGACAGCTGCTCCGTTTGGATCTCGACGTTCTTGTAGCCTGGTACCACCGCGCCAGAGATTAGCAATTGTGCGAACCCACGTAGAAGACAAACTCACGGGCTGCCAGTTCCCGACCCATCTTCTCCATCTCCTCAATCATGACGCGCACCTCTTCCTTCCGCGACTTGAGCTCCGCCTTCACCTCTGCCAATTCTGTTTCCAGTTCCACGTTCTCATTGTGTCCGACCACGAGGGGCGGATCGCCCACGATCGCGCGTAGAAACTTCTCTTTCGTCACTTGTTCGAGGTAGGAAAAGCGCAGCTTGGAAAACAGTTCCTAAGCGACGGACAAGTCAGCAAGCTAGAGACGTAACGCAGGCGCTTGAGTCGCGTACCTTGTAATGTGTCAGATCTGCCTCGAGAGAAGCAGGCGTCGGATCATTCAGATTTGACACCGAGACATCTGAGCCTCGTTTAGAAGGCGAGGAAACTGCGTCTCCCACGTCAGAAATGGGCTCGCTGATGCGGATGATCGCGAGTTGCTTTTTCAGGTCGCCCTGATCCTGGTCGAGGCGCTGGAGGGCTGCCAGAGACTCTGAAGCACTCATTGCTGTAGCTAGCACCTCTTTGCCAATTCGGTGGCTTTGGTTCTATCTGGGAAGTCGAAGGGGTAGGTGAAGAACAGATCAATCCGAAGGTGCTCTGCTCATCTTTCGCGGCGGGAAGATAAACAAATCGACCCTATCGAGCCGCAACAACACTGTTCCGTATCGGGCTACATCGTTCTACCATGGTGTCTTACGATGCATTTGTAGTTCAATGGTTCAAGATTCGATGAATCATTACAAAATACAGGAGATATCGAAGAATATTTCGTTGAATGATGAATAAATCGTGGTCGCGTTAGGAGCTGCTATGGGCCGTATGATTTGAAAGCGTTGATCAACGCCGCAGCTCTATTTCACAGCAAGCAGAGGCATTCGATTTACTGAATTCCATATTTTCATTGGCACAGTAAAGAAAGTGCCTCGTCTGCAGTAATACGCCTCGATGGTACGAATCGCATCAATCCTTGGATCACTTGAAGAAGAGGTTGGAGCGTTGGGTCGTGTACTTTCTCTGCAAACTTCCGTTCAAGCTTCGACATTTCATGATCTTTGGGCAAAATTAGCAATCGAATCGATAGTGTGTAGACTGCTTACCTTCTACCGCCAGATCGCGCTGAGATTTTGTCTGCATTGATTTCCACTGAGACTCCCATTCGACTGGCAACCTCTCCACGAAGCCAATC